>CM053770.1:363846218-363870883 GCA_028658325.1 Potorous gilbertii | reverse complement strand
ATCTTCTGAAGGAAATAACTATCTATGGTCTTAGTTTTTTTCCCTTTTCTGGGCATTTTCCCAGCCAGTTACTTGATTTCTGAGAGTCCTCTCCACCCCCTGGCCTAGATTCGCCCTAGTGCTTGGGGTCTGAGATTCAAATGCTGCTCCCCAGCCTCAGGGCTTTTGGCGGCAGGCTTGACTGCTCTTCAGTGGGGCTCATCTGCTGGTTCTCAGGTGGGGGCAGGGCCTCCTCTCAGGCTCAGTTCCCTCAGGGCGTTTATACAGAGATCCTTTGTAGTGGAGCTGGGGTGGAGCTCCAGCCCGCTCTGGGAGTCTCTGGCTGAGCTGCCTCAGCCTCTGCCCCAGGGGGTCTGAGTCCCGGAGATCCCCCGCTCCCCTCTCAGCCTGTCTCTCTCACTGACCTGTGCGTCTGTGGGTGGAGGGACCTTCCCGGCCGCCGGAGATTTAGGTCCCTGACGCCTGCAGGGTTCTGCTCGCTCCTCTCAGTGCCGCGTGGCCGCGGCGGGGGAGGGGAGCGCTCGGCCGGGCAGGGCTCAGCTCCCGTCTGGGGTACCTTTGCGGTGGGTTTTTCAGGGCTCTCTGCAACGGAAATCTCCTTCACTGTGTTGCTGCGTGGCTTCCACTGTTCCAGAATTTGTCAGGAGTTCTTTTTAGAGGGAATCCATGGGCTGTGGATTCGGACCTAGCATTGGTGAGTCTTTCTACTCTGCCATCTTGGCTCCGCCCCCTAGAATTATGTTTTTAAATAAGCAAAGGAAGTGCTGAATTTCATTGAAGGGTTAGTGAAAATAAAGAAAATTTTGTTTTTCCATTCATGTTCCTTATTATTGTTCAGTCATTTCAATCATGTCTGACTCTTGATGACCCTATTGAGATTTTCTGGACAAGGATACTAGAGTGATTTGCCACTTTTTTTCTCTAGCTCATTTTACAGATGAGGGAATTGAAGCAAACAGGCTTAAATGACTTGCCCACTTCTCATAGTCTGATGCCTAATTTGAACTCAGGAAGATGACTTTTCTTGACTTTCAGCCTGGTACTCTATCCAATGCACCATCTAGCTACCCCAAAGTCATGGATCCCCTAATCTAAATACAGGCTCTATAGCCCCCAGGTTAAGAACTTCTGTGCTAAGGGAAAGTCCTGTACTTTCTCTGTTGTAAACAGCCTAGGAAAAGATGATTTTCTCTTTAGGGTCTGTAGAGCAGTTGTTATTAACCAAGAGCCATAAAGGAGTCTATGAGCAATTTCACGATGATTGTCACTTTTCTCATATATATTTCCCACTGACCAGTATTGGAATACTACTGATGTCCTCAACTCCCACATCATTTAATGAAGTCTGTCTCTTGTGCATGCACAAACACATTTTTAGAATAAGAAGAGGACTCTGAGGAAAGGTAGCAAGACGATTCTAGATAGTTGAAAAATAAGATTTATGTACCTCATTGGGGCACAGAATATATTAGGTGCTCAGTATATCTTTATTTTATCAGTTCCTCTATATCAATGAAAAGAACAGGTCGGTTCTCTATCCCTATCTTATTGACTGAGTTGAGGAACAGTACAGTTACAGTAAGGAAAGTACAATTATTCATCCTGGGAAATAGAAGGCTAAAGGAAACCTTAACTCTTTTATTTGTTGAATTTATTAATGAATGGGTTGAAAAGGTGGCAGTTAAATGACATAGTGGATAGAATTAGGAGGGCCCAAGTCCAAATCCTGGCAGCGAAGCAGAATAGCTGCCCATTCATTCTTTAAGCCATGTGATCTATGTCATCACAAGAAGTTCCTAAATTATCTGGGTGGGACAGCACGATTCAGAGAAGTAGCAGTTCCCTAAAATTCCCTGGATCTTGACTCAAGGATTACACAACAATGGTTTGACAGATTGGCAGATCAATGGGCACATTCATAACATGTGCTCAGAGAAATTCCTCTGGACATGGTAGAAGTGGTTTGGGTTTTAAGGCACAGCCACTCATATAACCTTTGACCAGGGTGTTGAGAAGCATTGTGATACAGTGGAAAGAACACTTTGTTCTTTGGTACCTAGAAGAACTTGGGCAAGTCATTTAATTTCTTTGAGCCTCAGTTTTTGGTTTTTTTTCTTGAAAAGTGACTTTGCTGGCAAAGATTATAAAGGAGAAGGAACAGTGGCCTTTAGTACACCAATTTGCCCAGAGATCAGAGAATAGCTGGCAATATGTGGTTATCCATCAGATAATGAGGCATTTGTGTCTTACAAATCCAACACAGGATTAGCAAGTGCTATTGCTCACGTGAACACTAAACAGTTTCTCTCTTATTTTGCTTTTTATTATTTTTTAACATTTTACACTGTTTTCACATCCCAATGACTTCCACTGAAACCACCCTCATTACCACAACAATAACAAAGTACTGTTGATCAAAATAAATCAATATATTGTCCAAGTCTAACAACATATACCTTATTCTACACTTAAATTCTAATACCTTTCTGCTGAGAGATGGGCGACAGGATACATGATCAGTCCCTGAAGCCTCCCTCTTCCTTACCTAGTATCAAATTCTGAAGTCTTTCAAATCCGACTTTTACATTATTGTGATCATCATGTAACTTTCTCTTGGATCTGCATCAGTTGATATGTCTTCCCCCAATTCCCTGAATTCTTCATAATTATCATTTCTTATGGTTCAATAAGGGCAGCTAAGTGGCTCAGTGGATAGAGTGCCAGGTGTACCATCTTCATGAGTTCAAATATGGCCTCAGATACTTACTAGCTGCGTGACCCTAGACAAGGCACTTAACTTTGTTTGCCTCAGCTCCTTAACTGTAATATGAGCTGAAGAAGGAAATGGCAAGCTATTCTAGTATCTCTGCCAAGAAAACCCCAAATAGGGTCATGAAGTGTCAGACATGACTGAACATCGACAAATGTTACAATGAGGTGACACTATATTCATATACCACAATTTTTATTCAGCCATTTTCCAACTGATATGTGCCCAGTTTCTTCCTAGTTCTTTGCTACAAATTAGTTGCGAATTTCTCTTTGGGTAATTGTGAAGCATCTCATATACTATCAGTCATAATTAATTATAATTTTTGAATTATTTTTTCTCTTCCTTCTAAAAATCTTTGCTCTGAGGGATTCTGTGTAGAGGAAGGAAAGACGTGCTTGAAAATAAAGATGAAATAAAAACAAAGACATTGAAAATGTCATTTAAAAAATCAAATAGTACCATTCTGAATCTACTTTGTAAATTTTTGCTTCATCTGTTAACACTTACCTGGTTTACAGCTGGCTTGCTTTTCCCCAACATCTGCCTCATGGCTTTCTTAGTCCCAGAAGAATCTAGACTTTTTTTACATACAAAAAAAGAGTTGGAATCCATCAAGCACCAAGCAGTCTTTACCACAAACTTGTATGGGGCCTCTCAGTGTTGAGTTTTTAGCATAAGCAAAAAACCTCATAAAGGGAGTGTTAAGTCGAAAGCAGATGGAACATAATATAGGCTGATGCAGAAACAGATAAAAGGAGAATTACAGAATGCGTAGATTATTATGCTGGGAGAATTCACAAAGAAACATTATAAAAGGTTCAGACCAGGGAAATGCAGCCTGCTTTGCCTCCTGAGGAATGGCTGCAATTCCCTTCAGCTGGCAGAGTTAGAGAGCGTTTGTAACAGAGCCATCTGTTGGCTGTTGAAAATTCTGTTGTTGGAAATGGATGGACTGGAGCACACTGAGTTGCTGCAAAAAAAGCTGTGATTCTACAGTTGGTTTCAGGAAACTGCTATGCCTCGAAGAAGATGTTCCTGTGACAAATTACAATTATACGTCAAACTCGTGAGATTCTCTTGTGTATTCTTTCCATCTGACACATCAAGGACCATTGTGCCTGTCTTCCTGCTCTGACAAACAAGAGTCAGTTTGTCAGCATACCCTGTAAATACAACGGTTGATGCCAGGCAACCAACTGGTACTGAGGTAGCCTAAGGCATTTTGGATCCAGTGATTACATTATTTCTGGGGTCACAGTCATAGCTTCTGCTTGGCATTTTAAGTTTCTGATGTTGGGGAAACAACTCTCAGCAGCAAACACTGGGAAATGAATTCTCCTACCATGACTCCTGGTCTTAGAGAGGCAATGTTGGGTGGTGAAAAAAATGCTGGATTTTAAGTCAAAGGAGGTGAGATGAATCCTGGTTCTGTTACTTAGTACCTGTAGGCAAGTCCCTGGACTTCTCTGAATCTCAATCTATCAATAAACACTTATCACATACCTGTTATGTGCCAAGCACTCTGATAAGTGAGAGACTAAACTTCAGCACATATATATGTATGTGTATATATGTTGCATATATGTATATATCCATATCTATATGTATAGTCTTTATACAGCTCTGGGTATCTTCATCTCAACTCCCATTCACACCAATGAATTGAATCCCAGATCATAATTACATCTTCTCCTTAGGATGGAGGGAAATCTTTCTCCAGTGCCATTGGATTGAAGTCCTCATTCCATATTGTCCTCTCTCAAATTAGTTTCCAGTGATTAGAGCTCTAGAATCATTCAACGAATTAACACGAATTAGTTTTTACTGAAAAAATGGAACATGAAAAAAGTTCAAATACTTCCCCCCCAACATCTGAGGGTATACTTTCCCTTACACTACCTTGGCTCCTGGAGAGAGTGAGCCTAAACTTAAAGCCCTTTCTACAGAGCCTTTATGGATGACTGAGTATGCTGGGTCTAGAGTCAGGAGGACCCATCTTTGTGAGTTCAGATCTGGCTCTGACACTTACCACCTGTGTGAGCCCAGGTACTTAATCTGCCTACCTCAGTTCCCTGTAAAACCAGCTTGGGGAGGAAATGCCAGACCACTCTGGTGTCTTTGCTAAGAAAACCTCAAATGAGATCACAAAGAGTTGGATATGACTGAAATGGCTCAGCAACAATGAAAAAGCACTTGTTCCACTAAATTAACTTACAAATTTTGTACCACTGCTAGAGGAGTCAGGGGTCTCTCTGGGCTTGGTATTTCTGTAGACCCTTATAGCAACCTGTAGGCATATTGCTGTGGGCAGGACCCAATGGAAACCCTTTGAATTACCAAAACCATCCCATGATGTTAGCACCACACACTATCAGGTTCCCATGGGGGTGAAAGATATCTCTTTTCTAGTGATGGAGATGAAGGAAACTGGAGTACTATGTTATAACATCCCTCTGTAATAACTCTGTGTTACCTGAGGAAGGCAGATGGTACCTTGCAGTTTACAGTAGAGAACAGGGAGCTGAACAAAGACAGCAGACCTTTCTCTATAGCTGTTCCCAATCTCATTGATAGTGTAGACCACGTAGGCTAGGCCCAGAGTAAGTATAGGGCAATCAATCTTGCCAATGCTATTTTTCTCTATTCTTGGGCCTTAAACCAATCAGAAATAATTTGCTTTCACCTGAGGAGTCCAATATGCTTTCCCCATCCATCCCCTGAGGCTACCTGAACTCTCCTCATACTGTCACATTATGCTGGGCAAAAACCTGAAAGAAACTTTCCTTTCTGAGGGCAATAATATAAGGTTAACTGGGGCCAGATGAGACCACAGTGGCAGAAGACTTCATCTTAGGGTATGGGCTACCGTTGGATTGATCCCTGGGTTCAAGGACACATGGGGGCTGGGGAAAGAAAAGTGAAACCAGAAGGGGGAACAAATAGAGGACTGAGGCAAGCTATATGGGGGCCTGGCTGAAGGGAGTGGGGCCCCTGATGGGGATACAGACAAGAGAGGATGGGTGACATGCAGGAGTTGGAGACAGACGAGGGGTATCAGAGAGGAGACTGAAGACAGACACTCAAGTTAGACACATGGGGAGGGGTTTGAGGAGGTGGGTGGAATTGAGAAAAAATTGCCTTTCTCGGTGGAGCTCTTAAGTTAAGCCCACAATAAGGTGCATCCCTCTGTTTTCACTTGAAGAATTTTTTTTTGGTGGGGGTTGGGGTGCAGTGGGAGGCCTCAGAGTGCCTAGCTTAGGGGCAGGAGTGGAGAAAGAAAGCTCCATACTATACAGTAAAGTTAACATAGGGTTTTTTTTTGTGGAATGCAAATTTCTTTCACAATTTTTTACTGTAAAGTCAAATTTGCGTAATCTGAATTTATAAAAAGCAAGAACTGTCTGTACTGGTTTTGAAAAGCAGTTGCTTGCCTTTTGTGGTGGCTAAGAATTGGAAGTTGAGGGGCATGGCCATCAATTGGGAAATGGCTGAACAAATCGTAGTATATGATTATGATGGAATACTGTTGTGCTACAAGAAATAGCAAGCAAGATAATTTCAGAAAAACCTGGAAAGAGTTACATGAACTGATAGAAAGAGGAGTGAGCAGAAGAAGAACATTACACCCAGTGACAGCAATGTTATATGATCAAGAACTGTGAATGACTTAGCCATTCTTAGCAATACAGTGATCCAAGACAAGCCCAAAGGATTCATGATGAAAAATGCTATACACCTCCAAAGAAGGAACTAATGTTTGAATGTAGACTGATGCATACTAGTTTTCTCTTTCTTTTCTCCTTTTTTCTTCACTTTGTCTTCCTTCTTTCCTTCTTTCATTCTCTCTTTATTTCCATTCAAGTCTTCTTGAACAAAATGAATAATATGGAAATGTCTATGTGACTTCACATGTGTAACTTACATTAGATTACTTACTGTTTTAGGGAGTGGAGGGATAGGGAGAGAAAGAGTTAGAATTTGGAACTTAAAACTTAAAAAAACAACAACAGATATTGAAATTTGTTTTTACAAAAATATTATTTAAAAACAAACAACAACAACAAAAAAGAAAAACAGTTATTTGCCTCTTACTGGGCCCCAGTAGCTACTGAACAGATAGCATCACCTTTTGTCCAGAGTTGCCTTTCATGGGTTGGGTGATGCTGGATGGTCTCTCTAGCAACATGGGGAAAGAACAGGAGGTTTCTATTGCTTATTGGACACTGTACATTCATAATCACTCTTACCTAAGTCCCTCTGATATTAGTGCCCTTCACAAACAGGTGGTGACTATGCCAAAGATTATGTGGTACGTGGGTATGTGACTATGTAGTTGAGTGTGTTCCTCACTCAAGGGTCTTCCATACCACATTCTGGCATAGTCACATTGTGGTACAAATGACAGATAACAACCTCTGTGGTATTTGAATTTTAGCAGAGGGAAAGAGACTATTTTAAAGCAAAAGAATGAAGCTCAAATTGTGAAATTTCAGGTACCACTTTCCTAGTTAAGAAGGCAATGGGATGACCTTCCTGGTGTTCCTGAAATCAACACACCATATTTTGTGGGGTCATGGGATTTAGAGTGAGAAGGAATCTTAGCGATCAAATCTAGCCCCCTAATTTAGATGTAATAGGCTCTTGCCCATGGAGTCCCATTTTCAGAGAACACAGTATTGTCTACCTACTGCCATCCAGAAGAGGCTGTGGATTGTGTTTCTGGAAAGGCTTGGTGATGTGTAATACAAGGATCCTGGTCCTCAGTTCAGAGCATGCCTTTCCATTGACTACTGAACTAGAACTGAGAATACATTTGTTGTAGATGCCAACACCCTCTTCATTTAGGTTTGATGCTAGAATGAAACGAGACACTTGCAAGTCAGTGAACAAAAGAGGAAGCATAGGAAGGATATGTAACAAGGATATAGTGGTACTTAGCATCTCTGATATAGCCCTCCTTATCTTCATCTGGAAACAGGTCTAGTCAGTCAGTTATTAAGACATAGCAACTCAGAGGGTCTCAGGCACCCATCTTTTCTAAGAGGTCTCAATTACACATGACTAGGATCTTTTAAACCCTCAGACTAAGATAATGTATAAAGGAAGCAGAAAACAATCAGGTTGCCTGGCCCAGGGTGGGGTGGTGGGGTGGGGAAGGGAGTTGTGTCAGAGTCATAAAAACTGTCAGGAAACCACTGGACCTATTACATACCATCCCTTGGCAGCCAAGTCTTGCACCATTTAAATGACCATTCTTCCTGTGATGTGTAGTACTGAGGAGGGTAAAAGCAGAAAGGTGGAAAACAAAACAAAAAGAAAACAAAATTGTGGAGTCTAGGTCTTCTCTCAACTCTTTGGAAAGACCAAGTGTCAACTCTTTTGCAGGACAGTTCTCCTAGTGTGGGCAATGCTAATGGAAAAATGGGGAAGAGAAACAGACAAAACAAAATGAAAACAGAACAATAATGTGGAGGAATACAAAAGCCAGAAGTCCTAAGGCTTTCATTTCTCCTCCAGGAAAATTAAGTCCCAAATTCTCACAGATCCATGTGATGAGTGATGCCACATCTTTGAGGTTCATAGTGGATCTCCTAATGTAAAATGAGCAGGTCCAAGAACATCAGAGCTCCAGGTGAGATGAAGACAGCTCCAGCATAATATCAAATTTTTTTCCTGATGTGAGCTGGTGATGATGAGCTAAAAGTACTCCTGGTTCATCAACTCCCAGCTCATGGAGCTTCTGGTACAATCAACAGTGCTTTATTCTGCTTCAGTAAATTCTACTTAGTAAAGTAGCTTAGAGGTCATAAGCTTCTTGCACGCAACCTATTCTGGGATCCAAGTTGGTTTTCCTATACCACCACCCACTTGGCATCCCCTGGCTCACCTACCAAATCTTCCCCTCCCTGAGAGCTACATCAGAGGAATGACCCAAAATCTTTGCTCCCTTAGAGGCCTCTATGGAGGTGCTGTCTACTTCTTCCACAGCATCTAGATGAACACTCTACCTCAGCCTCATCTAATGACTTAGAATTAGCACCAAGTCTTTCTTCCAGTTAAATACACACCCACTAGTTATATAACAATAATTTCATCTCCTTCATTATATTAGAAAGTAAGACACTTTCCAAAAATGCTACTTCATGAACTCCCAAGCCCTTCCTGGGAAGGAATTCCTTGAACTATCTCAATGGAAATTGATGTGGTTTGGGGAACCAATTGAAGGAGGCTTGAACAGCTTCTCCAGGGTGTAAAGAGCCTTCAGTCTAAGGCACTTCTGTGCCAGGGAAGGAACAAAGTAGGCCTGTAAAGGATCAGTTGGAGCTATGTCCAAAAACAGTCCATTCTTATCAGGTACTTCTTCCTGGAGACTTGATCCAAGAAACCAGTGGATAAGAGAGTTCTTCCTCTTTTTAAAGTAGCACCAATTTGTCATGTACATGGCTTCTGGGAGGTTGGATCTGTTGGGAGGGGGTGGGGTCAGATGTATAATAATGCAGCTTTTCATCAGTAGGGGAACCCTTTTAATCTAACATAGAGTTCCATTTTGCTAATTGGGAACAGGTTGAGGACCATTTGGGTTAGGAATAATTAATTTCTTTGTCCTTAGTAAGGGAAATTATATGGTCCCATACCCAGAAGAAAACAGTATGGTATCTATCACCACTCAAATATCCAAACTGATATTGGACCCACTTCCCAACCTCTGTCAGTCAATAAATATTTATTAAACATTTATTAAATGTGCCAAGCACTGTGCTAAGCTCTGGGGATACAGAAAAAAGCAAAAGATAGTTCCTGCCTTCAAAGAGCTATATGGGAGATGAGTGGGAGTGGAGTAAGAGCATGAGAACATGACTTTGCCATATTTCTATATCCAGGTATCAGTTATTGTAAACAATAAAACAGCTTTGTTATGTAACTGTCCACGAGAAAACTTGCATAACCATCCATATGACCATAGATATCTTTTGGCACTATGCTTTCTTTGCTCTGTTTCTATATAATATCTGGCCAGTTCTGGGTGTGGTGTGAGATCTCTCTATCTGCTGTGGCCCAGGACTGGCCTTGTAGTAAGCTACCCAAATAAAACCTACAGTTATCCCTACCACACGCTGGAGGTTAGGGACATGGCACCACTGTGATCTGGAAAATCTGAGTAAAATTTTTTTGTCCCAAAGAAGAAGTCCGTTCCAAAGAAGAAGTCTGAATTGTTTCTTTTATGGGGTGTTTATAGTACTATACATATACTTTATGCATTTTTGAGTTTCAAAACTTTTTCTGTATTATCTGTTGGTCGTGCATGTCACCTATGATTTCTGCAAAACTCCCTCAAAATTCCCACTTAGTTTCTTATGTCTATTTGCAATATATAGAAAATACAATGGGGAAAGTTGCTATGTGGAAGAGATAATTGTATTCACTACCACACTGACATAGATGGCCTCTTTTTTTTGGTATCTCAATACCTTCTTGTTATGGTGAACTATCCTTCTAAAATCAGACAATCTGCCCTTAGAGAGGAATTCACACAGTAAACAAATATGTACAAACAAGTTATATACAGGAACCAGATCTTAGAGGTTGATTGGAGCTCACTGGACCAGTAGCAGAGGCAAGGTTTCAGGACCTTGACTGGAGACTGGCACCTGAAGTTTCACAGTTTGAACTTCATTTTTTTTTTGCTTAAAACAAGCTCCTTTAAGATACAAACGTCATCAAAGCTGAATGATCTGTCATTCATACCACAATGTGAATGAGGTTTTCATAATCTTCCCACAAAATGGCTTTTAAGACTGATAGTAAGCTGAACAAGTGGCTAAGAAGTAACTAAGATTAGAAGCTTTCCTTAACGAGAGCGGTGGCCACAGAGCATGTGTGATCTGCCTGTGTCATCTCCAACAAATCACAACGACCCTGAACCTCAGTTTTCTAACTATAAAAATGAAAATATTTCAGCTCTGAAGTTATGATCCTATACTCCAAAAATTTGCCTAAGTATTCCCTGCTCATTCTTTTTCCTTAGTTCTCTGTCTGCTCCTTGTTTTTTGGTTACTATTTCCCTCCTATGAGAAGCTTTAAATTAGTCCTTTAGAATTCTGGAGAATGTGGGATTGAGAAATATCTATGTCTCCACCAGGCAGAACCCAGACTTTTGATGGTCTATATAATAGGAAATATAGGTTTAGCATTTGTCAACCAATAAGGGAGTCGATAGTAAAAAGAAAAAAGCCCTTGGGACCGTGGTTAGATTTGGGGAGTTAGGGAAAATGAAATGATGAGAGTTTCTCCAAGAATTAAAAGTGAGAGGAGTTAATCAGACCCAGACTTTGCTCCTCTCTCCAATATTATTCTATGCTAGTTTCCATTGGCCTGTTCTAGATATATAGTTGCCCCATGATACTCTTGGAAGTAGAGACCAGTGAGAACGTTGACAACATAGAGGGTGAGGGTAGATTGGTAAACTGAGGGGGATGAAGGATGGGTCCCAAATTTTATGAATAATGCCTAGAAGGAAACTTTACAATCTAAAAGTTATCAGGCAGACGAACATTTTGTGATTCCACAACCTGTGGGTTGATTACTGTGTAGCCAGGCAGCAAGGCAAAGCTAAAAAGACAATCCACTAAGAGTGGTGGCACCTACTTGTAATTCCTGTGTCCTAGGAGGCTGAGGCTGATGGATCAGGGACCAGCCAGACTGCCTAAGGAGGGGGTAAACCTGGCCAGGTTGGAAACACATTTAATAAACTACAGAATAGGATAAACAAAACTTTCATATGCACTGAGAAATAAAAAAAATTCATGATATTTGCTGTATTATGGCGGCCTGGAACAGAACCCACAATCTCTGAGGTATGTCTGTATATCATTCTGCATCTGAAGCCTCCCAATTCCCTATGAAAGGGAAAAGAGTTTTCGGGTCAAGATTGGATATTGCAATTAATTTGAGTTGGGTTGCTTTTCAACATAAACCCATAAACTGTGGAAAATGACTTCTTTCTTCTATATCCTGCATTTCTAACCTCTGATTTCTTTCTTATCCTCAACTCCTAGACCTGACCCATCTACCACTAAGTTGCTGCACTTAGGGTAAAGGAGTCTTTGATACAAAAGTAGTTATTTTGCTAGTCTATCATATGACTTGGAGTGGGAAACACTGAGCTAGAGCCCCTCAGGATCACCTGTTTACCTCTTCTGAATTTACCAGATTTTTGAAAAACTTTCTATCCACAACCCAGAGCTGATGAACAAGGAAGCCCACAGGAAAATTCGGGGCATTGGCACCTGAGAACCCAGCTTTCTTTACATTGCCCCTCATTTCCCAGGGATCACAGCATTTCTGACTATGCTAACAAAGCCAGACCTTTCAAGTCATCACAACAGTCACAGGGGCTGTGGGAGGAAAAAGGCGCTAATTTTTCTATTTCAAATGTTCCTCACACCCATTATGATCTCTTTCTTACTTTCCCATTTTAGTTTTCAGCTTTTTACTATTTCTTTTTTCTTCTCCTAATGTTAAAAAGCATGGCTATCCCTGGAGTTTCTCTGGGGTGTTGTTGCCTTCCCAGTGCCTTTTTTTCTTCTTCTCTTAACTTGAGTTGTTACTCTTCAGTTATAAAAACCAAATTTGCACATTTTCACAGTTACCTTATAGGTTGCAGTATCATTTGCCTTGAAAAACATACAGAAAGCCAAAACTAAAACCCTAAGCATTTGGAAGAGAGCAATTACTTATAGAAAAAACAGTTTCATTTCTTTTTGTGGAATAAATAATAATGTTAATAGTAGCTCATATGTATTTAGACTTTTATAGTAACAAAACACTTTATGTATACTATCTCATTTGAGTCGTATGACAGCCCTGGGAAGTAAGTGCTTTAAAAAAAAACCCATTTTAGAGATTAAAAAATGAGGCTCAGAAGAGTTATTTGATTTATCCAAGGTCATATATCTAGCAAAGTTGAAGAGTTGGCTCTTGAACTCACTGTCCACATGTTTCAGTGCCTAATTACCAAAAGGTGTGAAAGCCTTCAAGCAAACAGACCTCCCCTAAACAAGCTTCCCTTAATGGGCACCATGTGAGACCTATTAATGGGTAGGGAAGATCTTCAACTCCCATTAATATTACAAGAAGGGAAAAAGCAAACCACTCCAGCATCTTGGCCAAGAAAGCCCCAAATAGGGTCATGAAGTGTTGGGCGTGACTCAAACTACTGAACAACAACAGTAAGATGTACTTTGCAGAAAGACAATGTGGTAGAATATAAATAATGATGGATTTGTAGCCAGAGGACTTGACTTTAAATACTGTCTCCATGGATAACCTTGGGCAAGTTACTTAAGTCTTTCAGTCCTAGTTTCTTCATTTTAACTTTAGTGGGTTGTAGTATATGACCTCTAAATTCCCTTCCAACTCTAAATCTGTGGTCCTGATTGTTTGGCAATGATTCAGGGGAGAAGAATTCTAATTCTTCTAATTAGACAATTCTAATTTTGTAGTTATCACTACAAACACTGAGTAGAATGATTTTTACAGAGAATATCAAAGTAATCTGGAGGATGCTTCTCAAAATCACAGTCATCCTGTTCCTAGAAAAGGGCAACAGATGGATCCATTCTCATAAATAATTATTAAGTACCTACCATGTGCAAGGAAGTGTGCTAGGAAGCTAAAGATACAGATATGAAAATGAAAACATAATTCCTCTTGTTCAAGGAGCCTATATTCAAGGTAATTATATTTTGACTGTTATATGTGTTTCTTGATTATCTCTGGAAATAAAATCATTTCCATGACACTGGACATGGATGTATACAGGTCTGGCAATACCTTTGTAAAGCTGTAGAGACCTTCTTTCCCAGAGCAGTGGACTGGGAGGCTTTAAATTGGAGAAGCTTTTAAAAGGAGCTGGGAATATTATAATAAAATGAATCCCCTTCTCTTCAGAACTGTTAGTATGAGATAAACCTGCTTTTGACATCTCAACCATACAACTGCTCACAACTAGCTGTTCTACTGAATGAATCCCTAAATGCAACTCAGGGAAATAGAGGAGGCTCTAAACATTACTTCAACACTGGAATCCACATTTTGCCAGCAATAATACAGAGTAACTGCTGTTGAAATTTAAGCTGTACAGTTAGGGAAGGAATAGAAATCTCCAATATCCCCTTCTAACATTCTGTCATCAACCCCAGAGCTCCAACTCTGAGAATACAGTTAGGGCTTTGTTCCAGAGCACCAAAGTTTATAGAGTACTGTAATTTAGAGAGTGTGATGACCTCACATGTATAATGGGTAGTGTATTACTTACCTTCTCATTGTGTAGGGGAGGGGTTGGTGGGAGGGAGAGAATTTGGAACTCAAAATTTTTCAAAATGAAAATTAAAAAGCAAATTTGAAAAAGAAAAAAAATTAGATAATTCTAGCAGGGCTTAAACGTCTCCAGGAGCATAGAAACAATTGAGCTTAGTAGCCAGTTAGCTGTTAACTCCCTATGGTAGAACTTAAAATCTCTTGAGAACATTTCCCATTACCTCTTCATTTAATCTAGTCTATAGTGAAGTGGTGGCCCTTCTGGCTCTGTAGAGCAGAAAGAAATTCCTCTACTTTTACCATACATCCCATTCCTTCCTGTCTCCTCAAACATCTTGATTCCTTTATCATCCCCTCTGTTGCTCTAATTTTCAATGTCTTTATTTACTATTTCATTTCCAATAGCCTATAAACATGCCTATGTCTTACCCATTCTTAAAAAATACCAATTGATCTGACCATTCTCTAAAACATAGGACCTATATCTCTCCACCCTTTCATAACCAAAATCCTAGAAAAGGAAACTTTTTCTCCTAGCCTCCATATGTTCTCTCATTAATTTGTTATCCCTTGCAATCTGGTTTCCAACCACATTAACCATTTGAAAGTCTTCACATTTATCAGTGATCTCTTAATTATCAAATACAATGATTTTTTCTCAATCTATATCCTTTTCCAATTCTCTGCAGCACTGATACTTTTGGTCAACCTCTTTTCCTGGGTAATCCCTGTTCTCTTGGTTTTCATAACATTCTTTTCCTTTTCTTTCTTCTCCTGCTCTCCTCTTATTTATCTTCCTTTTTCTTTTTCTCCTTCTTCTCCTTCTCTTCCTTCTTTCCTCCTCCTTTTTCTTCTCCTTTTATTCTTTCTCCTACTCATAGAGATCATGGAACTATTTTTGAGAGGAGATATCTTTTTGGTGCCTCTCAGTTCATGCCATAGACCTCTTTGTAAGACTGAACTTGGTTAAAACTCTTGACATTGGAGATGCCTTTATTCTAAAGTGAAAGAAGAGACAGTTAAAAAAACCAAACCAAACTGAACTGAAATGAAATGATTTGAAATATCTTTCTTTTTTTCTTTCCAAGAACTTGGAAATGAAAAGTTTATTTGAAGTCCAATCTAAACAGTTCTATACCCCAGATAACAAAACTGCAAAGCTCATTGTTTATGCTTTGAAACTGGAATATCACGTGGAAAGATTATATTTTGATGGAATATTTTTCAGAAAAGATCAAGCATGAACTCACTCTTTAGGGCAATAATCCCAAGCTCTGGTTTCCTGAGGGTGATTAAAAAGTAGAGAAAATGAGATGAAGTACACTCTGCTTGGTAATCATCTGAACAATCTGAAGAATTAAGACTGAGAACGACCATATCAGCCTGAGGATTGCTGGGGTCAGCACTGTCCTGGATCCAGGGTAATCAGTAACATTGAATAAGTGCCTATTACGTTAGGTCCAAAGGACCTTTCTTAGTAGAATTGCCAGAGAAATGGAAGCCTTATTCTTTAACGAATGCTTCATATTAGACAATTCTTACTTTCAGAGGAAATGTGGCAAATAGATAAGTAATTCAAGGAATGATAGATACTTAGTGACTAATTACTGCATTCTCATGAGGTTTTTCAAAAATAGATTTCAATATTTAAAGGAATTCAAATCATGTCAATGTGGACAGTCCTTTTCCGTCGATGAAGATCTCAGCACTTCCACAGCTTAGCCAGTGGTCACTGACAGTTGCTATAGCAACCAAACCAACCAAACAAACAAAATTGCCCCTATCATCTTTTGCCAAATTGGTGATAAGCCTTTCTAGGATGGTCCTAAGGTTGTACAGGATGGTGGAAAATACACTAACTTTAGAGATAGATGACCTAGATTAAAATCTCATCTCTGATGCTTACTGCCTGAGTGACCTTGGTTAAATCACTTATTTCTCTGAGTCTCAATTTCTTCAAATATAAAATGATGGTATTGGACTTGATGGCCTTTGAATTCCTTTCTGCCTCTAGATGCAGTATTCTTTGATGACAGATACATTGTCTGTCATTGGACCTGTACTTGCTTAAGCTCTACCAGACTTTATATTTTAGTTAGTGTGGCTTTCTAAAACCCAGGATTACCACTATGTGACAATGGAACTTGAAGAAAAGAGACTGGATTTTGGGAGGGAAGCATTGACCTGACAGATACACCTTCAGATTCTCTACCCTATCACCTCCAGCTCCTGGCTCCGCTAAACTTCAGCTCAAATCCCGCCTTCTTCAGGAGGCCTTTCCTCACCCCCCACATGCTAATACCTTCTTCTGAAATCACATATTTCTACATAGTTACTTATTCACATACTGTCTCATCTGCTAGGATGTGAGTTCCTTGAGTGTAGAGATTATTTTTTTTGCCTTTCTTTGTGTCCCCAGTACATGGCTAAATACCTGTTTGCTGACTGACAAATTTAACTGAGATCACTAATGTTCTTTTACATTGGCGTGCATAGATAGCCAGTCTTGGAGTCAGAAAGGTCTAAATTTGGCCTTGTATGCCAGATCCCTTAATAACCTTAATTAATAACCTGATCTTAATAACCTGATCCCTTTCTAATTTTCTAGTCTACCTACAACTTACTCCCATGCACATATGCGATAATGCAGTAACACTGTCTTGCTGTTCCTAACACATGATATTCCATTTCTTGACCCTATGCATTATCACTGACTCTTCTCTATAACTGGAATGTTCCTTCCTCACCTCTACTCTCAGGTTTCTCTGGCTTCCTTCAAATCTCAGCTAAAATTCCATCTTCTTCAAGAGGACTTTCCTGATTTCCCTCAATGCCTGTTCCTTCCTTCTAAGATTACCTCCAATTATTGCTACATATATCTTGTTTGTGTCTAGTACTTAACATAATGTTTCTACCATTAGAATGAATTCCTTGAGGAAAAATCTTGTTTTTGCCTTTTTTTGCATCCTCAGCATTTAGCACAGTGCCTGACACATGGCAAGCACTTAATAAATGATTGCCGGCTAGGAAGCTAGGATTCTTTTATGACCTGCAGTAGGAAGAAAGGAAGGAATGAAAGAAGGAAAGAAAGAAGAAAAAAGGGAGAAAGGGAGACAGAAAAAAGAAGAAAGGAAGGAAAGAAGGAAGAAAACATATTTATTAAGTATTTGCTATGTGTACCAGGCACTGTGCTAAGTACTGGGGAAGCAAGTTGTAAAAAGAGAGAGAGTTTTTCCCTCAAGGAACTTACATTTTATTGGGAGAAGAAAACACACAAAAGGGAGCAGAAAAGAAGAGGGGAGAGAAATAAAAGTACTCAGTTTGGGGCAAACTGAGGCTGAATTTGAACTCAGGTCCTCCTGACTTGAGGACTTCTACTCTATCCACTGCATCACCCAGCTGCCCTAGCTACCTTTCTGGTATCACCTTTCCATATTAGAAAGAGGGCAGGAACCTAATTTTTGCTTGTATTTGTATTTCTACTACTTAGCACATTTACCTGGCACATAGCAAGCATTCAATAAATATTTGCTTCCTGACTTTACTCACTAAGCAACTTGCCCTTTCAAACTCCTGTTCAGGGCCTTGCCATATGAGTGATCTTTTAAAAATTGAAAGGTTTCCAAAAAACCTCCTGTGTACAACTCTACTGTAAGATATGGTTCAGTTACTTCAAATCCTGTCACATGCTCCTGTGGATTTGGACTACAGCGGGTCTGACCACAAAGTACTTTCATGCTTGTGTCAGCAGGACAGACTCCTTCCTGGGGACTGGGAAGCACTTCTAGGCTTTAGGATGCCGATATCTGACAGGAATAGAGAAATCTCCACTCCCTTGGCAAAAGGCAAGTGACCACATAGAGTTAGTGAAGTTTGACAGCATTGTTCAGAGGCCAAAGTAACAAAGGGGCAGGCACCTGGACTGCGTGTATATTGCCCAGGTGAAGTAGTATTCTCACCAGCTGCTGCCATCACAGAACACTTGTCCCCTAATTCTAGAAGAGCAAGTTGGTCATCCTTCATTTTCAGAGGACCCATGACATCATGAGGGTGATTCCTTATAGACATAGTAACCAGAAAAGGATTGAAAACGAGTGTCCAAAGTTACAAAGAGCAGGCTGATTCTGAAGAAGAGATATAAGACACCTCCCTTCATGACTTTGCAGGGGTGGTAGGTCTCCTGGTAAGGAATATTGCATACACTGTCAGACTTTTTTCTAATGTATTGATCAGTTTTAGTGATTGGTTTCTTCTTTTTTCTTTTAAAAATGTTCTTTGTTATGTTGGATGTCTTTTAGGGGTGAAGGAGAGGGAAAGATGAAAGGGGGAAATTTCATGCCAAAAAAAATCAGCTATCCATAAAATTATTTTTAAAAGCTAATAAATTATAGACATTTCTAACACTGGTGATCTGATCTTCTACCTTTCTAAAAAATGCTATGGTAATTGTGCAAAGTGGTAACTATTTTCCATAACTACAGAAGTAGAATAGTCATACAGACTGAGGAATTACTTTTCTTCATTTTCTGGCATCCCTTCCTTAAAGAATCCCACTTTGTGCTCTTGTGTGAGTTTGTGTTTCTCCCTCTGGGGAGACATGGTATGTCTTAAATCTCATCTCAGACACTTGACACTCATTAGCTGTGTAACCTTGGGCAAGTCACTTAACCCCAATTGCCGCATCCTGGGTCATTTCCAGTCATCTTGATGAATATCTGGTCACTGGATTCAGATGGCTCTGGAGAAGAAGTGAGGCTAGTGACCTGCACAGCCCTCCCTCACTCAAAAAAAAAACAAAGTCAAGTGCAAGTCATGTCATCATTATTTTTCTGATGGCATGGTCTTCTTCAGCAATGAAGGATAAACATACACACACACAAAAGCATCTAGTACTCCTGGGTGGTCTTTTCCTAGTCTATACCTCTTTGTGGATAGCTAGAAGGAATGAAGGAAGTGATTTATGTGTAGTTTGCTGTATGTTTGGATTGTGAGAGATGAGAGTTGCAAATGAGGTCAGGGACAAAATATATTAAGTTTTGAGAATCTGGTTCTTAAGCTCTTTATCTCTACTCTTAAAGGGTGACACTTGAGGAAGAAACCAGTTTGTATCAAGATTAACAAACAGATAGAACTGAATTGGGTTATCATAGGATCAGAGAGTGGAAAGGGAGAACCTTAACATGTAATCTAACTTAATTTCATATTAAAGGAAACTGACATTCAGGATGCTATTTGACTTGTCCAGTGTCACACAAAGTAGTGGTTATCTGGACTAGATGACTTTTAAGGTCCCTTCCAATTCTAGATCTGTGAGAAGAAGGGTAAGCTCTAAGTGTACCAAACATGATTCCATTTAGATAGTATATATCTTCATTTAGTCTCATGCATTTAATTGTCCCCACCCTTTTCTCCTTTAAAAATATATTGTACCAGAGCTTGAAATGCTGAGTTATATGGAGACAATGGCACAATGGAAAAAACATTAAACCTTGGTTCAAATCTTGCCTCTCTTTATTTATTACCTGTGTGATAGTGGGTAAATCATTTAGTCAGTCTACAAAATGAGGTTGGACTATATTGTGGCAAAAATATTAAGGGAATAAACCCCGCCCCCCCAACTCCGTGGCTAAGTATCACTCTTTAGTATTACATGTAATATCAAACTCAGAGCAGTAATGGTTCTTGAGTATGAGAAATAGTATAAATATTATGGATGAATGTTCCCAGGTGCAAGACTAATGACTCATTTCTAGGTCAGGATGTGATGGAGTAGTGGGACTTGGATCCCAAAAGGCAAAGATTATGTCTCTGGAAGCAACCCAGAATCCCAGCAAGGCTCCCCTGTAAGAAAATCTCTCCCTGTTGCAGACATATGCAGATTCGACCCTGTAATTCTTTTGATATCAGGACAGACCCAGGGGTGCAGCCCTAAGGACTACCTTTGATGCCTGCCCAAGGACCATGGCACTGGCAAACCTTTGTATAAACAGAACTATCTTGTCCCCTGAAAAAAGTGATCTGTGTGGACTCCCTGAGTTTCCCATACATTCCAGAATCCCAGCATCCAGACTATTTGTGCTGACCACCTCCTAAATGCATGCCCCCATCACTTAATTAGCACACTTAATATTCCTTTCCCTATCCCTTTTCCATATAAGCATTAGCATCATCCCCATTAAGGTACAAGTTCCCTTGGAAATTCAGTTGCCTTATTGGGGTCACAATAAACTTTGTTACTTGACTAGAAAACAGTTTTAATGCTTGAATTCATTACAGGCAATGCCATCCTGAACCCTGACATTTTTTGGTCTCAGAATCCTTAACCCATGTCAGCACCTCAAACTGTGTCATAAGTACTAGTAAGAAACTTCCCCCAAGCTGGTTATTGACTTTACACTCTCTTCAGTGAGTCTGGACAGAGAACCATTGTCCTAGGAGTTCAAGTTCAGTGTGAGTTCCCCCTCCCTCCTTGACCTTCCTTACTCTATTCTTAGTTTCAATTTCTTTCTCTTTGACAAAATATATTTCTTATGAATCTCTGAATTTAACTTTTCTGTCTTTGGAGGGAAAGGGAAGAAGGCAAAAGGCTCAAGCTTTCTTCCTCACCTGTCAGTCACCAGTTCTTCATTAAGTACATCTCAGTAACATAGCAGCAGAACAGGAAACAAAGAAGATGACCATGTATTGGTGTATGGCTAGTGCTGTGAGAAAGAATGAATAAGATGACTATAGAGAAGGTCAGGAAGACTTATATGGACTGGGGCCAAGAGAGAAAAACAATACTCAATAACTGCAACAACAAAAAAAAAGTGGAAAGAAAAACAAGTCAATTGAAACTGAGAGGGGGAGGGAGGGAAGAGGGCTAACCTGGGACAAATAAATTACAGAAGTGAAAATATTTATAAAAATTTATTTATTTGAAAAAATTGGTGCCCCAGTAATGTTGGTTAAATGGCTTAGTGATGGGGAAAGAAGTAAGGGTCGATTTTAGACCATGTTGTTATCAATATTATTACAAAATTCAACTTTTGTCTCTGGGGTTTCTAAAAAAAAAAAAGGCTAAAACTAAAAAAAAAAAATCTAAAAACTGACTAAAAAAAAAGATATAAATATTTTTCATAACAGTTATTTTATCTTGCTTAACACTCTGTTATTCAAGAAATAAACTGATTCAATTAGAGCTACTTGATCATGCCTTAAGCTCAAATAACTCTGGCTCTCACTGATTGGCCAACATTGTTTGGGTTTTGATGATTTGGTGAGTGTAAATAGCAATTGTTTCTGTTTTGGCCAGGAACCTGGAGGGTCTTCCCTTCCCAGATTGATTTTTTTTTTAAGTAGGTAAAAGAGGACACTCTCTGATTCATTTCTTACCTAGCTTTAGTCACTGAATGAGCATTGCCTCAGACAAACCTGTTAAAGACCTTAGCTTGAAAAGGTCAACCACTGCATCCAGGGCCATCTTCAGTCATCCTGATGTATATCTGGCCACTGGACTCAGATGGCTGTAGAGGAGAGAGTGACTTTGCACTGTCCTCTCTCATTTCAATCCAATTTGTTTACAAGTTATACACTCACCTTCCTGAAGTTGGGGCCCTTTTTGAGAAGGAAGGTCAAACCACAACACTGGTATTAGAGTCAAAAGAAGAAGGAGTTAGAAGAGAGGGAGTAGTTTAATAAAGGAAAACGGATTACTAAGAAGAAGGGATAAAGTGGAGACTCAAATCAAGTAAACTGAAAAATTCAGCTGGCTCATTCACAAGTGGATCTCTCTCTCTCTCTCTCTGTCTCTCCTTGTAGAAGTGTAGAATCCTCTATGTATATGTGTGAATATGTGGCTGGAAAAACTTATATGTAATATGTAACTTCTTCTGTGGGAAGCAAGTGGAGGAAACAAGAGTTTTATCCTGTTTCTACAGGATAAAATACCCCCCAGCTTTGAGTGATAGCAGAATGTAAGTTAGAGGTTTCTGATTCGAATCAGAATTGTGACCTAGCAGAGCCAGGCTTCTGATGAGGTAAAAGGTTGGAAGCTTGTATGTAGGCTTAATGAACTGTTTGAAGGAAAGGGGACCCTATCAGAAAGGAGATCATGAAGAATTTGGCTCAGGAGGATGCATCTAGCCAATGAGGAGCAAGGTGGGAAATTCAAATGGGAAACAATACAAAAGGTGTTGCATTTGTCTGAGCAAGCATTCTCTCATTTGGGGAGTGACCCATTCACTAGGAATATAGAGTAATTGGCTAAAACAAATGTTAATTTTCCTGGCTTCAAAGTGAGTATTGTTCTTTGTTTTGAGTAAGCATGTTTCTCACATTCCACGATCAGTTTCTCTACTATGTCACTGAACAAGGGTTTTACTCATTAACAAAATAATACTATCTCCTTTTGTCTTTACTTAATAGGATCATAGGATTCAGAACTGGAAGGATCTCCTTCGTTACTTTGGATTAGAAAATTAAAATAAATTTGATGTATATATCAAGATTTCTTCTTATCTTCTTTTTTTTATTTCCTCTTTCTCTTCTCTTTCTCTTTCCCTTTCCCTTTTTCACCTTCTTCTTTATCATTCTTTTTTCTTTTTAAAATCCCTTGTTCCTATAGTGAGTAGGAGTATTGTTCACACAGTTTCCAGGGGCCTCTAAATGACTTTTTGATTGTCCTTTCCATTGTTGGTGTCTTTAAACTCTAGGGAACTTTTGAATAATTTGTTTGTCTTTACTGCTCTATACTGTGAGGTATTTTCTCTTTCTGCTGAGTGACATTTAATA
Organism: Potorous gilbertii; assembly: GCA_028658325.1. Taxonomy (NCBI): domain Eukaryota; kingdom Metazoa; phylum Chordata; class Mammalia; order Diprotodontia; family Potoroidae; genus Potorous; species Potorous gilbertii. The sequence continues at coordinate 363,848,019 of CM053770.1, read as the reverse complement.
TTTTCATGAAGTCAACTTCTGGATGTCTGGGAAGAAGTCATGTCAAGAAGAGGTTGAAAAATAATGTCTGTGAAAGCCTGGCAGTGTGAAATGCTCAGATGGGATACCATCTAGAGAAGCAAGTTGGTCACCAGCTCTAAGGGGTTTATTGTCATTAATTTGTAAAGGCGTATCTTATACATAGCATTAGCACCATTTAAAGAATGAATCCTTTTCTGATTTGAATGGATCACCTTGTACCTTGAAAGGAATGCGAAACTGTAAGTAGGTTCATTTGTATCTAGTAAAAGAGGTGAAACTTTGAGTGACTCTTTTGCCTATGAAAAAGCCATTTAAGCAACTAAACCGGGCCTGTATAAGCCGCTTGTGACTGCCAAGGGATTTTTGGCGACCTTTGAAAAATGTAGAGGAAAAACATCCTCTACATTTTCCCCTGGCCACTGAAATCCTTTCCCTTTGGCATGCCTGTGGGCTGCTTACAGTCTGGGCTGTAGGTTGTGCAGGCCTGAACTAAATTGTAAGTTGAGACAATGAACTTGTCACAGGACACATATCACCTCTGTAATCTATTCCCCACCTATCATTTGCATGGACCAACAGGAGGGCCCTAGAGTTAAATAAAACAAAATAAAACTAGAGAATGTTGAACCCCAAAGCTGTTCACAAATGGCCATTTTCTAGTCATGGCCTAAAAGATTTTTGAAATGTATTGGACAATCTCCATAAGCTAACATGAGATCTCCCACATTGAGGTGTGGGGAAGGTGGTAGAAACCCTCCTAGTATTGGGAAAAGTTATTGAAAAGAAAGGCTCAACAAGTCTAAAGTGACACTATCTTATTGGAATGAACTTGATCCTGGGCTTGATTTTGACTGGGCCATGGCCACAGAGCCAGGGTTCCATGGTGGGAGGAATTTTCTGGTCCTGGGCAAGGATCATAGGAATATTCCAAACCTAAGCACTACAGCTGAGCCTAGAGTTGGAGAAGGGGAGATTGCAAGTTGGGAGATGAAAAGTACATTCTGTACTGCCATGAGGAATTTCAGAACAGATGCTATGCTGTCAAAATATCCTCAAACTACATGACATGATGTTGTTTCATTTTTTTATTCTTGGGATCCTGATGCCAGGGCAAAGTCTGGTTATCTTTCTTTGTTTTAAATGTTTATCTTGTCTTTATAAACTGTATAAGTCTCAGGTATTTTTAAATTTAGCTGTCCTTGGGTGACACAATGGAGAGAGAACCAGAACTGGAGTTAGTGTGGTTTGGGGTGCTGGGAAAGTCTGTCTGGAAAGAATTCAAGCACTCAAGTCTTCTTTCAAGTCAAAGTGATGGAATGATGGGACATTGACCCCTAAAAGTGAAAGACCATGTCTTTGAAATCAACTCAGTCCCTGAATTTTCCCATACATCCTTTCTCAAGTCTTTTTTAAAAAAATGTAATTTAATTTACTTTTTTTATTCTTTAAATTAATTAATTTATTTTTAGTTTTCAACACTCATTTCCACAAGATTTTGAGTTCCAAATTTTCTCCCCGTCTTTCCCCTTCCCCTCACTCCAAGATGGTATGCATTGTGATTACCCTTTCCCCTAGTCTGCCCTCCCTTTTATCAACCTCCCCCTATCCCTTTCCCCCTTACTTTCTTGTAGGGCAATATAGATTTCTATATCCCATTGCCTGTGTATCTTATTTCCCAGTTGCATGTAAAAACAATTTTTAGCATTTGTTTTATAAAACTTTGAGTTTCAAATTCCCTTCCTTCTTCCCTCTGGCCCACCTTCATTGAGAAGACAAAAAA
>CM053770.1:363826079-363845718 GCA_028658325.1 Potorous gilbertii | reverse complement strand
CCCCCCCCCCCCCCCCCCGCCTTATTCCCTTCTTTCTTACTTTCCTGTAGGGTAACCCAGTTCAGTGTGTATGTTCTTCCCTCCTTAAGTCAAATCCAATGAAAGTAAGGTTCACTCTTCTCTCTCACCTCCCCGCTTCCCCTCCATGGTGAAACCTTTTTCTTGCCTCTTTTCTGTGAGATAATTAGCCCCATTTTATCTCTCCCTTTCTCTTTCTCCCAATATATTCCTCTCTTGCCCCTTAATTTTATTTTTTAGATATCATCCCTTCATATTCAACTCAACCTGTGCCATCTCTCTGTCTGTCTATATTTCCTCCAACTACCCTAATACTAATCAAGGTCTCATGAGTTTCAAATATCATCTTTCCATGTAGGAATGTAAACCGTTCAACTTTAATAAGTTCTTTATAATTTCTCTTTTCATTCTTCTCTTGATTCGTGTATCTGAAAGTCAAATTTTCTATTCAACTCTGGTCTTTTCATCAAGAATACTTGAAAGTCCTATATCTCATTGAAATTACATTTTTCCCCAGAATATGATAGTCAGTTTTGCTGGTTAGGTGATTTTTGGTTTTAATCCTAGCTCCTCTGACCTCTAAAATATCACATTCCAAATCCTTTGATTGCTTAATGTAGAAACTGCTAAATCTTGTGTTTTCCTGATTGTAGTTCCACAATACTTGAATTGTTTCTTTTTAAGCTTCTTGCAACATTTTCTCCTTGACCTGGGAACTCTGGAATTTGGCTACAATATTCCTAGGAGTTTTCCTTTTGGGAGGTGATTGGTGGATTCTTTCCATTTCTATTTTACCCTCTGGTTCTAGAATATCAGGATAGTTTTCCTTTATAATTTCTTGAAAGATGGTGCCTGTGCTCTTTTTTTGATTATGGCTTTCAGGTCTTTTTAAATAGTCTCTCCTGAATCTATTTTGGGGGAGGAGAGCTGTCTTGAAATCATGCCATGTAAGGAATGACTGTAAAAACTGGAAAGTTAGGATTTAGAAGTGGAAGGAGTCTTTGAGATCATGTAGAACCCACCCTCTTTGTTTTTTGTTTGTTTTTCTTTTTTTTTTTTCTACAAATCATGCCTATGAGGTTAAGTGGCTTGCTCAGTTAGCACAGCTGAGAATTGAACCTGTCTCCTGACTGCACATCCAGTGATTTTTCACAAAATCATGCTTTCTCACCATTTAATTTAGCAGAATGCAAGTTTAGACAGTCCACATTTGCTTCAAAGACTAGAATTAGATGGTTGGGTGGAGGTTACAAGCAAGAAAATTTTGTTTCAAAATAACTTTTAAATAAAAATATTAATATTGTTAATAGATGGCATTGATATAGGTTTTTTGAAGTGCTTTGTGTATATTATTTTAATAATCTCATTAAACAGAGTTGTCCCAAAATGTAATGAGCTTGGATTTTGAACTATCGTCACTGAAAATGTTCAAGCTGAAGCTGTACCATTTTTGAGGTTAAAATTTTAGGAAGTTGACATACCTGTCACAGTCCTATCTCAATCTAGCTCCAGCCTACCTTTCACCTGTTGCTATAGGTAATTACTCCCACTCTTTCTGAAGAATTTTGGAATAAATTGAATGACATGGGAGACATTGTCAAAGGACTGCTCAGCATGGTATGCCCACATCAAAGAAGGCACTGTGCTCTGTGAACAAAGCAGAATTGCAGTAGTTCAAAATAAAGACAAGAGACATCTCCACTCTAAATACTCTCATGGACAACTTGTGTCTGACCTGTGATAGAACCTTCTGAGCTCATATTGTTCTGATCAGCCACAGTGGGACACACTGTACCTTGACTGACCTAGTGATGTCATTTTGGTCCTCTCCCAAAACAAAAGACAACAATCAACCAATCAACTAACCAACCAACCAATCAACCAACTAACCGACTACTCCCACACTCTTCACTCCAAAGTCAGGGCTCTTTTCACAGTGCCATATTGCTTAATTTTCCTTTTGTTCCAACCAAACTGACTTACTCCCTCTTTTTGGAACAAGGTATGCCATCACCCTTCTTTATGATTTTGCACAGGCATCCACAAACACACATGCACACACACAGAGTTAAGTATTTTCATTTCAGCTATTCTGGCTTGAAAGCAGGGCATTGTCTTTTGTTTTGTGTCCCCTGATTTTTTTACTGATTTGAGTAATTCATACTTGCTTGTGGGAGATAAAAATCTTGTGAATAGCACAGTATTACTCTTTCTGATAATATTTCACAGGGAGAAAACACTTGAAAGTCAATGAAGATTGATAAAGAGCCACTGAGAATCAGTCTTGCCCCTTTAAGTGACAAAGATCAACTGGAATTCATTTACTTCATGGAGTGCTAGTCTTAGAATCTATAGGCACTCACAAGTCATGCCCCTCTTATTCCTGCATTCTAGTGGGCTTCTTGTTCACCTCACATTACATCAAATTTTCATATAACCTCTCTATCCATAGCCTTTGTAACTCTTTGCATAAGCTGTTGCCTCATAGCTAGAATACATTTTCTTCTCTCCTCTCCCTCTTTGATGGTATTGGCAAAGATATTGGAGTGGTTTGCCATTTCCTTCTCCAACTCATTTTACAGGTGATGAAACTGAAGTAAACAGAGTTAAGCAACTTGCCCACTGGGGTCACAGAGCTACGAAGTATATGAGGCTGGAATTGAACTCAGCAAGATGAGCCTTTTTGACTTCAGGTCTGGTACTCTTTCTACTTTGATACCTAGTTTCCCCCTCTTAGCTTCTTTATAGTTCAGTTCAAGTACTATTCTTCACCTCCGTTGGTAAGTTCTTAATAAATACCTGTTTCAGCAGTGATGTTTGGTAAACTTCATGAAATGTTTTATTTCTTTAAATTTGCAAAGCTTTGTTTTGGAGATGATTGTGATTTTCATCTGTATATGTGGATTTCTATATGGGCATGCAACATTAGTGGTTTTGAGTCTTTACTCTATGGCACTGGGGAATGAAATGAAAGGACATTGCTTATGCCTCCTCAGAGGACTGTCCTGCATTGAGGACAAGGACTGTTCAAAATGCACACATGCCTATTTATTGAGCATGGCAACTATTTCAAACAAGGAGGAGAGTGTAACAGATCAGATCACTTAGCATGGGAGCATTCTGCCTCTGGGAGAAGACATCTATGTTCCCCTGCTACTGGATCCAGGGAGTGACTCCCCTCCCCCTTTTGATTGGCTGCCTAACTGGGTCAGTCTGGCTTTCTTTTGTAAGCACTCTCCTGGATACCATACAAATATATTTATAGTAATACATAGTGCTTCACTAGCTACTCCACAGGATGTCATGAATGTGATGGATTGAACCAATGAGTTGAACTGATGAGATGGGAACCTTCCTTTTTTAACCACTATTTTAATCCCTGACTTTAAGAAACAGGCCTGGGGGGTGTGTTTGGTCTGTTGTTTTTTTTCCCCTCGGTTATAAGTACAAGTGATAATCCCCACCCAACCCTGAGCTATGAAGATCCCAGAGGCAAGGTTCCAAGCCAGATGTTGCAGCCAGTCAAGTCAGTCCATCAAGCAAGCCTAGAAAAGTCAGGGTGTTTGGAATTTGAGCCTGAGGAAAGAACTTTGGACTTGCAGCTTGGAACTGTGCTATTCTAGGAATTGAGTTATACTGTGAACCTAATTCTGGCTCCCAGAGGCTGATGTGGTATGTGTGTGTGGATTATGCCTCATGTATATTTTCATATTTCTTATTATATATTTGAAGTAAATATCCCTTTGTAAAAGGTAAAAAACCTCCCCTTTTGCTTTTCTTCCATTAAGGCTAGTGAAGTACCATGTATTACTTTTAAAGATACTTGCATTTGCTTTTCTGTGTACGTGTTGTTTCCCTCCAGTAGAATGTAAGGTCTTTGGGGGATAGTTTCATTTATGTCATTGCATTCCCAGTGCATAGCCCAGTGCCTTACACATGGTAGGAGCTTAATAAAACCTTGGTGAATGAATTTATGAATGAATGAATGAATGAGTGAATGAATAAATGACATCTTGAAGCAGGGGTTTGAAACTTATTTTGTGTCATGGACCCCTTTGGCAGTCTGATGAAATTTATGAGTCCTTTCTCAGAATAATATTTTTAAATGCACAAAATACGAAGTAAGCCAATTTTACTGAAATCCAGTTATCCAAAAAAATATATTTTTAAAGTTCCCAGACCTCAAACTAAGAACCCCTCCTTTAATGTCTCTTTCACTTTTAAGGTTCTGTGATTCTATAAAATAGTATTTAAATTCTTTAATTACAAGTATTCATATCCTGTGTAAAGTAAGACATACCTGAAAGATGCTGTTTAAGTGCTAATTAACCCTGATCAGAAGACATTATAAGCCTTTTCTGCCCCTTGTTTGCCTGGTCTTAGTCTAGACATTCTGCGTGGAAATGTGACAGTGTTTACAGAATAAAGTTGGAGACTGTAATTATGAGACATTATACTTGAACCTTCGTCACACTGCCTATGGCAACCCAGACACCCGTGGGCTGAAATGACATCCACTTGTGTGGGATATCAGGATGTTTTGCAAGAAAAAGTGGTTAGAGGTTGAGAGGAAGTGGCTAACTGTTCTGAGTCAGCTGGTGATGAAGAGGGATGTTTGTATTTCAGGATGGGTTCCTTAAAACTACACTTAGCTGACATGTGGAAATATTTCCTTCTTCCCGAGCTTAGAGCTGAGATTTCATTTTTGATGGGGGTTGTAGAAAGGATGGATATATTTACTTAGAAAAAAAATTAAGAAGGGACAGCACCAGGAGTAATTTTTTCCTTAAAAATGAAAAAAAAAATGAAGATGGACAACTATATTGTTTCTACTGTAAATAGAGGCAATGTGCTGGGTTTGGAGCCAGCAAGAACTGGGATCAGATCTGATCCTTTGACACTCACTATGTGTGGGACAACCTCAACAAGTTATTTGAATGCTTCAGGCACCTCTCAAGGATTTATTTACTCAGTAAATGAAGGGATCTGTAATCTGTTGGAGAGAGTTTAATTCAACAACATTTTAAAGTACCTATGTGCCAGGCATCAGAGATATAAAATAAAAATAAACAATCCCTATCTCCAAAATATTTATAACCTCCTGGGGTAAAACAATTCATACATACAGAAAAGCAGCTAGAAATATTATCTATGACAAAAGGACTCCCCAAATTGCCTTCCTATTATACCATCTGTATTTTGTATGTATAATTTTTATTGTCTCCTCCATTAGATTATGAGCTTCTGGAGGACAAGACCATATAGTAAGCATTTAATAAATGCTTGTTAACTTGATCCTGGAGACATGACCCTAAGATGGTCAGTTTCTCTCTTTAGTTCATTTTTCCTAGAGTTGCTCTTGGAAAATCTCCGCATATAATCTTGGTATAATTTACATCTAGGTTTCCTCAAATACATGTAATCTTAGGGCACACTCTCCTAATTCCCCTTGCCCTGGCAGGCTGGGTCTGCAATGTTTGATTATATCTTTCCCTCAGGACTTTAGGAATGTCCTGGAGAGGCGGTGGGGTTTTCTGTAATTTAATTGGCTTGAATGACCATTCTACTATGTTCTCCTAATTATCAACCACTAAGGATTATTACACCATATCATAAATAATTAATCAGTTAGGTTTTACAAAGGGATATTTACTTAGAAAATACAGCAAGAATAGAATGACCAATACATCTTCCTTGAACCAGGTTACGTTCTCCCCTCTACACTTTAATCTCCGTGGTCTCAAACCTAAGATTTTCACTACAACATATTCCTCCCAAACTCTGGCCTTACTTTCCTTTATCATCTAATTTCTTGGGGACAGTAGGCTGAAACTTCAAGTGGTAGCTACAAAGCATTCCTCCCATCAAGTTCACTTGAAATTCAAGCTCCCTTGCTTGTATGCAGGGCATGATGTCTCATGTGATATATTGATTCGCTGCTGGGCTGGGCCAAGCAAGTCATTCCTCAGAGTTGCTATGGTTTACCAGGTTCAGTGTGGTAGCTAGATGGTGCCAGGAGTCAGAAAGACTCATCTTCCTGAATCCAAATTTGACTTCAGACACTTACTAGCTGTGTGACCCTGGGTGAGTCACTTCACCCTGTTTGCCTCAGTTTCCTCATCCATAAAATGAGCTGGAGAAGGAAATGGGGAAACCATTCCAGTATTTTTGCCAGGAAAACCCCAAATGGGGTCATGAAGGATTGGACATGACTGAAACAACTGAATGACAATAACAACCAGATTTAGCTTCTGACTTTGCTATGGGCTCTAGTTCCTGGACATTTGGTTGTTCTGACCTTTCTAACTTCACAAGATCATCATCTAGTCCATTGGTATCATAACAAATAGAAATGAGGCCACTAAATCATATATAAGGATGACTATAGGACACATATGGACTTAGGAAACTTATGGCTCACATTACATATGTTCTATTGTATTTTTATTTATTTTGTTAAATATTTTTCAATTACATTTTAATTTGGTTCAATAGACTCCTGATGGACCATGGAGTGTTGCTGATTTCACGGGAGAGGAATGTTTGACACTTCTGGTCTAGGCAATTTCATCTTCTACACTCTTTCATTTAAGAGAGATAAAGAATAAAATAAATGAGAGAGAAAAACAGCAGGGCCAGGCATTCATAGCTGAATGGTGACTGGGTGAGGGAGGGCTTGAGGCCCCTTCCCAACCTGAAGACCCACTGAAGTTTGTTGTCATCCTTACTTGAAATGCATCAGAGAGGGAAGGATGGGAGGGTGCGAGGGAGAAAGAGACAGAAACAGAGACAGATAGAAACAGACCCAGACCCAGAGAGAGACAGACAAAGAAACAGAAAAATAGGAACAGACATAGAGAGAGACAGAGACAGAGAAACAGAGAAAGCTCACAATTTATTCTGTTGGTGCCATTTTTACATATATTTAGCACTGTCATAGCAGTCAGTTAAAATGCTGGTGAACTGCATAGGAAATGGGCAGGAAACAGTCACAGTCCACCTGTACTCTGCAGCTCTGAAGTAAAGGGGAGCAGTTCCCACCACCTGTATCCATTTCCAGAAGGAGGCTTCCCCGGCGCCCCCTGCCCTGGGTGAATTGGCAGAGTACAATCCTTGAATATCTTTAAAGGACTGGTTACTCAAAGCATAATAAAGTATAATACTGGAAATCAGGTGCAATATATATATATGTATATATATATATATATGTATATGTATTGGATCTGGAAAAAAATCATATTTTTACTCCGCAGAAAATGCAACAGAGACAAACAGCCCACAGGATTCCCAAGAACAGATACAGAAACACACACACACACACACACAAACACACACAGAGTACCTAATTCTCAATTCTGTCTCTCCTACCAATTGGATTTGTGATTACTATCAAGGCAACACCCTAACATTCTGGTTAGATCCTCTTTCACCTTGTGGATTAGATTCCTCCCAGAAGGTAAACATACTTGGGGGATATACTTACCCTCTTTCTTGGTCAGACTTGCCCTATCTGAGTAACTTGCTGTCTGTGCTCTTCTAATAGGATGCTATGCAGGAACTATGTGCATTAGTCCCCTTTTCTCACTCTGAATCAAATAATCTTTCTCAACAGTCTTCCCCCTACAACTTAGCTACTCTAATCAAATATAGTGAACCAAGACAATTCCAAAGGACCTATGATGAAAAATGATATTTACTTCCAGAGAGAACTGATGGATGTTGGGCACAGCTGGAAGCATACTTTATGTTTCTTGCTTTTTCTTGCTTCTTTTGTGCATCATGGATAATATGGAAATATGTTTTACATAACTTTACAAGTATAATAATATTACTTACTTTGTCAGTGAGTGGGAGGATAGTGAGAGCAAAGGAGAAGATTTGGAACTCAAATTTTAAAAAACGGATGCTTAAAAAAGTCTGCTGAGGTGGAGATGTGAACAGGTCTGTCTATACAACTAGAAAAGCAATTTTATCCTAGAAAGCAATTTGGATTTATGTGAAGAAAGTAATTCAAACATTTGACCCAGAGATAATGCTGTTAACTATACACCCCAAAGATGTCCAGGAAAGAAAGATCCAACGTTTGTCAAATATCAATATTTGTAGTAGCAAAGACCTGGAAACAAGGTAGGTGCCCATCATTTGGGACATGACTAAATAAATTGTGATACATGAATGTGATGGAATGCTAACACTGCCATAAGAAATACTGGATGTGAAGACTAAAGAGAAGCATAGGAAAATTTAGGGTTAACTGATCCAAAGCCCAGTAAGCAGAACCAGGGAAAAATGTATATGAAGACTACAATGATATAAATGGAAACTATGGTAACACTAGGCAAAAATAAAATTGAAAGCTATGTGCTTATATGACTAGTCTTGGCCCTAATGAAGAAATGTGAGCGTATACCTTTCACCCTTTTTTTTCTTTTCGGAATTGGGAGACTATGGATGATGACGGTACATAAAGTGTCAGATATGTTGAATGTGTTCATTAGTTTTGCTGACCTAGTCTTTTTCTTCCTTTCTTCCTTTTCTTTGTGTGGAATATATTGAAAAATAAACACGACATAAAAATGAAAGGTATCAATAAAAATGGAAAAAAATAATAATGGTGCCTTAAGTCTCAAATTCAAGAAATCTCAAACTTGGGTTTACTCACAAGTCATCTCTCAAATCTGAAACTCTCCTCTTATGTCAGGTAATAATTATTAAAATAAATCAGTTGTAGTTATGTAAAGTACGGAAATTGGTACCAACCCCAAAAGAAATACTCAATGTGAATTCAAATAATGTGGCCAGTTTGGAGATTCATTGATTCTATTAACAAAAACCTGGTTGTACTATTTTCCATATTTGTCAAAAGCTTTTTCTTTAACTATTTATATAATCATGTGTTTTAATTGTTTTTGTTATTAGTCTATTGTGTTTGTCATTTTTCTAATAGTTTTCTAATTAAACTAAATGAATTCCTGATATAAATCCGTATCAGAGTACGTAATCTTTTAAATATACTATAACCTCATTGCTAATATTTTATTCAATATTTTAATAACAATGTTCATTATATATATTGATCTATAGTTTTCTTTTATTGTTTTAACTCTTCCTGGAGTCTTAGAAGTACCACATTTTTTTTTTCACATATGGAGATCAGTAGAGTCCTTCCTTTCTTTTCCTATTTTTCTCAAATTTTTACGCAATATTGGAATGAATTATTTTTGAGTGGTTGTGAAAATTCACATATATACCTGTCTGGCTTTGGTGTTTTTCTTCCCACTCCCATTGCCAAACCCCTGGAAGTTCCTTTATGGATTGTTAAAAAAATTTTTTTGAGTCAATTGTTTCCTATTTTTCCTTTTAATATGGGTATTTTATATTTTGTAAATATTCAACCATTAAGTTATCAGTTTCTTTACATGACTGGGTATAATTGTTTCTAATGATTACCTTTATTTTCTCTTAATTCATTATTTCTTTTTTTAATTATTCATATGGGCAACTTAGTTTTTCTCTTTTTACAAAAAAGTCAGATGAGCTATTTTGTTAGATTAAAAAATATCTTTAGTTTTATTTATAATTTCTCATTGTTATTTTCTCATTATTATTATTTTTTTATTGTTTATCTCCTTTATTTTTAGAATTTGCATCTTTTTGTTTAGTTTAAAAAATTATTGCTTTCCTGGTATTTTTAGTTGCATACATAATTGGTTGATTTTTTTTTTGTCTTGGTGATTCAAGTATTTAGAAATATAGAATTTTCCCTAATGACTACTTTGGCCAGATTCTAAAAAGTTTTGGGATTTTGCTTCATTGTTGATTTTTTCTTTCATGAAATTGCGTTTATTATGATTTGTTCTTTGACTCTGATCAATTTTTTAGGATTAAATTATTTGATCTCCATGTAAGTATGAGTTTTTTATTTGTGTAAGAGCAAGGAGGCCAGTGTCACTGGATCCAAAAATACATGCTGAGGAGTAAAGTGTAATAAGACTGGAAAGGTAGGAGGGGGTTATCTTATAGAGGGCTTGGAAGGATAAGCAGAGGATTTCATATGTTATTCTGGAGGTAATTTAGAATTTATTGAGTAGGAGGTGACATGATTGGACCTCTGCTGATTGAATGACTTTGGTGACTGAATGGAGGAAGGATTTGAGTGGGAATAGACTTGAGATAGGTAGATCTGTTATCAGACTATTTTAATAGTCCAGGAGTAAAGGGATAAGGACCTGTGCTAAAGTGGTAGCAGAGTTGGAGGGAAAAAAGTGGGTGTATTTGAAAGCTTTTGCAGGTGAATTCAACAGGTCTTGGCAAGAGATTTGAGGAACTAAGGATGACTCCTACATTGTGAGCCTGAGTAACTGGAAGGATGGTGATGCCCTTTATAGTAATAGAGAAGATAGAAGGGGGAGGGTTTAGGGGTAAAGATAATGAGTTCCATTTTGTACATGTTCAATTTAAGATGCATACTAGATATTCAGTTTGAGATATTCGAAAGGTAGTTAGAGATGTGAGACTGGAGGTCAGCAGAGAGGGTGGGACAAGATAGGTAGATATGAAAATCATTAGCAAAGAGATGGATTCTATTTTCTAAGTCATTCTGCTACCCTCTTCTGTTTAGTTCATCTCATTCCTTTTCATTATTTTGATTGCTAATTCTTTATTTACCTCTTATTTTCTATTATTTTTTTACTTCTCTATCCTACCATCAAAACAGTACCCTCCTCCATCTTGGTGAAGAAGGAGGAAGAGAAAGAGAAGGAATCTGATTAAAATTCATATTACATAATTGAAGTAGTCTGTTCTTACTCCTCTACTACTCAACAAGATCAGACTGACCTCCAGTTCTTAAACTTTCCTCTGTCTCTTTAATCTCTCTTTTACAATCAACCCTTTCAAATTTATCTATATTTTTTGTTGTTGTTCAGTCAATTTTCCATCATGGCTGATTCTTCATGACCCCATTTTAGGGTTTTCTTGGCAAAGACACTGGAGTGGTTTGCCATTTCCTTCTCCAGCTCATTTTACAGATGAGGAAACTGAGGAATCAGGCTTAAATAACTTGCCCAAAGTCACATAGCTAATAAGTATCTGAGACTGGATTTGAACTCAGGATGAGTCTTCTCAATACCAACTCCAGCACTGTATCCATTGCATCACCTAGCTGCCCACTATGTTTAATTTGTGTGAGACTATTTCAACCTCAACTCTGCCTTTTCTCTTTAATTCCTCTCTCACCTCTCTTTTTCCATCTATTTTTTTGCATTTATATATTTTTACACCAAATTATTTGTGTGTTTGTATTTGATTGCTCTATGTCAGATTCAGATAGAAACTGAATCTCAAGAAATGCCCAATTATGAGGAATAACAATTCCCCCTCCTTCCCTATACTAAAATAAACACAAAAATCTTATTCAGTCCACATATTTTTATATTATTCAACTTTCTCTGTGACCCTTGGAGATAATGGGATTCTTAAACTAGTCTTTTACCTACTTTAGAATTAAAAAACAATACCATAATTTGCCACCTTCCAAAGGCCCTTTTATATTTTTCTTTCTCATTTGTGAAATGAACTGGAGAAGGAAATGGCAAACTCCTCCAGAATCTTTGCCAAGAAAATCTCAAATAGGTTCAAAAAGACTCAGACATGACTAAAAAAAAGACTAAACAACATTTACCTTTCTAGGTTTCTCTTCATTATTCTATGTTTTTATTTCAAGGTTTCTGCTTTGTTCTTGTCTTTTCATCAGTAGTGATTAAAAGTCCTCTCTTCTACTAAGGCTACATTTTCCTCTGTAGAATTATAATCAGTTCTTTAGCGTAAACTTTTGTTTGTTGCAAGTAATCTTTTGCTTTTTGGTGTACTGCATTTCAAGGTTTTTCTCTTCTTTAGTTATAATCTTTTGTCATTCTGACTATGGTAGCTTGACACTTGAACTCTTTTTTTTTTTTTAAAATCTTTTTGTAGTATATTTTCTTTGATTTGGAAACTCTGGATCTTAGGTATGAAATTCCTGGATATTTTCAGCTTGGTTTTGCTTCCAGGAGGTGATCAATTGATACATTTTATTTTCACTTTGTCCTCAAGTTCTGACAGATCTGAGCAGTTTTCCTTTATAATTTTTTTTGAGACATTGTATACAAGGTTTTCAAGTAGTCCAATGACTGTTAAATTCCACCTTTTATTGTTTTCCACTTTATTTATTTATTTTTAGCATCAGCTGTTTTACATTTTCTTCTATTTTGTTTTAAGTTTTAACATAAATAATTTTTTGTTGTCTCCTGGAGTAATTGAATTCCAATTGCTCCATTCTCTTTTTTAAGGAATATTTTACTGATTCCACTTTTTATTCTATTCCTCAGTTTTTTCACTCGAAAGCTTAGATTTAATTTCTAATTTCATTTTGCATCTTTTGTTTCATTTCCTGTGGTCACACTTATAGTACTTGTGGTCAAAGCCATTTTTTTCCTTAGGTGGCTATACTAGTATTTGATTTGGAATTAGTCTCTTTGTCTGAGTTTACCTCTTGGGCTTCTCTGAAACCATAATATTTCTTCATTGTATTTAGTGAGGTTTCCCTGCCCTCCTCCCTCGTTTATTTACTTTTCCCCTAATATAGTACATTTTCTCCCTTTCCTATTTGTTGGGGTTTGGACTGGCTTCCCTGGAACACTTATGGAAAGGTTTTCCTTCCTTCCTTCCTTTCTTTTCTGGATTAAATGTACATGCTCACTTTGTGTGGTCGGTTAGAAGGAACTCTTTATTGCTACCTTTTTGTTGGGGTGTAGAAGAGATGAAGCACCTCCTGATTGGTCCTTCTATATCCTTGTGACTGAGGGATTCCATTGAAGGTGATTGATGCCTGAACCAGAAAGAGCTGCTGACTCAATAAGTTATATAAGGGAGTGAGAAGAAAGACTTTCTTTTGACCATCAGCTCTCCTTTAGACTCTCAACAAGGAAAGGAGGGAATTCCTTTTATGTTGTCCATCAGCCCCCTCCCCCTGTAGTCATGGTTAAATATGTGCAAATGATAGCAATAAGAACATGTGTTTGTCTGAGAGACACTAAACCTCAAGTCCTTGGCAATCTCTCCTTTGTGTTTCTTTCCCTGAGCCCAAGTCTCTTTACTTCAACCCTGAGAGAAATATCCTTCTAATAAGAGGCAGGAAGTAGTGTACAAGTTAAAAAGAAGTCTTCTTGTGAGAGGATAGGGGAGAAGTTGTGCCCTTTTCTTCCATCTTGACGGCATGGCAGTTATGGCATATAGAAACTAAAGCAGAGGCTTACCTAGGTGAACTGAGTCTTAGCCTTGGGCCTCAGTTGCCTATTTTGCTTTTTTTTTTAAATAGGTAACCCAATTCCAAGATGGATATGTCCAGTCCTGGAGACAGTCTTATGAGTTTGAGAAGCCCAGAGATCCTAGGTCTTCAGTGGTGTTGAAGAAACAAAATATGAATGTTGTACTTTTCATTTTTAGGTTTAGGTCTTCCAGAAACAACTTTATTCAATTTATCATTAATCTAATATCTAATTACTTCTAACTTGGAGAAATGTACAAATTGGCACAGTCCTCCATTCCCTCTGACATATCTGTATTGCCTAAGATGATTTGGCATAGCAATTTTATGAATCTTAAATAGGGAAAACATTATGTCAAAATAAAACTTTGGATTAACATTCTAGAACTGTCACTGCTTATGAATTTTTTTGACCACTCTTCTTTCCTGTTTTCAGTATCTTAAACTTGAACACAAAAGAAGATACTGCTATTAGGTGGGTCATGGTATCAATCACTTCAGGGTACAAGGAGTCAATGACAAGAAAAAGTCAAGAAAGGGTTTTGGGTTGGAAAAATGATTATTTCTTAATATTTTCAATTGAACTAAAGTAGGGGCTGACTGCACTATAGGAAATTTCCTTTCTATATCTACTTCTGTACTTTTTGGAGAAGAAGAAGACAACTGACAGGAGGATGAGTCCAAGTGTTGACTTGTCTTGCCAGGGGTCAAGTTAATATGTATTTTTACAAAGTGCCTACTATGTGCCAGGCACAGAACTAAGTGTTGAAGACACAAAGAAAGGTGAAAACAGTCCCTGCTCTCAAGAAGCTCATGCTCAAATGTGGGGGAGACAAGATGTAAACAACTATGTACAAACAACATATATATATGTATTTGTGTATGCACACACATATGTATGTGGGTATACACACATATATATGATATATGTGTGTGTATATGTGTATATATGCATGTGTACATGGGTGTATATATACACACATATATATGGATATATATACACACATGTATATAGTATATGTAGAGAGATTATACAATATATGGATGTATATATCTGTGTATATATACATATGTATACATATGTGTATATATGTACATATTTACATGATAAATTGGAAATAATCAAAAGAGGGAAGACACTAAAATTAAGGAGGACTAGGAAAGGCTTGGTATGGAAGGTAGGACTTTGACTGATGTTAGGAAGCCTGGAGGCAGAGCTAAGTAGAGAGAGATTACCCGGTGAGGAGTTCAGCCAATGAAAATGCTGAAGTCAGGAGATGGAATGTCTTGTGGGAGAAGTAGCAAGGATGTCAGTGTCGCTGAACCACAGAAGATGTCAGGGGAGATGCATAAAAAGATTGGAAAGATAGAAGGGCCCAGGTTAAGAAGGGTTTTAAAAGCAAAAATTAGCATTTTATATTTGATTCTAGAGATAGTATGGAGCCACTGGCATTTTTTGAGTAGGGAGAGGATGTGGTCAGATGTGTGCTTTAGGAATATCCATTTGACAATAAAATGGAAGATGAACAAAAGATCCTAGAGAAAAGTTTTGGACAGTTCAGAAATTAAACTTTTTTAAACAATATAATAATTTGTATAGTGCAGAAGAGATATGTAAAATGCCTCTTTAGCAGTCCGGTGGACTCCAGCTTGATCAATATCGCTCCTTTGGATGGAATAGTAAAAGTCAGACCACTATCTCTACGACTAACCTTGCAAAAGTATATGATTTTTTTCATTGGAACCTGGCTAGCAGATGGTACTGTAGAGATCACTGGGTATAGGGGACAAGGTACAGTCAAGAAAGGGAGCTATTGAATCATACTGGGCATGAGCAGACAGGTAACCAATAGTTTGAACCAGGAGTCAAACCAAGGATTTAATTGGAGTCAATATGTCAAGGGCAGAATGATTCTTAGGTTACTCATGGCAGAGGTGGGCAGCAGGACTTTGAAGAATATAGGAAAGGCAAGTGTAAACTTACTGGGGCTATAGAGTAATGGTGAGTGTGTACTGAGTTAGCAAGGTGAACTTACCATTTGTTGAGGCTTTATGAAAGTCTACCAGGTCATTGGTCAGCTTGGGCTAAATTTTGATTGAGAAATGTTTTTTTTCTTTTTTTGGCTGTATTGAAAAAAGTTTATTATTTATTTATTTTTCAGGGAAGGTAGTGCATTCTAATTTTTTTATTTGCTCATATGGTATTTTCAATTTTTTTTGTATGCCTTTCTTAAAAAATGTATTTACTTATTTATTTAGTTTTAATTTTCAACATTCACTTTTATAAGATTTTGAGTTCCAATTTTTTTCTCTCTTTCCTCTGTCCCCTCCCCAAGATAGCATGCAATCCGATATAGGTTATACATGTATAATCATATTAAACATATGAGAAATATTTTTTCTTCTAGTTGGGTGGCATAGAATGCTAGGCCTTTGCACAGAGTGAGAGTGAATCTATTGGGTAAGAAAAGTTACCTGAAATCCCAGGACCATAGATTTAGAGCAGGAAGGAATCTTTTAAGTCATCTAGTCTATTATTCTCCTTTTAAAGATGAACTGAAACCCAGAGAGATCAAGCCACTTGACCAAGGTCACACAGGTATAAGTAGCAAAGCCAATATTTTAACCCAAGTCCTGACTCCAAATTCAATGAATGCTTTTTCTACCGCCCCATGGTGACAATTCTTATTATTTTAGTCAGAAGAAGTGAGGAGAATTATGACAGTTGTAAATCCGGACTGAGATTCCTAATTCTAGTTCTCTTAAAGGGAAAATACCAGATCAAGGTATGGGACCAGGGTTGTTACTCTGGGATCGAAGAAAAGGAAAGCAAGTCCTTGGTTTTTTGAGGACATCAGCATGAATTGGATTTGTCATATTAGTAAGTGATTATCTTGAATATTAGGAAATTCCAATAGCCATCTAGAGCTTGTTCCTGAGAATCTGGAAAATAATGATAAAGGGGTTGTCAACTGAATTTTAAAGGAGTTTTGGGGGAGAAAGTCAAGTGACATTAGGGGAAAATAGTAGGAAATGTGACTATGAAAAGCAGTCGCAGGAACGAACCTTTGAAGAAAGGCGATGATGAGGGCATCTGCATGCGTTTCTTCAGGGGAGGGGGCCAGTTTACTGATAGAAAGAGAGGGCAAAATTCTGGACACAAAGTCTACCTATGTAAATGTGTTGTAGAGGGTGGTAGCTAGAGAAAACGTTCACTGTGACTTTGAAACAAGAAGAGACATTAGATGTTGCCGAGGTTAGAATCTCAACAGCCTTTCCTACCTTGTTCCTGAAAGGTTAGAGACTGTGCCCAAGGTTATAGAAGGCATTAATTTATCCAAACATGTCCTGCACTCTTAAAAAAGAAGTTTTCAAAGTTTGAACCACATGACGCTAACTTCGATTCTTGTTTGGCCCAAGTTCAATATATTAGTATAATCTCAAGAGCATCCCTGACTTTCTCCTCTGTTGAAATCACCTCTCTATTTGTCACTTTGTGTTTAAGTTGGATGGAAAAGAAATGAATTGAAAAATTTAGGACCTTTTGTCATGAGACATTTACTTTTATGTTAGGGAATGAAAAGTACCCCTTTTATGTTCACGATCAAGGGTAGATGTGTATAGCCTTTTCTACCTTTCCATTTCTGGAATCAATTTGACCAGCAATGGGACCAAATTGATAAACTGCTTTTTAAAGACCCATTTATCCACACTATTTTAAAATAATTCTCAGGTTTAAAGGAAGCTAATTGAGATGGCATGAATCATCTAAGGCTGAACAACTATCCCTGAGTTATTTATGGTGCTATGAACCTATTCAAATCCTTCATCAGCAATGAAAGGCAAGTCTGTCTCCCCATAGCTTGTTTATGTGTACACCCAACTTTTTGAGCTTTAGCCCATTTGAATCACTTTCCTGAAAACTAACCAGTTATTCCACTGTGACTAGAAAACTAGAGCCAAAGACAAAAAAAAAAAATAACTTACTACTGTGCCTTTTAGAAGATCCTCTAAACCTGGAGCTCTAATTCCTTTTCTTTCTATAGTTCCTTGGAAATTTTAGGATATCTTGAGAGCATTTGTGTTCAAAAAATGAAACAAAGGACTAAAAATCCAACATAATCTCTCCCTCAATCTATTAAAAATTTCTTTTTCTAATTTTGAAAAGTGTCACTACATTGACTAAATGAATGCTAAAGTATTTGTTAAACATTGTCTGTGTTCTAGGCAGTGTACTAAGACCTGATGATAGAAAACCAAAGAAGCAAGACAATCATTTGTCCTCAAGGACCTAACACTAATTAGAGAAAACAACACATAAACAGGAGCTGGAAAGTGGGAGCCGGAAAGTGGGAGCATGTATCATTATGGTGGCATGATGTGAGTTGACTGGAAAGTGACTTGGAAGTCTGGTTCCCGGCAAGATACAATAAAAACTCACTTCTAGAGTCCAGCATTCCAAGGGCTGGGCAAAATTCCAGGGGTAAAACTAAGCTTCTCGATAGCAATATCAGCAAATTTTCCCCCTGAATACTCTGCTAGTGATATGGAAAAAAATTAATACTAGACTCTGTATTGTAGGCTCGATCTGTCTGAAACGTTTTTTGGGAGGGGGGCAATTGGGGTTAAGAAATTTGCCCAGGATCACACAGCTAGGAAGTGTCTGAGGTCACATTTGAACTCAGGTCCTCCTGACCCCAGGGCTGGTGCTAGCTGCCCCTTAGGAACAATTTTGATTAATTTATCATTATTCTAAATTCAAGCATTTGTTCTGCTTGTGAGTCTTAGCTGAGAACAAAATCTTTAACTGGAATAATTTAGAAAGAAATTTATTAAACTGTCCAAAAATGGAGAGAGCGGAAAAGGGGATGGCCTACTCTCCCTAAGTGTCTTGAAGTAACAGGTTATGTAGGATTCACACAACTGAGCAAGGAAATTCTATGTGATTGGAAGCATGGAGGGAGTTTCCAGATAAAACACATGGATTGCTTAAGATGTATAATGGAAAAAAACCCCTCACTTTCCTTGCATCAATCTTCAGATCTGACTGGGTTTCTGGTCAGCATAACCTGTGCCGCAAGTTAAGCATTAAACAAACCTGGGTCTCTGAGCAGCAGGTCTAATTTCCAAGCCAGGCAGGGCTAGGGTCAAACAGTGTCATACAGTTTTTCCGTAACAGAGAAATATCAAAGCTGGTAGAATCCTGACATGATTTTGCATGTCTCTATCCAAAATATTCTGAAGTAATATCTGTGGGATTTTTGAACATAGGAAAAATTTTGCAATCTGACAAAACATTATTATACAAACTAGGATCAGGTACAAGTTAACATTTTGCTTCATAAATCTAGAACAAGAGTCATTTAACTTTTAGACTCACCTTTAGAGGATCAGTTTCCTAAAACCACTCAATCGTCCATTTGGGGATGGCTCCTTCCAGGAGCCATTTTCTATTTCATTATCTACATCTCTTCATAGTGGATCAATCAAGGGTTCCTGGCCTTTGTCCCTTCTCTAATGACTACCCTGTTGATTATATTAGAGGAATCTTTCTTGGGCTGACCAGAGAGAAGAGCAGGATATTTAAAGACCAATAAAATTTCTCTTTTGAAGTAGTCGGAAGGCTTTAATTTAGCAATATTTGAAATTTTTAATAATAAAATAATAAAAATAAATAAATTATTAATTTTAAATTAAACAATTTCATTAATTTAATTAAATTGATTAATAATAATAAAATAATTTAATTTAAAATTTTTAATATTTTCTAGAAGAGGGAGCTAAAGGGGACCTTATCTGCTTAAAGGACTTAGCATAATGCCTGCACAGAATAGGTCCTTAATAAATGCTTGCCAAGTCCCCTGAGTGCAAATTTATCTAAAACATAATCTGTTTATTAATTTCTAGGACTTCACTAGGTAGAGCTGTGGATAGAGTGCCAAGGCTGCAGTTCTGAAGGGCCTGAAATTCAAAAAACCAAAGGTCAAATCTGGTCTCAGGCACTTATGAGCTCTGTGACCCTCAGCAAGCTGCTTAACTTCTTAAAGTCTGCCTCATTTTCCTCATCTGTAAAATGTGGATATAATAATAGTACCTACTTCCCAGGGTTGTTTTCAGGATCAAATGACATAATAATTGTAATGTACTTAGCGAAGTGCTTAGCACATTGTAAGTACTGTATAAGTGTGTGGAGTTTAAAATTGTTCCTTTGAGTTCCAACTTCTCCCCATCCCTCCCTCCCCACCCATTCCCTTTGGGAAGGCAGGCAATTCAATATAGGCCATATCTGTGTAGTTTTGCAAATGACTTCCATAA
>CM053770.1:363797798-363825579 GCA_028658325.1 Potorous gilbertii | reverse complement strand
GTATTGACCCATTTTTCATGCTTTTCTTGCATCTCTCTCATTTCTTTTCCCAGTTTTTCCTCTACCTGTCTAACTTGATTTTCAAAATCCTTTTTGAGCTCTTCCATGGTCTGAGCCCATGGGATATCTATTTCAGATGTTTGGGATACAGAGGCCTTGACTCTTATGTCTTTACCTGATGGTAAGCAGTTTTCTTCCTCGTCAGAGAGGAAGGGGGGAATCATCTGCTCACCAAGAAAGTAACCTTCTATGGTCTTATTTTTTTTCCCTTTTCTGGGCATTTTCCCAGCCAGTTACTTGACTTCTGAGATTCCTCTCCACACCCATCTCACCTCCAGATCTGCCCCGCTAGTGCTTGAGGTCTGGAATTCAAATGCTGCTCCCCAGCCTCAGGGTTTTGGCGCAGGCCTGGCTACTATTCAGGGTAAGATTAAGTCAGGTTCTCAGGTGGGGGCAGGGCCTCCTCCCAGGCTCAGTTCAAACCTCAGGGGGTTTATGCAGAGACCTTCTGTAATAGAGCTGCTGCTGAGCTCCTGCCTGTTCTGGGAGCCTCTGGCCGCCTGCTGCCTCTGCTGCTGCCTCTGCCACTGCTTCCCGAGGGGGCCTGAGTTATGGAGACACCCCGCTCCCCTCTCAGCCTGTCCAGATGTCTCTCTCACTGACCTGTGAGTCTGTGGGTGGAGGGACCTTTGCGGCCACTGGAGATTTTGTCCCTGAAGCCTGCTTGAATCTGCTCGCTCCTCTCAGTGCCGCACGGCCAGGGCAGGGCAGGACTGGACTCTGCTCCCGTCTGGTGCGCGAGGGACTTTTGAGATCAGTATTTCAGGGCTCTCTGGAATGGAATTCTCCTTCACTGTGTTGCTGTGTGGCTTCCACTGTTCCAGAATTTGTTGGGAGTTCTTTTTAGAGGAAATCCATGGGCTGTGGGTTCGAAGCTAGCATATGTGAGTCTTTCTACTTCGCCATCTTGGCTCCGCCCCTGTGGAATTTAAAATTGTCCAACCTACAATAAAAGAAACTGAGGTAGAGCTCTGAGTCAATGACACTTTTAAAAAATGAACCTCGGATCTTCTTCATGATCTGAGATGCCCCTGATTCCCAGGACCTTGGTTTTTTTTATAGCGTTTGAGACCCAAATATATAAAATGGGCATGGCAAAATACAGAATCTCATTGGTTGATAGACCTTGCTCTTGAGAGCCAAAAGTTAAAATGGGTGAGGCAGGAGTCATCTCTAGAGACCAAGTGGTCATAAGAGGGCCACCTGCTCATATTGAGCAAGAGAGGTTGGCTACAAAAATGACAAGTTCCAAAAGTTACAAAAAAATTACAAGTAACAAAAGTGACAAAAATAAGTTGGAGGACTTTCCAAAGAATCAAGGCATCCCTTCCATCTTGTGTTTTGATATGGAATTTAGTAAAACAGGATGGAGATATCTGTCAGCATTCTTGCGGTTGTGCAAGTAAACTTCGTAACTGATAGTCAAGTAATGAATATTACATTAAAGTTTGGGGACCACTATAAAGGCCCACATAAGAACCCATCTTATCTAATTATTCCTATATGATTTATGTAAAATATCAAACTGATGAATACTCATTTGAATAGAGTAGGGAGTCAAATGAATCATTCTTCACAAATGTTAGCTATCATCATCATCATCTGCTAATCAGTAGAAAGATATATTACTTATTGTTGTTCAGTCATTTAGTTCTGCTGACTCCTCGTGACTCCATAGCATACTAGGCCCCTCCACTATCTCCCGAAGTCTATCCAAGGTCATGTTCACTGTTTTCATGACACTATTTATTCATCTCATTCTTTGCTGCCTCTTTCTCCTTTTGCCTTCAGTCTTTCCCAACATTAAGTTCTTTTCCAATGAGTTCTGTCTTTTCATTATGTGGCCACAGAATTTAAACTTCATCTTTAACATTTGACTTTCCAATGAGCAGCCTAAATTAATTTTTAAAAATATTAACTGGTTTGATCTCCTTGCTGTCCAAGGATCTCTCAAAAGTCTTCTTGCACCACAATTGGAAAGCATTGATTCTTTAGTGCTTGGTCTTCCTTACAGGCCAACTCTTGGTCATACAATTCTACTAGAAAAACCATTGCTTTGACTTCTATCAGTCTTCTTCCAGATGTTTCCCCCATAACTGAAGATGAAGTTCATTAGTGTGGGTAACTTTAATCGAAGGTAAGTAAGTACTTTTCTTATCTCAAGCAAAGTCCTTGTTTTTGTTCTGTCAATTTCTTCAACAAACAGAAACAAAATGAGACTTCTGTTTATGGTTATTGTTCCTTCCACTGTATGCGGAGGTCCTTGATGCTCATTCTCCTCCCCAAATTGTGCCCAAACCAAACCAGATCTTCTCTTCCTTGTCCTTGCCTTCCCTCTGCAGCCGCAGCTCACTCTGAGTTATAGTACACCTTAATCAATTGACCTTCCAACACTTGTCACCAATGTGCCTGACCTTGCTTCTCTCTTCTCCCCTTTTTTCCCACAAAAAGTTTCAGATGAAATATAGGCTAGGATCCCATGGAACAAAATGTTTCAGAGGAAGTCAGGCCAGGAGGGATGGGGACATATTTAAGAATGAAATTCTGAAGTCACCAAGAAAGAATTCCAGTGAGGAGGGAAAATGGTATTTGTCTTAAGGGACTAATGCCCTTTCCCCTCACCTTTGCATTATTGAAAACCTAACTTCCCTCAAAATACAGTTCAGGTGCCCCTTCCTAAACAGGACCTTTTCTAATCCCCCAGTTATCACTCTCCAACTTGAATTTACTTTGTATGTTCTTTGACTTTAATTCATTGGGGACTTTGTGATGAGGGTTGCAAAGATACAGGACCCCAAGACTGGAGTTCCTTGTATAGGCCATCCCGAAAGAATTCATGGACTCAAGCATTCTTAAGGTCAAGGTGGTAAAGATTTATTACACTTTATTTATTATGCACGTGTTCTTAGGGAACCTGCAACCTTAGAAGGGTACAGTTAAAGTTTATATAGGGTATTCTATAGTAAAACATGTGCCAAATGTGCTAAGTAGGTGATTCAGGGTGGGATTAGGGAATGGTTATTTCTTAAAGGAACATGAACTTTTAGTATCTACTGCCTAGGTATTTTACTCAAAGTTTGTTGAGAAATAGCCCAAGGGAGGGCCTTCTTGGAGGTGTGGATTTAGGCCTGAAACATCACTAAGTCAACTAACGATCAGGTCTGACTGAGAAATTCTCAGGCTGTTCCTATCAATGTCTTGTTAGGCAAGATAAACATAAGGGAGTATACACATGTCTAAGTCTAGGATACATATAATTGGTCAGTGAGTAGTAAATGTCACTATGACCCAGTTACATAACCAATACACAGCTGGTTCAAACTAATAAATTCTATAGGCACAGCTGGTTACTATGTCAGGAAGAGAGATCTAGGGCAGGCTGTCTATGGACAGGGGAAAAACTGCCTGAGACAGTGTTTTGAGGTTAGGGAGAAATGTGATTTTTTGAGGCAAATTGATTTTAGAATTGGGGTCCAAGAACATGGCACCCAAGCACCCCATTACTTTGTATATATCCTGCTGATGCACCCTATGGATACATTGAGTCTTATGTCTGCTCTTTCACTATACCTTTCAGGACCCTGCAGTTCAATTTTCCTATATTTTTATGTTGTCTCCCCATGGAATTGTAATCTTCTTGAGAACAGGGACAGTCTCAAATTTCTATTTTTATCCCCAGTTAACACAGTGTTTTGCATGTATAAGTATTTAATAAATGCTGATTCAAAATCCAAGAAGTGCAAGGGAAGGAAGTTGCTGTGGGATATATATTAAGTTAAAAAAAAGAATATGAATAAATGAGTTGAAATGTTGAAAATTAGTGTCATGTTTGTGTGCTTCCATGCCATAATTAATAATTTTTCCCTGTCTACTGTCATATCAAGCAGATATAGTTTTATTTTCTGCAATTGCTTCTTAAAAATTTCAATAGCACCGAGAGGCAGTGTTATTGAGTGGATTGGGATTGGGTTTTGGAGTCAGGAAAGACCTGGGTTTAAGTCCGACTTTGATAAGTGATTGACTGTGAAACCCTGGGTAGGTCATTTTCCTTCTCAGGGCTCTGGGGGAACTAAGAGTATGCATTGCAAAACAGTTGTCCATCTGCACTGGGAGAGGGAATTTCTTGAACATAACTTCCCTACACTACTGCTACCATAAATCTAGAACAAAAATGAAAAGTGTAATACCAAAGAGAAGTATGATTTGGAGAAGGTGGAGTTGAAACTTAATAAAAGGAAATTTCAATTTCAATCAATACTAAGTTTGTGTTAGTCTTTATTAAAACAGAAAAAGCAAAACAATTTTCAGACACTGAATTACATGATATTTACAAAAATATACAAGGGAAGAATATATTATATCTCTTCTGTACTAGTGGTATGGCAGGTTTCAAACTGTTTTCCCCTTGCTCCAGATTCTAGCTTGTTATATCCAGGATGACACAGATGCTAACATCTTTTGTAGATAGAGTAAAAGTAAAGTCCATCAATATAAATAGAGCAAAACAAGCATTTCCAAATCAAATTGTCTCACTAAATAGTAAACGATTCTTTTAATTAAGTTGCCAGAGTAAGATATATTGGACTAATTAAAAGATAAATGAACAGCCTGTAAAAAGCAACTTCCACTCAATACTGATGATACATAGTTCTAGCTTTGATTTTCACTCTTATCCCAGATGCAATCCTGATTCTCTGAGCTCCTTAACTAAACTCCAGCAAGAGAGAAGAGGGAAGGAAAAAGGAAAGAAAGGAAGAGAAAAGGAAGAAGAGAAGGAAGAGATGAATTTAAGTGCCTACTATGTGCTAGGCATTGTACTAAGCCCCTTACAAAAAGCCTATCATTTGATCTACCAGTTACTGTTGAGAGTACTAGAGTCTTCCCAGTTGCCCACACTTACAACCACAGAACTATCCTCACATCCTCATTTTCACTCAACCAACATATCCTGTACGTTGTATAACTTGTTTCAAAACAGCTCAAAAACTTCTTTCTAAGGAAGTCCTTCTTCAGTTCCTCCCAGTTCCTAGTGCCTTCCCATCTGAGATCACCTTCTATTTTACTATCTAACTTGTATATATTCAGCTACTTAAATGTCTTATGCAACATTAGAAGGAGAGCTCCTCAAGGTCAGGGACTATTTTCTCTTTGTGTACCTAGAATTTAGCACAATATCTGGCACCAAGTGTTTAATAAATGCTTGTTGATATATTTCATTTTCCCATTTCCTATACTTCTGTACTTTCCAGTCCATTATTTCCCAAATGATGCTGACAAGGGTTACACAGTATCAACCTCTATTGGTGACCTCAAGAGATTTCTAAAACATACTTTTCTTTTCATGTGTTGAATTATCACTTGAACCTGATCCTGCCCCCAGTCCTTTGTAGCTATTCCATGTTCATATTCCTATTCATACTCTAGAAAGAAAGCAACAGGTAGCCTACGTCTTTCTACTCTGTTCCCACATCCTCTCCAATTTGTCACTTTCTCCTTTTATCATTTTAGCCAATCTCGTAGGTACAAACTGGTATCTCAAGGTTGTTTTCATTTTATATTTCCTCCAATCAATAATTATTTAAAGCATTTTTAATATGACTATAAATTATTTTGATTTTTTCATTGGAAAACCATTTGTTTATATTCTCTGGCCATTTACAGTTGAGAAATGACTAATATTCTTATAGATTTGACAAAGTTCTTTATATATTTCAGATATGAAATCTTTATCCGATTAAGTATTTATAACCCCTCCCCCCAATACTTTCCTTCTGATCTGGGCTACATTTCTTTTATTTGGACAA
The DNA here is from genome assembly GCA_028658325.1 of Potorous gilbertii. Classification (NCBI taxonomy): domain Eukaryota; kingdom Metazoa; phylum Chordata; class Mammalia; order Diprotodontia; family Potoroidae; genus Potorous; species Potorous gilbertii. The sequence goes on along the minus strand of CM053770.1, from coordinate 363,819,715 downwards.
AATCTTTTTGATTTCATGTAATCAAAATTATTGATTTTACACCTAACATTTCTCTCTGTCTTATTTATTCATAAATTGTTTGCCTGTCCATAAGTCTAATAAGTAATATGTTCCTTATTCTTGTAAAATCTCTATATCTAGGCCATGTATCCATTTTGATCTTATCTTGGTAAATGGTGTGATATTGGTCTATTTTCAGTTTCTGCTGTGCTGCTTTCCAGTTTCCAAATTTCTTTTTTTTTTTTTTTTTTACCAAATAATGAATTCTTATCCTATGTCTCAAAGTACTCCCCTTAATATACTAGTACTTTGTTCCCTGAACTTAGAGTTTTTTTTTCCTTTCCTCTTTATGATTCCTCATGGCACATCCTGCAAACCTGGAATGCTCTCCTGAGTTCTCCTCCAAACTTGCCAGTTAAAATATTTCTTGTTCCACAAGACCCAGCTGTCAATCTCTAAATGAAGCCTATTCGTAACTCCAAAGTCGTAAGTCATTTCTCTCCTGTCAAACCTTTATAGAGTTGTTTGCTCCATTTCTTTTGCACTTATATTCTATTTTACTTGATAATTATGTATGTTTTATATCCTTTGCAAGAACATAAACTTTATGTAGGCAGAGATGATGCTTAATTTAGCTTTGCATTTCCCTTAGTGACTAGCACAGTGCTCTGAATGTAGTAAGTACTGAATAACTTTTTCTGGGTAAATGATATTTTTGTCTTCTGAAATGGCTTCTTTAAAGGAATATGTTGTTTGATTTTATTTCAATTTAGTATGCAGTACTGCTGCATTTTGTAGAAAGAAAAAGACCATACTCCAAAGGCATATTAACATAAACAGACAATATACACATAAGTCTTTCTCACTGAAGTGATGTGTACATGATAATTACCAAAAAGAGCACAGAAAACATAATGCAAAAATAAAAAACACAAATTTCTAAGAAGTATTAAAAGTGAGAGCAAACAGTGTTCCTGAAATAGCTGCTCTAGTTTATACTTAAGATAGTAATCATCATATGTCTCTCTGGTGTTTTTCAAGAGGATTCCTATTCCCATCAAGAAATGACGAAGCCAGTCAGAAATATGGAAAACCATTTGGTCTGAAAACAATGATATATCAACCTGTTCTTAAAATAAACTGGTCTTTTCTAATACTTATGAGTAAAGCATAAATATATTATGCTAATTGGTATGGCAATGTTGCACCCACAAAGACTACTGATTAGGAACTTTAATATGGCCGGGTTCAATTGTGATAGAAATACTATGTTAAAATTTTCTTTTTTAAATCTTTGCCTAAAAAAAGGTCTGAGTTTGGATTTTTTGTGGATGTATCACTTGACTGACATCTGACATAAAACTGAATGGAAAAGTAGTACAAGGAAAAATCATCCCTTACCTACAAACATTAAGTAATCATAAACACCCCCTATAATTTTCATCCTCATAAATTAATACTGATTTTGTTTTCTCTCTATGTTCTCAGTATGTTTTGCATTGTTCTTGAATGAGTCACTGAAGAGCTGAAAATTCAAACTATAGTTAAATGTTTTAGTATAGATTAACACTAAAGAGATGTCATAACTCTTCATGAACCAAAAGAAAACACCTGACAATGATGTACTGCTCCTCCTACAAACTCCTGTACTAATAATTGATTCTATAAAAATTAAATTGGTGCTAACACTAATTGATGCTAACACAATGTGAAAAGCAAATTATTTTAATTAGCAAAATTCCTGTGCAGATACTGTTTTATAAGTGTCATGTTATTTTCAGTTTAGCTACAACAAAAATACCATTAACCACAAAAAAATCCTAATCTATTATTGCCTGTATTGCCAATGCAATGTGCTGCGCCTGCATTTGTTGGTGGTTTGGATAGCACTTACGATAACACATGCTTGAACAACAAATAAGGATCATAGAAAAAATGTTATAGTTTATTGCTTATAAGTATAGATGAAAGTTTATATACATCACCAATTTGGGGAGAATGCTTACATCTGGATCATGCAGTGGGGGTGTTCCTGTTCAGCCTCCAGAGTCCCGATTGGGAAATACTCCAGGCAGTGCATCCACTCCACAGGTGAGACTCCAAAGTCTGAAGGCAAGAGCCCCACTTTAAGTTCTTCAAACAAAGAAGGCACCATGCCAAGCATAAGGCGTGATCACATACAAAACACATCTTTGTTATCCTAGGATGTTTGCTTATTGGGAGAGTGGCCAGCTCATCTCAGGAAGCAAAGTCAAGGACCAAGTGTGTGAACACATGTGTGTAGCACATCTGGTATCTAGTCATATGTAAGTACTCACAGAACAGGGTTAAATATTGGTCATGAGGCCTACTTGTTAGGCCTAGACCACTAAACAGGGATGAACTTACATTTATATTTTATTCTCATTTCATTGCCAAAGGATACAAACTGAATATGTACAAGGGGGATTCTTAACCAGTAGAGAACGGAGCTGATTTTGCCTACTAAGAGTTCTTAGATTCCACTCTTGTGAATGGGGGCTCTTTCATCAAGATTTTTTTTTCTTCTCACATTTAATAGATAACATGAATAATGCCCTAGGGAACACACAGGTACTGGGAACATATTTGAGCAAATATATCACCACATCCCATAAAGGAAAATCTCTTCAAGGATAAAGACGGTTTTTCATAAAAATCATGCCTAGGACTGTGCCTTGTATGTTGCTGGACCTTAACAAATGTTTGTTAAAATGAAAAAAAATATTTTTATATAGTAAATATAGTAAAATCTAATACCTCTAGCTGGCCAAATTATCAGAAAGAATATGCAAAAGCTATAAGCTAATGATTGAATCAATATTTGCTATTAGAACCACCCATTCTTTACAGTAGTGATTATTATTTATCTATAACTTTATTACTAAAGGTTTTTTCCTCTTGGACTTGACATTTATAACTCCTATGAGAAAAAAAATTCAGTGGAGAGTCAACTAAATCTGATTGCATCTAATAGTCAACATTAGTCCTGTATTGTCAAAATTAAAGGACTTGGTCTTCCTTTTGGTTTTGTCGTGATTCTTCTGTTGTTTAGTCTTGTCCAACTCTTTGTGAACTCATTGACCAAGGCATGCCAGGCTTTTCTGTCCTCCAATATCTTTTGAAGTCTGTCCAAGTTCATGTTCATTGTTTCCATGGTACTATAAATCTATCTCATCTTCTACTGTCCCCTTTTCCTTTTGCCTTCAATTTTTCCCAACATCAGGTACTTCTCAAATAAGTCCAGTCTTCTCATCATGTGGCTAAAGTATTTATGCTTCAGATTCAGTATGTGACTTTCCAATGAAAAGTCTGAATTGATTTCTTTTAAGTATTTCCCAATTTGATCTCCTTGCTATCCAAAGGACTCTCAAAAGTCTTCTACAGAACCACAATTTAAAAGCATCAATCCTGCGGTGCTTAGCTCTCCTTACAATCCAACTCTCACAGTGATGCACTGCTAACAGAAAAACCTTAGCTTTGACTATACAGACCTTTGTTAGTAAGGGCATGCCTTTGCTTTTTAGTATATTTCCCAGGGTGGCCACAAAGGAGCAAGTGTCCTTTAGTTTCATGGCTACAGTCACTGTCTGCAGTGATCTTTGGCTCAGTTCTCTATATATTTGATAAAATATATTTGATAAAAATGATAAACAACATTGTTTTCACTTCCAACTTTTATATGTATTTTAAAAAATGTAAGTTATTCAATAGATTTCCTGTGTATCCACTAGTCTCTTTAGACACCTTCCTTTTTTCTTCCTCAGTATAATTGCTTTTTGTTCTGTCCTCAAAATTTGTTCCTTGAGAGCTTCCATATTTCCTTGCCTGAATACCTCTAGAGAATTTTAAGCTATGGAATTCTAGCTATCCTTTCTCTGAATTCTTAAAATCTGCACTCCCAATCCTAGCATGGACATCTGGCTATGCCTGCTGTGGTTTCTCCCTTTACTTATAACAAGCTCTAATATAAAGGTTTACTTCCTCTTAAGTTTTCTATCATTAATATTTTAGCAACCAGCTTCTCCTCATCTGTCAAAAGTAGATTCCAAATAACAGTGTTTCCTTGTTACTTTCTCCACCTTTTGTAGAATGAAATTATCATTAGGATACTGTAAGAATTTAACAATTGCCCTGCTTTTAGTAGGGAAGATTCCAATAACTGGAGCACAGAAGCATGTGATGCAGAGAAGGAAGGAAAGAGGACCTTTTTTTTCAGTTACGTCATAGGTTGGAAACTTTCCCCTACAGAGAGCAGAGTTAGATCCTTTGAGGAGAATGCTGATTTTACTTCATTTAGTGACAGGAAAAAGGACATGCAACAGTTCTCACAAGAACAGCCAACAAAAACTGTTTGACAGATCCCTATCTAATATGAATAGTTAGAAGGTCTTCCCAAGGTATGAATTCAGGGCATGATAAAGAGCTTTCCAAGAGATACTAAACAGAACAAACACTACCCACTTCTGAGGATTTCTATGCAGAACAAAGGATACTATCAGAAGCAACCTAGAAAGCATTGGAAGGGATTATGACATCCTTGAAATTGAAGATCTTGGGGGCACAGGTATATTTCCCTCATTCCTGCTTTTCAAAAGTAGCTGTAGCATGTGCAATGGCCACACCCATTGGCAGATAGGTTAAACCAGATTGAGGGTGACTGACAGGCCTCAAACCTAGGAGGTATCTACCCAAGCACATGAAGACCCCTGGTGAAATGGGTTGATGAGAACAATTTGTTCCAGTAACCATGAAGGCTGCTGAAGCAGGCTCTGAGGGGCAGTTAGAGCTTGGCCAGACGCATACTGAGCCATCGCCAGTTGTCCTGACTTTTGTCTTGTCACTGGATTTTGATGACTCTGGAGGAGAGAGTGTGTCTGATGACTTCATGTAACTCTGTCTGTAATCCAGACCTAGGGTGAGTCAAAAAACATCACCTATACTATATATCTTGTATGTACATAGAAATTTGTGTAATATCTCCTGTATTAGAAGGTATTCTCCTTGAGAGCAGGGGTTGTTTTTGCCTTCCTTTGTGTCCATAGGAAATGCCAGGCACACAGTAAATACTTAATAAATGCTTGTTAACCAACTGATCGAATTGAAATAATTGAAAAAAAGAAAGAGACCAAAGAGTAATACCTGTTCAGAAGTCTTGTGCTTAGGAATAACATCAGAGTTTAAAATCCTAAATATGGTAAGTGCCATAACATTTTTTTAAAAAATGAAACTTACTTTGTCTTAGACAAAAAATGACCAGTTAGTGATGTGGGATGAGGTTTTCCCAAAAGGAGAGAAAGTAAAAAAGAAACTCAAGGTACACAGAAAATTGAATATAGGACAAGTAATCTATTCCTACAAAAAGAAAGCAATAATGAACAGAAGAGATTACAGAGATCTTTTACAGAATTACCGAAACAGAATTCAGCTCACTTATGACTATACCAGAGTTGGTTGGGAAACCAATGTTTAAGCCTCATTAGGACATAAAGTAGTTTCCACAAGGCTTTTAATTAGCCAATTACGATTCTATCTCTTCATTGGGCATTATCAGAATCAAACATCCCAGTTTCATCTTTCTGGTGGTCTCTCTCTAATGCTGACAATTTTCTCATTGCATGTTCGTTCCTCTACTGCTCCTGCAATCCAATGGCTTCAGTAAACACTGCCCTTGTCAGACATATCTTGCCACTACTGAAACCATAAGCTTACTATAGGAAAGAAAGCCTCCAAAAGACAGAAAAAGGCAGCCTAGGAATCTGGCACAGGATCACCTGGTTAGTTCCTTCAACACTAGATTCCATGTGGACAAGAGCACCAAGACTCCAGGACAGTGAAGAATGCTTTCTCTCTCCTGGTCCTTGTTGGCAATACTTCTTTTCATCTCAAGAGTTACAAGCAGGAGAAAGTCAGATTGAAACTGCTGCACCTTTTAGAAGGCCTCTAGGCTCCAGTCATTGGCCACTCAGCACATAGATCTTTATTCCTGGAAGCTGGCTCCCCAAGTTCCTTCATGATAGATGAATAAGGCAGCTGTCTATTTCCTACAATAGGACCATATGATCATAGATCTGGGGCTGAAGGGGAGCAGAGAGGCCTATGATAATCTATTTTACAGATGAAGAAATTGAAGAGTATTTGTCAATGAAACTAGAAGGAAGAATATGCATAGACACATAATGGAATATATCTTCTAGCATTTCCATGGCAATATATTCTCATTAGAAAAGGAAACAAAATTTTTGTTTTCTCAGTAGCCAATCTAATGTATGAGGCAATGGTAAGACATTAAAGATAGAATAAAAATCAGCTGGAGTTAACCAAATCCATACAGAATAAATATATGCTGGAGGTAAAATCACTTTAAAGGCATTTAGGGATTTATTGTTAAGAAATCTAAAGGAAAGGAATATTTTAGAAGAATGAAAAAAGATCATTGATAATATTATCACTATTTTCAAAAGGTTAACTGAGGAAGCATCAGCAGTCACAATAAATGTGTTTACTTTCTCATCACTAAATAATTTTTATGCAAATGGTCTATGCCTGCAGTATGAAAGTAAAATTAGGTAGGCTAGTTCTAAGATTAGACGTGGTGGTCTTGAGACCATTCCCCTTCAGAGCGGCTGATAGAATTTATACGTAGAAACATACTGACAATGGTGTTTTTGAATATAAAGCTGTATTGGCAATAATTTTTTTAGATCACTGCTGCTGTGTGCCCCCAAATATCTTTCCAGTATCTTTTTCTCCCTGTCACTATGTACTCCCAAATCCCCTCTGTGCCCTGAACCCTGATATGCAAAGCAGACAGCAACGAGTGACCACCAAAATCAGAATGTAAGTATCCTACTCTCAGAAGGACACTTTGGAGCACCCTGGTTCTAGCTGAATGACTCTGTGCCTCTGTACTTCCCAATGCAATGTTGCCCTTACATGAATGAATTATACTTTATGTTAGTGTGCATGCCTGGGTTGTATATTGGGTCTCAAAGTGAGAAACTGAAAAGCCCTTAGCCTAAAAAGCAGCAGGGTTTCCCATTGCATCCTGGGTCATCTCCAGTTGTCCTGATGAATATCTGACCACTGGACCCAGATGGCTCTGAAGGAGAAAGCGAAACTGATGATCTTACACAGCCCTCCCTCACTCAAATCAAAGTCAATTGCAAGTCATGTCATCATCTTCCTGCTGTCGTGTTCCAAATTGCTTGCCAATAAAGTCTTGCATTGAATCAACATCTATTGTTTTACATGTTGTTCTCAGCATCCAAACTCATTAAGGGGTAGTTTTCCCCAGCATCTCTGACTGACCCACTGGCCTTCCTTTAGAAATAAACTGAATACTTGGACAAGGACTTAACCTGTTTATAGCTACATGTCTGCGAAGGGAACTTGGCACTATAAGCCCAGTCATAGAAAGCAAGGATCAATAAGAGAGCTGTATACCCTCTGGGGAGGGACTTCATTATGCCATAGGACTATCACAAAACACTAGCATAAATAATTTTCTGGAGCAGAATATATCTTTAGTCATATGACTGAGAAGTATGGAGCTAAGAGCATATCTATTTTTTTTTGTTGTTGATTGTAAAAGTTTTTTTTCCTACTATATAGGACCAAATATAGCTTTAAAGTCTCTCTTCTTCAAATAAGGTCTCCCAGATCAGTGAATAGATAAGCATTTATTAACCCAGCTGTGCGCCTGGTGTTGGAGATACAAATACAAACAAAAAGACAGTCTTGGCTGTCAAAAACTTTGCCTTCTAATAGGGGATGACAACATATGTAAGGAAATCTGAGAAGGGAGTGGAGGAAAGAAGTAGCCAGTAGGGGCATGTTGGCTAAGTCTGGAGAAGGAGAGATGGCTGATCTGGGCCCTTCCCTAAAATGGAGATTCCAGGAAGGCTCACTAATAGGAGAAAGAGTAAGGAGGCAGTTGAGACATGAAGGCTAAGTGCATGAATGATTGAACCTCATGGGGTGGTTTATTCAATTCAATTTATTCAATCAATGTTTATTCAACTAATTATTCAATCAATTAATTATTTATTCAGTCAATTAATTCAGTCAATTTTTAAAAATAAGTATTTATTTACATCTTTTGTTCTTACATCACCTATGTTTTTTAAGAAGAATACTTATTTTAAACCCCCTTCTCCCTCCAAATTCTCCAGTTGGAAAAAAAAACCCTTCAAAATTATTATAACATATAACCAATTAACAAAACAAATGTATATATTTGCCATGTCCCCAAATATATCTTCTTCTGCACCTTGAGTCCATTATCCTTCTATTAGAAGCCATCACCAACATGTTTCCACTGGATTTCTACTCTCACTCTGTCCCAAAGAGTCATCATTTATAATGAAATATGAAGAAAGGAAGGAAAAGAAACCTCACAAAACTAAATAACATACCAGAAAAGTACAATATCATATACAGTATATTCCATACCTATGATCCCCCTTCTGCAGAAGACTAAGGGAAACCATTCCTTCATTTCTTCTTTGGGGCTACATTTGGTCATTATAATAAAATAAAACATTTTAAAAAATTAAATTTGTTATCTAATTCTGCAGCAAAGTTAAATTCTTTTGTGTATAAAATAGCTTCAGTCAAAGAATTAATTCAAATATTAAGATAGGATTGCTCTTCATGTGACACCAGCAGGCTTGCAATCTTGGTACCCATAAAATTATTCCCATGGAGAGAAAACCAAATGTATTCTGATCAAAATTGGCAATGAATGCATGTGAACCATTACAGCATTATTGAATTAAGGCTTTTTACAGATAATATTGCTATCTTTGAGGTACACGATCTCAGAACTCATTTTTACCACACAATGAATTCAGAACTAGACAGACATTAGTCTAATAAAATCATGAGGAAAAAGTTGCGCAAAGGTTCAAATATGAAGCATTTTTATCCAACTATTTCTAAAAAGTTAAGGGATTATTTTCTTATTGTTTTCATAAGTATTAAAGTTAATAATTTTCCATATACTATTAAAGACAAAATTATGCTGTGCAAAGTGCTTTCATATTAGTTTATTTGGGAGTACAAGTTCATTCCTCAATAATTTTTATGTATTTCTCATATTCATCTTCACTCATCAGTTCATTTTGTTCTAAATGGGTAGAGTCATTTTGATCAACCAAATATCTTCATTAAAAGATTTGTTGGCAACTCCTGGATCTTCTATAAGAGATGCATTAATTTCACCATCCTCTCCTCTTATTGGCACTTTATACATTTTGAATAAAGCTTTAAATTCTTCTCATTTGTTCACTTTTGTTTCAGTGCTAGAATACTACACAACTCCATCAGCCATGTCTCTCAATACCTCTGAAATTAGAAACTTGATTTTCTTTTCCTTTGGAGTTACTCACTGATTAAATCAGCTCTGTGAGTGTAGGTCCAGAGTAGAGTAAAGACTCCTAGCAGAAGAGGGAAAGGATGAAATGCCCCAGACCTACCCTGGACACAGAATTAGTTTATAGGTACCAAATCAAGTTGATTTGGTTTCTCACCTGAGGGAGAAGACAACTGTAGTTGACCACAGGTTCTAAATCCCATTAGGAAGAGCGCCACATCGTCTGGGAAGGTCTATAGGTACCATGATTCCTTTGAGATAGGAAATCAATTTCCTTCACATTTTCTATCTTTGTTGCTGTTGGGCTGGAGAAGGCCACATAAAGCACCAAGATTTATTGAATATTATAAAACAATGATCTTTTTTTATAAAAAAATTTCCAAATTGCATGTAAAAATCATTTTCAACATTCATTTTTTAAAAATCTTGAGTTCCAAATTCTCTCTCCTTCCTTCCCTTCCCTCTCCTTTCCCTGAGGCCACACACAATTTGATATAGATTATACATGTGCAATCATGCACAGCATATTTTCACATTAGTCATGTTTTGAAAGAAAACACAGACAGAAACCCACAAAAAATGAAATGAAAAACAGTATGCTTCTATGTGCATTCAGACTTTGTCAATTCTTTTTCTGGAGGTGGTTAGAATTTTTCATCATAAGTATTTTGAAATTGCCTTGGCTTATTGTATTGCTTAGAACAATAAGTTATTCACAGTTGATCACCATATACTGTTGCCGTGACTGTGTACAAGGTTCTCCTGGTTCTGTAACTTCACTTGGCCTAAGTTCATATCTTTCTAGATTTTTCTGACATTATCCTTCTTGTCATTTCTTATAGCACCATAGTATTCGATTAGGATCATATATTACAGTTTGTTCAGCCATTAACTAATTGATGGGCACCCCCTCACTTTCCAATTCTTTGTCATGAAAGCAGGACTCTTTAGTAAACTTTATAAACATTTATTTTTTGAGTCTGCATAATTTTGTACATGGGGTCAATGATGATTTTTGCCTCTACATTTGAGATGGTACATGATCATGCCACAATGACTGTTTTGAGATACTTTTCTGTATGGCACTGGGGAAGTAAGTGAAAGGACAATGTTTATTTTTGAGGGCATGGATAATATGTTCCAAATATACCTTAGTTGACTTGCTGAGGATGTCACAATTTTCAAAGTGAGAGAGGGTGAAGAATGTAAGGGCCAGTCCTTATGAACATATGTCAGTGATGCAACCCTTCATGTAATAGAGGCTGAGGAACCTCCTTCCAGAACAGTTGTGATAATTTCTATTGAAAGTACATTGGAGAGATTTTGAGCATGTGCTGACTTCAGTAACTGGTTCTGTCTTTGAATCACCCAGTAAGTAGAAATCTCTTTGATTGGTTTCAGTTGTGCAGCTGCAACTGAAGTACATTCAAAAGGCACTAGTTGATCAGGATCTCTTCCTTCTCTTTGGGTGAGATCTTGTTTGTTGGGACTCCAGTGAGACAAGATAGACAATTCTGGGAAGGAAGAGGCCTCCTTCGTCCCCATCTGAGGCTGATATGTGGTCAGTAAATATGGACTGTGGTTCTTTGTCTTGGTGTTTATTCTTTCATTTTAGGTGAAGGAGATGAAAAGCCTTCTTACATAAGGGGTACCATTGACCTTATGAGCTTAATGAGAAGTCAAGTTCAGTCAAAAAAATCAGTTCTTAGAGGAGTGAGGAGAGATTTTTGAAGGTCCTATAAAAACTATAGTATATCTGATCCCCTTCTCTCTTCTCTCCCCACAAGGTGGCATAGTAGGGTGAGTGTGGGATGGGTTGAATCCCTACTTAAATTACTCAGAGGCATCTCAAAGTGATGAAAGAAAGATTTATTCAATTCTCGAGAAGCAGGGCAATTCCTGTACCAGTTCACCTGGAGCAGGAAAAGCCGAAGACAAAGGAGAAGCAATGATACATACAGACTCTAATGGGCAAGTCCCTTCCTCCCCACTGACCATTATCTTCATTAGCTGAGAATATGATCTTACATGCTAGATGAGAAATCTAGCCAATCCCTTTCGAAATGAAGACATCGAGGAATTATGTAAGTTTCATCCAATCATTGAGACCCTAATGTACTACACAGTTTTATATCCTTATATGGAATTATTCTACTCTAAAAACATTGTAACCTTGAGCCTCTCGGTCTTACCTCACCCCTGGGAGAAGAATTACAATCTGAGAAGTCTTCACTAAACCTATTCCACTCAGGTATGCTCCCAAGATTTTGGGGGAAATGAGGAAATGCTTGCATTTCTGCTCTTGCTCTATCTTTGGAGCAAGTTAATTGATGTTAATTGGTTAAATGGAACTGGGATATTAGTCACTGGAACTTAAGAGTGGAAGATACACACCTCTATCCTTCAGGGGAATACCTCCAACCATGTGGAGGAAATGTAGCCAGCTTGACTCAGATATAAATGTAGCCAGCTTGACTTTGTAGCAAGAGTATAAGTACTGCAGATGAATTAGTCTATTTCCTCTCCTTACTAGAAAATTTAAAAATCAGGCAGCTGCCCAATCCTTGTCTGGCGTAATTAATGATGACAGAGGGTAGAGATTTGTGAAGAAATTTTGATCAGTAGTGAGAAATGGTTGCTGTGTGAAGGTATGGAAGTAGTCTTTGACTCTGTATGGAAGTACCAAAAGCGAGGGTGGAGGGTGATGTGTTGATACCCCTAGAATTAACTGAGATAAACCTTTGAGGCAAACATGTACAAAGCCCAGATAGGACCAGACTTATGAAGGAGTGATTGTGCTATAACCACCCTTGCTAACTTGGAAAATGACAAAGCCTATAATTGGGAACTAAAACTACCTACAGAGATCCTTAAATTTCTCATGTGTGGGTGCTCAGTCTGTTATGTACATTCTACTAAGGGTTAGGAGGGTGAGAATACAACATGTACAGAGAGAGATAGATATAACATAATTTGAGGAGGAAGACAGTATTATCAACTAGAGAGATCAGGAAAAGCATTCCTTAGGAATTGGGACCTGCATTGAGCTTTGAAGGCCATTAAGGATGCAAAGGGGAGGAGATAAAAAGGGGAATGTATTCCAGGTCTGCTGGATGGCCTGTGGAAAAGCAAGTAGGCCAGGCTGATTAGAATAGTTGGTAAAGGCCAGTAATATGAAATACCAGAAAAGATCTACTTTATAAACCTTAAAACACTATAGGAATGTCAGCAGTTGATATTGTGTGGGATGGCAAGACCCCTACTCAAATTGACTACTCAGAGGCATCTCAAATTATGAACAGGAAGTCCTTTATTTGGTTTTTGCAAGAAGCAGGTGGTCCCTTCACCAGTTTCCTGGAGCAGGGAGGCATCTTACAAGAGCAGGTGCAGGGTTATAAAGCTAAAACCCACAAAACTCCCCCCGCCCCACCTTAACCTATAACTCTATTGATTAAAGTTTTGAGCAAGTGGCATAGTCTCAGAAATTCCCCTGATGCAAAGAATTAAAAAAGAAACTGAACAAACATCTCCTTTGTTCTTCAAGGGGTTTTGATTGTACAATATGATAAGGAAACGGGTTAAGCAAACAAGGGGAGAGGGGTTGCAAGTGGTTTTACACCTTTAAATTTAGAAACTCAGGCCTAGGGTCTGATCTACTCTAGATGAGAAGTCTTCACTTTGTCCCACTTATTATTATTAATAAGGTAAAGAATAGGGGCAGTCATACATGCATCAGAAATACACATTAAATTTTAAAGGAATTTACATAATTGATGCCAAGCTTTTTCTGAAAAGACATGTAAACCATAGATAAGACTTGAATTAGAGGAAATCTCCAGGGTCACTCAGGTCATCTCTGTGATTTAGAATTCCCTTTTATCCCAAGCCTATCAATTTTTCAAGGTCTACTTCAAGTTCACTTCTTCAATTAAATTTCCCTTGAACACCACAACTGGAAGTGACCTTTTCCACTTCTGTAACATTTACTGTTTATTATTTTGACTATTCATTTGGTACTGTGTGTTGGGAAGCCTTGAAGTTAGGAATAGGTTGCATTCAAAAATATGTTTGTAAGTCAGTTTCCCAGAACTTAGGATATATTTTCCCATAGAAACACTACTATAGAAAATGAGTTCTATGGAGTAGAGATTTATGGTTTTACATACAACATGTTTTATGTTTTGTTTTGCATTTGAAAATGCTCACTTTTTGGGGGAGACTATTTGTTAAGTTCAAAAAAGAAGAGCAAAAAATGTATTATTTTTTTTAATAGTGAGGAGATAAAAGAAAATGTTATCCTTGGTGGTTTAGTTCTTAGACTAACTAACAAAAGCTTATTTAACCTAGGGAAACTCTGAGGTCTCCCCCTCCAAGATGGAGTCCCTTGTGAAGGCAAACTAAGTCCTCTTTTGCCTCAATTCTTACCTACACTTTTATTGCCTCAGACAAACCAAGAGGAGGGAAAGACTTTAGCTTAAAAAGGTCAAGGTCTCCCACTGCATTCAGGGCCATCTCTAGTCATCCTGACCGTTGTCTTGCCATTGGACTCCAATGACTCTCTAGGAGATAGTGAGGAGGATGACTTTGCACAGCTTTGCCTCACTTGAATCCAATTCACTTGCAAATTACGACACCACTCTCCTGATAGCATGGGTGCTCTTTGAGAACAAAGAATGAACAACATTAAATAACATTAATAACATTTAACCTATAATGTGTTTCAGCTATAGATAGCATTATACCAAGAGTGCTAGTTCAAGTTTGCCGCCATATGCAATTCTGTACTTTGTACAAGTGGATTCTGAATGCAATCTAGTCCTGGTTCCTAATTGTTTTTGTTCCATGAACAAAACCTGTGTTGTGAACCCTCAGGCTCACCATATGCTACTCATAATATTCTGCAATTATCTATTGCTTAAGGCACCATTAAAGAATTTTTATACGAACCTCCTGAATTATCATCACAAAGCCCCAAGAGGTTTGCAGATCACTAAATGAGAGCCTTTGCTATATAATAGTAGACGTGACTCCTGTTGGCTTTCCTTATATATTTTTCTTCATTACAAGATAGGGTTCAATGGAGGTGGAGTTAAGAGAAAATGACTATTGTGTAACATAAAGAAATAATAAAACTTAAAAAAGAACTACAGCAAGGTCAAGTTGACCTATAGGGATCACCCTGTGGAGCATGCTCAGAGTTGCCATTCCTGGTTTTGATCCAAAGGGAGCTTTAGGTCAGGTGTGTCTGCTTTTGGTCATGTGTGATCAATCAGGTTAAAAGGCTTATACTGTAAGATGATGAAGAGTCCCCTTATTGACTGCAAAGTTAACAAAGTGATGACTTCAGTCTTCAGTAGCTATATGAAGGAGAATAAATACCCATTCAGTCTCATTGTTCTATCTGTTTGCAAGCTTCTCCAAAGTGTGTGTGTGTGTGTGTGTGTGTGTGTGTGTGTGTGTGTGTGTGTGTAGGGGTGCTATAGGTAGAAGAATAAAGAAACTTGATCTAATTCTCTTTGGAACCATGCAGCTAGGTGATGCAGTGGATAGAGTGCAGGGTCTAGAGTTAGGAAGACCTGAATTCAAATACGGTCTTACTATATGACACTGGACAAGTTACTTAACTTCTGCTTGCCTCAATTTCCTCATCTGTAAAGTGCAAATGATAACAGCATCTACTTCCCAGGGTTTATTCTAGAGGATAAAATGAGATAAAATTTGTAAAGCATTTAGCATGGTGCTTGACAAATTTTAGGCACTGTGCTTATTCCTTTCCTATGCAGCTCTCACCTAAAGCACATGTCTGACCTAGGCAAGTTTGAGCCTAAATAAGTTTTTGACTTGGTAGGACAAAATACAGCTCTGAAAGCTCTTCTCAGAGAAGTGGTAGTTTTGGAGTTGGCAAATATGGTAGTTTGGGCTGGCTTTTTGCTGTTCTTTCTTAATCTTAGGCACATGACTACCTATTCTGAGATAGAAGTGCATAAGCCTGAAGGCCACCTTAACTTAAGAGGCCTGGAAATTCCATAGGGTCTGCCATTTTGCCAGCAGACATGTACTGAGAGTTCTTTGGACAGGGCAGAGCCAAGATGAAGATAAAATTCCTAATGAGCAATCTTACAAACCTACAGTCTTATTAGATTTAAATATCTCTTCTTTTGAGTAGTAATAAGTTAACTGTTCCATATTGTACATTGATTGCCTTTCTACCCATTCCTTTTTTGGGGAAACCCTAGATGTAAGCCATAACTTAAGTTAAAATCTATCTGGGGAAATAGAGTGGGGAGTTGAATGAGCCAGTGAGTGTGAAAAAAGGAAAAACTAACTCCTTTCATTGAAGTCCAAGACTGAACCTGGCATAACTAAATGTCTAGGTGCATAGCACAGGGGTACCCTGGATAGAGAAAAGAGGGCCATAGTGTCATAATACCTGTGGGCTCAGCAGTAGTTGTTCAGGGCATTTAAATTCAAACTTGGAATAATAAGAATATGTTTTCTCCCCTCCCCATCAGTCCTCATCCCCACAATGGGCAGTTCCAAGCGCTCAGGAATTAATGAGATCCTTAAATTTGTATGATAGAGGATAACTCTCTATTGTGCACAGAAGGTGAATTACTCCTCAGATGCATGGACTTGTCAGCTGAGGACAGTAGCGGTCCCTAGGTGACCTGTGTAAAAAATAAGTCATTGTCCTGTTACCCAACACCCCCTTCATCTCCATCCCGGTCTAGCACAATGTATCCTAAAGCAGATGCTTAATGAGAACTCAGTTGCTTAATCAATAAATCCACAAATAATTTTTAGGCACTAGCTAGGTATTTTTCTAGGTAGTAGGGAAACAAATGTAATGGCACATCTGATAACAGAGCTGAGTTTTGAAGTAGGGATTATTAAAATTCTTAGGGGCTACAAGGTGGCACAATGGGTATAATGCCAGGCTTGAAGTCAGGAAAACTCATCTTTGTGAGTTCTAATATGGCCTCAGAAACTTGCTAGCTATGTAACTCTGGACAAGTCACTTAAGTCACTTAACCTTGTTTGCCTCAGTTTCCTCATCTGTAAAAATAAGATGGAGAAAGAAATGATAAACCACTCCAGTAACTTTGCCAAGAGAACCACAAATGAGATCACAAAGAGTCACACACAACTAACACACACACACACACACACAAATTTTTAGTAACAGTAGTGAGGAGTGAGAGGATTCCAGACATAGGGGACAGATGCCTGGGCAAGTATACAGGGGTAGGGATAAGATATTGTGCCTGAGGAACAGTAAGTCAATTTGGCCTGAGTAAAGAATTTGTAAAAGGAAGAAATATATAATAAAAGTGGAAAGGCAGGCTGGAACCAGGATAGAAAGTGCTTTAAATGCCAAACACAGGAATTTGGATTTGATCCTAGAGGTAAGGGAGGTGGTGAGGAACAATGGGGTTTATTAAAAGAAAAGAGCAAATGTAATTTTTGAGCTCTTGTGGGGAAAGACTTGTCAGTTTGGCAATTGATTGCCTATGTAGTGTATGCAAGAGTGAATCACATTTAGTTAGTTAAATGACTCAAAACATCCTATATTCTAGTAATGTTCTTTTGCCTATCAAAAAACAAGGAGGGATCTAAAAAGGTTGGAGACTACATACTTAAATTGGTTTCTACTCACTAGAAATTTTGCCATTTCCTTCTCCTACCAGCTGGGAACATTTTTCTTTTTCTTATTTATTTTTTCAAAATTTTTTAATAGCCACTCCTAGGTCTGAATCACTCATGAATTCCATTTTAAATTCCATTTTAAATTCTTCTTTTAAGAGGTCTTAGGCTTTCCTGGGCTTGTATATGATATGCACATTGTTCCATAGCTCAAACTCCTCCACCCACTCTTCTCGGTTCCTCAAATATTGAGCCAAAGAAAATCCACAATTAGTACGGCTATTTGATTGGTTGAGGAATGGTTCCAAGGCCTCTTTCAAAATGTTTTTTCTTGAGGCATGTTGTAAAACTTAGCCAAGGAGAAGATTTGTCATTAGAAGGTATTGTTTTTGTATGTGGAAATTGTGAGATTTATTTTCCCTAACCTGTATTGATTTCTAGTAAATGGTACATTTTCTTTTCAATTTAGCAGAAAAATAAAGTTTTAAAAAAAGGAGTCTTCCTCCCCAAACATTTTTATGTATCATCTAGAAAGGTGGGTTTTCCCATAGGGATAGTCCTCTGCTGTGTACTGTACCCAGAGGAGGATGTGACTCCAGAGTGGCTGAGAGAATTCTGAACTTGACACTGGGTTGCTGAGTAAGGGAGATTGTTGGAGGACATACTGCAGGGTAAGATTTTGAGAGAAGTTAGTCATGAGAAGCATGCTGTAACTTTTGAACAGTTAATCATACTGTCTTGTTGCTGCAGATATTTCGGGGAAGTGATCCTCCCACTGCCAACCCCTCCCCACTTTATGTCCCAACTCTCTTGGATTGAGTTGTAGTGCTTTATATTACTCTTAGCCAAAAAATTCTACTCTTGTGTATTATTTATTTTTTCTAATCCATACAACCTGTCAGACTTTTACTTATTGTTTTTGCCTTGAAAAATGGACTTACTCACTGTTATCTCTTCACGATTTTTTTTATGTAACAGATATTAATTGGAAGTAACCAAGCTAGCAATCTTAAGCATTACCTTCTCTCAAGAGGGATCAAGAAAAGTGACATGTATTCTGGTTTATAATCCTAGACTTAGAGACAGTTGATAGGTAGATAGATATAATTCTAATCCAATCTATTGGAGATATAATTCTAATCCAATCTATTGGAGATCAGTGAAGGAAGGAGCAAACACCCTGAAATAACCCATCATTTGCTTCCTTCAAAGACAAAAAATCAGCACTTGGAAAGGGATGGACAAGATCCCAGATATCTATTCATCTGACATGGACACACATACTATCTTACATGAGGAATTCAAATAAATACAGGAAGATTTATATGAACAAATGTAGAATAAAATAAGTAGACTCAAGAGGACAGACAATAATAAAAGAGTTGCTCTGCCATTTACAAACAGGCGATATTAGACAAATGTTAAAAATACCAATGGATACCACTGCCCCAAGAGAGTAGCTAACCCTGTTTAGAAAAATGAAGTTAGTTAAAGCTTTGGTACTGAATGGTATTTATTCATTGGGATAGAGACATACTTTGAGGGTTGTACTTCCAGCCTGGGCAAGATAGGAAGACCCAGAAAGCAAGCAAGCAACAAAGAAGGAAGGAAGGAAGGAAGGAAGGAAGTTTTCCTTTAGACATGGCTCCCTCTTTAGTCAATATCCTCAGCTCTGTTCAGAAGAGGAACAGGTTGTTTTTTTAAAAATATATTTTAAATTGTCAGAAGAAGAACAAATGTTCTGAAAGTACTCAGAAGAGCTAACTGCAGTTCTTCCCTTAAATACTTTTGCAGTAATCTAATGGAGAAATGATGGGGGCTTGAAATAAGGTGGTGGCTGTGTGAGTGAAGAGAAGGGATATAAGGGAAAAAAAGGTAGAAACTGTAAGACTTGGAGCTGATTGGATTCGTGAGATGAGGGAGAATGAAGAGGCTAGAACAACGTCAAGGTTGCAAAATTCCCAGTTTGTGTCCCCTTCTAAACTCATTTTAAAAAATTCTGAACATTTTAGAATATTTTATTGTTTTTTTCCCTATATTTTATGACTTTAAAATTCCTGTGAGAAACTTCTTCAAGATAGAGGTGTATCTTTGTGTTTATAGATTTATATATTAGTTCATGAATTCATTTAACAAACATTTAACATCAAGTTAGGGATGTGTTGGAGCCAACTCAAACTGAGTTTTGAAAGGATTGTTAAAATTTCAATGTATTTACACCTCGGAAATGAACAATTACTACAAATCAGGGCTTTGTTTATTGTTTTCTCAATTAAAGACTTAAGTGTTAGTAATACAAGTTAAAAGCATGTGTACATTTCTCTGCCATTGAGTCAGGTTGTTTACTCCTGCATCAAGTTTGGACAGTCTTGCTTAGGGAAAGTGAATTACGTATAACACATAATCCTTGACTTCTAGGAACTTATAATTCTAGTTACAGAACCAAAATATATGGGACAAAGTAAAACCAGAAAACCTCCCCAACCCCTCCCCACCTCTCAAATGCAGGACCTCATGAAATCTAGAGGTTGAAGACTTTACCCTGGGGTAGTTGTTGATTTAGTTAGGAAAAGCTTGATGGGGGTAACAGAATTCAACACAGCTTTGAAAGTTAGATAGGACTGTAAGCGGTCAGACTGCACAGAATATAGAGCACTAGATCTGGATTCAAGTAAACCTTAGTTCCAATTTGTCTTTAGACACTTGCCAGCTGTGTGAAGCTGGGCAATTCACTTCATTTTTTATTTGCCTCAGTTTTTTCATCTGAAAAGTGGGGATAAGAATAGCACCTCTCTTCCAGGGTTGTTGTAAAGATCAAATGAGACACTATTTGTGAAGTGCCTTAAAAACTTTAGAGGACGATATAAATGCTAGTTATTGGAATGATTATTTTACCACATGCATTCCAAGCAGGGGCAAAAACAAAGGTATCTGGGAAGATAAAAACTGCTTGCAGGAAATACAGTTCCCTTTGAGATGATTGTATATGAAAGTGTAAATGTCTATTATGTACAAATAGCCTTTTTTTTTTAGAAAAAGGATATAATAAATTTAACACATTACTTTCAAACAAAGATATCTTGCTTATATGTGCTTTTCTCTGAATTTCCTTTGATATTCTTCTGCATGCTTAAAAAATGCTTTGATGACCCTCCTTTCTTTCCTTTTTCTGGAAACCTAATCTTAATTCCCTTCTCTCCCCAATTGTTCCCGCTCCACCAATAAAAAGAGAGAAACACAATCCTTATAATAAATAAGTATAGTCAATCAAAACAAATCTATACATTTCATAAGTTCAAAAATGTATGTCTCACTCTGTACCATGGATCCATCACCTTTCTGTCAAGAGATATATAGCATGTTTTATCAGAGCTCTGGAATCATGATGGATGTTTGCATTGATCAGTTCTTAAGTCTTTAGAAGTTATGTCACGGTTAAAATTTATTTATTTATTTTAAAATTTGTTTATTTAACTTTTTACATTCATTTTCACAAAATTTTGGGTTCCAAATTTTCTCCCCATTTGTCCCCTGCCCCCACCCCAATACACTGAGCATTCTAATTGCCCCTATCACTGATCTGCCCTCTCTTTTTTCATCCCTCCCTTCCCTTGTCCCCATCTTCTCTTTTGTCCTGTAGGGCCAGATAACTTTCTATTCCCCATTGCCTGTATTTCTTACTTTCTAGTAGCAAGAACAGTACTCAACAGTTGGTCCTAAAACTTTGAGTTCCAACTTCTCCCCATCCCTCCTTCCCCACCCATTCCCTTAGGAAGGCAGACAATTCAATATAGGCCATATCTGTGTAGTTTTGCAAATGATTTCCATAACAGTCGTGTCGTGTAAGACTAACTATATTTCCCTCTATCCTATCCTGTCCACTATTGCTTCTATTCTCTCTTTTGATCCTGTCCCTCCCCAAGAGTGTTGATTTTAAATTGCTCCCTCCTCCCATTGTCCTCCCTTCCATCGTCCCCCCTACCCTGCTTATCCCCTTCTCCTCCACTTTCCTGTATTGTAAGATAGGTTTTCATACCAAAATGAGTGTGCATTTTATTCCTTCCTTTAGTCAAATGTGATGAGAGTAAACTTCTTGTTTGTCTCTTAGCTCCTCTCTTTCCTCCTCCACTAAAAAGTCTCCTGTCTGCCTTTTCTATGAGAGATAATTTGCCCCATTCCATTTCTCCCTCTCTCCTCCTAATACATGTCTCTCTCACCATGTACCTTGATTTCTTTTAAGATATGATTCCATCCTATTCAATTCACTCTGTGCTCTCTGTCTCTGTGTGTGCATGCACATGCGTATGTGTGTGTGCATGTGCATGTGCATGCATGCATGTATGTGTGTGTGTGTGTGTGTGTAATCCCACCAACTATCCAGATACTGAAAAAATTCAAGAGTTAAAAATATTGTCTTTCCATGCAGGAATGTAAACAGTTCAGCTCTAGTAAGTCCCTTATGACCTCTCTTTGCTGTTTACCTTTTCATGCTTCTTCTCATTTTTGTGTTTGAAAGTCAAATTTTCTTTTCAGCTCTGGTCTTTTCATCAAGAATGATTGACAGTCCTCTATTTCATGGAAAGACAATTTTTTCCCCTGAGGTATTATACTCAGTTTTGCTGGGTAGCTGATTCTTGGTGTTAGTCCTAGTTCCTTTGACTTCTGGAATATCCTATTCCACACCCTTTGATCCCTTAATGTAGAAGCTGCTAGATCTTGTGTTATCCTGATTGTATTTCCACAATACTGGAATTGTTTCTTCCTAGCTGCTTTCAATATTTTCTCCTTGACCTGGGAACTCTGGAATTTGGCCAAAATGTTCCTAGGAGTTTCTCTTTTTGGATCTCTTTCAGGCAGTGATCAGTGGATTCCCTAAGTA
>CM053770.1:363770921-363797298 GCA_028658325.1 Potorous gilbertii | reverse complement strand
AAAAAAAAAAGATTATACTCAAAAAAAAAATACTAGCAGCCTTTCTGAGGTTGCCACTCCCTGTTGGGTGTGGTCCCTCAAGGCTTCAAGGGGGATGAATCCTAGGGGAAATCTCTAGATATCAGAGATGGAAAACAAGCAAAGATGTCTCAGGAAAGCATCAAATAGAATTAACTGGGCACCTCACTGTGGATATCGGGGATCCAGTATCTTGATCAGAGGCATCATCATCATCATTGACATGCATGGTACAGTGCTTAGCATAGTACCTGGCACATAGTAGGTGCTTAACATAAATGTTTACTGATTGATTTGGGGTAGAGAATTCCTCCTGGATTCAGTAAGACCTGGGTTAAAGTTCCATTTTGATACCAGGTCATACTGTGCGACCTTGGCTGAGTCACTTAACTTCTCAGTGATCCCAAGGAAACATCTGCTTTGGTAGAGAGAGTTACACATTGAGAATTCCTAGATCAACAAAACCACAGATCTGGTCCATCACCTATGAAAATTTTTATAGTGATCTGAGGCCTGCAGAATGCTATGTACATACATTTTCTCATTTGAGTCTCAGTACAACTCTGTGAGGGAAGTGTTACCATCTCTGTTTTATAAAAAAGGAAACTAAAGCTTAGAGGGGCTAAGAGATTTTCCCAGGGTTACCTGCTAGTAAGCATCTGAGGCAGAATTTGAATTCAGACCTGTCTGACTCCAAGAGTCTTCTAGGCAACACTGTCCTTGGAGACTCAGCCATGGATGGCAGTAAGAACCTAAAGACCCTAGTTCTGGTCTTGGCTGTATCAGACCTATGTAACTGTGAGTCAGTCATTTAACTTTTCAGGATGTCAGTATCCTTACCTGTAATATGCCAATAATAATTCTTGTCTTACTGACCTCATAGGTTTGTTGCAGGAACAAATAAGATAAAGCCTTTGAATGAGCTTTTTAGCCACAAGACATTATGTACACAAAACAGAATTGTGGGTTCCATTTCCCTAGAGGCAGTTAGGTGGCGCAGTGGAGTGAGTCGGAAGACCTGAGTTCAAATCCAATTATATATTCTTACTACTTGTATGAGCCTGGGCAAATTACTTAACCTCTGTTTGCTTCATTATTCTCAGTTGTAAAATAAGGGTAATAGCACCTACCTCCCAGGATTGCTGTGGGGATCCAAAAAGACAGTATTTGTAAAGTACTTATCACAGTGCCTGGTACATAGTAGGTGATATAAAAATGCTGTTTCCTTCCTTCCTCCCTTCCTTCCTTCCTTCCTTCCTTCCTTCCTTCCTTCCTTCCTTTGTCTTTCCACTCCCTCTCTATGAATCAATTTGCTTTTCTCTTTTATGTCTACAAACTGGACACTGAATGTGCTAAAAAAGCTGGGCCAGATTCATCCCTGACACCAGAGAAACACTAGAAGTACAGACCATGCTGATACAGGAAGAACAACCTGTTGCCATTATCTCCTGGTTTTAGCATCTGTAATCACTGTTTGGTTCCCTGTTGGGTTGGGGCAGGCAGGGTCTTCACAGATCTGCCGAGAGTGGATGCCATCACTGTCAGGCATTTCAGATGCCCCTCAACTCTTGGATTTGAGTTCCTATTCCTCTACTTCCTAGCCATGTGACCTTGGGTAAGTCACTTAACTTTTTGTTCCAGTTTCCTCACTTGTAAAATGGGGGGAGATGGTACCTCTCCTATCTACCACATGGTATTGTGGACATCAAATGAGGGAATAGTTGTGGACTTACGGTAAACTGCAAAGAATTAGGAGTGAGATCAATAAAGATGAGGCTGTGGAAATTATAGAACACTAGGGTTAGGAGGGACTTGAGATGCCACTGAGATCAGCTGCCCCAGTTTACATATGGAGTGACGGGAGACTCAGAGATTGTAGGGTCACAGATTCATAGGATCATTGAATTAGATCTAGAAGACACCTTAGAGGCTTAGTCTAATTCTTCATTTTGTAGATGAGAAAGCTGAAACCTAAAGAGTGACAAGTCTATGGTCACAGAAGTAGAATTTGAACTCAGATGCTCTGACTTCAAAGGCGGTATACTTTTCACTGTGATGTCATGTAAATGGCAAACAGCAGGGACAAGATTTGAATTCTGATCTTCTGACTCCTGTTTTAGTGTCCTTTCTACTACACCAGTGGTGTCAAACTCATATAGAAGTGGGGCCCCTAAACCACACATAAGGATCTCTCTGGAAACCATATTGACTTAGAAAACCACGTAGTAACATTATATTTTAATTTATTTTGTTAGATATTTCCCAAATATACTTTAGTTAGGTTTGAGCTATATTACATTGTGATTATTGTGGGTACGTTTGACATCTCTGTAGTACACAATGCTGTCTCAAGTGTTTTTTTTTAACTTCTAAAAGAAAAGTTGGGAGGTAGGATGGGAAGTCTTTCAATCCCATGGTATCTGTTTTTTAAAAACTGCTCCAGGTATTGATTTGATGCAGGTCCAAAAAGTCAGTTCAATTGAACAAGTGTTTATTATGACCTATTATGTGCAAAATACTATATAGACAAAAGGGGAAAGAATAAAGTCAACAAATACTTATGAATTACTTTGTGCCAGGCACTGTGTTAAACACTGGGGACACAAATACACACAAGACAAAACATAAAAGGGAGCTGAAAATGGGGAGGTGGAGGCATGTGAAGTCTGGAAGTTCCAGAAAGAACTTACCAATGGAAAAAGTGGCATATAGGGGCAGAGAGAGAAAAGAGCTCAGACACCATGGCAAAGTATGGAAAATGAAGGATGGTTGGTCTGAGCTCTTCCTCAAAATGGAAGTTTGGGGGAAGGAACCTCACCAATGGGAGAAAAGTGTTGTAGGGGCAGGTAGAGGAGACAGGAGAATCATGATGGCAAAGTCTACCATGTTAGAAGTGTGAGTGACCAGGAGGGATTTCCATTTGAAAGGGTTATGTGTCTCATCTCCTTTTGAATAATATCTCCTAAAGGATGGCAGTTCTCAGGAAATGAGTCACTTTTTTGATATTCAGATCTGATTAAATATTGGGAAAATTCATAATGGAGGTTTAGAGGAATAGTCATATGGAAATTCAATTATTTTCTCCATGGAGAATAAATTTATGAAAGAAAATCCATGTAGAAATATGAAAACTGTGTAAGTTCCCTCCAAGGCTACTCCATCTAAATCTGGGTCCACTCCATCAATCAGTCAAAAAGGATTTATTGGGTTTCTAGTTTGTGCTTGACATTGCATTAGATACTATAGGGGATACAGAGGAAATAAAAGACAAGAGTTTACAGGCTAATTCATTTACCTGTCCCCTCTATAGGTCTGGGTTACTTTCACTGTATCTTTGAACCTAGACCCTCCCCTTCCTTTTTCCCCCTCTCTTCTAGGTGTGAGGAGTTATATAAATTTGAGCTGTTATGATGGTGATGACTATTTGTATGACATAGAAGCAAGTGACTTGCAAAATGTGCTAGTCAAGTCCCAGGATACCAAACTAATATGTAAAGGTTTAGGTATGACACCCTGATGCTGCTCCACTGTTGCTAGAAAAGACGTGTACAGAGTGTAGGTTATTCCACATATCAAGAGGTTAATTCCCAATTGCCTGTTAGGGTAATCCAACCTTCCTCAGACATTTGAATTTCTTACCTTTCTGTCTTCTGTTTCCCTGCTACAATATATGATTTCTTGAATTGGCTTGGAGATCTACCTAGCCCCCACTTAGCCTTAGGAGAGCAGTATGGTATAGTAGAAAGAACATTTGACAGGAGACTTAAATTCTCTTCCCAGTGTTGGGATCCTATGTTCATGACTTCTGATATAGGAATTCTGAAAGGCGATTGGGAAGGCTGAGGAGGCCAAAAGGTTTAGCTGTCACTTCCCCTTGTGACACAGAGTGAGTATTGCCTAGTGCTTTTTTGTATTTTGTGCATGAGATCTCAAGAGCTCAGTGCCTAAGACTTTTCCCAGAGGCACATATAGCACAGGAGAATATGTACAGGAAAAAGTCATTCAGCTAACTTGACTGATCAGAGTTGTACTGATAAAGAGGTTTCACATATCTTTTTTGTTTTCCTTTTTAAAAAATTCAATATACTCGGCTCTTTAACAAATAAAGACCAGTTTATTACTGTTGAGTTGTTTCAGTCTTGTATGACTCTTCATGACCCTATTTGGGGTTTTCTTGGCAAATAAGTGGTTTGCCATTTCCCTCTCTGGCTCATTTTGCAGATGAGGAAACTGAAGCAAACAAGGCTGAATGACTTGCCCAGGGTCACACAGCTGGTAAGTCTGAGGCCAGGTTTGAACTCATGAAGATAATTCTTCCTGATTCCAGGCCCAGTGCTCCACTGTACCACCTAGTTGCTAAGGACCAGTTTAGAGAGTATCAGTTCAGAAGCCTTGGCTATATTAAAATAATATAACAAGAATAATAGTTGGAGATTATATAGTACTTTAAAGCTTTACAAAACACTTTATATATACCATCCCCATTTAATTCTCACAATGACTTGGTAAGGTAGGTGCTATTCCCATTTTTCAGGTAAAGGAAATAAAGTAGAGAGAGATTAAGTGACTTGTCCAGGATCACACAGCTAGGTAGTATCCTAGGCAGGATCAGAACTCTGATTTTTCTAATATTGAGTCGACTCAACTATCTGCTCTGCTACCTGGATGCCTGGAAGTTACCTTTGTTTTTACATTTTAGGTACATCAGTGGGTAGAGTGCCAGCCTAGAGTCAGTAAGACTCATCTTCCTGAGTTCAAATCTGACCTCAGACACTTACTAACCATGTGACCCTGAGCAAGTCACTTAACTCTATTTGCCTCAGTTTCCTCATCTGATGGATGGAGAAGGAAATGGCAAACCAGTATGCAGTATCTTTGCCAAAAAAAACTCTAAATGGGATCAAGAAGAGTCAGATATGACTGAAAATAATTGAATAGCAGTATTAGTCAGAAGAAACAGTAACAGGAGAGGGACTTTTATGCTCTTGTTAAGGTTCTTGGCATTTCCCTACTCCTGCACTTCACTTGCTGTGCTTCCCTGATGATGGAACTACCATAGGCTTCCTGTGCCATCTTGGGTAAGTCACTTAATCTCTATGAGTGTCAGCTTTCTTGTCTATAAAATGGGAAATGATAGAAAAAAAGCACTTCCCTAACAATTAGGTAAGCCTGGCTCTGCCATTTAATGTGCTGTTTGACTTGAGTTAGGCAAGCAATTAACCAGCTTGGACCGTATTTTCCTCATGTGTTCCCTAATCTGTAAAATGAAGGAGCTGAACCAGATGATCTCTAATGCTTATTCCAGCACAAAACTTTTATTCGCAGAATACTACTCGAATGAAGTCTTTGAAATTACTCACTCAACCCACACTTGAAGTTTGGGTAGGCTGGGTCCTCAGACTGCGTTAGCTACATCTTCTCTCCGAGTTTTAAGAGCAACTCTGAGACCTTGTGGGATTATTTCCCTGGTACTGCACAAGCCCCTATCCAGCATGTTCATTCCCATATTTTTCATCGGCTAATATTGCCTCAATATAATCAACTAACAAAATCAGATTTTATAAAAGGATATTTACTAATAAGAATTTGTTGTTTTGGTTTGTCCTTGGTTTTCTAAAAGGAGCAATGACATCATAAGGTAATGACTTGTGTGTGAGTTGGATTTAAATGAGGCAGTCATCAACCTCACTTCCAGAGTCGTCATCAAAGTCCAGTGGTAAGACAAAAGTCAAGACAACTGGTGATGACCTGGGATGTGTCTTTGAAGTCTAACCAAATTCTAAGTCCTCCATCGCACCTGCTTCAGTCACCTTCATGGCCGTTGGAACAAATTGTCCTCATCTACTCATTATTCTGGGGGACATGTGCTTGGGGTAGACATTTCCCTAATTTACTGACAGGTTTGAGACCAGTAGGTTACCTTCAACTTCTATTGCACATGCTACAGCTTCTTGGAGCCACAGGTGAGAGCTGGATGACATGGCAGACATCAAAGGTGGAGGAACAGCCCTGCTGAGGGCTCAGCAAGCTCTCATTCCAGAGGTGCTAGTCCTCCTTGAAAACCCCTACTAAGAAGAGCAAGGACCAAAATCAATGTCCAAAACTTGGAGCACACTTTTCTCTACCACTTTAAACTATTCCTCTCATAAAAGTTCACTTCAGAGTATGGAATGGCTGGGTCAGTTCACCACTGGTCTGGGTCAAGCCGATGACCATTCACCCCTGGCTTGGCTACTTAACTGCTATTGGCTCCAGTTGCTGAGAAAATATTTGATAGATTTCCTGACATTTCAAGACTTATTAGGTTGTAACTTGGTCCATTCCATCTGTGGTATTCATTCACTCAAAATCAGGAAAGGGGAAACACAACAGAGACAGAGGAAATAGAGGTGTCCTATGTTCACAGACACATTGAGGCCAAGCTGGGGCAGGAAAGGGGAGAAGTTAGGGCAGCTGATGGAAAGTGGGAGGCTGCTGTCTCTCCCCTCATCTGAAGATTTATAAACATCTGTTAACCTTGCTCTTACCATTGGGGAACAGAAAAAGATTTTATTGTTAAATGAGATTTTGTTGGCACTTGGTCTTGGTAGGCAGTGGGATGGATCATTCAATCAGTCAACAAACATTTATTAAATGCCTATTGTCTACCAGGCACTGGGGATACAAAGAGAGGCAAAAACAGTCCTTCTCAAGGAGTTCACAGTCTTATGAGACTGGGAATGGCCAAGATTCAGAGATATATGCAGTTGATGTGGGAAGGACCTAAGTTGCAGATACCAGGAAGAATACTGAGATAGGAAACAGAGTATCAAAAATTCATCATGCCTTAAATAATAGAGGGAGATCTTGGAATGCAGTTGTGTAATGCATGGTTGTATCACTAAGGCAATATTCACAGCACTGGTGGTGACTATGAATATGCCAGCATAGTTCTCAATCACCAAGTATAAAAGACTCTCCATATAGAAGGCAGAAGAAAAACATTTATTTAAATACCAGAAAGCCAGATCCCAGAACCAGAATGCAAAATCTGTCATGGTAATCAAGAAGTTAATAAACATTATCACAGCAGGGGCAAAGCCATTCTCAAACCTCCCCTCCCTTAGCCAGGGCCTTCTTACTATCAAGTGTTACAATGTTTCAGTCTCAAACCTCCCCTCTCCCAGTCAGGGCCTTCTCACTATCAACTGTTACAATGTTTCAGTCTCAAACCTCCCTCAGTCAGGGTCTCCTCACTATCAATTGTTACATTGTGTCAGTTAGCCTGCAGTTCTATCCCCTCTGACATGACCCAGATCTCTCACTTCCTCCCGGTTCTGCTCCACCCTTTCTGTTCTGCCTTTTCAGCATGTTCCTCCCACCACTTGTGACCTAGGCTTCCAGGGGATCCAAGCAGATCACATGGGCTTATTAATTAATGAGAAAGATCTTTCCATTTAAATTACTATTACAATGGTGCACGTACAAAAATAATTTACCATTGTACATACTAACTAATGTAATGGAAACATTATCTTACACTTCCCAATGCTAGCAATCAAACTATTAATCAAGAGCACTGAAACATTAGTTTGTATTAGCTTTTTGACAATACAAATATTAATTCCTCTTGGAACAAAATGCCAAACTGATTTTCTAGGGCTTCCCAGTAAGTTTGTCTCATGCTGGTACTCAATGAAAAGGTTCCCTTGCTACACAGCTGGAGGCTATATGGCTCCCTTCAAGATGGTTGACTGGCAAGTTGCCAAATCTATCAGTCAATCAGTACTTCCCTAAAGTGAATGTGGGTTATGCTTGAGAATAAAGTGTAGGAGAATGTAGGCACCAGTCTTAGTTGCAACCCAAGAATTGACTGAAGCCAGGGGGGGCCTCCAGTGGGATTCTTATACTTCTTTCTATTGGTGCTTTTTTGGTTACACCCAAGTTCTGATTGACATCCAGTGACCCAATTTGTTTACCAATTAACATTGTCAATACCTGATGATATAAGCTAATCATGAGGTTGTTTACTAAATTTCCCCATTGGTAGTCTGTCTCATTGTGGGGGGGGGTGTCGTCTGTATTTTTGTCAATTGTTTATGAATACATACATCTTGTTTACCAATTTACACCTCAATATATTTAATCTCTCAGAATCAATTTACCAAAGCCACACAAAAGAATCTTATAGATTCAATTACAAAATACTCCTTAAAGAACAACTTAAATAACTAAGGAATATTCAATGCTTATGGTTGGGCCAAACTAATATAATAAAAATAGTGCCACCAAAGTTAATTTACACTTTTCACACACAATAAACAAGGGAATATTTTATAAAACTTGGTAAAATAATAAAATTCCTTTGGAAAAATAAAGATCTAGAATATCAAGAGAAATAATAAAAGGAGATAAGGATGAAGAATAATAGCCCTTCTTAGCCTCAGAGTATATTATAAAGCAGTAGTCAGTCATCTAGCATTGTTTAAAAAATAGTGAGGTATAAAAACCAAAGTGACTAGACAAAGGAGAATAAAAACCAATGGAACTCAGGAAGTCAGTGTTTGATAAACATAAAATGCTTAGGAAAAAACTCCCTATTTGGTGAAAACTACTAAGGGAATTGGAAGCAGACTGGTCGAAATTAGGATTTTATGAGTATCTTACACCATACTCTACAATAATTCACAATGGTCATGATGATATTAAAGATCATACTATAAAAAAAGAAGAGAGGCAGATCATACATATATCTCATAGCTGTGAGTAGGAGTTGTATTCATAACCAGATAAGAAACAGAGACAATTACCTAAGATAAATAGGTGACTTTGATTACATGAAACTGAAAAACTTCTATAAAAACAAAACTAATGAATTAAGCATAAAAAGAGAAATTGAATCGGAAAAAGTATTTGTAATGATAAATAATATATACTCCATACATACATTTAACTTATCATACATATTGTATTATATGTATATATTTAATTTACATTATTTATATCTAACATTTAAATATCTTATTTAACTTTATGGTATACAACTTATTTATATAACATCAATCTGGCCATATATATTTGTGCATATATCAGACATGTTATATAGTCATATATACATGTACATATATTGCTTATAACAGTTATATACACATATGTGTACATATGAGACCCCAAGCCATTCCTTAATTGATGTCATCAAGGGATATGAACAAACAATTCTCAAAAGAACAATTGCAAGTGACTGACAGCCAAATGAAAGAATTCTCCAAATCATTAATGATGAAATGAAAACAAAACAATCCTGACATTTCGCTTCATACCCTGCCAGCTGGCAAAGATGACAAAATTTGGGAATAGTTAATGTTGAAGGAGTTGTGGGAAGATAAACACACTGGTACAGTTTGTTGACAAAGCTGTGAGTTAGTACAACCATCCTGGAAAGAAATTTGCAAATTATACAAATGAAGTGACTAAAATGTCCATACCTGTTGATCCAGAGATTCCACTACTAATAAATTGAAATCCCCATATACACCAAAATACTTGTAGCAGCTCTTTTTGTGATAGCAACAAAACAAAACAAAACCAAAATTGGAAACAAAGTAGATGTCTGTTAATTCGGGGATTGTTAAATGACTTGTGGGGTATGAACGTAATGGAATATTCCTGTGGGGTAAGATATGATAACAACAATGAACACAGAGAAGCATGATCTGTTTGAAATTATGTAAAATGAAGTAAGTAGGACTGAGCAGACAACATACATGTATATATATACACATATACATTATATATTCATAATTTAAATGGAAGAACCACACAAAAAAAATCAGAAGTGAATATTGCAAAATTATAAAGAACGAACATAGTTCAAATGAAGAGATAACAGAAGATATCCTACTTCATCCCTTTTCAGAAGTGGGTGGTTCACAGATGTAAAATTACATATATTTTCAGAACCTTTTGATACATGGATCAGTTATGATGACTTCTTTTCTCTTTCTTTTTGACTTTAAAAATACTATTTGATACATGGGATGGTTTTCTGGGAGGGTTACTGGAAAAAATAAATAGTAATGTAAAAAAAGACCAATAAAAATTTGTTTTTAAAAAATATAAGAAATTCTGGATCCTTAAAGTGCTGAAGGTGGGTTATTTCTGTCGCTGGCTAAGCCTCTTCGCTTGTTTATGTTGCTTTTTATTAATTTCAGTTTCAGAGGATGATGCATTCACAATTTGTCCCCAAATTCTGGGAAGGCACTCTATTTAGAGACTGCAGCTCCTACGCACTGACTATAATACTGAAACACCTTTCTTTAATTACTTTAACTGAATCAGATGATCTTCAATGATTCAAGCTGTCAAAATATAGTTTGTGGAGAGGAGGAAGTAGGAGGAATCTCATAAAAACTGGGCTTCCTCATGGCAATGAGAATATTTCTAGTTACACTGTTAGGTGATCCAACAGCTACAAGATTGATCCAAGGAAAACCCAGTTATTGGCAAAATGGACACCATTAGGGTGGTGATATTTAGCTTTAAGGTGGTAAGATAAACTAAGTAGCTTGGATCTTATATGTTTATTATGCTGAAAATCTTTTTTTCATTCAGAGATGAATGAAAAATTTCAGACCCCTTAAAATTTTTGAACTCTTATGATATTTGGTTATGTGCAACTCTTTGGGTCCCCATGGACCATACATGGCACACTAATGCTCTCCATGGGGTACTGCCGTGGTTTGTCATCTCCTTCTCTAGTGGATTAAAATAAATAGAGTTTAAGTGACTTGTCTAGGATCACATAACTAGTAAGTATCTGAGGCTGGATTTCTGAGTTCAAGAACAGTGCTCTATATGCTGAACCACCGAGCTGCCTGAAAAAAAGATTAAAGTAGTAAATCACTCTTCATTTATTCATTCATTCATAAACTGATCAGTAAAGCACCTGTTACTTTTTGTCAGTAACTCTTCCAGGCTGTGGTAATACAGAGACAAAAACAACAATCTCTGCTCTTAAGGAAATAACATTCAGCTAATAAGTAATAGAACTGGAATATGAACTTAGGTTGAGTGACTCCAAATTCAGTATATTTTCCACCATTTACACAGACTATCTCCCTTGGAGGTGATTCCCCTTTTACTTCATAAACTCCTTTCAGGGAGAAACTTTTTGCACAGGGTCTGACACATAGTAGGTGCTTACTAAATATTTATAGACTGATTAATTATTGAAACTCTCCAGTTCAGTGGTGGCCAAGGGATTGTAGCCAATTCCTGGGAATGCTGTAAGTCTCCAGATAAAAGAGAAAAGAAGGGAATGAGACTCTAGGGGACTCTTCATGTAGAAGTATAAGAAGGTTGCAAAGATTTCCAGTGGAGCTTGTCTATATGTAGAAAGGAAAGTTGGAGACTAGAATGAGAAAAGCTAAATATTTTCCACACCTTTACACTATCCTGTTAGTTAGAGGCAGTGAGATGGAACAATAGCTAGAACTGTAGAGCTGGAGTCAGGAAGCTAGAACTTTGTGATCCTGGCTATCTGCCTCAGTTCCTCATCTGAAAAATGGAAATAAAGCATCTAACTCTGGGTTTTTGTGAAGATCAGATGAGACAGTTTTTGCAAAGTGCTTTGCATGTCTTAAAGCATTGCTGTTATTCTTAAAGATAAATGTGAGCCTATTAAGATGCAGTTAGGATGATGTCTATTCGGATGTGTTCAGGCCTGTGAGGTGGCAGAAATAGTGACAGAAGAATT
This sequence comes from Potorous gilbertii, assembly GCA_028658325.1. Classification (NCBI taxonomy): domain Eukaryota; kingdom Metazoa; phylum Chordata; class Mammalia; order Diprotodontia; family Potoroidae; genus Potorous; species Potorous gilbertii. The sequence goes on along the minus strand of CM053770.1, from coordinate 363,785,546 downwards.
GTGAGGGACTTTTTGAATATGGCTGAAGCAATGCAGAACACGGCATTTTAAAATTGGCTTTGTGCCTGTGAAACTGAAGAATTCCATCATGAAAACTCTTAAACCTGATTTCTGCTTTTGGAAAAATGATAGTTTTCCAATGCAGCCACATAGGACCAGCAGAGGGCACTAACAGCCCTATATAGAAAAATGATAGGTCAGCATAACAATGGGGAGAGAGTTACTGGCTGGTTGATATACCTGGAGACCCTCTCTAGACGATTTATGCCCCACGGGCATCTGGATTATGACTCAACAGATGATTAAGTCTTTATATTTACGACACCTCCATTTACCACACTGTACAGAGCAAGGGAATACTATGTAAATGAAGCACTCTCCTTAAGAAATCAAATCCCATGAAACAAGCTGGTTAAAAATGAGCTATTCTCAACAAGGAGCAAGATTTTCTTCAGGCTGTGAAAGTTTTCCTGTAGTGAGGAGATGTTTAGAGAGGATTTCGTTAACTACCTTCAAATTCCCATATCACTTTGGTGAAGGGTTTCATCCCATCCATTTTGTATCGTAGACATTTGTATGAACTTACGTTCGACCCCTCAGCCCCACTCTCGCACTCAGTAGGTATTGTATAAGATCCTTGAAGGCAGGCATCCTTCATTTCTCTTTGTATCCTCAGCAGATAGTGTCGCAATAGGCGATACCTAATGTTAGTGTTACTGTTGTCTTAAATCAGTTTGGATTGGATGTGGCTTATTAAGAGAGGGGAACAGAGGTGGCTGTGTTGACTAAATGAGGATTCTTCCCAGTCTATGACTCCAGCTGTCTGAAGTGGTTTGGCAAATGTAGGTTCGGGATGCTCCAACAGGAAGCTGAGCATTGGTAGGGAGCTAGCATCCCTTAGGAAACTCCCCAGACAGAGGGTGTGGTGAGGAGTGGCCTTGAATTCTACTGCTGACTCCACCCTGTAGCCAGGGCAGTGTTCCCAGGCCCTGCCCTTTGTAAGCTGTGGTCACGGCCATTGCCATCTGCTCCGGTTCACCCCATCCTACTTTGGGGTCAAATGAGGGTAGAGCCTAGCCTTGTTGTGAGGAAAGCAGATGCGTCAGTGATACTGTGTGAGCTTTCATTAAGCTTCACAAATTTAAACATGGGCATAAATTGCCCACTTCTAAAAGCAGATTCATTCTAGGTGACATGCCATTGCATTGATAGAGAGAGTTCCCACACCTGCTTTAGGTAATCACAAAGTACTACTTTGTGGATACACAAAGCCTTCCCCAGTCCCCCTTAATGGTAATGCCTTTCCCCAGGACTCATCCCCAATTTATAATGTATATATCTTTGCACATGGGTTGCTAGTTATTTCTCACATTACCCTGTGAGATATGGAACTTTTTTTTAACCTTGATTTCTTTGCTTGCTCTCTAGGACTTGGCATAATGTTGGGTACATTTTTTTGGGTTGTTGTTGTTCCGGACTTTCGGTGATATCTGACTCTTTGTGACCCCATTTGGAGTTTTCTTGGCAAAAATACTGGAGTGGTTTGCCATTTCCTTCTCCAGCTCCTTTTACAGAAGAGAAAACCGAGGCAAAAAAGGTATAAGTGATTTGCCCAGGGTCACACTGTTAGTAAGTATCTGAGACCTGATTTGAACTTGGGTCTTCCTGACTCCAGGGCCAGTCCTCTATCCACCATGCCACCTACTTGTCCTTCTGGCCAATAATTAATAAATACTGGTTGTGTCACAAAGATGGAAGCGGTGTAGTCTCTGTCCTCAAGGGATTTGCAGTGAGGGTGGAGTGGAATAAAGGGTAGGAGAGAAAAGTTTCATTCTATAGGAACAACCTAGAACAAATTTGTGGAGTATTTCGTTATAAGAACTATTTCAAATGACTAATGCTGGAGCATTAATATGAAATAACCTAATGGAATTAGAAGCTGCTCAAACCTCCCTTTGTTTTTTTGCAGAACTGGGGTCTTTGGGAGTGGCACATTGCAAATAATATCAGATATTTTTGATGTTAATTGGCTTTGTTGATTTTTTTTCTCTTAAAAATTCTTTGTTATAAGAAAAGAATCCTTCAGATTGAGAGGCGTGTGAAGGATTGGGGGCGGGGAAAGATAATCTAAGCAATGTAAAGCAAAAAATGTGAATAAAATTGATTTTTAAAAAATGCTGTTCACCAGGGAGATTAATAGCTCCCCAAATCAATTATTCACCCAGGGCTTGTTAGAATTTGGCTGTATTGAGGAGTAACTTCTTCTCAAGAAGCTATTACATTTCTATGGTGAAACAGACAATTTTGAACTTGGTTCTTGTCAGTTCCCTGTCCCCCTCCCTCTCCCCATGTTCCATTTTTCCTTTGTCTTCTAGTTCTCTCTTGAAATTCTCTTGAAGCTCTGCCTCCTCTGGAGGCCAGTGAGTGGTCTGTTTTCATGGAAATTTACCTCATCTGCTTTGAGCTGATTGTCTAATCCTGGAAGCCTCTCCAATTTCTCTTGGGATTTGTATTTCTTTCTCTGTTGTTACCATGCAAATATGGGATGAATTGTGCATCTAGCACCTCATACTCCCCTGCAACTAAGTAGACCCGATATCTTTGTGATTTGAGTCCCAGAGAAGAAGACTGAATGAAAACCCAGTCTTTTATTTGGTATGGTATTGTAATGCTACGCCCCCCACCCCCAAACCCCTCCCACGTTGCACTTTGAGGATAGAAACTGCTATAAACCCATTCCGTTATCAGGATCCAAGAAAAGTTTTTGATTGGTGCTACTGATAAAGCATATAATGCTTTTTTTTCAATCAGTCTGTCTGATGATCCATTATGAAGAAGCACACAAAACAGCTGACAGAGAGAAAACAAGCTCTTTTTAGACATACTCTAAAAGGGAATGTTTAAGCGTCATGGAGAACAAAAATGCCTCCACCAGCCAGTATTTGACAGCTCATACATTTAACAACTGAGAGGCAGGGGTGGTATTGTAGAGAGAGGCTTGGCCTTAAAGTCCAGACCTGAATCTAAGGCCTACTCTTGATATAGGCTAGTGGAGTAGCCACAGGCATGTCACTTAACCCCTTGGTGTCCCAGGCAACTCTTTAATGGATTAATCAATCAGCAAGTATTTAGTAAGCACCTACTGTTCAGTCAGGCACTGAGTTAGGAACTCTGAGACTAAGAGTTGTAGAGAGTTGAAACTGATGAAATCAGGGTCTGGACTAACTATATAACCCAGATATAGAGCTGGAAAGGACCTTAGAATTCATCTAGTGCAGAAATTGAGATCCAGAGAGGCAAAGTGACCTGTTTCAACAGGCACTTCTCATTGTTCTTGTCGGTCCTTTGTTCTCAAAGAGGACCAGTGACAGTTGCAAGAGTAACTGATATCTTGACTTGCTTGTGAGTTGCATGTGAATGGAGTAGAGTGATACATCTGAAACCCAGGTCTGACCATATCACTCCCCTCCTCAATGACCTTCATTGGCTCCTATTACCTCAAGGATTAAATACAACCTTCTTAGCTTGGCATTTAAAAAACTTACCTCTAGTCCACCTTTCCAGTCTTTTCTCACATTCCTTGCCTTCATAACCTTCAATTTGGCCAAACTGGACGTGTGGCTGTTTTTCATATGTGACATTACAAATTCTGTTTCCGTGCCTTCCCACTGGTTGTCTCTCAAGGCTGGAGGAGACCTCCCTACTCATCTCTGTTTCTTATAATTCTTAGTTTCCTTTTGAGCTCACCACAAATGCTACCTTATTCATATGAACTTTTCAGTTCTCGCCAAGTCCTACTGCCTTCCTGAGATATTACCTTGAGTTTATTTTGAAAGGACAGGGACAAGGACTAGATTTGTGATTTCATTGGTTTAGGTAATTCTCAGGTGAAGAAACTTCCTCCACCAGTGCAAGTCAGTAGCTTCTCTGTACCTTTGGGAATTACCTAGAATCAATCAATCAACCAATCAATAAACATTAAGTGCCTACTCTGTGCCAGGCCCTGTGCCACAAATGCATAAAAGAAAGTCCCTGCCTTCAAGGAGCTTATAACCTAACAGGGGAAGAAAATAAAGAAAAGGAAACAGAAAAGAAAGCGATGAAAGGGTGGGCTACAGGAAATGTGCCTGAGGGTACGGGGTGGAAAAGTCAGAGAAGTTCCAAAGCAGTACAGCCAGGTGAGAAATGAGATGTTCTGAGCTGAACTCCTCCTTAAGCAAAGTTTTTGGAGTTCATAGCTCTATCTTCCAATCAGAGGATGGTGATGAAGTGGAGTACCAAGGCAGATGGCATTTTGGAGAATGATGAAAGACAGAGAGGTTCATAGATTTGCCCAGAGTCTCACAGTCAGTATGTATTAGAGGCAACACTTGACCCTAGGTCTTCCTGGCTTTAGGATAGCCTTTTTCTAGTAGGGCATGCTTTTTCTCTTTGAATGCTGCCTTACTTAGAATACAATCATCCCTTCCACATGTAACATTCCCCATTGAGGTTTTTATATATCATGGGTTGGCATAAGAAATTAAAGGGGAATTTTTGGGGAGTTTTGTGGAAGTTGTAGAGGACACTTGAAAGTCAGCAGATGACACAGAAGAAATTTAAAACTCAGAAATGCATAAAATATATTTATAGTATTGTGTAATATCAACATATTTTATCTCTTAATACCATAACAATTCAGACTTCTTCTCTCGTACCAAGGGAGGGTCAAAAAATTTCCCACGTATTTTCCAGATTGAGGAGACACCATGCCTGTAACTTTCTTGATGTGGAAGAGCAAACTGTATATACTTTTATATATTCTTGTATGTTGTCACCCTTGGTAGAAGGTAAACTCCCTGAGAGTAGAAATAATTCATTTTTGACTTTGAATATCTAGCACAGTACTTCCACAAAATGGAAACTATATAAATGCTTATTGATTGATTGATTGATTGCCCCAAGTCACGCAAGTAAAGAATGACAGAGCTAGAATTCAAACCCAGGCCCTCTGATTCTATACTCAGAATTCTTTCCTTTACAGATTTCAGATGAAAAAATTTCTTAATGATTCTATTTTCTTTCCCTTATTTTCAGCACCTCAAATTCTTACAAACCAATAAACAAAAATATAATTTCTCCAGTGTTTCCAGTAAGGCAAGGTGATGAGAAGTTTCATAAAAAGTTGGGCTAGATCCTAACAATCTTTGGATTTGGATCAGGTGTAGATTTGAGATGCTGGAAAGGGACTGTATCTGTTCACAGCTATCAAAGCCAGTGGTAAATATTTTATATAAGGTGTCAAAACACTGTCCCTTCTTAGATGGCTATGAATCTTTACTTTTGGCAAGCAAGTCCCTGGATTGAAAACTCCTGAGGGTTTTGGAATGTGCCTGCCTGAGCCTATCCTCTCAGACACCTTGGTGCTGTCAGGGAAGGTATGGTGTATGGTGTGAGGGTGCTGAACCTCCATCTGATCCACATCTGTGCTCATGTGCCCTGGGGCCTAAAAGCAACGAGGACTGGTCTAAAGAAAATCAGGCTTCAGGTTAATTTATTACAGTTTGCCTCTCCTCCCAGTTGAGTTTTGGTTTGGTTGGCAAGGGGTTCTCTCTTTGCTGGGTGACTCTGTCTGCATTAGCTATACACAGATGTTGGCATATTAAAACCTTTGTGATGTGGGGAATGTTAGGAGGCCTCAGGAGTGGGATTGATTAATGTAGGCGGGGCCAATGCAAATGATGCTTGCCAAGTAGACATTTCTTGGCAACCCAAGAAATGATTCCTGAACATTATTTTGCAAGGCTTCCATGGAGGTCTTTAAAAATAGGTTAGACTCCCATCTGTCTGTGCTGTTGTCTGGCTTCTTAACCCTGCCACTCTATTGAAACTGCTTTCTTGAAGGTCATCAGTGGTTTCTTAATTGCTAGTCTTTTCTCAGTCTTTATCTTCCTTGACCTCCCTACAGGATTTGACACTGTGAGTACTCCTTAATTTTCCCACTTGGTTCTCATTGTACTTGTGTGACCACTCCTCTTCCAGCTCCTGCACTGATTCATCCTTCTTCTCCCTCCCATTAATTGTGAATGTCTTTCAAAGCTCTACTCTATGCTTTCTTCACTTCTTTCTCTATATTCTTTCCCTTACTAATCTCATCTACTTCCTGGGTTCAGATATCACCTCTAGGGAGATAGCTAAAGCAAGATATATACATCTGATTTCACCACTGAATTTCAGTCCTGTAATTGCAGTTTCTTTCTTTCTTTCCCAGGTACTCAGGCTCCTAACCTTGCTTAGGATCATCTTTGACTTTTCCCTCTCTCTTACTGATCCCCATCCAATGAGTTGTCAAGTCTTGTTGACTCTACAGCATCTCTCACACTTGTCTTCTTGTCTGTACTCGTATTTCCATCATCCTGGTGTATGCACTTATCACCTTTCTCCTGCACTATTGTAAGAGAACCCTAACTGTCTCCTACTTGCCTCTTCCTTCTCCAATCTATCTTTTGCACAGATGCCAAAACAGCCTTCCTATTGCCCTGGTCTGATCAGGTTATTTCCTTGCTCAGAAACTTTGACTAGCACCTTTTGTCTGGGATAAAATCAACCGGTGTGCAAAACTCTCTAGTTCAAGCTACTTTTCTAACATTATGTTATATTACTGATAATCATGGATTTTACAGTCTGGTCAAGTTAGACTAGCAACAGATCCATGAATTCAACATGTCATTTCCTCCTGCCTCTGCTCATTTGTTTGGCTTATCCTCTATCCCTGGAATGCATTCTCTACTCAAATACACCTTTAAAAATTATTCTCTTTCTTCAGGCCCCTCCTACTCTGTGTAGATTTCCCTGACTATCCCCAGCTTAAAGCATGCTCAAATTTTCCTAGAGAACTTTTTCTAGTTCTTTTCTTTCCACTGTATTGTATCTTGTATTTTGCTTCTCTGTGTGAATGTGGATACCTGTGAAAGAATGTAAGCTTTCTGAGGTCAAGGACCATTTCACTTTTCATTGTTATATTTCCAGCCCCTAATATGATATATTGAGCACATTGTCTTTAATAAGTTTTGAATTGAGCTGAATTGTGAGTCTGAGAAAAAAGACTGTGTTTAATGAACCCTTAAGATCTTTTCAAGCCTCTAGTTCTATAGTCTAAGCAAAACTTAGATAAATCAGATGGAAAAGCTAGACAGGTTTTACGTTTTTGTTCTCAGTTCCTGTCCATTTCCAAAAGGGCAATAATCTGTTGTATTCTGCAAGATTAAACCTGTCATCTCTCTACTTACTCCTAAGGATGACTAGTATGTTTCACCCTCATCTCTAAGCTTCATTTCCAAATTGGTTATAATTAGTATGAACTTTTGAGAAGACTGAAGTGAGAGAAAATGCAGTACCTCTAAATCTTCCTTAAAAAAATAAAAGAAAGGAAATTGTAAACAAAAGTATTTTTAGCTTTGGAGAGTCAAGATACAAGACTTGAGTTCATTCATTTGAATTTCAAATTGAAAAATGCTTGGTTTGGCATCACAGAACCATGACATACTGTGTTGAAAGAGACCTCAGGGTCAGAGCTGGGACAAGGGATTTGTGTGTTCTAGGCAAAGTCTAACTACTTACTACATCCTTTGTGTTTGAAAGTACAGTACTGCCTTTTAGGAACAGTTGGTGGTACAGTGGATACAGCATTGGCCCTGGACTCAGGAGGACCTGAGTTCAAATCCAATCTCAGACACTTATTAGATGTGTGACTCTGTGCAAATCACTTCACACCTATTGCCCCTGCTTGCCAACCCCACTTTCTCCAAAAAGCTTCGCATGATGTTTGAGGTAGCAGGGAGATGTACGTTCATAATCCTGTCTTGATCACTTAGCAGTTACTCAAATTCAAGCAAGTCATTTATTGTCTCTGAACTTTAGTATCCTCATCTATAAAATGGGGGCAACAATAGCACCTTTTTCGTAAGGTTATTAGATAATATATGTAAAGTACAGTCAATTAATATCATCACCATCCACTTGACAAAACAAATCTTCATTACGAAACACAAATTGACTACAGATTAAATTCCTATAGAGACCACCAGAATTTTCTGATAGTAAAATATATACATTTATAAAATGAAATATCAAACATTGCAAAAGTCTAACTCTAATGCATCATCATGAAACATAACCCAGGTTAGTAAGCTCTGGAAGGTTTTACCATGCTGGAAAAATTCCCGACCCGAGTCTGGAGATAGATTGTGTTTGTCACCTGAGAACCTAGCCTATCAATGTGGGGCAGCATCACCCAGTGGTTAAAGCTATAGACTTAGAGTACAATTTTAATCTTTCTCCAGGTACTAGCTTTGAGGCCCTAGGAAGGCCAATTAACCTTTCCTCATCTGTAAAATGGGGATAAGCACCTCCCTCCAGGGAAGTTGTTAAGGATTAAATGAGATAAATACATAAGATACATAAAGCTTTGCAAACTTTACAATACTCTATATAATTGTGAGCTATAATTATTATGTGTGAGGTGGTTCATTTCCAGGAAAGTGGTAACTAGGTATTGCAGGCTAAGTTTCAAGCTGGTTCAAAATGCAATAAGCACCAAGGGACAACAAAATCCAATTAAAAACCACATCACTATTTAAGAATGAAAAGAATTCACAGTTAAGAGAACATGATAGGAATACAATATTCCCTTCCACATTGTGACTTTCCCCATATATTGAGAGACAGCATAAGGAATTAAATAGGAATTTTGGGAGAGTTTTGTGAAAGCTGCAGATGGTATATGAAGGTGAGCAGACAACACTGAAAAAGTTTAGAAACTCGGAAATGCATATAATATATGGCATTGTTTTAAATTTCATTTTAACATAGTTTATCTTTTTAATTTGTTATTTAAGTTATTTATTAAAATATTATTTATATGTTACAGAAAATATATTTATGATATAAATAAATAAAATATTTATTAAAATAATATCTTTATTTTAACATATTTTAATCTTTTAACACCATAATAATTCAGTCTTCTTTGGTATCCCAATTTTTACATGGGTTTTCCAGATTGAGGTGGGGTTGCTGTACCCCTAACCCTTGTGAAGTGGAAGGGATAACTATAAAACACTACTTTCTGCTTCCTGCAGAGTCCACAGGGCAAATAGGAAGGTGCTCAAGTGCTAAGGTGGAATTTCTGAAGTTTCTCCCCAGGCCAATTCTCTGTCTTAAGAAGTGAACCTGGTTTATTTGCTTCTATGGCACACATTAGATTTCAGAGAGTCTGTGAATTGGGGTGGGGAAAAATGACAGCTGCAGTTTAAATAAACTCCAATTGAAATTTAGCATTTCCTTTAATTATTTCAAACATTATTTGGACAAGAAGGTCTGTAGGCTTCCCCAGATTGCCAAAAAGGTCAATGACGATAAATAGCAAAGAGTTACTCAGGTAACCCAAGGAGTCATTGAAGAGAAAGGAAAAGAGAAGTGAGAAGGCAGGGATAAAAGGGAAAAAGAGGAAGGAGAGGTTCCCACCTGAGAAGGTAAGTACAACCCCACTCTGTGTAGGCATGACAGAGATTATTCCTTCCTCCCAACATTCCTCTAATACCCCAATCTCTGTCCATATTAACCCAATACAGCTCTTACCACATTAAGTGAAGACATTTTTGGCCATAGTGACCCATGCATGTGAATAGTCAGAGGAGTTTAACTACACTCTGCTGGGAGTAAAAAATGATGATGATGATAAATAACATTTATATGATACTTACTCTGTACCAGGCTCTGTATTAAGTGCTTTACAAATATTGTCTCATTTGAATCTTACAACAACCCTGGGTGGTAGATACTATTTTTAGCCCCATTTTTTAGATGAGGAAACTGAGGCAAACAGGGTAAGTGACTTGCACAGAGATATGCACCTAGTAAGTGTCTGAGGCTGGATTTTAACTCAGATTTTCCTAATTCACGGCTTGGAACTGGATGCTGAAACTCTACAGCAAGCTTGTTGATAGGATATAATTATAATTCCACCTACATCATCCTGAGTAGGCCTTCCTGATTGTTTTAGAAACCTCTACTTTTGCTGCTGGTTTATGTTCCTTCACCTCCTTTCTTTACCTGTGATGTGACAACTGCCACGGTCAGTCCTTTGTTAGAAAACCTGGGTCCCAAGTGGTTCTGCACCTTGCAATGGAGCACATATCCTACAAGTTACCCTGGACCACCATCATGTTGCCCTGTGGGACTATGGGGAGAGGGGGGAGGAAGGCTATCTGTGACTTCATTTGCACACACTCTCTTCAGCCGCATTTGGCTGTGAATATCAATAAATCATCCTAGTCCATTTTAGCATTCTTGCAAACCATTCACCAGAGCTCTGCCCTAAATTTGCATGACAGTATGAAATAGATAAAACTATAAATTGTAATCAGTCCTTCCCAGTGACAGTAACAGAATGGAGGAAGAGAAAAGGGTGGATGGGAGATAGGCTGCTAAGAGTCACAGTGTTATTAGAACCTCTACAAACGTTAATTTACTTGTGGGTGCTCTTAATGTGTGATCTTTGGCTGGTGGCCAAGTGTTGATGTACTTACTAGAGGAACTGAACCACATCATTATTGACATTCTCGCTATAAATGAAACCAGGAAACATAAAGACACTGCAGCTAAGTAGAACGGCAGATCGTAGGTTCTGTTAGGGGAGGCAAATAAAGGGATTAATTGGTAGAGTCTATTTTATTTTGATACTTAAAAAAATTCTTTCATGGGATACTTGTTCATTTGACATGCCGTGCTCATAATGAACTTAAGCAAAAAGGCCACCATAAAAATAATGGTAGCTTAAGCACCAACATGCGTAGCATAGGCTAAGGTAGAGAAGTTCTATAAAATCTGACAAAATTCTCCAAACTCTCAACATATACTTGAATATTTGATGACTTCATTGTGAAGGGGCCCAGGAAGAAATGGTGAAAACAATTTTGGAAAGTAAAACTTGAGATCAAGAAACAAAAGTAACCAAAGGTTCATAGATTAGTGAGAAAGCTCATTTATGTCTCTGTGCTATGATTTGTCTCTTCAAGAAGGGAGCCAGAAGCCATAGCACATGGAAGTACCAGATAACATGTTAAAAAGTGAAACTGGTTAAATCTCATCATTAGAAATGACTGGATGGCAATGAAGCAGTTAATTCAGAATCAGCTGACTGTATGGTTGGCTCAGGGACTGGTTAGAGCAAGGATAGAGATCATTTCCAGGTTAAAAGAAAGGGTAAAGATGATAAAACATTGCCTATCATTAGAGTCATTCCAACCTGACTTATATAAACAAACCCCAAATTCTGAAAAATGGGAAATGGAAAGAAGTAAATATATTGATTCCTCCAGTATTATTTCGTAGAGGTTTAACTGACACCAAGCAATGATCATTTTGAAGAGGTCAAAAAAGCTTAGAAGCTGTACTTCTACACACTTATGATCTTCTTGTTTGGGAGAAAGACATGGCAGCCAAGGGCAATGATAATTTAGGGTAACGGGCCACTTGCAAAACATTAGAGAATAACAGGAAATAATTCACAAATATTATCGCAAAAGCACAGCAAGCAGTTGAAGGGAAAGTGAACTTGCAAAATGCTTGGTGGGAGACACCAAGGTAGGTAAGGTCACCCAGGATCATGTATGGGTGCAATTGCCAAAAGGAATAGATGTGAAAGGGAAGAGATTTGCTGAAGTTCCATAGTGATTTTTTCTTATTTATGATGAAAGTAGAACCATAATAATTTGAACTCTACAGTGTACCATGTGAGAAAGTGGCAATAGCACTTAGGAAGATGGGAGGGAAGACTGGTTGGACCTAGTCAAATACATACAGAAAAAAAAATTGGTAACTGAGGCAAAAATTCTAAAAATACTGAAGGGTTGTTGTTGTTTTAATAGAATTCTGTAAGAAATGATGAGCTTAATGATCTTAGAAAAACTTGGAAAGATTTGCATGAAATAATGAAGAGTGAAATGCACAGAACCAAGAAAATATTATATACAATAATAGCAATGTTGTTTTAAGAATGACTTTGAGCAAATAAGTCATTTTGACTATTATAAATATCCAAGTTAACTATAGAGGACATATGAAGACACTATCTGCATCCAGAGAAAAAACTGATACCTAGAAGTATGTAAAAAATAACTTCACACACACACACACACACACACACACACACACACACACACACACCCCTATTTTTTTAATCTAATGGTAGCCATGTCTAGGGTGGAGGGAGGGAAGGAAAAAAAAGAGAAAAAGAAATTTACATGATAACTTTTTATATATTTCAAAGGAAAAGCAAGTTGTATATAATAGATTTATAGTTTCATGTATAATCATTTTTAAAAATTATACTGTATTATGGAAATGTGTATTTTATTATATAAATTAAAAATAAAATAAATAAATGTGAAAAAATATAATTCAAACGGGAATATTAAAAAGGAATGGAGAAAAACAGAGACAGAACTTAATATCACCCTTGGGGCCCCCTCCACTCGCCAAAAAATGTGACAGAGACATAAGCACCTACCAAACCATTTGCCAATTTTCTTATCTATAAAATTTACATAAAAATGGTCCATTGATGCATCAAGAGTATCTTTGATGGAAACATAAGAAGAAAACAGGTAGACTCACATCTAATTTTCTATAGCGTGCCACTTTTTAAGATCCTGCTATGTTTATTATTTCTTGATCTTACAAAAAACCATCTTACTGTGTAGAAAAGAAATTCATCCTTAAGAATTTTAAATGAAATACATTTTTGGTTTTTATTGCTATCCTGTTTAAAAAATCACCTCCATTTCTAAATATCTCTATTCCTTCTGCCTTGTTCAGAGAGCCATAACTTATGACAAAGAAAAAGGATGAAAATGCCAGGCTGGACCATCCATACAGTTGGAAGAACTACCCACATGGATGAATTGTGGAGTCATCAAGGAATGAAAACAATAATAAAATGTAACTCTTCTTATCCTTATCCCTTCTGTCCCATGAGGTTAGTGGGGAGAGTGGAAAAAGCACCGATTTTTAGAATAAGACCTGCTGTTTATTTACTATCCCTCTGCTACTTACTGACCTTGAACAATCCACGACATTGGAGGCTGTGTGCATAGTGCAGTAGAAAGAATGCTGGTTCTCAAGTAATGCCGATGTTTACTGGCTGTATGGTCTTGGCCAAGTCACTTACCTGAGCCTCATTTTACTCACCTGAAAAATAAGGTATAACACAACAAACACCTGATTTAGAGTCAAGGGACTTAAAATCTTGCTTCTCTTACTTATAACCTGTGTGTCCTTGCTCAAGGAATTTAATCTCTCTGACTCAGGGTTCTTATCTGTAAAAGGAAGGAATGGGAATATTTGACCTCTAAGTTCTCTTCCAATGCTAGGTCTGTGATCCCATGAACTTTTATTTCTTTTGGCTTTGCTTCTTTACCTACAAAATGAAGGAATTGGATTAGATCAGAGATTCTCAAAATGTGGCCTGTATGTCCCTGAGGATTCCCTATACCTTTTCATTGGGTGATAGAATTCAAAACTATTTTTATAATAATACTAAGACATTATTTAATTTTTAAAATACTCCTCCTTTTCCCAGCCACATGTCTGTGTGAGGCTGAAGTCTCTTCATATACTTCAACCAAAGCAACATATTCCAACAGACTGAATGCAGCAGAATCCAGCTGTCTTCTATTTAACCAGACATTAAAGAGATTTGCAGAAATATGTGAAACAATGCTACTCTTCTCACTCAACTTTTTTATTTTGGAAAATGTAGTTACTTTTCCATAAAAATCTTATTTATATCAACATATAATGCACTCATTATTGTTTTCATTATATGAATTCTATTCATCTGTCGCATGGGTAATGGCACCTACCTCACAGGATTACTATGAGCAAAAAATGTGATATTTGTAAAGTGCTTTGCAAACCTTCAAGCATTAATTATTATGTCAAATGAATGAATAGCAAGCGTTTAAAATGTTAGGAATTTTAATTTCTAATGACAGTGTATCTCAATAGATTTAAACCACATAAACAAAAACTCTTTAGGAACCTCAATAATTTTGAGAGTGTAAAAAGGTCCCGAGACCAGTGAGAACCATTCTACTTCAGGGTCCCTTCTAGGTTTAAATCCTATTAACCCCGAGCATGATCTGTCTAGTTTCTTATCCCTTGTCTCAGCTTTTCTGAAAGGTTATCCAGGACAACTGTTCCATGAAATAGGAAGCAGTGGGGCCACATCTCCATTAACAGATCCTTCAGTTCTGCCTAACCACCTCTGAACATTCTTGAGGGATCCCATTCCAAGTTCAGATAGTTCTGACTGTTAGAAAATGCTTTATATTGAAATGAAATCTATGCCCTTGTAACTTCTATTGACTGATCCTCATTCTGTCCGCTGGAGTCGGGCAGACTATGTCTATCATTTTAAATTCTGCAAATAAGAAAGCATAATGGGAAAATAAAACCAAACTTCTTTTAGCCATGGCTTTTTCCCCATAGTTTTGCTTCTTGTTTGTAACAGCAGAAACTATTTGTTGTGAAAATGGTTTTAGAAGAGATATTTTGAAAGTCCAAGAAAGGCCTCATTTTGAA
>CM053770.1:363754563-363770421 GCA_028658325.1 Potorous gilbertii | reverse complement strand
TCTATCCACTGCACCACCTAGCTGCCCACAGGACTCTGAGTATAACAAGGTTGAGATAGTGCCATTGGATCTAACTCGTGAGTTTAGCCAACGGTGTGAATCTCTCCTTTTATGGGGCCTGCATGTTAATATTGTGATCTTAATGTCATTGGAAATTAGTTTGTCCATTTACAGGTTATGATTTTCAGTTTGTTTAAAGTCAACAGCAATTAGAATAGTGTTGGGATTTGATGACTTTCTGATCATGAAAAGCTGAATACACAAATGAAACCTAGGGGTTCATTTTCATAAAAAGGCACCAAGTTGGATATTCATTTGAAGTTTGCGTCAGTGAGACAGGGAAAAGACAGTGTTAACAAAATCTTTTAAAAAAGATTATCTTCATTAGCAGGAGGGAGGGACGACAGACTTTGTGCCTCACTGGCATCTAGGGAAAGATGTATCCCAGTGATTGTCAAACTTTTTGGTCTCAGGACCCCTTTACACTACCTCAGTTTCCAATTCTTTGCCACAACAAAAAGAGCTGCTATAAATATTTTTGTACATCTTTAGTGTTTGTTTTTTTGGGACTAGTTCCTCTTTTTATCTCTCCTTACTTTTATTCCCCCTTCTTCCTTCTCCTTTTTCCATTCTCTTTCCCATTTGGGAGACATTTATTTCTGTTCAGGGGTGTGCTGTTAAGTATTTCACAACTAGCTCTTTTTTCTCCCCCCAAAACCCATGACACACTTTTGAGTTTAATTTGCATTATTAATATGTTTTTCATTACTTAAATCTAGACAATCAAGCAAACTTTGATTTGTGGTGTTTGCTAATTTCCAAGGTGCAAATGTTCAGATTGAAACATTCAATAATTGGTGGAAAGCTGGTTTGAGTTGACTCCAACATATCTCTCTGTACCCAACTTTGTGTGTATATTTTTCCTTCCTTCGACCAGGTCAGATGTTTCTTTTTAAATGTCAACGTTTTTGTCATTCAGTCCTCAAGCTGACCATCAGTTTTGCTGGTCTTACTGGGGCATTCATTCTTATATATGTCATTTGAGGCAGTCCAAGTGGAAATTTGCTGCATACCATTTAAGAACCCCTGTCCTAATTAATTTAAAATATATTTCATCACTTCAAGGATTCTCATAAGCTCCTTGAGGATATGAACTCTTTTGTTTTTCTTTGTCCCTTGTGCCTAGCATAGTATCTTGTACATAGGGTATTCCTAAAGTTGCCTTCCATCTAGTCTTTATATCTTTTCGTATATATCTATTTATGCATGTGCTATATCCCCCATTAGAATATATGCCCCATGAGAGTACGCACTGTTTTTATTTCTCCCTTGTACTCCCAATGCTTATTATAATGTCTGTCCCGTAGTAAGCACTTAATAGATGCTTATTGATCGATTGAATTGTTGTTCAGTCATTTTCAGCTCTGACTCTTTGTGTTCCCGTTTTGGGATTTTCTTGGCAGAGACACTAGAGTAGTTTTTTGCCATATCCTTTTCCAGCTCATTTCACAGATGAGGAAACTGAAGCAAAGAGGGCTGAGTGACTTGCCCAGGGTCACACAGCTAGTAAGTGTCCACGGTTGGATTTGATCTCAAGACGACGAGTCTTCCGGATTCCAAACTCAGTGCTTTATCTACTGTGCTACCTAGCTGCCACAATTGATTGAATAGGCATTTGATAAATGCTTTTTGAATTGAATTGAATTTCATCTTTGAAATCCCTTCATTTTTCTACCATTCTATGTATTCCACGGATATTAACGAAGGCAACTGTGGAAGAAGGGTAGGTGTTATAGCAATGGTGGAGAGTAAGTGTAGTAAAGTTTAATCCTTATATATGCCTAAAGCCCCAAGTAAGACAGGTTTAGCCCATGGTCTTTACCTTCTTTTTATAGCCAGAAATCTGTGAGAATTGGAGCTTTGTTCCTTTGAAAGTGAAACCAAAAAGATTTACTATTCCTATTTTAAGAAAGGGAGGGAAAACCCTTCCTATTCTAGCCCCCATCCTTGGAACATGGGTGTTCTAGATTCCTTCAGTTTACTTATCTCACTGCATAGTGGCTATTTTCTACTTACCACCCTCAGATGTACCCCCTGTAGAGAGATTTCTTTGCACATGCACTGACTGGGAAACCAAGAAAGAGGGCAATGTTATGCAGAAGTACTCATCAACCCCGCCAGAGAGCAATAGTGGTCAGTTTGCTTTTCTTCTAAGAGGGGGAAAACCCCAGATGCAACTCTAGCTCTCTGTTGGGAAGTTTATAAAATATAATAATATGTATCAATAAGGTTCTCTCTCTAATTTTCATTCAAGAGCTTGTGGGAGGAGAAGGAGAAGATGAAGGGTGAAAAGGACTCCTTTGGCGCCAACATTCAGAAATAATGAAAGACTTCCTTCTTTTAGGCAGGTCATTATCCTAATCCCCTCAAGGAAGTGGCAAAGGAGTTACTATTTCCAAATGGATAAGTTAAGGGCCCCTAGTCTTATTTATATCACCAATATAATTATTTCAAGGGAAGATTCCTTCTTGGTTTCAACAGAAAGTGGGAGCAAGACATTATTTCAGAACCGATAGAGAAAGATTGATTTGGTTTCTTTTTCAGATTAGCACAAAGGCTCCAGGATAGGATAGTTTTAAATTGCAATTAAATTGTCATTTGTGGGCTCACAAGGAGGTCAGAATAGATGCATCTCCTTCCTTGGCACTCTTCTCCAACAGAGATTTTAATTTCTTCCAGGAGAGAACAGAGGAAGTTAGGGTCAGAGTTGGCTTCTCTGCTCTCCTTTCTCTTTCTCTCTCTCTCTCTCCCTCTCTCTCTCTTGGAGAGAGAGGGAGAGAGACAGACAGACAGACAGACAGAGAGAGAGACAGAGAGAGAGAACTGGGTTAGAATTATATCCATCTGCTCCCTTAAATATTATTAGCCTAAAGAATATAATTTTATAATTTTTAGAATTCATTTTAGAATTCGGTTCAGCTAAACTCCTAATCACTATTCATTAATGGGGAAGGGCAAACTTTATATCAAAGACTTGGTTCTTCTTCTCACCAAATACCAGTTCCACAAATGAACACACACATATTAAATAGAAAATACACCCATCTATCCAAATTGATAGCAAAACAGAAATCAGAGAAACTACATATACAAGAGTATATTCCAGACAATACAGATTGAAGAACCTTTCCCATTGTGAGATAACTCAACTCAACCAAGAGAGAGAGTCTTACATCTTACTCAAAGGGGAATTCCCCAAAGTCTTTAGTGTAGTATACTGAGGATAGGGACATGATGGTGATTACCAGCTTCTCTCAAAAAAGTCCATTTTCTCTTTGTTGACCTGAAAAGAGAGTGGCATCATGAATCTTCTTTCTCAAAGCTAGAAGCTAGAAGCTGAAGGGACTGGAACTTCTGTTTCTGTAACTGTGCCCTGCCCCTCACTCAGGCACAGGATGTTGGTTTCCACCAATGAGGAAAGAGTCCCATATGAATGAGGTCTGGGGCTCAGCTTACATTAATATTTCACAAAAAAAGAAGGGAGTGAGGAAGGAGAAACTTTATCTTTTTCTGTTCAAAAATTAAAGAATAGGAAAACTTTGGAATTAATGTCTTTCTTCCCAGGTAGTGAGAAAGGAGGGAGGAGACAAAAGTGTCCCATTGACCTCTTAGGGCAAACTCAATCAGTTAGACTCTTCTACCACAAGAGATTTCCCCCATATAGTTAGTATATTGTTTGTTAGTGGTCAAACAGAATTAATTAAGGATTTACTAAGTACTAAACTCTTGTGCTAGGGGTATTAATACAAAGAAAGAATAAACAATCCCCAATCTCTAGGAGATTGCATTCTAATGGGAGAAAGAACATATATGCATTCACTCTTCCATCTCTGTTGTTTTCCTTCCAGAAGAAAAAAAATAATTGTTCCTCTAAGACTCACTGTTCCTCTTTTCTCTGTACTTTATGCCAAGCCAAAGGCATCCATCCATGTCAGCAAGACTTCATTCATTCGAGTGCAATCTGTGTTTGGGAGGCACTAATGTTTTCATTTGCATATTATTGGCACTCAAAGTTTGTAGTCTAAAATCCAGATTTTATGTCCTCTAACACCTCCCTTAGACCTTACTGTGTGCTTCTAATTTTGACCTTGCTTCCACTGCCTTCCACCCCTTCTTGCTTATTGATTTATCTACCAAGCTCCTTGTACTGCTTAGGTGCAATGCATCTGTGACTTCCACTTGTGCTGAGGGGAACTCTGTAACACCTCATATTATTAATTCATATTTGTACAGTGCAGTAATTCTGTCTAAGGCACATCCTTCTCCTACCTACTTAGCTCTGATAAAAGTCATTAAATCAATTCTGTCAATTATTTTGGAGAGAAATCTAGAATCATGTCCAAAGCGTTATTAAACTGTCTATACCCTTTAACCCAGCAATAACACTACTAGTCTATTTCCAAAGATGATTGGGAAAAAGGAAAAGAATCTATATGTTCTGTAATGTTATATGGGTTTTCTTTGTGGTGACAAAAAATTGGAAACTGCAGTCATTTGGGGAATGACTGAACAAATTGTAGCACATGATTATGATAGAATAGAATTCTGCTTAAGAAGTGCTGAACTTGATGATCTTAGAAAAACATGGAAAGACTTACATGAAATGAAGAGTGAAATGAGCAGAACCAAGAGAACATTATATACAGTAACAACATTATTGTTTTAAGAATAATTTTGGATGAATAAGTCATTTTGACTATTATAAATATCCAAATTAACTATAAAGGACATATGAAGGAAGATCTTCTTTGAATCCAGAGAAATAACTGATAGAAGTATGCATAGAATAATTTTAATATATATATATATACTCTGTATCTCACATGTATATATATATATATACCTATACCTATTTATGTCTAATGGTTGCCATTCCTAGGTGAGGGAGGGAAGGAAAAAGGAAAACAAATGAAAAAAGAAATTTACATGATGATTTTATGTTTAAAAGGAATAGCAAATTGTACATAATAGATGTGCAGTTTCAAGTGAAGTCACCTTTTTAAAAAAAAAGTTATCCTGTGTTATGGAAATGCCTGTTTTATTCCATAGATTAAAATAAATTAAAAAAAAACCCCAATACTGTCATTCCTGGAATGGACATGTCAATCATTTATCCTATGACTCCAATCACTATTTCCTCTGACTTCTCTGTTGAAGACACCCTTTTTTGACTATCGCTCTCCTCTATACATTGTCTTCCCTTATAACAAGCCATTTTTGTCTCATGGTTGCCTTTGACAATCTGGTGAAACTTATGGATAACTAGTTAGAATAATGTTATTAAATACATAAGATGAAATATAGAAAGTTACAAAGGAAACTATTGAAATTGAAAGAGTTTTCAAAATATTAAAAAAAAGCTCTTGGAATCAGTTTATGAACCCCTATTATAAGTTCCTTGAGGGCAAGGACTGTATTGTTTGCTTGTATTTGTATCTCAGCATTTAGCACAATGCCTGACACCTAGTAAGCACTTAATAAATACTTTTTCCCCATTCATTTATTCACTTTAGGTTTACAAAGCACCTTTCTCACAAAAATCCTGGGAGGTATAATAAATAGTGCAAAAGTAATTATCTGCTTTATAGGGTTGAGAACAGGAACAACAGTTCTGGCTGTAGGTGGGAAATAAAACAAAAATCACTTGCCCTATCTGGCCTGAAGTGACTTACATGGAACTAAGCATTATCGGGGTGTTGAAAGGGAATGCCTCACCCCAGCTCCTCCCAACTCCTTTGAAGTTTTGCTAAGTGGAGTCCTTGGGATAATATGAAGGGTACCTAGGAGTTTTAAGGAATTTAGGACAATGGCTCAGATAGGTACCTGACTGATGCCCTGACAGGAAGGGTTCTAAACATAAATTTAAAAACATCCAAAAGAACTTATAGTTAGTAGATTAAGTGAAGTTTACTGAGGCTTACATTACTGATCAACTAAAGCTATTCTCTAGGCTATAAAGCCAAAGTATTGGCAGATCCCTTCCTCTACGGGGAGGAGAGAGGGGATGGAGGCAGGGTGGAGGATTAAGAAAGGGAACCTCATCTCATTTGAAGACCATCAGGTGGCAACAGAGTAGTAGCCATTCGTTGAAGAATACACATTATCACTGAAAACCTATAGATGGCAGCAGCGGAACAATAGTAGATGAGTTATGAAGCTACATTGCCCCTGAAGTTCTGCCCCATACTTAAGACCTTTCAGACTTGGTAGAACCAGCTGTAGCTTTTATTCCACTGGCACAGTCTTGAAAACCCTAAGGGTCCCTTCCATGCCACAGGAAGCATTGGAGAGCGCCTTTGGTGGGGCATTTGGAACTAGAGTCTGGAAAAATAAGAGGTTCAACTTTCTGACACAAAGAGGGAACAGTAACCAGACTCTGGATGTTCAGTGGGTCTGGAGAAACTCAGAAAGTGATTGTACCATATTGGTGGGTAGTAAGTTTCATGTGAGCTGGTGATGCAATTTTACAGTCGAAGAAATGCCAGTGTGATTAGGGTTTCTGTGTGAAGACAAAGTCAGCCAGTTTGGGAGCTAGGAAAGTATAAGTTGCAGCTGCTGGAAATGTCCATTGGTAAGTTTGGACAAAGGCTAGGTGACCAGAGAGCATGAGTTCTACTGGCTGAATTGAGGTGCACAGTAGCTCTGAATGATGGATTCTCTCTTGATTTCCCTTCCAAAATGACAGAAAGAAACCAATAAAGATTTTTTCTTGGGTTCTACTGCCAACTTTTCCCTTGATTGTTTGTGGGACCTTAGTCAAGTCAATTACTCTTTTAATTTAGTTCACAGCAAGCAGTCTTTCCTGTCAGAAACAAAAGTCAAGACTGGTTTTCCTGTCAGAAAAATCAGCTCTATGCATGTCTTCATCACAGCATGTTAGACATAAACCTCTTGAGTGAATTTATTTCAGTCACAGAACCTCAGAATTGGAAAAGAACATGGAGGTCTTCTAATCCAACCACATCCCTGAAAAAAAATGCCTTTTATAACTTCACTGTCAAGCAGTCCTCAGTCTAGGTTTGAAGACCACAAGTGGCAGGTAGCCCACTACCTCTGGAGCTCTGCTTAGGAGTAACTCTAATTCTTAGAAAATTTTTCCAAACATCAAGCCTATATTTGTCTTTTTGCCCCTTCCAACTACTATTCCTGCTTCTTTCCATTGGGGCTAAGCTGGTTAAGCCTAATCCTCCTTTCACATGACAGTCTTTCAAATATTAGAAAACAGCTATTATTTCTACCTGGACTTTGCAAGACAAAACCTCCCCAGTTCCTTTAACAGACACTGCCATGAACTCAAGGCTCTTTGCTAGCCTGGTCTCTCTTCTCTGAAGACTCTCTGGTTTATTAACATTCTTTCTAAAATACAGTATTCAAAACTGAACAGACTATTTCAAATCTGGTCTGATCAGGACAGAAAGTAGTAGTGGTCCTCTGTCTAGGCCCTGTGGCCCTCTAAGTGCTATCTCAACCCAAATTACTTTGCTGCTATATCACACGAACTCCCCTTGAGCTTGCAGAATGTTAAAATGCTCCCATCTTTTGCAGACAAACTATTGTCTGGCCAAATTTTCCCCTTCTCAAAATTAGTTCTGTAAGTTGTTTTATATTTCAAACATTAGTTTCATTGATATAGATGACTCCATTTGCTATTATAGATAGTAACTAACACCTATAGAAGTGGCCCATCATGAACTGCTGTGGCTGAAAAAAGAAAGAATCTTCACTGGGTGGTCAAACATGTGACAACTGGATCTAAATTTAGCTCTTATTGGGAATCTTTCTGCCTCGGACAGACCAGTTAGAGCTTACTTTCCATGAGTACAGAGCCCCCATGAATGAAGAGGCACTATATAGCAAAAAAAAAAAAATCTATCTGTAATTATATACATACATGAGCATGTCTACTGTGAGTAACTTGGTGGCATAGTGGATAGAGCACTGGGTTTGGAATCAGGAAGACATCTTCATGAGTTCAAATAGAGCCTTAGACAATTACTAGCTGGGTGACCTTGGGTAAGTCACTTAATCTTGTCTGCCTCAGTTCCTCATCTATAAGATGCTGGAGAAGGAGATGGCAAATTACTCTAGTATCTCTGTCAAGAAATCCCAAATAGGATCATGAAGAGTCAGACATGACTGAAGTGACTGGACAACAAAAAAAAAATAGTTTGTAGGTAGAATGTAATAGTGAATAGATATAAAATGTATTATTAATTGCAGGGTAATTAACAATGAATGGTCATTCACTTCTTCAGGTAAAATTGGCATGCAAAATTTTAAACAAATAGTTGAGAAAATTGATGTCCTTCATTTATATAATCTTAGTCTTCAAATTTAATGACTTTTCAAACTAGCCTCCAATCATGCATAGGTTGGTGCACCATTTTGGGGTTGTGGAATGAAATAGGAGACTTGGGACAAGTACTAATGAAGTCACTAATTTGCTTAGGGTTCTTGGTCAAGTCACTTCTAACCTCTTTGTATCTCATTTGTGAAATAAAGTGGTATAACCTTGGGCAAGTCACTTAAGCTCCCCAGGCCTCAGTTTCCTTATCTGTAAAATGAAGGGACCAGATGATCATGGAAGAACCTTTCAGGTCTAAATCTATGTCTCTTGACACTATGAAGGGGGTGTTTGGATTCAGTGTTTTCACTGATACATACTAGCTCTGAAACTCAATACTGCTAAAAATGCTTTAAAGTATAATATTAAAGCCCATCTTCATTAAAAATTGTAAATAACTAAAAAAGAGGAGAGAGACAAAGTCTTAGAAACTTTAAAGGAGTTGGCCAGTCATTGCTGAGGTATTTACTATATAAGAGCAGAATGAATGAACAAATGAGTAAAGAATCTGTTAAGTGCTTACTATGTACAATGAACTATACTAGGTGCTAGAGATCCATATAGAAAAATAAGATTTTTAAGGAGTTTTCATTCTAATGGGCGAGACAACACACATAGAAAGTTTCAGCTGCCAGTCAGATGGAAAAGGTACCATGGTTCGTAGGGTATAGTAGCAAAGTAGGTGGTAATGCCTTCTTTAATGCCATTTCCACTGATTCAATCATGTCAGTTTCTGATGTTGAACTGTTTGATTGTGCTGAGGATTTTGGTGAGAAAAATCTTTTTTTTTTTTCTAAGTTTTTAGTAGCTATGGCACCTGTAGGAGTAGTTGAGAGGCTGCATTTCCACTAGGGCTTATTCCAAGGGTGATGGCTACAGGCACTGAGTTGGAAGCATTGCTTTTCCCAAAGCTCTTAAGGTCCTGGGCTGTCTCCAACAGGGTTTGAGGGTTGATGGTGATCAAGGTGGTAGTGGTGATGATGGTTTGACTTGCCTAGCATTTAAGTTGCCTCCTATCTTTCCTCAGGGTGCCTTGCTGTTTCAGTAGGCTGCTTTACCTGCTCTGTGGGTAGCAATTGGTAATGATGACTGGCCCCTTTTCCTCAGGGCATGCTTCTCTGGATTATGGCTCTGAGTAGATAGATACTTGATGGCAGAAAGTGCTTCACAAGTTAGTAAAATACTATTATGTCATTTTACATGGGTGGGGATTCCAATTCCCAGAAAACTCAATACTGCCAATGATCAATACCTAGCACACTTTGGAAAAGGTAAGAGTCTTAACCTTTCCATGGGCTGTGAGTTTTCACATCAGTGGAGTCTTCAATTTTATTTTCAAAAATTTTATTTGTATTTTTTGTTCATACATCACTTTCATTTCTGATATTCCCTTCTTTTCTTCAACATAGTGAATTATTTCCTGTAATAAGGAATGGATAAGAAATGAAAAATAAAGCTGAGGAAAAAAAAAACGATGCATGAATTGAATCTGGTAACACATCCAGTGTTCCACACCCACACCCCTGAAGGCAAAGCTTACTCCTTCAATTAAAGTGTTTTAGTCTACTCCCCCACTTCTATCACAGCCACATTTGTTAATGCTTCTTTTACATTTTTTGAATGTGTATTATTTTCCTAGTTCTGCTTATTTCCCTTTGTATCAGTCTATGTTACTTTCCCCATACTTCTCTGAATCTGTCATTTATAGTCATGCAAAATCAATTTATTTAGCCATTCCCTATTAACAGTTGAAACGGACATTTTTTTTTCTCTCAGGACTTTGCTACAGCAAAAAGTATTGCTATAAATAGTTTTAGTGAATAGTTTTTGTCTGGCACCTCCGGGATTATGTGCTTACCACTGAAGTCAAAAGGTATTGCCTTTTTTACGTTATTTAGTATAATTTCAAATTGTTCTCTAGAACAGTGGGACAAATTCACAGGCTCATCAGCTGTGTCTTCTTCCTTTCCAGGTTCCCAAAGTGGGCAATACTGCCCCCTGAGGGGAGGTGCTGAAATGATCCAGGAGGGTAGTAGTAGCCTTGGGTGTAGTTGCACACTTAATCTAAGATTTCTCTCTTAGTTTGTAAGATTTCCAGGGGGTGCTGAGTGGTTTTTTTTTAAAGGAGTGGTAGGCCAAATAAGTTTGGGAACCTCTATGTAGCACCTAGGTGGATTTGGTTATGTGTGCCAACTGGAGAGGTATGAGGTAAAATTTTTGAGTTGTAATTTACATTTCTCTTATTATTAGTGATTTAGAGTAATCTTTTTATATGACTGTTAATTATTATTTTTTGGAGAAATCTTTATTCATGTCTTTTCACCGTTGGGGAAAGTCTCCAACTTTTAGTTAGAAATTAATGAGGAAATGAGATTTCATTTCTACTTATTCTCTTAATAGTCAACTTTTCAGTACTATATCTATTTGGCAATAGAAGGAATGCCTGCTCTCCTCCTTAAAGTCTGAAGATGCTTTGTTTTTTATTTACATAGTCAAGAAAAAGCCCTGAATTTCCAGGGTCTAATATACTAATTTCAAGTGGACCTAGAAGAAATAGGGGGATATCATGAAACAAACTGAATGCAGTTTGCTTCCTCCCTGATTTTGTATGTTTGTTCTTTGAGATTTGGCTAGATTGCTGGACATGACATTAGGGAGACCATGCCATACTAGTTAGGTGACCACAAACAAATCATTTAGATTTTCTGTATTTTCATTGTTTTCATCTATGCAAATTAGATAAGAACATCTGTGATATTTATTTCACAAGGAGTACTTTGAAGTTCAAATGAGGTTCAGTTTACTTCAGTATTTATTGATTACCTTCTCTGTACCAGGCACTGTACTAGGCACTTACAATATAATTACAAAAATGAAAGCTCCTCTTCCCAAAGAGCTTGAATTCTCCAGTAGGAAAACATGTACACAAATAAGTAAATACATAATACATACAAAGTGATTTTGGGTTGGGAGTACTAACAGTGAGGAATAGGGAAAAGGACTCTTATAGTGGAACTTACCTTTGAAGGGAGCTAGGGGTTTTGAGAGTAGAGTTGAGGAAGGAGGAGATTCCAGTGTGGATGACAGATAGACTGAGCAAAGACATAGTGATGAGAGGTGGAGCATGGTCAATGAAGAACTTCTAACAGGCCAATTTGGTTAGAACATGGAGTGTGTAATTATTGGGAAAAGATTGACTAGTGTTAGAGTGTAAAGGGTTTTAAATGCCCAACCAATAAGTTCGGAGCTTATCCTAGGGCTAATAAAGAACCACTGAGGCTGGCATGGTTAGACATGTGCTTTAGGACGGTCAATCTGGCAGTTCTGTAAAAGGAGAGAGGTCGGGGGTAACTCAGACCAAGCATTGGGTCAGGCTTGAGATTCTATTGCAATGAGACCTTCATAAACCATAAAATAGTTAACAAAGAGAAGTTTGAACACAGAAAATGTCAACAAGGTTACAAAATTGATCCAAGGAGAAATGGCTCCTCTCCCTCCAAGGCTTCTCATAGAAATAGCCAATCAAAGAGATGGGTTAACTTGCATGATAATGAAAATTCTGTAAAGTCTAAAAAGTACTGACTCTTCATTGGTTAGCATTTTTTATAGCTCAGCTATGTCAATGACTCAAGCCCTAAACCCCCAGACCAATCAAATTCAGACAATGGCCTCTTCTCTTCAAAGAGAAACCTTTGTACCCTGCATAAAATAGATGCTCCTCCTATTACATATGGAGACAAATTATGAGACCATTCAGGAGAGACATGAGGACGTTCTTTATTAAGGTGGCTATGATGTGAGTGGAAAAAAAGCAGGAGAGATTTGGTCCAGATGGAATGGACAAGATTTGGCTATGGATTGGATTTGGGGTGGTGAATGAGAAGGCTGATTGTTGCTGTCTTTGCTCTCGGTTTTTGAAGAGGTGACCACAGATGTCTTGACTTGCACGTGAATTGGTTTTAAATGAGGCAGAGTTGTATAAAGATATTAGCCTCACTCTCTCTTCCAGAGTCATCAAAGTCCAGCGGCAAGACAAAAGTCAAAACGATTGTTGATGGCCCAGGGATGCAGTGGATGACCTTGGTGTCTTTGAGGTCTGACCAAGATCTCAGCACTTCACAGATTCTGCTTCATCAGAAAGAGGGTATTGCCTTCCAAAGGAATAGGAATGGGTTTAGTGGGAATGATAATGAACTCTGTTTTACCTGTATTTACTTTGAGGCCCCTAGGAAACATGGAGGCAGAGATGTGCAGCAGGAAGCTAAAGATCCAGGCCTGGAGCTGATATTGGGCTAAAAATGTATTTGAAGTGCTTTGTAAACTTTAAAGTAGCATTTAAATGTCAATTATCTGTGAGGAAAGTTGGGACTTTTTAATAGATAGGGCCAGGGGTTTGGCTTGACTCTTAGACTCTAGATTCTGTGGTCACTAAAGAAAATAGCTAAGTGAAATGGAGAATACTTGTCACGTAAGGAAGAAAAAAAACATTGATCAAATTCCTTTTATATGCCAGGCACTATGCTAAGTGCTTTTTACAAATATTATCTCATTTGATTCTCCCCTAAACCCTGTGAGGTAGGTGATGCTTTATCCCCATTTTCAGTCAGTCATTTTTCAGTTGTGTCTGACTGTTTGCGATCCCGTTTGGGGTTTTCTTGGAAAAGATAGTGGAATGGTTTACCATTTCCTTTTCCAGCTCATTTTACAGATGAGGAAGCTTAGGCAAATAGGGCTAAATGACTTGCCCAGGGTCACACAGTTAGTAATTATCTGAGGCCAGATTTGAACTCAGGAAAATAAATCTTCTTGAGCCCAGGTTCCACATGCTATTCATTACACCACCTTGCTCCTGTTAAGGAAACTGAGGCTAATGGAGTTAAAGTAACCAACTCAGGTCACACAGAGGCTAGATTTGAACTCAAATTTTTCTGACTCCAGGTCTATTGTTCTATCCTGTTCTATCCACGTGCCACCTACCTTCACTTAAATAGAGGTGGTAACAATGCAAAATTTCTAGGTCACACAATGTTGCTATAAAAAACCCAGTGTTTCTGAGAACTGTTTGCAAGAATGCTTCATTTAAAAAGGTAGGATCATAGCTCTAGAACTGGAAGGGCCTTCAGAGGTTAACTATTCTGACCCTCTCATTTTATGGATGAGTTAACTGAGGCCCATGGAGATGAAGTGACTTCTCCAACATCACATAAGTAAGGCAGTAAGGATTAGAGGTTGGATGTGAATATTGGTTCTCTGACGCCAGAATCAATACTCTTTCCACTGGACTAGTTACTGAAATCCTTTCTTCTGTCTGCTGTTGTTCAAGGCTGATCTTTTCAGTGATTCTGAGTATCACTTTCTTGACCCAAGCTTTGACTTCAAGCCAGCTGGTTGTCTTTAAGAGGTGAAAAGAATTTTTAAAAAATCATCGCAAACTGGCTAGTCCTTTTCAACCCTCAAAAGCCAAGAAAATGTTCTCAAGTGTGTATCTTTTCTTTGTGGGCAGTTTGGAACTTACTGGACAGGCAAGTGTTGAAAGCCTTGCTGTATTTGCTCAGTGGCTGAGTTTCACCAGGACAGCCCAAATTCCCTTCTAGTCCTGTGGATCTATTTTCTCAGAGCAGGAACAGAAGTGATATTTTTCATTTCTATGCCATAATTATTTTTGAGAGGTTGGAAAGTATGAAGCTGTTTCTCTAGGCAGAGCTTTACTGCATTGGGGGTGGTGGTGAGGCTGTTCCTTCCCCCTAGAAGTGACAGAATCCAGGACATGCTTTTGACTTTGAGGACAAGCCAGCAGTGACATTTGTAGAGCCTGGTTCAATTAAAGTTAAATGTTGTGTTTCCTCTTTCTTTTTGGCAAAAAACCTATAGTTTACATCTGGATTGAGGCCATAAATGTCTGTGATTCTAGAAGACATCACCTGAATACCTTTGTATATGGCATCCTGAAACCTACAAATGTCCTCACTGACCACATCTCTCATGCCCATTTTTTTTCCTTTTTTTGTTTTTGAGGCTAGATCTCTCCATCTTAACCGGGCTGGAAATGCAACGACCATTCAGAGGTCCTTTTACTTTTCAACTTGGGAGCTTTGACCTACTCCTTTTCTGACCTGGGCTGTTTATACCTTTTTGGGCAGTCTCTTCATCCTGTTGGACTTAGTATGAATACCACATTGACTTTAGCCCCCTGTAGTTTACAACTCCTGAGAATATGTGATCCAGCAGCCTCAGACTCACTGGCAGAATGAATTACAAGCATGCTCCAGGCGTATCCACCATATCTTTGAAAATAAATTTCCACCAGGAGGTGGATTTTTTCTGATTAAATCTGGCATAAGTTGAGGCTTAAAGATCTGGTATCACTGCATCACTTAAGTAATTCACCTTTATTTACCTATTATTTGTAAGATAAGTAACAGGTACTAGAGCTGAGATTTCATTGGGTATAGTGAATTTCCAGATAAGGAAACTCTATCAATTCAGGTTGATACCTTCTCTGCAACTTAAAGTCTTCTGGGCACTTTTCCCAACATCACACAATGTATGTCAGGGGTATAAGCTTGAACACAGGTTTTCCTGGCTCTGAGGCTAGCTCCCTATCCATTATGCCATGCTACCTTTCATGTCATTAATAGAGAATACTTTGCTCTTCTGAGTTTCCAGACATAAACAATGACAATGATAAAAGGCCTTTGAGTACAAATTATTTGTATTAAATGATGTGTGTGTGTGTATGTGCGTGGGCGTGCATGCGCATGTGTAGGAGCACAAACATAAACGGAAATGTCTTCTAAATAGCTGAAGGACCTTGGTCAAGTCATGTATCTCCAAAGTCACTACCAACAGTTGACCCTCTCTGAGTTTAGTTTTCTCATCAGTTATGAATAACCCAAAGCCCCCTTCCAGCTCTAACTCTTTTACAATTTTATAATTTTGTTACCATATCTTACACAATTCCCAATATCCTGCAAGCAGTAAATACATTTTAAATATTAAACACAATGTGAAATTTTGCTCAAAGTTTTGGTGTTTGTGACTCTGTGGCGATTTGAAAGGTAGATACCACCATTTGAAGGGACCAGGAACATCTCAGGATTTAAGACTGACCAGGTCCGTTCTACTCTGGGTCATACAGATTTCCATTTTCTTCACAGAGACAGGAACTTACAAAAAAATCTTCCAACTTGGTTACATTCCCAAATGGGAATAGGTGATTGAGGATTCCCATCTACACTAAGAGACAAGCCTATCAACTAATTCAAAGACTGGTGATGGCCAAGGGGTGAGTATATACTTTATAAATACTCTTAGAGTCTTTTTCTGTGTATATTTTCTCCAAGGTAACAAGAAGGCAAGATATTTCACACCAGTGAGGAAGTCAGGCTCTATCCAATTTTTTGGAGGGGTTAGGTGTCTGGACCTATGATTTTATTCATGTAGGGTATCTACAA
>CM053770.1:363705340-363754063 GCA_028658325.1 Potorous gilbertii | reverse complement strand
AGGGTCGTGCTTCCTAATATTTACACTAAAGTCAATCCCTGAAGCAAAATTGTACATCATGTAATGAAAGGAGCATTTGATTTGGGATTCTGGCACTTGAATTGGATCTTGCTCTAAATTTACTACTTCTGTGGCAAGTCATTTCATATTTCCTCATTTGTTAAGATAAAGGGGTAAGGACTAGGTCAGGGGCTCTTGACTTGAGGTTTATGAACTCATTTAAAATTGTTATTTCAATATCATTAGTTCCCTTTATAATCAAATATTCTTACTTTATGCATTTAAAAGCATTATTTTGAGAAAGTGGTCTATAGGCTTTACCAGCCTGCCAATGGGGTTCATCATACAAAAAGGTTAAGAACTCTTGTGATATATGGTGGTTCATGAACCTGGATAGGGAAAAAGGCCAATAGATCTTCTCCTGTTGCTATGACCCTAAGCCGGTGAAATTTACTTTATGTGTTTCCACCTCCCCTTTCAGTACCATTATTTCTTTCTTCCTAATAGACTTTTCTTTCCCCCACTTTCATCCCTGAGACCCTCGGTGCTGTCCTTAAAATATAGTTATCAAGTTATCACCACTTTAAGTCTCATCTTTCATTCTTTCAGTGTCTAGATTTAAGGTATCTCTCACAGAGGAAATCATTTACCATGCATCCATCCATCCATCCATTCATCCACCCAAGCATCCATCTGTTTATCCATTTATTCAGGAAACATTTTTGAGCTATTTGCTTTGCTATTTGTGAATTCAAACTAGGATATGAGGGGTAATTTATGGTTATTCCATTTAGATATATTTACATTCCTAAGATAGACTTAGTAAACCAAAGAAAAAAAACAATTCCACTTTATGACACTTTAGTTCTTGTAATTTTCACACCACCCTGTGAAGTAGATCACGCAACATTATTATCTCAGGGAAGAGAGATTGTAAGCTCCTTGGGGGCAGGGCAGGAAATATCTTTCTATTTTATTTATTTTTATTCTATCTTTTTATTCTTACACCTAGCATAGTACCTGGCACATAGTAGGTGCTTGATACTTTTTTTTTGTTAAGCTAATTAGTTCTCATTTTATAGATGAATAAATCTGAGAGTTACAGTAACTTACTAAAATCACATGGCTATTTAGAGTCAAAAATCCGATTTTAAGTCAGGCCCAATGCAATTGACTTGGTTATCTATCATGTTGTCTCCTGTAATGAGTCACTAATGGAACAGGTCCAGATAAAGTGACAGGCAAGTGGAGGCTCTACTACTTATTATCTTTATTGTTTATGTGATATTAAACAAGCTACATCAGACCCCTTGGAATCTCAGTTTCCTCATCAGTAAAATGAGAAGGTTGAACTAGAATGATTTCTAAGGTTTTTCCTAGTTCAAGTTCTCATTATTTTTTTAGAGGGGGACTGACAGATTTCTCTCAAATCATTTCCACTCTAAGCCTGTCCTGGTTATTGAAACCACTAGGGGTCTTCTGTTAGGCCCAAGTGCATAAGGAAACAAGAAAAGAAAACTGAAAAGAGGAAAAAGCAGATTAAGAAGAGAAGGAAAGGAAAAGAATATATTAAAAAAAGGCAAAAAGCAGAAAGAAACAAAAACAAAGGGTTTGTGTAGGGAACGTGCTGAGAATATTCTGGGTCAATCATGGCTTGGTAGTCTAACCTGAGAATCAAGACAAATGGATTCCGGGGCCATCTTTCCCTTGTAGTCTTGAAAAAGGAAATCAGTCCTACTGTATTTAAATTTAAAAACTCATGATACCTAATGCTTTCTTTTAGCAGTTTCTAAATTGTGTTTTTTCTAATTACATGTAAAGACAATTATAAATATTGATTTAGAAAACTGCTGAATTCCAAATTCTTTCCCTCCCTTGTTCCCCTCCCCTCCCTAAGACAATAAAAAATGTGATAAAGGTTATATATGCTCAATCATGTAAAAGATATTTCCATATTAGTTATTTTGTGAAAGAAGAGACAGATCAAAAGAAAGAATTATGAAAAAATGAAGTAAAAATAGTACTTCAATCTACATTCAGATTTCACCAGTTCTTTCTCTGGATTTGGATAGCACTTTCCATCATGAATCTTTTAGAATTGTCTTGGATCATTGTGCTGCTGAAAAGAGCTAAGACCATAGTTGATCTTGAAGACCTCATAAGGATGTGGTCAGATTAGTGCTTTGAGATTCTTAAAAAAAAGAATCTAAATTACAGGGGATCATAGGTCTAGAATTCAGAGAGAGTTAATAGGCCACGTGGTCTATTATTTTATGATAAGGGAAATGATGATCAAAGATATTAAAGGACTTTCCCTAGGTGCCATATATTTGTATGTATATTTCCTCAACTATAATAAAGGAAAAATTACACAGACCCATACACATCTATCTATTTATCTATTATCTAAATTTCTTCAACAATAATATAGGAAAAACTACACATACACATACACACACACATATACACACATGTCCATATTTTATAATCTACCTCACAGGCTTGTTGGTGAGGAAAGTGCTTCTAAAATTTGACATGTTCTAGAAATGTGAGTTTTGAAGATGATTTTTGAATGTCAAGCTACAGAGGTTCCTTGTGCAATATATTCTATTATTTAATAGCTGTCATATTCAGTAAATTCTTCTCTTGCTTAAGTCCCTCATGTCCTCTAACTCTTATTCTGATTTCAGTGGAGATGGAGAATGACTGGTTGCCATCCTTTGACTAAAAACCCTTTGTAAACTTGAAAACTATTAGTGACCAAACTTTGGCTTCATATTTTTTGAGTTAGTCTTATTTTGAGAGAGTCCTTCCCTAGCTTCTTTTTAACTATTGCGTTCATGCTGGCACTACGGTTTAAGAAGGACATTACTAATCCTAGTACCATATGCCAAATTTATCAAAGAAAGAAGTACCCACATGTTGTAACAGGAGGCACCCCAACATGCACAGGGGGGCATATGCATTCATAAATATCATAGATATGCATTCATAAAAGGAAAGCAACTTTCACGGGGTTAACAATCACTTTAATCAGGCACATGTATTATTCAGCTAGTTTGGGGAAGTCAGCATCCTGAACTTCAAAGAAAATACAGAGAAATCAAAAGATCAATAGACATGGCTTCCTCTGCCTGAATGCAACAGACAGTTGGGGTCCAACCATAGTTACCAGAGAGGGAAGGACTGACGTCTGAGTTTTCAAAGCCAGGTGTCTCCTTAAAGCAGCTTCCCAGGATCCTCATCTGGCACTCAAACCTACAAAAACTAAGCCCCAAAGTAAAACCTCAACTCAGAGTATTTATACCTTTTTTTAGAGTCAGGAGGCGTAGCAACCCTTGAGAAACAGTGCCTCATTAACAAAAGGCTTGAGAACCAGTGCCTCATTAACAAAAGGCTTGGGCCTTCACACAACTCCTCCCTAATCAAACTTCCCTCAGTGGGCCGATCCATTAATGGGTGGGGAAGATCTTTAAGCTTATTAAAATAATTAACACTACAAATACAAGCTCATTAAAATAATTAACAATACAAATATGTATACTGTTTCTAGTTAAAGTACTTTTCTCCTTATAAAGACTCTTGCTTGATAAAGGCAAGATTCAATCAGAGGCACTTGATCATACTAAAACAAAAATAGCAAAAGATCCTATTTTGATTGCCATCATGTTCCATCCTACCAGGATCCTTGGCCTTACAATCTAAATGGCCATGGCTCCTGGAATGCCATAATGAATCAGTAAGTACTCCAACATATACGGTTTGGGGGGGCTTGCTATCACAAGTTCTTAGATCTGCATTCATAAAAGGAAAGGCAACTTTTGAGAAGTTAACAATCACTTTAATCAAGCATATGTATCATTCCTTTAACCAAGCACATATGTCATTCACCTAATTCAGCACCCCGAACTTTAAAGAAAACACAGAGAAATGAAAAAAATCAACAGAAATGGCTTTCTTTGCCTGAATTCAGCAGGCAATTGGACCCCAACTGTCTGCCCATAGTACCAGAGAGGGAAGCATGGCATCTGGGTTCTTAAAACCAAGGGCTCCTTAGTGGCTTTCCAGAGTCCTCATCTGGCACTCAAACCTCACAAAACTAAATCCCAAAATAAAACCTCAACTCTGAATATTTATACCTTTTTTAGAGTCAGAGGGCATCACAACTCTTTGACCCAGTGCCTCAATAGAAAAAACAAAAGGTGCTTGGGACCCTCCTACAAAAGAGTTCCCCTAATCAAGCTTCCCACAAAGGGCAGGCCCATCAATGGGTGGGAAAGGTCTTCTTTAATCACATTATTCAATCAGAGGCACTTTTAGTAAAACAAAAACCAGGCAAAAGATCCTTATTTGATTGCCATCATGTATGTAAAAATAATATTCATAGCCTCCAAACTAGAAACTTTCTGAAGAATAGTTAGACAGATTACAGTAGGTATATAACTGCAATAGAATATAACTGTACTATAAGAAATGATGAAATAGATGATTTTTAAGGAAACTAGGAAGACCCCTATTAACTTAGGTAGAATGAAGTGAGTAGAATTAGGAGATCAATTAATAAATTGAAAATAACATTACAGAGAAAAGTACTTTGAAGGACTTTAGAACTATGATCAATATAGAAACAAATCATGATGCCAGCACGCTGAAAGTGAACCTCACTACTCATTTTCAGCCAGAGAAATAATGGACTTAAGATACATAATAACAAATGCATTTTTGTACATGGCTAATATGAAGATTTATTTTTCTGGACGATACATATTTTTAATAAGGTTTTCAATTGATTTATTGTTCAGTTTGTGGGAAGAGCAGGGAGAGAAAAAATGTGCATAAAATAAAAAAGTTTTTTAAAAAGGATATTAATAAGCAGGAGAATATCCAGATGATGGCAGCTGAGATGGCGAAGGGCCTCGGATCTATGACATATGAAGAATTTGGTATGTTTAGCCTGGAGAAAAGGAGACTTAAGGGAGATTTGATGAATATGTTCAAGTATTTCATGGATTTTAATGTGGAGGCGGGATGAAGACTTGTTTTTTTTGACCCTGGAGATCAAACAAGGAAAGCATTTCCTGACATTTTGGACTATCTAAAAATACATTGCCTTGCTCCAATAATTAAAAGATTCATCCTCATTGGAGGTCATCAAGTAGAGGCTGGTTGACAACTTTTCTCTTATGTAATAGTGAGACATCCTTAATGTGTGGCTTGGCCATTCAGGTCCCTTCCAACTCTCAAATTCTGTCCATTCCTTTAAATGAATGTCAAAGGATGTTAGTTCTAAGAACTTGGGAAGTCAGCATAAAGTAGTGGAAAGAATATTACATTTGACATCAGTAGAGCAGAGAAGGGAGCATCTGGATAAGAAGATGGTCCCTGACATTA
Source organism: Potorous gilbertii (assembly GCA_028658325.1). Classification (NCBI taxonomy): domain Eukaryota; kingdom Metazoa; phylum Chordata; class Mammalia; order Diprotodontia; family Potoroidae; genus Potorous; species Potorous gilbertii. The sequence goes on along the minus strand of CM053770.1, from coordinate 363,748,672 downwards.
GTATTTGGATTCCTGGATCATGGCTTAAAATGCAGGGATGACAGACAGACTCCTGACCAGGGATGGAGTATGCTTAACAAATGCTATTAAGAGTGTATTTGTCTAGTATCACATATATGAAAACAAAAGACTTCAAAATAAAAAAAAATTAGGGAATGAAAAACTGTTGTTGAAGAACTAGATACTGGCGAAACTCTGGACATGTATTTTAGACCCCCACAGTCGCACAATATCAGTTGGGACTGTTTTGAACAAGGAATCAGAAATGGGTGAGTTTGAATTAACTATGATTCCATGGAGATGGATTTGTGACCTAGTGGTGGGCACTTTGAGCAAAAGGAATATAAAAAAAAATTAGGACTTTGGGGAAGGGAGAGTTCCTGAGATCCCAGGAAACCTTCTCGGTGGCAGATTTTATCTTCCTGAATTTTAAAAAAATTACCTTCAGAGTGCTTTTACCTGGGAATGTTGGGATATGATTTTAGTAAAAGGACTTAAATTTTTTTTGAATTCTTGGGCTTTGAGTGATCCATTGAACCAGACGTGGAACCATGACTGGGACAATTGCCTATCCACCAAACTAGCTTTCTTGGAGAGTAGCAATAAAGAAGGAATTTTTACTGGACAAAATTCAAGAAATGAGACAGTGCAAAACTTGTGTCCTCAAACATCTCTATAAATGCTCAGAGTTTATGCAAGAAGCAAGAGGAATCAGGGATGCAAATAAGAGAAGGCAAATGACTTTATAGCTATTATTGAGATTGAATATAACCTCTGACTGGGACTATAACTTTGAGTAGATATACTTTAAAAAAATAGAATAGATAAAATGGTGAGATGTGAATTAAGAAAATATACAAATATACAAGAAAATATACTCTCATAGGAAAATCTAATATCCAGAGTTGGTGAATATAGAATTTCGAGGGACTATTAAGTTTAATAGGAATCTGATGTAATAATAAAAAAAAATCCTAAAGTGATCTTGGGCTACATTAAGAGGCATAACTTTCAAGGATAAAGAGGTGATGGTTCTTCAGTCTGCCCTGGTCAAGCAATCTCTGGGGCACTATATTCAGTTCTTGGTGCCACTGTATAAAAAAGGCATTGATGAGTTCTAGGAGGGTGACCAGAATGGTGAAGGACCTTGAGTCCATATCATATTAGGATTGATTGATAGAATTGGGAATGTTTAGCATGGAGAATAAGATTGGGGAGGGGAGACATGATAGCTTTCTCTTATTATTTGAAGGTATGTCATATAGAAGAGTTATTAGACTTATTCTGTTCGACCCAGAGTAATGGGTAGAAGTAGGGCAGCTAGATGGCACAATGTCTAGAGCACTGGCTTTGGAATCAGTCAGACTCATCTTTATGAGTTCAAATCCAGCCTCAGACACTTACTAGATGTGTGACCCTAGGCAAGTCACTTAACCCTGTTTTCCTCAGTTTCTTCATCTGTCAAATGAGTTGGAGAAGGAAATGGCAAACTACTCTAGTATCTCTGCCAAGAAATCCACAAACTGGGTCATGAAGAGTCAAACATGACTGAAAAATGATCAGACAGCAACAATAATGGGTAGAGATTGCAAAGAGGCTAGTTTAGGCTTAACATAAAAAAACTTACTAATAATTAAAGCTATCTATAAATAGGATAGACAGCCTAAGATGGACTAGATTGTCAAGGAGATACCTTCCAATGCTAAAATTCTATAATTCTGTAACCAGGAATTAATTCAAGGTTCTGTCACTGAATAACCTTATGAACTCTACAAAGTTTTAACTTCTTTAAGCCACACTTGCCTCTGTAAAATGAGGGTCTTGAACTTGGTACTGGGAAAGAGCAAAGATGTAACTAGGGAAGTAAGGAAATGAGCCTTTGATCTTTGCAAATATTATAGCATTTGATCCACACAACAATTCTGGGAGGTAGGTGCTATTTTACAGTTGAGGAAACTGAGGCAGAGAGAGGCGAAGTGATTTGCCCAGTTTCAGTCTGAGACCAGATTAAAACTCAATGAATCCAGGTTTAGCACTTTTACTATGCTGCTTAGTTCCCTCTAGGGTTAGGCAACCTGGGGTCTTGCACCAGTGTACTCCACTGAGAGGATGCTGAAAATACTTGAAATTCATCAACAGAAGAAACCACAGAATTTAACACCAGTTTAAAAAAAATTGACCAGATAATATACTTTTTTTCTCTTGGAAAAATATCCCATATAAATTCCTCCCTAGAGTGATCCACCCTAATGCCCTGAATAGCTTTTTCAGAAATGGCTTCATATTGTTCCATGTGGTCTGCCTATGTGGGTTTCTCAGCCTGATCATGTATTTCATCACACCTGTGCTACGCCTTGGTAGATGCTGCCGTAGGCACAAAAATTGTCAGTTACATCTCCAAGAAAGAGTCCACATAAGAAGTAGAGGCAGAATCCTTGTTCTGCTTCTTGTTACCTGTGTGACTTTGGGAAAGTTATGGCATCCCTTTGGGCTTCTGTTTCCTAATCTCTGAAAGGAGAGAATTAGATTAGATAATCTCCAAGTTTCCTTCTTGCTCTGAATTTACTACCCTATAATATCCAAGGTGTTCTGACAGTCTGTGATTATATCCATTGAGATTGCTTTGAATATATATCAGCATCATGCTTATTAAAAACAAATAAAATTTTAAAATTAAGAATTAAAAAATAAAACAGATTCACCTTATTGTCCACTAGGACCCTTAGATGTTTTCAATTGTACACCAAACAAACCGGGTTTTCTCTTTCTTGTATCTATCCTTGTTTTTTCTTCCTAAGGTTCCTTTGCTTCGGTATTCCCTTCTGATTGCATTGGAATGGACAGAAGGTTTTCATAGTTTAGAGTTCCCACTCAACAGTGAAGATGGCTTGTCTGGATTCTTTTATTTACAAGAGTTCTTTCTTTGTGATGGGTCTGGAGCAATTTAGAGTTTATCTTCAACATGGGAAACATTATCCATCAAATAGTATTCCTCAAAGCCCAGGCCTCAAAGCAAGAGAATTGGCATGGGATCACATTTGGTTGCGGGAGCACATAGAACCGTGGAGATTTATGCTTCTGTTCACAGCAACTGCCCTCAAGGAGGTCCTCCCCATTGCTTTTTCAACACTTTGTAGGATCTTGTGTGTTGACATGGTGACTTGGAGGACAGCTGAACTGTCTCTGTGCAGAATGGGAACAGAAAGAAATGGGGGCCTTCGAGGTGGGCCCAGCTGAGTGCTGCACACAAGAGCAGATGTCTGCTCCACTCCCAATTCTTTTCTTATTTTATCCCCCAACTTTACTGCCTTCAGCATTTATTTATTAATATCTATCTATTTATCTATCTCATCTTTCTGTATTTATTCATGCAATACAATGGATACAGAATATATTTGTGCTGCTCAAGTTCCAATAAGATAGAAAAATGAAAAAAAATTGGACATTCTTCTGCTGAACCATTTTTAAAAGGAAAGACAATGCCTAATCAAAAAGAAGAAAAATAAAAGGGGAGATGCTCTGAGGGTAGGTGCACAACAATCGAGATCTTTCCCAGGGTGTTGGAATGTTGCTGCTCTCTGCCTATCTTCTTTGGGGTGGAAGAAGTCTTGAGGTCACCTGAACCTGGATTCTTATTCCATCTTGTCCTCCCTTGTGTCACATTCCTGCTTTCTGATCACATCAGGCAAGGCTAGGAAGAGAGCAAGAGCTTGGTAGGCATGTGGCTTTTTCCCCCTTCGTAGGGGTGGGATGGATTCTCCAGCTGGATCCAATAAAATCCAGCTCAGAGAGAATTCTTCACAAAGTCAGATGAGGGACTGACGGTCCCGAAATGCTCACACAATTCTTGCAGCTGTGGAGTCCTTAAAGTCAGTGTGTTCCAGGAAAAAAAAAAAGACAATGGTTCTGGAAGGGCTCCCATGTCTGCCTCTAGGCAAATGTTCAGAATAGCTCATTTGCTCAATGAAGCTAATTCGTTAATCATTGCAGATACTTTTGTTTCTTCTCCTTTGAAGTTGGCCCCAACTTTTATTTTTCTTTAGGTAAAAACCTGGTCAATTACATTCACCAGAGTTTATCCCGATGAGGAACCCATGTTAAATACATCCAGTTGCCAAAACAACAACCTCTGATATTTTTCCATTTTGATATGTACAGCTCGGAACAGACTGAAGGTTTTTCTATATTTAACTGGATTTAGCTTTTTCTTTGACTTGGTAATTACCTTACTAAAATGCCCCCCCAATTAGAAGAACTGGATGTAACAGTCATTTACTCTTGTTCTTGAAAGGCCTAGTGGCTACCTTTTCCAGGGGTGGGAAATCTGTTGATTTTGCTTAACTTAATCTCAAAAATTGATTTGTTCCTTCAACAAACGTTTTTTAAGCACTTAATGTGGAAAAAGCACTGTGCCATTATCTTTCCATATCTATGCCTTTGCATGGGCTCTTCTTCAGGCCTGGAATACACTCTCTCCTTACCTCTTCCTCTTGGAATCTGTAATTTCCTTTAAGCCTCAACTCAAGACTCTAAGATATCTTTCCTTGTCCCTCTCTCCTTCCCCCCACCCTTCCCAGTTACCATGCTGCATTTCACAAAAAGAAAACTGGCTTGTATTTCTTTTATATACATATATAATGCCCCCTCCAAGAACTCCCTCTCCTCATCCAAACTGACACTTATAGATTGGGCACTGACGGATGCATTTACTATGTTCACAAGTTCAAAATATACTCTGTCCCATACAAAGTGCTGCCATACCCAGCCTCACAGTGGACCACCCTATAAAGGGCTCTTGGTTACTTTTGATGTCATCTAATGGGCTAGAAACTCTGCTATAAGATACCATGGTTGATGTGTGAGAGGATGGAACATCAGTCTCCCCTTGCTGCCCTCTGGTAGAGGCACCTGAGTCGTATTTCACAAAGCTCTTTCCCGTCTTGAATGCCTAAAACTCTCTGACTCAGGACTGGCAGGTTTGTCTTTTAAGAGGCACCCAGGGTGTGGCTCGTCTTTTCCTGTCCAATGCTAAGCATTTTTCATAATTCAGAATGGTTTTTTTTCACACTTTGTAAAGCGATGCAGGAAATGGCAAACGGTTTTAGTATCTTTGCCATGAAAACCCCAGATGGGGTCATGAAGAGTTGGACATGACTGAACAATGACAAAGTGATGAAATGTCTTTACACTTCATTATCCTATTAATATGTTATCCCCTTTTCCATCACTTACTTTCTTTGATTACCTCAACTAGCTGGCAAGCAAAGGAAACATATCCCTTTTCCCATGCTTTCCCCTGGGATAAAGTTTTGTTGTCCCAAGAAAATGAACCATAATGTTTTTGGGTGCTACTTTCTTGACTCAATACTTAAGAGTTTGCAGGTTGGGGGAGGGTGACTCTTCTTGTATAGATTCCCCATCTTATTCTGCTGTTCTTCATTCATAAAATGATGACCCATGGTTCTAATTCTTCTTTACATCATGACTAATGTGAAAATATGTTTAATATGAATGTATATGTAGAGTCTATTTTGCATGTCATCTTGGGAAGGGGGAAGAAAAGGGAGGGGAGAAAATTTAAAACCCAAAATCTTATGGAAGTGAATGATGAAAATGAAAAAAAATGAAATAAATTTTCTTGATAAATTATGAAGTAACCTCCTCAACTGAGAGGATGGGGAGACACAGTGCTAAGTAAGTTTAAGAGAAGAGGTTGAAGGAACTGTAGGAAGATGGCAAAATAAGGCAAGTAACCACCTGACTCTCCCAAATTGTCACATAAAGAACTTGGAATTTTGCCACAAAATAGATTTTAGAATGGCAGGAATAATTAAAATTGGAGTAAAGCAGTTGTCCAGCCTAAGACAACTTGGGAAGACTTTAGAAAAGATTTAACCTCTCAGGGTGATGGTCTGGTCTGATTGAAGTGTAGATACCATAAGCAGATACCTCTATGTCAACAAACAGCCAGCCCTGAGTGCTATGGCCAAATCTTGGATTATAGTACATTAAAAGAACCAAGAGGTCAAAGGCTTCCAGATAGAGGTTAGAAAACAACAACATGAAAAATTTGAAGTCAGAGACATTATCCTACACATCCCAAGAGCAGAACCTGACTCTAACATAAAGAGAACAGCCAAGAAATTAGCTGTTAAAAGTGAGTAAAAAGTGAGGAAGAACCAGACCATAGATAGAAACTTTAGTGATAGAGAAGATCTGCCTTCAAACTCAGAAGATAAACAGCTTCTTGTAAAGCTTCAAAGAAAAATGTAAAATGGTCACAAACCCAAAAAGAATTTTTGGATGAACTTAAAAATGATTTTAAAAATCAAATAAAAGAGGTTGGGGAAAATTGGAAGAAGAAATAAGAATAATGTAAGAAAATCAAGAAAATTATGAAAAGAAAGTCAGACAAATGTAAAAAGAGATGCAAAAACTTACAGAAGAAAATTACTCCTTAAAAATTAGAATTTGTCAAGGGGAAACTAATGACTTCTTGATATCATGTCAATAAATTATAAAACTAAATAAAAAACAGAAGAGAACGTGAAATATCTCATTAGTAAATAACCGATCTGGAAAACAGATAGAGGAGAGATAATATGAAAATTGTTGAACTATCTGAAAGTTAAGATAAAACAGATTCCAGGCACTATACTTCCAAAAATTATTAAGGAAAATTTTCCTGAAGTTTTAAAACTGGAGGGTAAAGTGGAAATTGAAAAAAAAAATCACTGATCACTGCCTGAAAGAAATCCCTAAATGAAAATTCATAGAAACATTATAGCTAAGTTTTAAAGCTCCCAGGTCAAGGAGAAAATATTACAAGCAATTAAGAAAAAAAATTTGGATATTATGGAGTTCCAGTTAGGATAACACAATGAAATAATATAAATATCAAATATATATGTGCCAAATACTATAACATTCAAATTTTTAAAGGAAAAGGTAAATGAATTGCAGGTAGAAATAGATAGCAAAACAATAATACTTGGGGACTTCTACCTTTCCTTTTCAGAACTAGATAAAACCAACCAAAAACAAATAAGAAAGACATCAAGGACATTAGTAGAACCTTAGATAAGCTAGATCTAATAGACATCTGAAGAGAATTAAATGGGAATAAAAAGAAATATACCTTTTTCTCAGTGGTACATGATACTTAAAAAACCTGACCCTCTATTAGACTATAAAAAAGTTTATAGTTAAATACAGAAAAGCAGAAATGTTAAATTCATCATTTTCAGATCATAATGCAATGAAAATTATATTTAGTAAAAAACCATGGAAACACAGATTAAAAATTAATTGGAGACTAAATAACCTAATCTTAAAGAATAAGTGAATTAGAGAACAAGCCATAGAAACAATAAGTAATTTTATTCTAAAGATTGATAATAATGTGAGAGTATCATAACTAGTGAGATACAGCAAAAGCAGTAATCAGAGAAAAAAATTATATCTTTAAATGGTTACATCAATAAAATAAAGAAATAGTAGATCAATGAATTGGGCATACAATTAAAAAACTAATAAAAGAATGAATTAAAAAATCCCCATTAAAGACCAATTGGAAATTCTCAAAAATTAAACGTGAGAGTAATAAAATTGAATGTAAGAAAACTATTGAAATAACAATTAAAAGTAGGAGTTGGTTTTATGAAAAAACTAAATGAACCATGGATTAATATGATTAAAAAAGAGAGAGAAAACTAAATCACTAGTATAAAAAATTGAAAAGGGGACAACACCACTAATGAAGATGAAATTAAAACAATTATTAAGAGTTATTTCGCCTATTTATATGTCAATAAATTTAACAATTTAGGGAAAATGAAAAAACAATTACAAAATCATAAACTGCCCAAATTAACAGAAAAAGAAATAGAATACCTAAACAAACCTATCTTAGACAAAGATATTGAACAGGCCATAAATGAGCTTCCTAAAAAAAAAGTATCAGGACCAGATGGATTTACAAGTGACTTCTGCCAAACATTTAAAGATCAACTAATTCCAATATCAAATAAATTATTTGAGATAATAAACAAAAAGGAGTCCTGCCAAATTCCTTTTATGAAACAAATATGGTGCTGATACCTAAATCATGAAGAGTAAAAACAGAGTATGAAAATTATAGATCAATTTCACTAATGAATATGAATGTGAAAATTCTAAAGAAAATACACCACAACAATACATTACAAAGATTATACTTTGTGATCTAGTGAGATTTATGACAGGAATTATACACTGTGATCTAGTGAGATTTATGATTGGTTCAACATAAGGAAAACTGTTAACGTAGTTGATTATTTCAATAAAATGTAACAAAAATTACACGATTATATCAAAAGATACAGAAATAGCTTTTGACTAAATCTAACATTTATTCCTATTTAAAGCACTTGAAAACAGATATAAATCGATTTTTCCTTTAAATGATAAGAATCATCTACCTAAAACTATCAGTAAGCATTATCTATAATGTACATAAGCTAGAAGTCTCAATAAGATTGGGAGTTAAACAAGGATGTTCATCATCACCAATATTATTCAATATTGCTGCAGTAACAATAAGAGAAGAAAAAATGGAAGGAATCAGAATGGCAACATGGTCATAAAAATATCTTTTTTTTATAAATGATATGATGATATACTTGGAAAATCCTAGATATTCAATTAAAAAACTAGATGAAAAAATGAATACATTTAGCAAAGTAGCAGGATATAAATTCACATAAATTATGAGTATTTCTATATATTACCAACAAATTCCTAGAAGAAGCCATAATAAAAGATAATTCACTTAAAATAATTGTAGGCAATATAAAATACCTGGGAGTAAACCTGCCAAGACAAGCCTAGGAACTATATTAAAATGATTATAAAAGACTTTATACAAAAATCAGATTTAAATAATAGGAGAAATGTTAATTGTTCATAGGTGGTCTGAACCAATATGATAAAAATGACAATTCTCCCTAAATTAATCTACTTATTCAGTGCCATCCTAATTAAATTACCAAAAAATTATTTTATTGAACTAGAAAAAAGTAAGTACAAAGTTCATTTGGAAGGACAAATGATCAAGAATATCAAAGGAAGTAATGAAAAAATATTAAGGAAGGACATCTAGCAGTGCTAGATCTTAAAATGTATTGTAATGGGGTTAATTATCAAAATTATCTAGATATATGATATGCATTAGTAATTGATTATAGTAACCTTTTGTTGGATAAATGTAAAGATTTAAGCTTTCAGGGTAAGAATTTACTATTTGGTGCAAATTATTGGGAAAATTGGAAAGCAGTCTGGCAGAAGCTGGATATAGACCAATATCTTATACCATTTGCCAAGATAAGGACAAAATGGATACATGACCAGAGATAAGGTGTATATCATAAGTAAATTAAAAGAACACGGAACCTATTACCTATTAGATTTATGGAAAGGAGAAGAATTTATGAATAACTGAGAGATAGAAAGCATTGTAAGATGTAAAATGGATAATTTTAATTACATGAAATAAAAAGGATTTGCACCAATAAAACCAAGGTAGCCAAAATTAGAAGGAAAATAGAACACTGGGGAAAACGTTTATAGATAGTTTCTCAAGTAAAGGTCTTATATATCAAATGCATAGAGAACTTTGTCAAGTTTATAAGAACATAAATCACCCCCAAATTGATAAACGGTCAAAGGACATGAACAGGCATCTTTGCAATGAAGAGACCAAAACTATATATAGTCCTGTGAAAAATGCTCTAAATCATCATTGATTAGAGAAATGCAAATTAAAACAATTCTGAGATATCATCTTAGATTATCAAATTGATTAAAATGATAGAAGGGAAAAATGAGAAATGTTGGAGGGGATGTAGAAAACTTGGGACACTAGACACTGCTGGAGAAACTGTAAACTGATCCAACTATTTTGGAGAGCAATCTGGAATTATGTCCAAAGAGTTATAAAACTGTGTTATACCTGTTGACTCAACAATACCACTATTAGGTTTCTCTTCCAAGGTGATCAGGGAAAGAGGAAAAGAACCCTTATATTCTAACATATTTAGAGCAGCAATCTTTGTGGTGGCAAAGAACTGGAAACTGAAGAGATGCCCATCAACTGGGTAATGACTGAACAAGTTGTGGTATATGAAATGATGGAATACTACTGTGCTATAAGAAATGATGAACTGGTTGACTTTAGAAAAACATGGAAAGACTTGCATGAAATAATGAAAAGTAAAGTGAGTAGGACCAAGAGAATGTTGTATATAGCAATATTATTTGAAGAATAATTGTGAACAATCTAGTTATTCTGAGTACCATAAATCCTCAAATCAACTCTGAAGGACCTATGAAGGAAAATGCTATCCACTTCCATGGAAAATAATGATAAAAGGGACTATGTATTATATACTATGAATAGTTTCACATATATATCTTTGTAAAATGTGTTGTGTTGGGAAGGAGGAAAAATGTAACAAAAAGTAATTTAAAAAAATAGAGAAGTGGTTTATAATAGCTGCTATGATCAGTAGAACAGAGAGTAGGAAGGAGTAAGCTTTTCTTGCTTCATTGAAGATGCAATTAAACTGAGACAACAAATTTGTAGTGGAACTATTCAATAAAGTTGTGTGACTTCCTCCAGCTTGATTTAGTAGCTTATGAGTAGGAATGAAGGAGGCAGATGGTGGGAGTAATCCAGGATTGGTCTCTGACAAGATAGGGCTGTGTAGAGTTGAACTAAACTAGGATTGAAATTGGGAAAGAAGGAAATTGACATAAGAGGAAGGATGATAGTCTTGGAGGATAAACCAAGGAATTCGAAGTCCCAATCTGGACACAGCATAGGTTCAGAAGTAAGATCCAAGAAAAAAGGCATGTAGAAAAGTAAGGTCAGATAAGGGAATTTCAGAGTTCTGGGAAATGAAAATGGAGCACTTCTGGGTGATGGAAAGATCAAAGTGATACTCATCCTTATGTGTACATGAGGTGTAATAGAGTAAAATAAGTCCTGGGAACTTGGACTTCCTGATGTCCACATTGATGTTGAAACCTTCTAATATGAGGGTGAGAGTTGAATTGGAGATGGACACCATGAACCAAACACTGGACTTTTTTGGAAAAGAGGGAGAATTTTTTTGATAAAAATAGCAACCACTATCTGGATCTGGATGGGGTGACACTTAAATATAATGAACTTCACAGGAGGAGAGGAGTCTAGAAGTGACAATGAGGATAGAGGAACATTCCTACTCTCTCATCAGGACCAGTGAGCTGTGGGATATGAGAGAAGGTACAAAGAGTACTGGAAAGGATGGACAGGTATTAAGTATCACTGAGCGGGGAGCCAGGTTGCTGTGATTGCCAGAAGATGGAAAAGAAGAGGTTTAAAATGAAGGGAAATTTGTTAATGAAGGGAACATACTTAAAAGCAGAGATAGTTCTGTGTTGGGACATTGAGGGGAGCAAGATTGAGATGGAAGATTAAGGGATTGGACAACTGAGATTAAGATGAGAAGTTTGTTCTTCAGCAGGTGAGGGCTTTTGAAACCTAGGATGAAGAGATTAAAAGGGGATGGGGATAGATTAATCATTGAAGAATGAGTCATTGATAAAAGTTTTGTTGATGAAGTCAGGTGATGAGATCTCAGCATGGTCCTCCAGTCTCTCTCTGTGGTACTTGCCACTCTACTGTTTGTGTAAGCCTCTCCGTCTGCCCAGGGTGGCATCATCCAGAAGCTCAGTCTCCTCATTCCAGTATGATAGCATGCTGCACTACTTCTTTGGCAGAATTATTGTGAGGAAAATACGTTGTAAAACTTAAAATCATATATAAATGAGAATTCTTAATATTTTTAGATGTTCTCTGATACTAGTAATGTGTGTTAACAGTCCTTGGCTGCTTGGAACCACTTAGGTCAGAGTGCAAGAGCTCTGATTGACTCTTGGATGGCCAGTGTTTATAAAATGGGAACATAAGAATTAGGCCATTTGCTCCTGTTCTTTCCTCAGATTCCCTTGGCCAGTTTCCTTTTTGGAATGTATCAATAAAAAGAAAAGTGTTTCCGCCCCTACCACTCCAATTGTTGCTAAATTGGATAGTAAATAGAGATGTTAATGGAAGACTATTTGCAAAAGCAGAAGTCCATAAATTCTAACTGCCACTGGACCACTGTAATTCATATGCTGGGTCAAGGGTTGCCTCATAAGATGAATAGGTGGGTTGGGAGGAAGCAGTGGTGGAATAAGGGAGCAGCAGACAAGTGGGGCAGCCAAGAGGGGTAGGTAGAAGCAACAGAGAAGGAAGGAGACTGCTTTTTGTGGACCTCAAGATATTTGTAGTTTTTTATTTTAGCTTCTGAAATTTCAGATGTATTTTATTTGCTGATGCTTACAAATGCCTTTTAATGAGAGCCAAACGTCTTACTTAACAGAGTTTAAAAGAAAGACCTAGCTTCTTCAATCATTTCCCTTTTTTTTCATTTTATTTTCAGGTCTGTGTTGTTTTCCTCCCACTTTCACATCCCTCCCCCACTCCAGATTCTTTTTACAAACATATATAGTCAAGCAAAAAATAAATTCCCACACTGGCCATGTCATTCGTATGTATACAAATATACACATGTATATGATTATATGTATTCAATATATACATGCATGTGTGTATGTCTATATATGCATTTACATCTATGTGTATATATATGTGCATGTGTGTAATTGTCATATTATATTATAGTACTCCTCTTGGTGTCCTCTAGGTCACCGTAGACATCTTTGGATAAGTTACAACATTGTTTGCATTGGTAGCCAAGGACAATCTGGATGTAAATTCATGACTCCACAAGGAATACAGTAAAGACATTAAATCAGGCTTACTGGGGCACTTCTTGAGTACTCCACAAACCAGAGAAAAGAATTTTTGTCTACTTGGAGGTGTGAGTTACTCCTTTGTTTCATGTGCTTCCAAGATTGAACATACTTTCCTCTGGATTCTGTGGGTTCTTTGTAAAAAAAAGTCTACTGATTTATTTATTTATTTTTTAATTTATGGAATGAAACCAACATTTCCATAACATAGTATAAGAAAAAAAGATGATTGCACTTGAAACTGTAATCTGTTATGGATAACTTGCTTTAACTTACTTTCTTATATAAGAAATGATGAGCTCAACGAGCATGGAAAGACTTACATGAAATGGTGAATGGTGAAATGAGGCGAACCAAGAGAACATAGTATACAGTAAGAGCAATATTGTTTTAAGAACAACTTTGAGTGACTGCCATTTTGACTATTATAAATACAGAAACTAAAAATAAAGGACATATGAAGAAAGACACTATCTACATCCAGAAAAGAAGAGATAAATAGAAATATATATATATAGAATAATTTAACAATATATATGTACCTATGTGTAGATACACACATACATGTATGTATGCGAGTATGTGTATATATGTATATGTATGTATTATGTGTATTATATCTATCACTATTTGTGTCTAATGGTAGCCATCTCTGAGGGAGGGAAGAAAAAAAGTAAAAATTAGAAAATTACAAGAAAATTATGTGTTCTTTTGCGAGAATGTGTCACAGACTAGGGGACAAGAGGTGCTGTATCAACTATTTTTACCTTAGTAAATATCCCTTTCTAAAAGCTACCTAAGGCTGTCTGACTGATTCTCAACTATTTGTTTCTCTTGGGGTTGGGTGGGTGGAGAAAGTATGTTATTGGGAATATGAACTGATAACATAAGAGAAAGGCAGCCCCAATCCTTCAGGGATACCCATAGAATCTAAAGGGCATGGTGCTTAGAAACCCATTTCATCTGTGTGATTGAAACTTGGGATAAGGATACTCAAAGATTATATGGGCTACTCATAAAACAGGAAATAAAACTGTTGTTGAAATATGGAATTCTATTTCCATATAAAGGGTTCTGTGAACAACTAAAATTCCCTTTCTTAATTTACTATATCCCAAGATGTGATGCATAGCAATATAGACAGGCATTTCAGACGTCTATTCTTACATTTCATTCTGTATTGCTAATTAAGTGTAACAAATAAAATCTTGATATAATTTTAATTTGTGACAGCAGGAAATTTCATGATGTTTAGCATAGTATAAAGTCATATTTATACAGGGAAAATTTCAGAAATTCTCAAAATGGAGATGGAATTTGGAAGCAAAAGCTTATACCACTAGTCACTGGATCAAAGATAATTGGGAGAGGGTGAAGTGGGCATATGAAGACTGGAAAGGCAGGGTAGTTGTGAAAGCATTTGAATGCTAGAACATAGAATTTTATATCTGATTCTGGAGAAAATGTGGAGCCACTGGAGTTCATTGAATGTAGAGGTGATATAGTCAGACATATGCTTTAGGAAGATTACTTAGACAACTAAGTGAAAAATGGAATGGGGTAGGTAGAGAATTGAGGCAGGGAGGCCAACTAGAAAGCTAGTGCACTAGCACAAGCACAAACACAAGGCGATAAGGGCCTGCATCAGGGTAGTGACTGTCACCAGAGAGAAAGGGATATATGGATTAATTTACACCTGTTTTGTCACTTGTGGAACTGTGAAAATGTAGTCAACTGTAAAAAAAAAATTAAAAACTTTTAAATCCCAACTGTTTTCTTGAGTATTTTCATAAAGGATACCCTTAATATATGTATAGATCTTTCTTATAAAGATTATATTGATGAAAAAGTAGGCATAATTGGAGTATCACACCTGTGGCGAAACACTGATATAAAAAAAGTTGTCTTTCTTTATCTCTGAACGTCTGTCTTTTTCTCTTAAGAAAGAGAGATGTCCACTATTTTCCCTTTATGAACATCTCCTGAATTCCAAATTCTTACCCTGGATTTCTTTGAATGGATGATCTCATTTAATTATAAGGAATTTCTCTTAATTAGGTGCCTACCTACCTCACTACAGATCTCTTAGACTTCATATAATCATGCATTTTCATCTATGACTCATGACAGCACTCCAGGGATTCCCCTACCTCCAAAATATATCTTAAAACTTATTTAACTCTTATTTTAAACGAGACTTTAACAGGGTTCCTACGTGGTTACTTTCCATCAGATTTCAAGTTCTTAACTGTTTCTTCTTTGATATGTTAACTTGGTTAGAAACATTCCTCCTCACTGACTGTTGAAAAAAAGAAATTGTAACGGGTTTCATGTTGGGCATTTGTCTACCATTTTGTTACATAGTTACTAATTACCTTGACACGTCAATTTGTTGACCTAAGTATTTTATGTGGGTCCATTTTGTAGACCCTTTAACAAAGATGGTGATTTGGAAATACCTGTTTGTATCCAGGCTCAATTTGATCTGGATTGTCATGAGTGTATTCTTTAGGATGGAGCAGTGTTCCCATTGGTTTCTTCAGTGAAACAGTTTCAATTGAATTGTAAAGATTCCCTTTATTTAGCAAGTGATGGATCTGGAATTTGATAGTTATTAAGTCAGTAGGAATTGGAGACCATCATCTTTTACCTCCTTTCACTATCACTGGATAGACACTGCTCTATCTGGTCACTGGGCTATCTCTGGAAACGTGATTTGGGAAAATTTCAAAGAAAGACATGAAAATGAATTTGTGGGGTCTCTTTCGGGTCTCCAGTGGAAATATGCCCACATCAGAGAAAGACCACATGAGATGGCATGATTAGCAGTCTCTCTTCCAGGGAGGCCTAATGTTCAAATAGCTGGGCATGGTTTGGATTAAGATGGAAGTAAGTTGGCAGAATGACATGGGGAAGCCCACATAATGCATAATGCCTGTCAGCACCATGCATTGATCAGACCAGTGCTTAGGGGTCCTCCAGTTTAATGAGTCCAATATACACCTACAAGTTTTATAACATAACACCAAAGAGTGTTAAAAAAGCACATATACATTTCTGGCACAGCTGTGAGATTTCAGGTATTTCTCCAGAAGACTTCCGTGGGGTCATATAGGTATAAAATGTTCTTCTAGAAGCAGAATCTGGGAGTCATTGTGGACTTGGCAACTTGCTGTAAATAGACCCTTTCTTTTAAGGTCAGATGATCACTCTCTAGGTTATTACCTGAATCCTTCTACAGAATTGCATCAAAAAATTTAGCTGAGGACTCTTTAAACAAACATCTTGACCAAATGCCAGATGAACTATTCAGTTATATATAGACAGGAAAATTAGAGTTGATGCAAATTCTCAGAGAATGGAGAAAGGGAGGATCTTGAGAATTGTGTTTTCTGATTGAGCTCTAGTAAAAATCTTTTTTCAATTTTAGCTCATATTCAAAGCATTTAAAAAACTTATTAGCTCATCTTCCTATCCTATTATACATTAGAGACAGCATGGTATAGCAGATAATTAGTCTTGGAGCCAGAAAGACTCAGGTTCAAGTCCTACGTTTGACACATTGGCTGTGTGAGCTTTTGCAAGTACCTTAACCTCTGAGTGTTTTAGGCAACTCTCTAAGATTGTAAGTAACAGAATAGGTGCTGACCTGCCTTGGTGCTGGGTGTTTGTTCAGTTGGGGTTATCTACACCAGAAAAATCACAGGTTCTCTATCATCATCATCATCATCATTGTCACCATTATCATCTCATCATCTTGTGGCTAGGTGATGCAGTGAACAGAGTCTGGGCTTAGAGTCAGGAAGGCTTGAGTTCAAATCCAGCTCCAGACACTAACTACTTTGGTGATTCTGGGTAAGTCACTTAACCTGATTCAGTTTCCTCAACTATAAAACAATAAAAATACCTACCTCCCAGAATTGTTATGAGGATCAGATGAGATATTTGTAAAGAATATAGTACAGTGCCTATAGCAGTAGCTTGATAAATACTTGATTCTTCCATATTTATCATCTATCTATCTACACACACAGGGGCAGGTAGGTGGCACAAGAAGTGAGGAAGACCTAAGTTCAAATGCAGCTTCAGACACTTCTTAGCTGTGTGACCTTGGGCAAGTCACTTAATCCTATTTGCCTCAGTTTCCTCCTCTGTAAAGTGAATTGAAAAGGAATTGAATGCAGTATCTTTGCCAAAAAACCTCAGATGGGGCCATGGAGAGTCAGACATAACTGAAAAAAAATGAACATTTACATAAACATATATACACATATATTTGTCACAGAGATATATGCATGTATATGCATATATTCATGCACAAACATATTTCTGTGTATATATATATATGTATACTTTGATTGAAAATCCTGCAGGACCCTGGAGTTGTCATGTTTCTAAAGATCAGTTTTCATGGCCCAGATCTGTAGATGTAGAAGATTGGACTAAAAGATAGGCTAACCCTAGCACCAATGTATATAGAAGCTGCTCTGCGAGTGAAATCCTTGTGATGCCAATTCTTGCACAATTCACTTACCTCTAAAAAGAGAAATGAGGAAAGCAAATTCAGGTTCTGGACAGCTGAAAGTTTAAGGCTTTTACTTCTCTGTCATCTTCCTATTGTGGATAAATACTCACAATCACTGGTAGAGTGATTAAGGAATTGATATGAAAAGTCGAAGCTTCTATCACTGTTATCACTCTAGTGCAGAGCCTGATTCTCTTGGATTAGTACAATGGGTTCCCAACAGGCCTTCTATCAGAGTCATTACTGACAGTGTTTATATGCAGGGCATTTGGAAAGAAACACTTTTTTAATTCAGTTACATGGCAGGAAGATGGCAGAGGAGACCCCAGGACATCACGAAGTCATTGCAGAGGAAGCTATGTGGGCATCTGTGGGAGATGAAGAGGGGTGGGTGGGAAACAGCATATTAAATTTAGACCAAGTTAAAACTCATGTGTGGGAGCCATCGGGCAAGGAGACCAGGCATCTTGTTGTAAGTAATTAGTCCTACTTCTCCAGGTGCTAAACTCAGCTGTTTCTCAGTCACTGCAGCATCCTCTACATTTAGCACAGATAACTGCCATAATCCTCTTTATCTTTATCAAATTACTCTTCTGTTCAAAACCCTTTAAGGGACCCCTGTCGAGTCAAGTTCAAGATCCTTTAATCTGGCATATGTACATTGTCATCCTTATTTCATGGTACTGCCCACTATGGACACTATGATCTAGCCAAACTACATTATTTGACATCTCCGACACTCTCACTTTATTATCTCCATGCAGTTTTTTACTTGGAATACTCCTCTCTTTCCACCCATTTCATTCAGATTGATTCTTTTAAATTTAATTTTAAGGCTACCACCTTCATGAAACCTCCCCCGAATCTCCTGATCAATAGTGACTTTCCTCTCCTTCAGAATTCAAAGAATATTTTTTGGGTACTTCTCTTCATGCACTTATATATTATTTTGGACTATAGGTCATAGGGTTATAAGGTTATAGGTTCATGATCATCATTTTAACTCTCTCATTTTATATATAATCCCTCCTTTTACAGTGAGCCTTCCCCAGCCTCTCATCCCTCTGTTAATCATTTTCTATTTATACTATATATAACTTATTTTGTTTATATTTGTTTCATGTTCTTCCCCATTGGAATGTAAGCTTCTCTAGGGTAGATTCTGTCTTTTGTTTCTTTTTGTATCTACAGGGCTTAGCACATTTCCTGGCACAAAGTAGGTACTTAATAAATGTTTATTGATTAATTGATATATGAGGAAACGGAGGCCAAGATAGTAAATGAGAGATCCAGGATTTGAAACTAGGTGTTCTGATTCTAAATGACAGTAAGTACTGACATTTATGTGGCATTTTATTGTTTGTGAAGCACACCATGCATATTATCTAATTTGATCCTAATAATAACCTTGTTGTACAGGGGATGAAGTATTGGACTTATAAGCAGGAAGGAAGGTCTGGATTCAGATTCCATCTATGATGCGTTTTGACTGTGAACCAAGGCAACAACTCCAAGTTATAGATGGATCTCTGTGGGAGCTCCCTATCCCTAGGAAATCATCAATCTAGAAGAACAGCAGAAATCTCTTGAGAATAGAGCTGCAGATTTTATCATCTCCATTTTACAGATGTGGGAGATGAGACTTGGGTGATTTAAGTGACTTGCTGAGGGTCTCATAGATAAAGGAATACTAAAGAGAGAAATTTATTCCAGGTCTTTCTGACTCTAGCTCTAATACATCCTATCCCACCCCAATCTATCCCCCCAACTAGTAGAGGGCAGTGGATGTCTTACTTAAACTTGGCATCCTTCTCAGCACCTGGCACAGTAAACAATAAATGAATTGTCTTGAATAGATCTATGACGATGTGAGTATTAAAGAATTGTGAGCTTCATACGTGGCAGTTTATATCTACTCTGATCTAAGATCACAGACATGAATGATCTCTCTAGTCCAAGGGAGCTTCACTTGGGCCAAAAGCAGTGACAGGAGGCTGCAATATATACGACATACTGCACTCCTTTAAGGGGTTCTTTCTCAAACAAGACATGAAATGAGAATTCCCCAGCTAGCATCCCTGTTCTCATCATTACAGCATAATTGGCACAGCTGGCTTCCCCTACATCTGTAGGAAAGATGTTGTTGATTGCGGAGCACATGCTATTAAATAGGCTGTGATTGTCAGCTGTTTGGGGTTAGTGACGCATGTGTCTGGGTGATCATTCCAGTTTCATTCACAATAAGGGCTATTCCAATGGACCCCATTAACCACTTAAATATGGAGCTACATGGCACAGGTCAAAGCAATAACATGGAAGCAGCATGAAATAGGTCAGAATGTTCTAGTAGGTACTTTATTTGCCAACTGTATTTCTTTCAGTTGTGTCCAATAAAAATAGATTGGGTGGATAGATGGCGGGCAGGGGGCTTGAAGGAGACAAGACTCTTTCAGTTTTTATGATTCCCTCCACCTCTTTTCCTTGCTCTACAGAGTAATTCATTTCATTTTGGCTTGGTGTTATAGTTTGCCTATAGCTCAGAGTCAGCAATTTTTTTTTCTACCCAAAGAGAAAAACCTTTTGTAACCTTTCCCCATTGCCTCCAAAAAAGATCTTAATGCTACATAAATTTAAAAAAAAATTATGAAGGGTATCTAACCTTGTACACTCATGGTTTATAAATACCTCATGGAAAGGACAATGTTGTCATTAAATGGATAGATTTCTGAATTGAGAAGGACTTTTTAATGTTTGCTGGTCAGAATTTTTCATTCAATTTGTTGTTCCCTTGCCATCATGTCTTCCTTTGATATAATGCTTTACAGTTTAAGAAATGTTTGATGTAGAGCCACAGTATGTCAAAACTGCAAGGTACCTTAGAGATTTCGAGTCCAACTCCCTCTTTTTACAGATGAAGAAACTAGGACCCAAGGAGGATAAATGATTTATTCAAGGTCACACTCATAGTAAATGGTGGATTAGGACTCAGACTTTAGACTTCCGAACCCAAATCCATGGCTTTTTCTAGCACATTGTGCTTTTAGAGTTTTGAGTAGTTGGTATGCAAAGCAGATAGAATCCTGGACCCAGAGTCAGGAAGTTGTTGTTTAGTCCTTTTTTAGTCATGTCCAACTTTTGTGAGCCCCATTTAGGTTTCTTTCTTTTTTTTTTTTTTTTGGCAAGGCACTGGAGTGGTTTGCCATTTTCTTCTTTAACTTCTTTTACAGATGAGGAAACTGAGGCAAACAGGGTTAAGCAACTTGCCCAGGGTCTCACAGTAAGTGTCTGAAGGTGGATGTGAACTCAGGTCTTCCTGAATCCAGGCCTTGCACTCTATCCACTGTACCACCTAGAATAGGGAACCACTAGAGATTTTTGAGCAGAAAAGTATTTGACCATATCAGTGCTGAAGGAAGATTAATCTTGTGGTGATATCAGATGAATTGGAAAGGGAGAGAAAGTAGAGGCAGACCTATAATATGAATATTTTAGGAGTCTACTAGCTTGAGAATGGGGCAAATAGGTGGCACAGTGGAGAGTGCTGGGCCTGAAGTCAGGAAGACTCATCTTCCTGATTTCCAATCTGCCCTCAGACACTTACTAGTTGTATGACCCTGAGCAAGTCACTTAACACTGTTTGCCTCAGGTTCCTTATCTGTAAAATGAGTTGGAGAAGGAAATGACAAATCACTTCAGTATCTTTGCCAAGAAAATCCCAAATGGGATCATGAAGAATTGGACAGTGACTGAAATGACTGAACAATAACAAAGCACGCGAATGGAGGCAGCATGGTCTAAAGCAAAGAGAGGCTGATTCTGGAGTCAGAGGACCTGGGTTCGAGTCACACCTCTCATGTTTATTATCCGGTGATTTGGGGCAAGTCACTTAGACTCAATTCCTTAGCTGTAGAGTAAAGGGTTGGATTAGGTAGTCTCTGAGATCCCTTTCAGCTTTGATTCTATGATGCCTGCACTAGGAGGTGAGTGGTAATAGAAGAGGGGATGGATTGAGAGATATTGAAGAGGAATTATCGAGGATGGTAATCGAATGGCAATGAAAGTGAAGGAAAGGGATTAGTCAAGGGTTTCAGACATGAGAGTCTGAGAGAATGGTGGTGTCATTGACAGAAAAAAGTGAAGGCAAAAGAAGGAGCAATAGGGGGAGCACAATAAGCTCAGTTTTGGTAATAATAAATATTTACATTTATGAAGTGCTTTAGAGTTTGCTTTTTTCTCCCACAATAATCTCCTGAGGTAGTGTAATGATCCATACCATTTCACCTATGAACAAACTGTGACTCATCATCACACAGGTAGTGAGCTTCAGCTCTGTGACCAAAACTCAGTTTCAACTTTAAATCTATTGCTGCTTTAACTATGTCATTCCTTTCTTCCAAAAACTATTATTGATTTTATTTTTTTTACCTAAAACTTATAGATCTACTATATGTCTATATTTCTGTTGAAGTTATCACCATCCTCCAAGTCACTCAGGTCTATTAACCTATATTACTTGTAACCTTTTGTATTTGATTCTTTTCTCTCCTTTATAGCCCTTCCTCCATCCCATAGCTATTTAGTCACCAAGTCCTGCTGATTTCTCCCCCACAACGTCTTCTCTGTCTTATTCTCTTATCTCTCAAAGCCATCACCCTAATTCAGACTTTTATATTTTCTTATTTGTACTCTTGTAATGGTTTGATCCCCATCAGTTTCTTCCTCCAGTTCATCCTTTATATAGTTAACAAAATCATCTTTCTAAGGCATAAGAATTTTCAAAGATTAATCTGGAGCTAGTGTATAGGATACTAGGATGGAGAGATTGGAAGTTAACGAAACACTGAAACAGTTTAAGAGCAAGCATTAGGACCACTACTAGGTCTGTATCCCAAAGAGATAGTAAGAAGGGAAAAGAGCTCACATGCACAAAATATTTCTAGCAGCTCTTTTTTTGATGACAAAGAAATGGAAATTGAGGGGATGCTTATCAATTGGGGAATGGCTGAACAAGTTGTGGCATATGAATGTCATGGAATACTAATGTCTTATAAGAAATGATTAGCAGGTGGATTTCAGAAAAACCTGGAAAGATTTATGTGAACTTATTCTGGGTGATGTGAGCAGAACCAGGAGAACATTGTATACAGTAACAGAAACATTGTGCAATGATCAACTTTGATAGACTTAGTTTTCTTAGTAATCCAATGATCTCAAGACAATTTCAAATGACTCATGATGGAAAATGTTATCCATATCCCAGAGAAAGAACTATGGAGTCTGAATACAGATTGAAGTGTCCTCTTTTCTCTTTTTTCTTTCTTGCGGTTTTCCCCTTTTGTTCTGTTTCTTCTTTCACAACATGACTAATGTGGAAATACATTTAATGTGATTGTACATGTATAACCTATATCAGATTGCTTACCGTCTTGGGACGGTAGGGAGAAAAAAATTTGGAAATCAAAATCTTGTAAAAGCGAATGTTGAAGACTATCTTTACATGTAATTGGAAATATAAAATACTATTAAACAGGGAAAAAAGAATAAGAATTAGGACTCAGATTAGGATAGTGGCAATGGGAAATGGAATAGAAGAGATAAATGCAGGGAATATTCTGCAGCCAGTGGAACAGCTCCCAAGAACCTCTAGTTAAAGTTTTAGTATAACCATTCACACCTCAGAAATCTGCAAATGCTATAAAAGAGGATTTATTTATTGTTTTGTTCATTGTTTAGAATTATGAAAGTGATGAAGAAGATCTTCATAATGCAAATTAAATGAACAATTGTGTCATATGTACTTTTTTTTGAAGAACTGTTTATTAAACACTTATCAGTTCAACCCCTCCCCCCATCACAATAATGTGAGAGACATTATTGAAGAAGAACTGATGGGACCTGGTAACTAATGAGATGGAAGACGAGGGAGGGAGGGAAGAAGGGAAGCATTGGGGATGACCTAAAGTTTCAAGTTTTTGTGCTTCAGCAGATGATGAATAGATTGACAGAATACAAAGTGCAGAGGGGGCTTGGATTTAGGGAAAAGAGGGTAGGTGTGGTTTTAGACATGTGCTCAGTATGGACTTTTGCCTGGGACATGGAGATGGTTATGCAGAATTGTGGGCATTAGTCAAAAGAAGATTCTATTTGTACGCACAGGGACTAAGGGTTAGAATACTTTTTTCCAGCCATTTGTTTTTCATTTCAGTGAAATTGTGTTAAAGGTTGTACAATATTTTTGGTCAGTATTCTATGTGTGTGTGTATGTGTGTGTGTGTGTGTGTGTGTGTATGTGTGTTTGATATGACTATTTGTGTCCTTGCTCAATATATGACACTGCACAGTGATTATTTTGTACAGTAGAAATTTATTCATTAAGATTTCACTTGTAATTTTGGAGGATGGGATTATAGGGCTTGAACTGGAAGGGACTTCAGAGATCATTTAATCCATCATCCTCATTTTGCAGATGAGGAAAGTGAAAGTAAGGCAAGAAAGTATGATTTATTCAAGGTTCCATAGGCAGTAAGTAGCAGAGTTGGGACTCAAATCTATTTCTTCTGATTCCTACCATATCCCTGCTTGGCATTGTGCTAAGTACTGGGGATACAAAGAAAGCTACAAAACCAAACCAAAATAAAAACCAAGGTCAAAATAAGGAAGACAGTTCCTGTTCTCAAAGTGCTCATGGTCTAATGGTAGAGACAACATAAAAACAGTTATGAACAAACAAATTCTATAGGGGATAAAATGGAATTGATCAGTAGAGGGAAGGTGCTAAAATGAAAGGGGATTAAGGAAGGTTTCTTGTAGAAGGAAGGATTTTAGCTGGGACTTGAAGAAAGCCAAGGAAGCCAGGAGGTAGAAATGAGGAGGGAGAGCATTCTAGGCATGGAGAGTTTCCAATGAAAACTCTTGTTGTTGAGAGAGGGAGTATCATGTATGAGGAATAAGAGGAATACCAGTGTCATTTCAAAAAGTATGTGAAGGTGAGTAAAATAAGTAAAACTGGAAAGGTGGGAAGGAACCAGATTATGAAAAGCTTTAAAAATCACATGGAGGATTTTATATTTAATCCTGGAGTGATAAGGAGTCACTGGAGTTTATTGAATAGGGGTTATTGAATGGGGGGTGGGGTTGGCATGGTGAGACCTCAGCTTCATATGGGTCAAGGGAGTAAGGAGAGACTTGAGGCAGGGAGAGTAATCAGAAGGCTCTTGTATGTTCAGGTACGAGGCAATCTTCCTGACACGTGGGTAAGGCTCAAGTTTACATGTGTGCTATCAGTAAAATAAATTTGAAAAAGGTAGTCAATCAATAACAGAAGTAAGATTTTTTTTATTTGGATCCATAATTTCACTGCAGGGTAGTCCCAGGGAGCAATCTTCCTCTACAAATGCATATATAAAATTGGTATACAAGTTAGTTATAGAAACTTTCCTAAGACTGTGAGTGGTTAAGTGGCTCTTGCATGATTATATTGCCAGTTTATGCCAGAACCAGGAATTGAGCCCAGGTCTTTTCTCTAAAGTTGGCTATTTGTCCCTGCAGACTGGCTATCTACTATACCAGGTTCCCTATAAAGAAGATTATAAGGAGAATATTCTTTACTAAGGGAACAGTTTTTACATACTTTAGAAAAGTATCCACTTACATACCAAAAATTAATTACAATGTGAACAGAGACAAGAACTTAGATAGTGCTTTGAAACTACTTTTTACAAGCCATTATTTTTTTTCAAAATAAGTTTTTATTGATGTCTTCTGTTTCTTTCATCATCATAACTATCCTAAGTATCCTTCTTTCACCACTTCCAGCTAGCCATCTCATATAACAAATAGTATTTTTTAGAGGAAAAAAAATGAGCACAACTGATTGGTACACTGGAAAAAAATCCAAAGATATGCAATATGTAATACCTTCCACCTCCACAAAAGGGACTTCATTTGAGTCATGCTTAATCTTTAATTTTTTTTACATTTACTGTGTGTTACCATTCTTTCCATTTGCATTGTTGTGTATATTGTTTTCTTGGCTCTGCTTACTTCACTCTGCATCAGTTCGTATAGATCTTTAGTACTTTTCTGTATTTATCACACACATCATTTCTAACATCAAAATAATATTCCATTACATTCATGAACCAAAATTGCTATAGGTATTCCCCAACTGATGGGCATTTGCAATGGTCATTTGAATTCTTTGCTATCACAAAAAATGCTGCTATATTTTAGTGTATATGGGGAGTTTCTTCTTATTAGTGGTTTCTTTGGAGTATAAACCCAATAATGGAGTCTCTGCTTCAAAGGATATAGGCATTTCCAAATTGCTTGCCAAAATGGTTATACCATCATACAATTCCACCAATTATGTTTGATGTGCCTATCATTTGGAATTATGCAAATAAAGTGAATTTTTTTCTTCTCTGGGACACAATTGAAAAATTACTCTGGCAAAATGTCACAGTTGCAAATCTGTCTTTGTCCACTCCAGAAGTTTCTTCTACGACTTCCTTTAGGTCCTTCTTTGCTGCATGTGAGTAAAGATACAGTTAGATGAATAATACAATGGTTAACAACTTTTATGATACTTAAAATATAAAAGAAACAAAGATAAACTTTTAAGAAAGAGAGATATACATAGTCTAAAGAAAAAAGGAGTGGAAAAGACAGTATCCATCCCAAGACTCTTAGTCTACAATTCACACACAGGTCCAGTATTGGACTTTGGTACTAAGTCCCTGTGGCATTGTTATCCTCTATGTCATCTTTCATTGTTTGTCATAACAATCCCTGTTCCTCTTCCACTTCCATGTTTTCTTTGGCACCATTGGTCCTTCTCTTAAATTTTCAGTTGACCACAATCCCTAGGGTTGGGAGGATGGGTGTAATCCAATGATGGGGAGCCTGCAACCTTGAGGCCACATGTGTCCTTTTAGGTTCTCGGGTATAGACTTTTGACTGAGTCTAAGTTTTGCAGAAGAAATCCTTTAATTAAAGGGATTTGTTCTGTGAAGTTTGGATTCAGTCAAAGGGCCTCACCTGAGAACCAGAGGGTTACATATGACCCTGATGCCACAGGTTGCACACCGCTGGTCTAACCCCTCTGCTTGTCCATAGGATGGGGCAAAGTCCCTTGAAGGACTGAGAAGGGAAATGCTAGCATGAGTTCAGCCCAGACTAGCAGGAATACTCCTTTAGCATCTTGAACTCTTTGGTAATGCCAAGATAGCCCTATATATGATATATACAAAATAAACCGTCTGACATTGATTATTGCCATTTTTTGGTCATTTTTTTTGCCACTTGGTAGGGTTTGAGGTAAAAACCTCAGAGTTGTTTGGATTTGCATCTTTCTTACTGTTAGTGATTTGGAACATTTTTTTTCCTGTGGCTGTGAATATTTGCAACTTTTTGTTCATATCTATTAAAGATTGACTATTAGTCATATATATGTATATGTTTGTTAATTGTTTATGTATTGCATATACCAAACTCTTATCAGAGAAATTTGACACCAAGATTTTTTCTTTCTGTTGACTACTTCCCTTCTTGTTCTAGGTGCATTAATTTTATTCATGGAGAAGCTTTACAATGTCATTTGATCAAGGTTATATGTTTTATCTTTTGTAATTGCCTCTATCTCATTTCTTTTAGTTAAGAATACATTTCCTACCTATAGCTGTGAGGATATAATCAGTTTCTCTTCTTTTTTATAGTATGATATTTAACACAAAGGTCATGTATTTATTTAGAATGTACTGTGGCCTATAGAAGGTACTGGTCTAAGTCTAATATCTGCCATATTGCTTTTCAGTTTCCCCAGCTGTTTTTATCAAATGAGTTTTTTTCTAGGCAATTTAAGTTTTTCACCTTAACAAGTTATCCACTTTATTGAGTTCTATCATTTTTGATTCTTCTTTGCCTAGTGTGTTCCATTGATCTATTTCTCTACTTTTTCACTAATAAAGACATTCCTACATAATCTTTATTGCTACGGCATCCTCCAGAATCCTTGGCATTGCTGTCTACTCTTCCCTGCCCCCGTGCCTTATTATCTGATCTGCTGCTGAGTCCTAAAAACGCTGGCCCTCCTTATGATATGCTTTTCCACTCTAAAAGTCATTGGAACTTACTGTATTTTGTGTTCCCATCTGACTTATAACTGAACTCATGTATGTGTATTGTCCTCCTCTATCAGAATGTGAGGTTCTTGATAGTAAAGACTAATTCACTTTTCTATTAGTATTCCTTGTCACTTAGCCTAGTGCTTATTATAAATTTATTTATTGTGATAAATTCAATTCATCCATCCATCCATCCATCCATTTGTTCACTTACCCTACTAAACAACACATCCCAATTCAGTAAGAGAATATACTTAAATGATTACAGTTGTATTTCTTCTTTAAATCTCTATTGTAAGCAAATTTTGTAGTTCATACTTTTCACTTATTCGGAAAAGATTTCCCTTAATTCTTTTGAATTTGTGAGTTTATTTAAATCAATGAGAGGCAGAATAACATAGCAGATAGAGACCTTCACCTTAAGAGTCAGGAAGCTTTGAGTACAAGTCCACTCTGTGACACACATAGTACGAGAAAAGTTGATTAACCTCTCAGGGTTCAGACCAATCTCTGACTGTAAATTGCTGAATGGTTGCAGATCTGTATTGGAAGAGAGAGTTTTTTCTCCTAGAATTCCCCATACACTGATGAAATCACTGATTGGACAAAAATACATCACAACAAAACAACCTTATATTAGTTGAGATGAAGACTGTGTCTTCTGTTTCCTGTGAAATTGAAAAAAGACCGTTTCGACATTCTTTATTTAAAGGTTTGAAAAGATTTCAAACTTCTTGAAGACACTGATTATGTCATTTTTCTGCTTTGTTTGCCTAGCATGCACACTTTCCAACCCACAATAAATCTTTTTTGAACTTAATTATCAATTAAATTGCCTGAAGAGCCTATATATGGATTAATATTCCGTTGCATTAATAAAACAGATGACAAATTACAAAATTGGCTTATTAGTTTAAATTTTAAATGGAAAATTTTAGTGGGCTTTTTTTTTAATCCACCATGTGTCAGTTTGGGGGAAAATGATCTCATAGATATTAACCTTGTGGCTATTTCTCTGCTTTCCCATGGAGAAGATTTAATTAATTATGGATAGAGCTGTGCCTAAGAAATTTGATGAGTGGCATCACTCTGCAGCTATTATATCCAGTAGAAACATGAGTACTCGCTCTTCTTTTTTTCCCTCATCAAGGAATCCAGGTTTTCCATCAAGGGGTATTAATATACATCTGCCTCTTCCACAAAGTCTTGTCATATGTGCTGTAGTGTAAGCTGAAACTAAGATAAAGATGTGCACAAGCATGTGCATGCACATATACACACACACACACCACATACTCACACCCCCTAACAACATTTCTAATAGTCTGGAAACACAAATATGGATGAAATCTTTTCAATGAAATATTTATTTTCGTTTCCATTATGGCAATAATGGGTTTCGTTTACAGGCTACAATCAATAGATGGGTTTGACATTTGCTCCAGAACCTTTAAGAAGTTCATTTGGAAATTTAATTTAAAAGTACCAGCAGGAAAGAAATTTAGACCTGCCTGAATGAATTTCAAAGGACAAATCAAAAGATGATCTGTCTATAGTCAAAAGGGAAAATCAACTACCATTATTAGAAATAATTATTTTCTTTTAATACTTATATTTCACTTTCTTTGTTCATAAAATTTTAGGGTTTAAGTTTGAAGGGACTTCAAAGGTCATTTGATTCAACTCTATTATTTCACACCTAAGGAAATTAAGGCCAAGAATTGTCAAATGACCTGTCTAAGATCATAGAAATAGGAAGTGGCAGAGTCAGGATTTGAATGATCCAGTGTTTTTTTCCATAACATTATATCGTGTCTCTAACATTGGACATACACGATCTCAATTGATCTTCACCACAAATTAAATCGTTTGTACACGCATTCTCTTTCCACAGATAGGAAATGAAGGCTGAGGACAATTAGTCTGCTCAAGGTCACACAGCTGTTTAAGAAGCAAGGAAGGGAAGTAAACACTAGTCTTCTGACTTTAAATTTGCTGGTCTTTTGCTTCCACCATTCACCCTTTCTGCAAAATTATAGATTCACAGAATTAGAGAGTTGGAAGGGATCTCTGCACTCATGTAGTTCAACCCATGCCTCAAAGAAAATCTCCTCTAACAAACCCAATAAGTGATCATCTGAACCACAGATTCACAAAGTGGATGATGCCACCCCCTGGTGGGGGGGGGGGTGCTAGAACAATCCAGGGAGGTGGTAGTAGCCTCTGGTGATGAAAATTAAAAAAAAAATTAAAGACTTTAAAAAATGTTTTATATTTACTTACCTGCTGTCTGCCTCAATAGAAAGTAAGTTCCTCAAGGGTGGGGCTGATTCATATTTATATTTGTATCTCCAGTGCCCAGCGTAGAGCCTGACACACAGTACAATCTTCCTGTTTCAAGACCGGGTAAAGCCAAAGGCTCATAATTGAATAAAGACTTTAGCATCAATAAATCAAGCATTTACTAAGCACTTTTTCCCTAGGTCAGGCAATGTCCTAGTTGCTGCAAATATGAAGAGAATAGTTTAACAGTCACTGACCTCAAGGAACTTACAATTTAGTCAGGGGAGATATGTAACAGCAAGGACTTTGGCATGCACAGGAGGGTCTGCTGTACAGGTTCTTAGACTTGCTTTTCTAAAAGGAAAGCAACTTTTGAAGGGTCAATGCTCACTTTAATTAAGCATATATATTGTTTACTTAGTTCAGGGGTAAAAGGCAGCACCCTGAACTTCAGAGAAAATAAAAATAAAGAAATAAAGAACAACAGACAGGGCTTCCAACTGCCTGACCATACATGCATAGCTGCTAGTGAGAGAAGCACCAACATCTGGGTTTTCAAAGCGGGGTGGTAGGGGAGTGCTTCTTAGTGGCTTCCCAGAGTCTCATCTGGCCAAACAAACACTTTCAATGAGTAAGCTCCAAAGTAGAACCTCACCTCAGAATATTTATACACTTTTCAGAGCCACAGGGTCTTACAACCCTTGAGAACCTCATTAGAAATTAAGAAAAGGTATGAACCTTTTTCTTATAGGCATCAGTGGGTAAGGAAGATCTTTAACTCTCATTAACATTACAAGATAATATATGAATGAACAGGTTGATATAAAACAAAGGTAATTTTGGAGGAAAAACTCTAGTAGGTGGATAGGATCAGCAAAAGTTTCATGAAGAAAACTGTTATATGTCCTTTGTTCCCACAGAGAACTAATGATGTCATGAACGTGATGTCCTGACTTGCTAGGAAATTGGATTTAAGTGAGACAGAGCTGCATGAAGTTATCAACCTCACTTTCTCCTCTAGTCATTAGAGTCCAATGGCAAGATAAAAGTCATGATAACTTGAGTGCAGAAGATAGAGCTTAAACTGAGCTTATAGGAGGAAGGAGATCTAGGAGCATTTAGAGGACTCATCTTGGCTGGGTTCCAGCAAGGGAAATACTCAGATACAAACTTGTTTTATTCTTATCAGCAACTAACTCTCCTTTGCCACATCAAAAAGTATTTATTTTTTCATGGTATAGCATTTGTAAAAAGAACTTCTCATTTTTTAAGGTGATTACTCAATACTAGTATTTTTATACATCATTGTCAGCTATTAAGCATTTCCTGGGCTGCTTTGGCTGGTGATCAGAGTCTTCATTCAATCCAGCAATTTTAAACCCAAGTATTTTTTTCCTTTATTTATCAGGATGGCCTATTGGATCTCTCATTGGCTCAGTTTATTCCTTTTAAAATATTCCCCACAAAATGAGTGAAATTTGTATGACATCTCATTTGATTTTTTCAGAAATAGGAAAGGTGTTTCTGGTCTCTATGGAAGAGTTTAGTAAAACAGGTATAATACATGCAAAAGATGCTTCAGAGCTATGTCAAGGTTGATGAGAAAGTATTTGAAGTGGACTTGAGTTGGAAGAAGAAAGATACTCCACAGGTAATATATGCTGTCATCTGGGTATTTGCAAAGTGGGCAGAAGGAACACATTTCTTAAACATTGTGGTGATTTTCCAGTTTGTAGCCCAGGGCTCTTTCATTGGAGAAGTATGCAGTTAAGGTTTCAGAATGGGGCAGATGATGAGACCATGAGCGGCGTTCTTCTTTTGAATTAATTACGTTAGAGGAATATATTGTAAAAAAAAATGAAGTGCCAAAGGTTTAATAAAAGAAGGATGTGTTTCATGTATTATGGATACAGCAATGTTGCAAGCCTAGCTCACCTAACCAAACAAAGGGTGTATATCCTTGCCCAAAAAGGAGAGAGGTTAAAACAAGATTTTAAAAAGCTGTTTATGAGTTCCATATTTCAAGGGGCATTTATTTGGTCAGTATAGGTAGTCTGTCCATTAACACAGATCACAACCCTTCTATGTTTTGGTCTTTGTGAGATGCTGTGGAGGAAAAATAGTCATCCTATGAGCAAACTTTGGAATAGAAAGAGCCTGGTGCTGTGGCTAGAGAGTGAGATCCTCAAAAAAAAGAAAGATGGGTTCAAATTCCATCTCTGACTCATTCATGCTGACTTTGAGGGAGTCATTTAACCTCTTGGAGCCTCAGGCAACTTTCTAAGACCATCAGTGGCAAAACAGTTGTTGGTCTTCATTGGTAGAAGGAAATTTTCTACACTGATGAAATTTCAGGTCCATTCCTATACAGATATATTTATATGCACACCAAACTAATGTATTTTATTCATATACACATATATGTATGTATACACATATGTATATACTTATATATATATATATATATAGATAGATAGATAGATAGATAGATAGATATAGATATATGTATATGTGTAGGTAAACCTTCTGGTGATGAACTTCCTTACCATATTGAGCTAAGTTGACTTTTGAATAAAAGATAAAAGATGTTTAGATCTATGAATAAACCTTCCACCCCCTCTTTTACTAAGAAAGCAGGCCATGTTGATTGGAAGTATGTAGTATTACTCTCAAGGAGAAATTTTAGTATTGATCATACCTTTTATATGGAAAGTGTCCTGGAAAGTATTGATGAAAGACTGTTAGCCAAAACTGGAAATAGATGGTCTAAGAGGTTGCATCTCTGATTCATGATGTCAGAAGGCTAGGAATGAAGTTGTGTGCTCTACTAATTTCAGTGAAACTTGAAATTCCATTAATGGAGGATGAATCTTTTTCATTTTACAATTAAGACTAAGGATTGAAATGGAGAGACATGACACATTGACTTAGATTCTTGTGGTAAATAATTGAAACTTTCCTGAAACCAGGCTTTGTTGGAGACCTGCAGTAGATAACAAAGGTTATTGGACACTTTCTGAAGAGATGCAGAAACTTGAAGGGGAGAAACACAGAAATAGGAATCTGGAAATATCTAATCCTGGTGTCAATTATTTTAAGAGTTTTTCTCAGGGTTTTAGATGAGTTGATGATTAAGATTTCTTCTGAATCTGTGTTCAGGAAGGATTAGTACCTCTGATGTGAGGGCTTTTGAACCATTTTCAGGGCTGCTCATCCACCATTGGTGTCGACCTTCACCCAACTCTCACCTATGACTCTAAGAAGCTGTAGCATGTATAGCAGTCACACCCCTAGTAAACCATCTCAGCAAGTGGGTTAAACCAAGTTGAGGGTAACTGACAGGCCTCAAATCCAGCAGCAAGTTAAGAGGTGTCTATCCCAAGCATGTGAAGACTTCCTCCTGGAAGACTGGCCAGATGAGGACAATTTATTACAACAGCCATGAAGACAGCTGAAGCAGGCACTATGGAGAGCTGAGAGCCTGGTCAAAGATACCAAGGTCACCCACTACATCCTGGTCCACTGCTAACAATGACTCTGGAAAAGATAATGAGATTGACTTTGTGCAACTCTGCCTCACTTAAATCCAACTCATCAGTGACATCACCCTGGGTTATCATTGGAACTTTTCAAAATCAAAGGATGAACAGAAGGATGATGTCAAGAATGAATGACAAGTCCAAATCTCTGTGACAGAGGAAACAAAAGATTCCACAGTAAAGCTGAGATTCTGGTATCAGGTCAAGATAAATCAATAAATATGAAGTCTGACACTTGAGCTTAAAAAGTCAACTTCACAGCAGTAGTGGAGTGGTTGGATTTTTGTGTGAAAACAACTTGGGAGTTATACTGAACTTTTATGGTCAATATGAGGTAGTAGTGTGATAGGGTAGTGGAAAAAACTAATGATATCTTAGGGTCTATGTAGAGAGGCCCAGAATAAAGTGAGAGATACTCCTGTTTTATGCCCTGGTCAGACTATATCTAAAATATTATGTTCAATTCTTAGTACCACATTTTGGGAGGAATGATTAGGAAAAATCGATAAATTGGAGAGCATTCAAGAGGGTAAGCAGGATGTCTGTGGAAGTTGAGACATATACAGTGAAGGTATCATAATCCTCATAATAATTTGTATGTATTTACACAGTGCCTGCTTTGTGCCAGACACTGCTAGACACTTTGTAATAATAATAGTGCTAGCTAACATTTATATAGTGCCTATTATGTGCCAGGCAGTGTGCTAGATTCTTTATAGTTATTATATGCCCCTGGGAGGTAGGTGCTGTTATTAGCCCTTTTTTACAGTTGAAAAAACTCGGGCAAAAGGAGATTAAGTGACTTGTCCGAGGTCACATAGCTAGTAAGTATCTGAAGCTGGATTTGAACTCAGAACTTCCTTACTCCAGGCCTCTATCTACTCTACCACCTAGCTGAATTGTGGATGTATAGTCTGAAAGAAGATTTGTGGTGTGTGTGTGTGTGTGTGTGTGTGTGTGTGTGTGTGTGTGTATACGTGCATAATAGCTGTGTTTAAGTATTTGAGTGACTGTCATGAAGAATAGATCTGACTTGCTTGACTCCAGTGAGTCAGAACTAGAAGTATTGGATGGGGAAGAGAAGGAAACAAACATTTATTAATGTAATGCACCAGATACTGTACTGATCACTTTATAAATATTATCTTATTTGATTCTCCTAAGAATCCTGGGAGGTAAGTGATATTATTACCCACATTTTAAAGGTTAGGAAACTGAGTCAGGCAGAGGTTAAGTGACTTGCCCCTACAGTTAGTAGGTGTCTGAGGCTGGATTTGAACTCTGATCTTCTTGACTCCATGAGAAGCACTTTATTCTGAGTCCACTAGTAAGTTTCAAAGAGACAAATTTAGCCTCTGTGTTAAGAGAGAAGTGCATGAAAGTGAATCTTTGTAACACGTAGAATGACCCAGGAATCAAAGGGGGCACTTTGTAAATTTCCTACGAGCAGGCTTTGTTTAGTGGGGAGGACTGAGGTAGATAACCATGGTTTTGGGCACCTCATAAAGAGAGGGGACAACTTGAAGGGGGAAGAAGGACATAGAAAAGGGAGTCTGGCATTATTTTAAGAGCCTTGTTAGGATATTGGAATAGGTGACGTGTAAGGTTCCCCCCTGACTCAGTGGCATTTTTTTGGGCTTCCAGTAAAGAAAGGCTGAATGACTACTGGGAAAAAATGCTGGAAAAGGAAATCCCTGGTAAGGTGTGGGTGGGACTAAAAAACTGAGGTTCCTTCTAATCCCAAGTCTGGGTTCTGTGAATAGGTTTGTTTTTTTTTATGAGGATCTCTTTTGCACTTGGAAACTGGAATGAGAACAATAAAATAGCATTGGAAAATAGCAGAGGAACAGAGAAATTTAGCCTGCCCAAATGGGCTGGTTGATATCACAAGCCGAGTAGATGAAGGGTGAGAACATTTTTTTTCTTCCAAATCAGAATTGTTCTGGTGAAAACTAAATCGATCACCACCTCGAGTGTGTGCCTTGGGAATCTGATCATGTTACTTAACATTTTCCTCTTTACTTTTTGAGTGTGACTGTGTTTATGTCTTGTATCAACATACTGAGTCCATATATCACCAATAACTTGTTCATAACTTCTGCATGTTATCTCTTGGCTTTTGTGTAATATGTGGGATTGGAATAATTATTACTTGGACTGTTTGGGAGAGATTGAAAACATATGATTTGAAACAAACATACATTTAAGGAAAGACAGCATTTGGAACTTGTTAGCTTTCTGTGTGCTTCAAAAAAAAATATTTTTTTTTTATAAAGACAAACGTATGGGATTCTAATGCTCTGACTGACCTGAGTGAGCACAATAAGGAGGCTTAATGCTTTTCTTTCCAAACATAGCTTTCCTGGCCAGAGCTGGCTATCGTGATTGGCAAGTGTTGTAACTGTGCTCACTGGAAAACAAATGATCTCATAGACTGAATGGCTCCATGTTGGTAAGTGAAATAAGAGTTAGGAAATAATCAAAAATAGAGGAAGCCCTTCGTTTACACTTCAGAGCTGTCAGATAGGCACCTATTTCTTCTGGGGTAGGGGAGTTAGGGCTAAAGGTAGATTTATTTATTTGATGCACTGTGTCCTGGAGAAACACTGGGTTGTTCCCAGGTCTGTTCCCTTTCACCCTTTACTCCCTAAAGCACAATATAATTCAGTTTTAGATCTGGGCTCTCTAAGGCACATCAAGGTTGAGTGACTAGCTCAAGGTCATCTAGTGAAAATGGCTTTTGGCTTGTATTTGACCCCAGGAAATAAGGATTTCTTGATTCTTGGCTCTTCTCCACAAGTATTAGTCTTTGAAATCTCCTCTGTGGTTTGTGCTCATTTGTCTATGGCAAAGTGATGTATATAACTACAAATGTTGTTATAGAAATTAGACAAATGCCTAACAGTTTCTTTTGAGATTTTTTTTCCTCAGAAAGTGATTCTTTAAAGGAAAGAGAGTCATTGTATTTTGGCAGAAGGGACTTGGGATTGGAAGACAGAGGAACTAGTCTGTACTATTTAATACCTGTGTGATCTGGGACAACTCATTTCCCTTCCCCTTTATCCCTCCTCCACTTGGTTTCAATATCATTTTATACATATGTCAGTGCCTAGCATGCACAAGACAGTGGGGATACAAACACAATTCTTGGTCTCAAGAAGCTTGAACTTTATAGGAGTAGGGACTATAATATGTATACAGGTGAGTAAATAGAAAATAGATTCAAAGAAATACAAAGTAATTTCCAGGAGGGAAAAGCCTTATGAAGGAAATGGGGTCTGACATACTTTGAAGAACATCATGGATTCTGTGTATTGGTGGTAAAGAGAAGTTACCTTCTAGACACTTAGTAATTTATACAAACATGGGTAAAAGAAGGGTGGTTATGTCCAAGAAACAGCTAGAATGCCAGTTCTAACTGGAACAAAGAATAATGAAAGGATATGAAGTGAAAGGTGGGTAAAAGTCAGATCGATGGAGATTTTTAGATGATAAAACCTGAGCATTTTATATTTTAATCTAGAGCCAATGGGGAGTAATGGAAGATTTTTGAGCAGAGAACAACACAGTAAGATCTGTGTTTTCGGAATATCAGTCTGGCAGCTATGTGAGGGATGTTCAAGAGGGAAGATATTAGAGCCTTCGATTAGGAGACTATTGTCATAATCCAAGTGAGAGATGACAAAGCTCTCATCTAAAACATGGTACAGGTGGACTAGATAACCTATTCATATTTAAATCCTATTAGGTATGTGAAACTGCTCAAACCCGACCAGGACTCAGAACCTAGAAATGACAACTCTCAATATCATCTTTACTATTTCAACATATTAAGTCAGTTTAAGTGGAAATTCAGTTAAGTTCCTGATACTGGTGACAGTAATTAGTCAGTCTGAGTTGTTTATTTAATAGAGCAGCCATTTGGGTACTGAAGAACCTCTAAGCTCTCAGTTCATTTGTCCTCTTTGACCTCATAGTATTGTAAGTTAAATGTTCTCCCTATGGACAAGAGAAATCTCTTTTCCCACCCATGTTTAGCATCTGGATTTTGGAACCTGGTATCATGATTAAATTGTCTCCCAGAGCCAATGACCTTTGAAAGTGCTGATGCTGGTAGATACTTGCTTTCCTCCAGGACTCAGTGACCACCAGTCCTGCATGAATGAAAGCATAGCTGATCACATACAGAGGGCTAACTTTGTGTCTGGCAGTCAGTGGCTGGCACATAGTAGGAGTTTAATAAATGTTTATTGACTGACAAGCCATTTGAAAGGTGTGAACAAGCAGACAATTAGATATGTTCTCTTTGGGTCCCAGTGAAAAAATTAGGAATGAATAGAAGTTTACCAGAGGCAGATTTTTGCCAGATATATGTACATTTCCCAACCATTAGTGCTATCTTCAAGCAGACTGTGTTGCCTCAGGAGGAAATGAGTTCCTTATTATTGGAGATCTGCAGATAGAGAAGGTGATCCTGCTCAGGTAGGTGTAGGGAGAGTCAATCTCTTAGGTTTTTTCTGTGTCTGAGATTCTGCAATGTCAGGGTTGGGGGTGGGTGGGATTGGAAGGCCTCCCCACCCCCATAATATTGCTTGAACTCATGCTAGATTTGTACAGGAGTAATATCCAAGCCTTTTCTGAAAACAGTTTTGGTGGGTGAGAAAGTGGGGGACAAAAGAATAAGTATTCACACAGAGTCACTCTATGCTGGCGCTGTACTAAGCACTTTTATAAACATCTCATTTGTTCTTCCCACCAACTCAGGGAGGTAGATGCTATTATTAATTGAATTTTACAATTGAAGAAATGGAAACATACAGAGGTGAAGTGACTTGTCCAGGGTCACACAGCTGATAAGTGTCTGAGGCTGGATTTAAACTCAGATCTTCCTGACTCCAATTCCAGTACTCTATCCACTGTATGATCTAGCTGCCTCTTCAGAGAGAGACCACTAGATGCCTCAGGTCAAAGGAATTAGGTCAAATAAAATGGGAAAAGAGCAGAAAGGAGACACAGCAGATGCTGAAGACAAATGTCACCAAATTCATTTCAGTTCACTGCCACATTATGTATTGGGTCTCCTCAGTGTTAGGCGCTATAGAAGACATAAGAATGAAGAATCCATGATCAGTACTGTAAAGTAATTATTTACCTAAGGCTAAGAATGTTGAACCTACCTTCATCTGTGCTTTTGGACAGAACACCTGGTTGGACTCTTAATTAACATTAGCATTAATTAGCATTAATAGTGAGTGTGTAGGTGTGTGTGTGTGTGTGTGTGTATGTGTGTGTTTGTGTGTGTGTATGTGAATGTTTGATGCTCTTAGAGGTAGAGAGAGGTTTTGTCAGATGCAAACAGAAACATGGATATACATAAGGATGACTGTAGGCCACATATTGACTTAGTTTTAAAATGTAATATTATTTATGTTTTATTGTATTTTTATTTTTTTGTTAAATATTACTCAATTACCTTTTAATCTGGCTCTGGTTCCACACAGGACTGTAGTGGAGAGTAGTGTAGGCCATATGTTCAATACCTTTGGCGTAGAGAATTCTTTAATACTATTTATTGAATATATAAGGTATTTTATATTGTGAATCCTGGAAATCCACTCCTCAGAGGAGAGGTTCTAAAACCTTGGTAAGAAAGTCAGGATATTATTTACTCCACTTGGGGATATGGTTTGGACAAATTTCTCCATGGAGGCAAGCGTGTTACCTTAAGCTCTGATGGCAAACTGGAGAAAGTAAAAACTGAAATTTGGAGAAAGGTAAACTAGAGGTTCAGGTTTGATCAGAGTAGAAGTTCCATTGTGATGCGAAGGAGCATAGAGTCTTGAAGCACATGAAAAGGATCATGGTAGTCTACAGTGAATGACCGGTTCTAGGTTCACATGACCTCCAGAGAGAAGGATTTGGAGTCATCATGTACGCACTTGTTTTGGGACCCATAGCAAGTCACTTAACCTTGGTGAACCTTGATGTCCTCGTTCTTTTTCTGAATGAAATAAGAATTGCATAACCTAATTTATAATTGGTCTCATTTTAAATTTAATTTAATTTAAATTTAATTCTTAAGTTTCTGGTGTCAAAAATGAAGAATGGACCTGCCTTAGGACCTTAAAAACATTTATTAGAAATCTTAAACTCTTTTTTTCCTCCCTCTTTTTCTAGTTTTTCTCCTATCTTTCTATTTTTCTTCTTTCTCTTTCCTTTTCTCTTTCCCTCCATCTCCCTCCTTTCTTCTTATATCTGTGTATATGTGTGTATATTGTATACAAGATGTGTATGTATGTATGTATACACACATATTTGACAGTACTAGTGAGAGAACTTTCTCTATGAATGTAGACTGCTACCTCTACAACTTATAGTCTTAGAGAGCTATCCGCATATCACACAGCCCATTTGTGTCAGAGGTGGGATGCGAGTGCAGATGTTTTTGACTTTGTTGACAGCTTTCCATCCATTCTGCCACAGTGCTTCTCATATATGTGTATATATATGTATATATCTATATACAATATGCACATATATGTCTTTGTGTTGCTCTATGTGTGTTTGAGCAGGGGGCTTACCATAGAACAACAAACATACCACCCAGGTTGTTTTTAAAAACTCACAATGTAACAAAGAAAGGTTATAAATGTAGTACAACTTGTACCACCTGCAGAGTGTTAAAAAACCAAAACAAAACTGGTGTTATCAAATGGTTCACAATCAATCAAGCAGTATAATGCCCATGTGATGCTGGAAGGATATTACTCATATGACTTGTAAAGTGGGATCTCTCTCTAGCCCATTGAGGCTAAGGAGATCTCTCTCTTGGATAGCTGTCACCTGAGAAATTATTTCATAGACATCATATGCTCCAGCTTAGACAAGCCAGCATCCCACAGACCGGTGATTTGTGGCTGAATGGAACTGAGTTTTATAGTTCACAGACCAACTGGTCTGTTCAAATATCACAATCTATCCTTTTGTTAGTAATGGTAACTGACATTTATACAGGTTGTAATAAGAGTCTTATTGTGTATTTTAAAGCTTTTGTAGCTTAATATTGCCGTAAGACTTTTGGGACACCCTATATAGAATTATCAAACACTTACTGGACAAGTCACTTACCCTTGTTTGCCTTAGTTTCCTCATCTATAAAAAGAGCTGCAGAGGAAAATGGCAAACCACTCCAATATATTGGCCAAGAAAACCCCAAATGGGGTCACAGAGCATCTCACATGACTGAAAAATAACTGAACAGCAACAACATGCAGCACTCTAAGGTTTACAAAGAATTTTAGGAATCCCAGACACTTTTATCTGATCCCCACAGTAATCCTGTGAGGCAGTCATGATAGATGTTATTGCACACATTTAACAGATGAGTATACCAAGGCTCAGAGAAGTTAAAAGATTTGCCCATGCTAACACAGCTAGTAAGCACCAGATACATGATTTGAACCTAAACCGTCTTGACTACAAGTCCAGGGCTGCCTGATTCCAAATCTAGGGCTCTGCTTTCACTATGCCACAGTATCTCTTCAACTTGCCTTTATAAAATATTTTTATTGGAGCAATATTTGTTGTTGAGTTGTGTTTCAGTCATGTCAGACTCTCCATGACCTCATTTAGGGTTTTCTTGAAAAAGATGCAGAGAGGTTTTCCATTTTCTTCTTCAGTTCATTTTACAGATGAGGACACTGAGTCAGGGAGTTAGGTAACTTCCCCAAGGTTACACAGCTAGTGAGTGTCTGAGGCTGGATTTAAACTCAGAAAGATGAGTCTTCCTGACTCTAGGAGCATTGCTCTATGTACTACGATGCTACCTTGCTATCCCTTAGAACGGTAGAGTATATCTTTATCAAAAGAATGCAGGCTAGCCAGTTAATTGAATTTATTCTCAATGAATTCTAATGAAAATATCTGGATATCACTAAAAGGGGGATATTTCCTGTGCCAAGCTCTTCTGAATAAGAGGAATGCTATGCAGTATGGTTATTAGTTACTAGGGAAGCAGATGGAGCTTTGTTTGGTAAATGCTACATCAGTGTTTCCTGATTATTAGTCTAGAAAAGCAATTCAGGCCAAATTTTTACTAGTCTACAAAACTTTTACCACTAACAGTTTTCACTTTTAAAAGCAGGTAAACTTAAAAATGCTGACGCTTGATGGACAAGGCAAATTACACCTTGACTCACTGGAATCGAAGTGAACCAGCTCTAACTTTCAGTTAATTAAGGAAGGGATGGAAAATTGCATGGACCACATACTTTGGTGGGAGGTGTGGCTTGTGTCTGAACATTCTACAGCTCTTGTGCCTGTTTACACTCAGGAATCAGCCAGTGGATGTGGGGAATACTAATTTTTACTGATATTACACAGTTAATTATTGTGGTCTTGTATTTGAATTCATTATATTCTCTTGATTAGCATAAATGAGGATAAAATTTAAAGGTGATTTTGTAAGACATGAAAATTTCACCACAAGGAACAGAGCTTTGTTTTGTAAGAGAACATACTACTGATTTATCTATGCTTGACCATGTTTTTTAAAAAAGCATAATTTTATTATCTGCAAAGATTAGTTTCCCATTTTTCAGAGAATGTTCTTTTCATTTTTTGAAATGGACCTGATTTCACCAGTACCTGGAACTCCTAAAGAGGAAATTCCTTCTGCTGTTGGATATGGGTATCCATTGTGTAATTTGAGTCTTGCGGTATTACCTGGGGCACTGAGAGATTAAATGAACCAT
Source organism: Potorous gilbertii (assembly GCA_028658325.1). NCBI lineage: Eukaryota > Metazoa > Chordata > Mammalia > Diprotodontia > Potoroidae > Potorous > Potorous gilbertii. The sequence goes on along the minus strand of CM053770.1, from coordinate 363,706,569 downwards.
ACTGGATTACATTGTCAGGATATATCAAACCCAGGTCTCCTTGTCTTGAAGGCAAGTTCTCTACACACTACAACACATTGCCTCTAATACTGATTAAATATTGGGTTCATTGTTAGAGTTAGGTCAGAAGACAGCTCACCAAGACCACAACATGTCATCTACACATACGTTTTGTGACACAAAACCACAAAACCAAAAACATATTCTTGACATTTGCAGATATCTGAAAATAAGCCATGTTAAAACAAAAGTCTTTGAAAATGAAATGCCAAAGCATGTATTTTAAAAGCTATCGAGTAGTTGAGAAATCACTTATTAAGATTTTCTATTTAGTGATCTTTTGAATTACTATCAAGAATTTAAAAAGTACCAAAATCAAGAGAAAGAAATATGTTGTTTTTGAGCCTTGCTCTGCATCTTGTAGTCACATCCACAAGACCAGAAAAATTGGTGAGTAAAAAAAAGAGTCATGCCGGTCCACTCTAATCATATGATTCTGAAAAGTCAAGGAGAAAGGCCTCAGCGATTCAATAAAGGAAGAATCACTTCAAATTTGGAAATTTGTTTAATAATTCTATTGCTTATCAATTCTCCTACCAACCCTATTTAAGAACTATATAATGAAATTACCCTAGGTCTCAAGTGAGGAAAACCTCAGTGGGATGACTGATGGTGGACCTTTTCCTCTCCATCAGAAACCTTTTTTAGATGGCCTTTTTTGGTTGAGCTATGCATGTATACATGTTTATATGTATGTATACATGTTTGTATGTATGTATGTACATATAAACTAAGCTATGCATGTATACATGTTTATATGTATGTACATATACATATACACATGTTTTTATGCACACACGTACATTTACATGTATGAACACATGTGCATTGTATATGTTTATCTAAGAAAGGACAATGGGAGAGAAAATTAGGATACACATTAAAGAGTAATTTGATGTGTTATATTTATTTAGGTAGATGGGAGTAATGGTGCTTAGGGAGTAAGTTCATTATCTTTTATTCTCAAATATCTGGGAAAGTTTTCCTGAAAGAAAAAGGTTTCAGGGACTAAGAAACTTTACTCTGGAAATCTTGAAATACAACAATAAATTTAAATGTATAATTTGACTATTTTTGTTCTTTAACAGAGCCAGATAATTTGTTTTAAATCCTGTTTGAAGATGATCGGATTAGTGGTTATTACTATTATATAACCGCAACACACACAC
>CM053770.1:363687015-363704840 GCA_028658325.1 Potorous gilbertii | reverse complement strand
ATAATGCTGGGTACAAAATAAGAAGGAGCAAAATTTTTCTGGTTCTATATTTTTCATTCTAAAATGCACAAAATTGCCTTCCTGAGCATAATCAACCAGAAAATAGCACTAACACCCTTTTATTGAGGTTTTAACTTTTTAGTTTAGTTTAGTTCTCCCTTGGGGGAAAATTAGCATGATTTAAAGGTAGGGGGGCCAATCAAGGCCAATTTGAACTTAAAATACCTTTAATTCAAGGTTTTTGTCTCCTCTATCCACTCCGCTGCCTCTGGTGCCAAATTCAGCTATAGTGAGGTTAAATAAACTTTTGTCAAGTGGCTTAGGGACCTAAATTCTATTCCTTATATCATTTCTGTGAGTCTCTGTGTTCCAATTTCCAAACTAAGTTACAAATAAATTTTCCAACAACTCATTTGTTTTTTAAGTCAGGAACTTCTCTGGTGCTATGATAGATGTATGAGGTATGGATAAATGACTACACAGGTCTGAAAATGAACTCAGTGTTTTTGGTTTCAGCAGTTTTCTGATATAAACAGTTATTCACCATTGGAAAGGTTCCTTGTTAAGATACAGGTGCATGGAGAGAAACAAATGGAGGTGAAGTGTCCCTAGGAAAGAAGGGACCTTATGAGGTTTGGTCGAAAGCTTTTAGAATTGGAAGAAACTTTAGAGGTTATCTTGCTCAACCCCACCTATCCCATTTTTTAAAGAAAGAAACAGGGTCCCATGGGATTATGTATTTAGAGCTAGAAGAGACCTTGTAAGTCATTGAGTCTAACTCCTTCATTTTATAGATGAAGCCCAAGATAGCTAAGTGCCAAGGATCCCATAACTGCAAGTGTCTAAGTTAGGATCCAAACCCAGATCTTCCCTATTCCAAACTCAGCACTCATCTATAGCCATCTAGCTTTAGACAAGCCACACTAGATGATAATCCTACTGTACTCCATCCTGGTCAGATCACCTCTGTATTACAGTATTCATTTATGGGTACCATATTTTGCAAGGACATTAGTCCTTTTTAAAAGTCAGTCAACAATTACATTAGATTGTAAATTTCATCAGGGCGAAGAAAATCCTTTGCCCTTTTTTGTATGCCCAACCCTCAGCACAGTGCCTGGTACATACTAGGTACTTAAAAATGTTTATAAATTAATAGACTAAACAAGCATTTATTAAATGACTCCAAACCCTTCATCTTACAAATGAGAAAACTGAGGCCCAGTGAAGGACTTCCTCAAGGTCACATAGGTAAAAATATTCAATATTCAAATTTCAATATTCAAATATTCAATATTCAAAATATTCAATATTCAAAACAATATTCAAATTTTCAATATTCAAAAACAATTCTTTTTACTACAGATTCAATGTGACTTCCACTGCCCCTACATTATCACTGTGACCCACCTCCCAACCTCAGGAATCTAGGTAGCTAGAAAGAACTAAGTGGCTCAGTGACTAGAGCATCAGACCTAGAGTTAGAAGACCTGAGATCAAAATCTCTACTAACTGTACGACCTGGAGCAGGTCACTTAATCTCTGTGACTCAGTCTCCTCATTTGTGTAAAAATAGCCCTGCCCTTGCCTCACAGGATTATTGTGAAGATCCAATGGGAAACTGTAGGTAAAGCACTTTGTAAACCTTAGTTTAATATATAAGTGATAGGTGTTATAATGATGTGTCCCACAGCTATCTGTAGAGTCTCAATTTTAAGTCCCAGTACAGATTCCTAGTTTTTACTAAGAAGGTAACCATTTAAAAATCAACATACATGCCAAAATAAAAACTTACAGAACAGAAAAATCGACAGAGGATTGGAATTTATCCATTTTATGAAAGAATTTTTCATATCCTCAAAATAATTTCCCACAGTTTTCTTTTGTATGGAGCTCCCCTAGTGCATTTAAAATATATAAAACATTCTGTGTCAAGCTATCCAGCTCAACATTTGGTCTCTGAAAGTGGCACCAAGGGACATGTTAAGGAAAGACATGATTGTCTTTCTTGACATCAACCTCAAAAGTTAAGGCCATTCACTCAAATACTCTAATTTCCCTTAGTAACCCATTAAGGACCTGTCATCTATAAATGTATCTGAACTATTTTTGAAGCTATTTATATGTTCCATCTGTGCCACTTTTGGAGGTAATGGATTCCATAAGCGTATTACCCAAAAGGTGAAGTAATATTTTTTATTTACACTAAATTTTACTCTTCAAATCTTCAAGTATGCTGTTAACTGATGAACAATTGGGGGAGAGGTACAAGCAGGAGGTGTAGAAAGTGTTTTCAGTAAGTTTAGCAGTGAAGTATAGGTCTAATAACTGGATGAATGATAAGGCTTGAGAGAAGCATTATTAGGACTGGGGAAAGCTGAGAACATTTGTAGGGAAATGTGAATTTCAGATTAGCAGGAAAGATAAAAAGCATGGTTTTCAACCTACTGACGTTTTTTGGTGTCCTGATGAAGTTTGAAGAAAATATTAAAGATACGTGAGGAATATAGGGAAAGGATGTCCCAGACTAAGCCCTGGAAGAGACCAGAGAGAATTGGATGAGGAGTGTTGGTAAAGAGGTTAATCTTAGGAAGATACAGAGATTACTTCTGTGACTAAAAGGAAGAAAAAGAATGTAGGTAAGATTAAAAACGTTTTTAAGGAATTGAGATGGAAGACAAAGGAATTTCCTTATATTCTCAGGGAAGTAGAATGTCCTGTCACCTGCTGCAATTATCTATCCTCCAGATACTGCCAGAGATATTGATAAAATAACAATCATGTCACTCCTCAGTTCAATACACTCAAATTTTATGTTGGAATTAATATCTTGCTTCCAATTTACCTTTCCAGGCTTCCTCTGCCCCTCCCCTCATTATTCCTCTTCTTATATTCTATGGTATAGCTATCCTGGTCTGCTTGCTGTTTCTCACACACAATATCCTATCTCTCATTTCTACATCTTTGCACACAGGCTGTTCCCCATGCTTGGAATTCACCCACTACTCATCTCCAGCTCATGGATTCCCTAGTTTCCTTCAAAGTTCAGCCCACATAGGTTTTACCTCCCAAATGAGGCCTTTCCTTTTCCCCCCAGATACCAGGGTCTCATCCCATCAAATTACATTATATTAACTTTGTAAGTATTTACAAGTATTTACGTAGGCATCATTTCCTCTGATAGTATGTAAGCTCCTCAACAGCAAAGACTACTTCATTTTTGTCTTTGAATCCAAGCATTTGGCACAGAACCTAGTGGACCCTTCAAAAATGCTTGTGGGTAGATGGATGGATGGTAGATAGGTGGATCGATGAATAGATGAATGGATGGATGGTAGATAGATACATGGATAGATGAATATATGGATGTATGGATAGATGAATGGACAGGTTTGGGGCTCAGGATTAATGATCAGTATTGAAGACAAGAGAAGAAAGAGCTTGGAACAATGACTGTAGGGAATGAGATAAGGAGGCTATGAAGAAAGGAGAGTCCAGCAACAATGAGCAACCACATGAGTTTACAGATCATAAATCTGCTTAAATACACTCCTGCATTCAATGTGTTGCAATACCTTGTTTTGGATTAAGAATATACAGAAAATCTAATCTCACAAAGATATGTAGTTGAAAAAGGGAAAACTATTTTAATAAGCAAACAACCTTTTAGGAGTATTATGAAAATTGTTTTCACCTCATAGGCTTTCTGAAAAGGTTTCAGTGGTCCTCAAGGGTATAAGGACTACACTTGGAGAACCACTGCTCTTTGTAATTTATACTTTTATTATATCGCATCTTCATCATTCTAGGCTAAAGCTTCTTATTTCTTTTTTCCTTTCTCCTCCTATGGCATGATCCTGTTCCCATCATGTATCATTATTGAGATACAGCAATCAGAACTGCAATACAGGAATCCAAGTACAGGTAGTTGCATTATTAACTTACAGGGAACTCATATAATGCTTTCTGTTTTATTTTGATGTTTAACCTCCAGTCACCAATTATATTTCCATTTGAAGGCAATTTCAGTCATAGTGGCATATTGAGCCAGTAACTTTAGGGAGTACTTTATATAATTTTTTCTCAGTCTCTTTTCTAATTTCACACTCATCAGCCTAATTAGGATCACTTGAATTCTTTTTCCTAATGTGAATTGTCCTACAGCAGCCCACATTGAAGTATATCAGTCCTTTTTCTGTTATGCTCTTAACTTCCTAAGTTCTTCCTGCAATTTATGACTGTCCGTTTAACATTCCCTTGCCCAAAAGGCAATTTTTCTATGTACTTTGCCTTCAACTCATTTATTAAAAAAAAACTCCCAGTCTTAGCACTTATTCTTAGAAGAAAACACTATTTATACTTTTCCACCCAGTGAAAAGTCCACTTATATGCATTCTTTGTTTCTTTTCAATAAGCAAGGATTTTCTCCTTGAAAAAAAATTGCTTATCACATTTCTCCCTCATCACTAACCCAAACGTAAGACTTTCATACCTCTGTTGCAATTACAGTTACATAGACCTCAAGATTATCCATCCAAAGTGTTTAGTGATACCTTTGAGTCATGGCAGAGTTGATTCACAGGCAACAGAGATCATTCAAATGGGGATGCTTTTGTTGACCAGATACATTATTTTAATGCCCACCTTCTAACATAAGTTTGATAGGACTATTGGCCGATCATACTGCCCAATGTAATTCTGTTATCACATTTTTGTATAATTTTAGTATGTCTAATAAAAGTAATTTTCCCAGATGAGATTTTCCTAATTACCTATCAAGTCTGGTATCTTCTCCATTCAAACATATCCACATAGCCTGGACATTCATACAAGCGAGTTCAACACTCATGAAACAATTGTCCTGGCATTTTCAGGCTCCATCCTGAGGACCTTAACTCTACGGTTCTGAACTACATGGCAAAAACCATGGAATCTGGTCTCTCGGAAATTATCAGTGTGCTGATAAACAACAAGCCGTCTTCCATCATGGCATCCTATCACTTGCTGCTGAAGAAACTAGTCAAGTCTCAAAAGGAGCATAAAAGCCTAAAGGTACTGTGATATGAATTTCACTGAGAACAAACCTGCCCAATTAGTCTTCTCATACTATTTCTTTTCTTAACACTTCCCTGGAATTGAATATCTATGATGCTCAAAAAGTGAATATGGGGACTTGTTAAATGTTTAAATAGATGATGATAATGGTGAAGATGAATGATGCAGAGGGGTCAAATTTTAGTATTTTGCTTTCTAAGCATAGACTTTGTATCGTATTTCATAGCACAGAATATTTTTCTAGTATTTCATGTACTTATCAAACATTTATTAGGCATCTACTTTTGTAAAATATTATGCCAACCACTATAGAGGAAGACAATGTTTAATAGGTTTGGAGTGGGAAAGCTTGAGTTTGAGCCCCAACTCTGCCCTAGATCATCTGTGTTACCTCCAGCAAGTTTCTTCCTCTTGCTTGGCCTTATTTTTAAAAGGAGAAAGTTGGACTATATGTGCTCTCTAAGATCTAACTCAGAATACTATGAACTTTTCAGGGAAGTACAAAACCTGATTCTTGAACACTATCTAGTTGAAAGAAGAAACTAAGATCCGGAAAAAACTAAATGACAAGAAATGAGTAAAGTAATAATTCAAGATACTAGTGTTATATCTGACCCTACTTTCATTCTGGGAGCTATTTCTCAAATGTTGAAATGTTTCTTTTCTGAAATCTGGATGAGGTTGCTACCCTTACCAGGGTATGTTATCAGTGTCAAACATGGGCACACAAGTAACTAAACTGGGGATCAATTTTCAGCCCCTTTTCCCAAAGGGAATTCAGTGAGGAAAGTATCTTCCAGTCCTGGCTAGACAGTATGGACCATTCTGAAACAGCCTATTCACATTCTATGGTCAACACCCCTGGCCCTGTCACCAGACCATACCTGCCAAAATTACAATCATATGACTCATATAGGTAATCATGCTAAAATAACTATCCCATTGGCTCTACTCTGTGTAGTGTCAAAGAACTTCTTACAGATTTTCCAACTTCCTTCTTAGAGTAATCTTAATAAAGGTGCTCCCCACAGCTCAACCATTAAAAGTTTGCCTCAGAGAGGCAGAAATTTGGAGAGCAAAGGGTTTTTGATCTAACGTGCAAGACATATGTGCAATAGAGAAGTTCTCATCAACTCAGGGGAAAAAAAGGATAACTATTATTTGATCCAAAGACTGATTTGTACTCCCGAAAATGCTTATTCTTTTATCCAAAGTTGCCTTAGTTCCAGCAAGAGGGTTCCCTCCTTCAAAATGAGATTTTGCAGGCTTTGTCCCTGTTGGCTTAAGTGGATACTTTAGATTTTTTAAAAATTATATTAAATTCCTAAGTTGAGTTATTCATGTTTGAAATGCAAGAAGAAAAGAATGACCCTCCTTTGTTCCAAATGTCTAGAAAAGAATGTCTATTTTATTTGTTTCACTTACTTTAATCTCTATGGAGGAGGAAGATCTGATTTTTTTTTAACTGGGTAGGATGATAAATCTGCTGTAGTTTATGAAGTTCAACCTAAATGTGAATTTGTTCATCCATATTTGCAGCTGTGCACACACACACATACACCCTTTTGCTTTTTCTAAAGCACATCATACAACACAAAAGACACAAAATTTCAAAAAAAAAAATTTCCTCCACTAAATTGTCACCAAATCTGAAAATCCTAGCAAAGTGAGAGCCCTTCCCACACTCTCTGGAAAGCAGACAGCACCAGAACCCTTCCAAGGCTATGTTTCTTTCTTCTTCATTTTTACATAAAACAAAAAGTGGAGGGGAGTGGCAGGAGAAATGTCCCTAGAGTTGACTCTACACATAGCCTGGATTAATACTTAAGTTATAAATAAAAATGCATTGAAGGTGTGGAGATAGATATGCCAAGGTTTGGAAGCAAGAATGATCCTTCACCCAATACAAAAGAATATACTCTTCTATGGGTTACCATGGGATAGTTAGGTGGCACAGTGGATAGAGCACTGGGTATGGAGTCAGGAAGACATCCTCCTGAATCCAAATCTAGCCTCAGGCACTTACTAGCTGGGTGACCCTGGACAAGTCACTTAATCTGTCTGTCCCAGTTTTCATATCTGTAAAATGAGCTGAAGAAGGAAAAGTCAAACCACTCCAGTATCTTTGCCAAGAAAATCCCAAATGGGGTCATGGAGAAACCATATCAACAATAGGAAAGGAGATATGCACAGCTGAGGATATTATCAGGCAGTTGCTTTCTTAGCTGAGCTGGGACACTCTGAGGTAGGGTGCTCTGTTGCTCTGTCCTCTCTGCTGGGCATCTCCACTGAGGTGCTATTGCTTTCTATACATCTTTAGCCACTATGTGGTTTCTTTGGGTACTTTGCCTTCACTGTGCTACCATCTGCTCTTTCAGTGAATTATTGTTGTTATGTACATATTATTTTCCTTGAAGTGTCACAGAATCATAGATCTTAAGTTAGACCTCAAACACCACAGAATCCATTTTACAGATAAGGAAACTCAGGACCAAAGAGTGACTTATCCAGGATCACACACAGTAAGAGTCTGTGGGAAGACTTGAACCTGAGTATGCTGACTCTTAAGCAAATTCTCTCAGCTAATAAGCCCAGAACCCATCTTAGCCTTACCCATCCAAACATACAAGAAAAGACAAAAAACTTTCTGAGGCTTAGATTGTCTATCTTTTGAAGTTATCTTTTCCCCTTGCTATTCATCTGACTCCCCCAAGACAACTCTTACATAAGTTAGATTTGTTCTTTCCTAAGTTTTTCAAACCCCTGAGTCCTAAGTCTGAACTCCATTCAAATCACCCTGAGAATTAATGCTTAGTGGAAGAACTACAAATAAGCTGGGTAGAACTGGGGTAAGGAGATTCTTTTCAGTGTCCATAATCCACCCCACCCTACCCCCTTGCTGCCATGCAAATCAACACAAAAACTAGACTGAAAGGCATCAGGTAGAACTGGTATAACTAGTGAACTCTGCCCTATTTCCCCTCAGCAACCAAAGTGTTTTGCTCCCTATCATTATGTAGCTTCTCAGATATGTCAGAGGTGTTTTTATTTTTGTTTTTGTTTTTTACTATCTATATTCTAGCAGGGAAAATTACCATGGATTGATCAAAATCTCTTAATCCATTTGACCCAGGAAGTTTTAAAGGCCCAGGGGTGGGGAGCCTTCAGACTCGAGGCCACATGTGGTCTTCTAGGTCCTCAAGTGCAGTCTTTTGACTGAATCCAAACTCTACAGAACATTGTTTGGATTCATTCAAAGGGCCACACTTGAGGACTTAGAGGGTCACATGTGGCCTCAGGGCCACAGGTTTCCCATCCCCGACCCAGGTTATCTGTCTACTATTAGGAATCATAGTGGAAGGAGCACTAGATTTGGAGCCAAGGAGAGCTGAGTTTAAATATTGACTCAGATACTTAGTTAATAGTCAATAAATATTTATTAAGTGCCAAGTATGTGTCAGGCACTGTGCTAAGTGCCAGGAATGCTAATATGAAAAAAAAAAGTCTCTACCCTGAAGGGGCATGCAATCTAATGGAGGAAGACAAAACACAAAAGGGAGATGATTGGGTAGTGTGGGGAGGGTAGTAGTGCTCAACATAAGACCATGGTGTAGAAGTCAGAAGTCCCAAAGGAGTACAGCCAGGTGAGAATTGAGATGTTCTGAGCTAAGCTCCCTCCTTAAATAATGGAGGGCTTAGAGTTCTGGGTCCCATACTCCAACCAGGTGGACAGGGGTAGTGCTAGAAGTGAAGTACCAAGGTGGATGGGACCTTGCAGGATGATGAAATGTAGTACCAACGCGATATTCACAGTATCTATGGCAGTCATAAATATCCCAGCACAATTCTGAATCACAAAATACAACAGACTCTTCACATGGAAGACAAAACCAAAACATTTATTCAGATACCAGAAAGCTGAATGTAACATAGCACCAAAAGTCTATATACAGTAACAATGCAGAGAAAGAAACGATCCCTAAGCTTTCCCCCATGCGAGGCTCCCCACAAACCAGCTCCATAAACAAACCACAAGTAGGACCCCTTAAACAAAATGCCCTTCTCTCATACACATTCTGCTGTAGGCTTGCCTGCGTCCTTCAGTTCTGACTGCTCTCTCACTAATTTTCCCCTCAGTTTTGCTTCACCCTTTCTTCTCCACCTCTTCCTGTTTTACCCTTTCAGCAAGCTCCTCCCACAAAAAACTCATGAGACTCAGACTTCCCTGTGACCTAGATAGGTCACATGGGCCTATTAATGAAGGGGAAAGATCTTCCCACTTAAATTACCACTACATGAGGTTTTCTGGGTAAACAGCTTCCTGGGGCAAGGCAGAGAAGTCTTGAAGTAATACAACTAGGCAAAAATTTACTAGGTTTTATTTTTTTTTTATTCTGGACAAATCAATTAACTTCTTTCAGACTCAATTTTCTCATCTATAAAACAGAGATAAAGATAACACCTACTCATAGGGTAGTTGTTGTTATTGCTGCTATTGTTATGATGACAGTTAATCCGTTCTTTTTTTAGCATCTGACAAAATCGGAACCAAATTACTTTTCTGGCTTCTGTAGGTTACAGGAAGTAGCCTGTTTAGAGTCAAGAGGTTCTAAAACAAATAAATGTACTTTCTGTTTTATGGGGTGTGCTCTTTATTTCACCAAGGCCCTTAGGGAAAATGAGCATTTAAATTTACTGATGTAGTTGATCTTGAATTCACTGAAGCCTCAATTCCAAGGAAAGATTTCTAAGAAATGCCTCTGTTTCTAAATTTAAAAAATAATAATAAGTTATAGATTTAAATGACCACTTCATAACTATGGTTCATAGCTAACAAACCAAATAGCGCGCAAGGTGCTTTAGTGTTCTTGCCAATTTCTGAAATGACCGATGTCTTTGGAGCCCTTTCTCTTGTATTAGCTTTAACAATAACTAATATTCCTGCTTTCTGCTTAGGATTCGGGAGGACCTTTTTTTTTCATCTTTTCTATGGAAGGAAAAAAAACATAATTTAGGGGGATTTGTTCTGTGAAGTTTGGATTTAGTCAAAGGGTTGCACTTGAGGGTCTACAGGGCTATATGTGACCTTGAGGCCACAGGTTCCCCACCTCTGATCTAATCTTTCTTTACTTCTTACCAGGGAAAATTTTGTAAAGGGAATAGTATAGCTCTAGTATATGTGGGTAGATAGATAAGATAAATGATAGATAGATAGATGGATGGATAGATAGATAAAGATATAGACGTGTCCATTATGCATATATAGAATTGTATACTGTAGAAATAACATATACTGTAAAAGATAATAAATAGGAATAACTAAAATCTTTAAAGATTTGAAATATTCTAACACTATATCCTCTGAGAAACTTACCCCTTTTTAAAAGCTGGATTTGTCATGACTAAGATTTCCCTATTCAAAAATGTTATAAAAATAATAACCGACATTCATAGTGTTTTAAGATTTGCAGAACACATATTATCTCGTTTTATCCAGCTAGGTGGGTAGAGCCCTGGGCCTAGAGTCAGGAAGTTGTTATTGAGTCCTTTCCATTGTGTCTGTCTCTTCCATGACCCCATTTGGGGCTTTCTTCAGAAAGATACTGCAAAGGTTTGCCATGTCCTTCTCCAGTTCATGTTTACAGATGAGGAAACTGAGGCGAACAGGCCCAAATGACTTACGCAGGCTCACACAGCTAATAAGTGTCTGAGGTTGGATTTGAATTCATGACGTTGAGTCTTCCTGATTCCAAGCCCAGTACTCTTATCTGCTGCGCCACCTAGCGGCCTGTTCTATAGTGCAGAATATCCAATTACAATTAGCTGTCCAAAAATGTCATGACTGGATGCTGAAGAAAACACAGTTTCTACTCAAAAACTTTATTGCCAATGTGCTTTACCAATTACCTCTTAAACAATCTAATGAAACCATTTCATCATGCCATATATAGTAACTGTTTGCAAAAATATTAGTGAAAAATCTTTCTTTTTATAACTAATAGCATATAAAACATTGAAAGATTATTTGACCAGTTTGCCTAAATGTTTATGACCTCCAAAAATTCCCAAAAGATTTTCAGATTAAAGGAATAAAGTCAACACTTTCTCTGTGTGTATGTGTACTTGAACCTGAAAGTAATTTTAATTATATGACTATCTATGGGAAGCACACTAAATATGTCTTTTCACAGAGGGAATAACAATGTTAGAAGAGGGTATTTCATATGTATTTTACCATTTTATGTTCACTATCACCCTGAAGAGCACCAATTCTACTAGTCCCATCTTACAGGAGAGGAAATTGACCTGTCTCCAAGGTCACACAACTTAAAAGTGGCAGTCAAATTCAAACTGAAGTCTTCTAATGCTAAATCTCTCTTTTTATAAGTATTTTTTAGTAAGTAATATAAATTTGAAATGAAGTTTCACAAAATTAGACCAAGCTGGTAGTCTTAAAATAATACTCATAGCCACGAATTCTTGTAATGATAAGTAAGAGACACAGGTTGGCAACTAACTTTTTGAATTTTTGTTTACTGCTAAACTTTTATCATTTTAATGATATAAAAGATTGTCTTAATATTTTCAGAAAAACCACATGCTCTCAAAACATGGTAACAAACTTCCCAGAACTATGAATCCAAATCCAGAAGGAGAAACTCAGAGTCTGCAAGTGACCAAAGCAGCCATGCCCAGAGCCTTGAAGAAAGGTGACAAGACTTTTCTCTCTGCACAACACCCCACAGTGCTAGATATCGTTCAGGAAGATGAAATTGCTATCACTTTGGAAAACCAAGAAAATTTTCTGGCAGGTATTGTAGTGATATATGTATCTGCTGCCCTGTTTTGTATTAATGTGGCCAGAGGGCTTTTGTTACCTAAACCAGGAACTAGAAAGTCCCTATTCCACTCTAGTTTTTAAGGGTTTCTGTTTTGTTTTTCTACCAAGGCTTGTTTGTTGAATTGTCTGCATGGTCTAGGGGAGGCCATTCATTCTCACTTATGCTCTATGATTTCAATGTGTCAAAGATCTGTGATTTCATTGGTCTGGGTTCCCTTTTTCACAGACACAGATCACAGACATTCACTCGTTGTGTGCCCTAGTACTGGGATAGGCAAACTATGGCCTCCTGGCTAAAGCCAGTCCTCTAATTAATTTCTGGAAAGCCCTCAAACTGGAAATGTTTTATACATTTTAAAATAAGGTTTTATTTTACCTAAAAATATAAACTACGTTCTTACTTAGGTCATTGACCATGCAAGATTAGATGGTGGCCAGAATTAGATGGTAGTTTGTCAATCCTTGCTTTAGTAAAGGAATAATTTTCATGACTTACGGTGGTCAAATGAAACACAAATCATTCCACTCACTCTGAGATTCTCCCAAGTGTCTGTGTTCAATATAGAGGCTAATGTTTGTCTTGAGTCCTGATCTAATGTCTCTTCTGTTAATAGATCAGGCAAGAACTCTAGATATAAGGGAATAGTATTAACTGGATTAAATAGCAAAGTACACGGCAGAGAAAAGTCAAGAAATAGAATTATTTTTACTCTCCATATGCAAATAAGTAATCTCGTATATCAGCGAGAGAGGGGTTTTCCTGTCTATGTTCTCACAACTCTATCTCCCAGAAACCTTCATTGCTTCTTGACTCTTTGTCTCCAGTAATACTATGGTATGGTCAAAAAAATATGACCAACCTTCTACTGATAAACGTCATTAGACTTAGCAAGACTCAGAGCACAGACAGTCTTGTCACTGGTCTCATACTTCATAAAGTTCCAACTTGGTAGGCCCTGCAAGAACTTGCAAACCCATCATCATCTCCTTTTGAAAACCTTTCACAGTGTTTGTATCCTACGTAAGCTATTAGTAAGTACTGCTCTGAGGCTTCATTGCAGCATGAGGGTAACTCTTGGTTCTTAAAGGATGGCTACATAAGCAGAACACAAGCTCTGTCATGTTCTAGCATGCTTTGGAGAGGATTTGAGGTCATCAACAAGTGTTATCTGTGGTCTGAAGACCAACCTACCTACGTGCAGAGAGCTTTCCATCCATAGGACAACCACTTGGTGAAGAATTCTTTGACCATAGGAAGCCATGAAATCAATTTTTGAAACTGAAATCAATTTGCTTTTGAGCAGCCCTCTTTGATTGGTGTAGTGGTGACAGCATTACAATCACACAACGTTAGCTTAACCGATCATATTCTAAATATGTGTGATTTTTGTCTAGTGACCCATGAGTGCACATATTACTGAAGGAATTGAATCACAGCAATCTAGACATCAAATCAAATCAGATGACAAACGGAAACAGCTGCAGAATAGAAAGCTGCTACACTGGTCCCCCTAGAAACTAGCAAGTGATAGTTTTGCAGTCTTTTTCAGTCCTGTCCAATACTTCAAGACCCTATTTGGGATTTTCTTCGCAGAGATATTGGAATGGTTTGCCATTTCCTTCTCCAGCTTATTTTATAGATGAGGTAACTGAGGCAAACATGGTGAAGTGACTCGCCCAGGATCATACAGCTACTAAGTGTCTGAGGCCAGATTTGAATTCAGGAAGATGAGTCTTCCTGATTCCAGGTCTGGTCCTCTATCCATTGTGTCACCTAGTTGCCTCATACGATTGGCTCAAAATTAGAGTGAATTCAAAATTCCACTGTGTTTATTGTATATTGACAAATAAGACAATAGAACAAAAATGCTACCTTAATGACTTTTCTCCAACAAGATAATTCCTATGCATATTTTAAATCATATAAGATTCCTTGAAAGAATAATAGAGATTTGATATCCTTCTGCTATATAAAATGGTACATAAAACAGGATGGTATAACTTTGCTCAAGGTGTCAGCCACTGTCATGGATGGTATCTAATGAAAAGTCCAAAAAGAAGAAGGCTCTCCAAAAATGGTGATATCTTTGCATATTCCTTTTCCAGTTGCTATTATATACGCTCAGACTGCTACAGCAGTTTCTAATGAAGATTCACTAATCATTCAAATCACATCTTATATCACCCAGAAGAATTCAGCCAAACTATCCACAGAGGGCAAATCAAGTGGATGAAGAATGTTTACTGTTAAGATTGTGATATGCAATTTGATGGACAGCCCACATGGTTGGTCTTTCAGTATATACATCTCATATAGACCCTACAGAGAGTAAACATGGGTAAGAATTTGAATATGAGGAAAAGAATAAGATGGAATGTATCCAAGAAATGACGGGATGCTTGAAAAGACTCCAAGTTTCTTCCTGAAATAAAAGTCCGTTCTTTTAACATCAGTGTTCTTCTGGTGAGACTACGTTATTTTGAATTACAGGATACCACAGACTTTGGGGTTAAAAGTTGTGGATAGGGGCAGTTAGGTGGCACAGTGGATAGAGCATTGGCTCTGAGAGAGTCACGAAGACCTGAATTCAAATCCAGCCTCAGATACTTACTAGCTATGAGAACCTGGGTAAATCACTTAATCCTGATTGCCTCCAAAAAGTTGTAGACAAAATTTAATAAAGATAAATGTATATTCCTCAGATACTGGATAGAAAGCAGACTTTGGAGTCAGGAATATCTGAATTCAAATCCTGACTCTTCCTCTGACACATACTAACAGTGAGATCCTAAGCAATCCCTTAATCTCTCAGTGTCTCATGAAATTCTCTAGGATTATACATTACTTCATAGTTCATAACCTGCAATGGTAGAGAAAATTTCCATATTGTGAGTTCCCTATCCAAATAAAGTCACTGTGCTAGATAATTGAGCATACCCAAAGAAAAGAGGGAAAAGTTCCTGCCTTCAGTGAATCTATTTTCTATATTCAGTGAATCTATATTCTAATAGATTCACTATTGCTGGTTCTCTCTATTGATAGTTTCAACAATTCATTGGGGGTGAGAGATGGCCAATGATCTATAATAAGCAATAGAAAATGATGCTTATGCCCTAAGGTACTATATAAATATGAATTATTATTACTAAATGTTTTGTCCACCCAGCATTTAGTGCAGGAGGAACTGTCTTCTTTTAAGTGGTGACATTTTACCTTTGTAAAAATATTTTTTTCTTTATTACTCCTGTACTTAATTTTAGAAAAAGAAAATTGAAACAAAATGAAGAAATGAGAAAAAATTGAAAATTAATAGTGCAATTTGCATGCATATCATGGACATTTCAGTACATTTGAACTCCTAAGCCATAATTCATCAGAGAGATTTTTTTGTTTGGAGGAAGAGGCCACTGTAGAAATCATAAATCCTAGAAGCATTGACATTTTGGGCAATTAAATAATAAGGTATGTCTGCCATCCTTATAAAGTGGAGAACTGAGAAAATGAATGAAATAAGTTAGGCCAAAACCAGGAAAATCTCTTTCATCTGATTATCCTGATATTTGAAGTAGGAATTTTCCTTTTCTCTATCTGGACTGTTAACTCAACTCTCCATTTTGTACATTATGGAATTAGGCATACCTAACTATCTCTCTTTTTGAGGTAAGTGTCTTTTGTTAAATATCCTTGTATATATATATAACCATGTAATCACATATAACCATGTAACCAATCACCATCTCATTATACTTATTATCTATTCTTCTTAGTTTCTACTTTTTCAGAAAGAGACCAGAATGATCTTGAACCCCCTATATCTACAAATAGAAAAAGTTCAGATGAGTCAAGAAATCAACCATATTTGGATTTCCCCCTGAGTGTTGATGGTCCCAGAGGCTCACCTAAAGCTCAGATACCATATTTTTTTGAAATGCCATCTCTTGGGTTGGAGACTCTCTCCATTAAGCTACCAAACCCACAATCTCATTTATCAGCAACATCCTTTATAGACAAGGGTGGGAGATGGAGCCCGACACTTCTTCAAGACACAAGACTTAAAAATCTCCTGAGGCTCAAGGATGAAAATATTCCAAACCCAATATGGCAGCCCCTAGAAAAGGGAAGTGCTAACACATCAATGGAAAGTGCTAACACGTCACCACAGCTTTCTCCCTTACCTAGGCTTAAACACATAGCCTTGAAAAAGGGTCTTTCAAAGAAAACTTATTGGATGAAAACATCTCAGCAAGTATCAAGTACATCCCCTCTAATTCTGGTCAACAGTTCCAGACCACCTGTGGTCCCCATGTCTCAGCAGCACGTGTTCTTGAGAAGAAGTTTGAGGCAATATAAGGAAAAGCCAAGAATCCTTTTTAACCACAAGAAGAATGTTAGAAACATAGCAGAGCATAATACTGCTCAAAAAGGGACAGATCGGAATCTCCCGCTGTTAGCACCCCCCTGTCAGACCTGGCCAGATAAAAGTCTGAAGTCTTAAAATTAGATTTTGCACAGTGAATGAATTGTATTTGTACAGCTAAAAAGAAAGCAGTATGGGTTTAGCTGCAACTTTTTTACACCCATGCTAAACAAGCAAGGATCACTAGGGATCAGGAGCCAAAATGACACAAAAAAAAGCTGTGGCTTTGACCTGAGAAGATCCCAGGTCTGTGCTTGTGACCCAAGGTGCCTTCCGCCTTTTTTATATGTAATACAAGAACTGGTAGTCCAGAGCTGGAAGTAGAAATTTGGAAACAAGCCTAGTTCTAATTTTTTATTTCTAGAATTAATTGCAGTATATTTAACATAGCTATATATATATACATATATATATATATATGCTTTAAAAGTTATGCCTATTTATAAAAAATAAACCATTCCCCAGGGACTCCCAAAAGCCATTTTAATGCATGCATCATAATTTCATAGTGAAATCTTTCTTCAGCTAAAAAACTCATATTTTTGAATGCCTACTTTGTTTATGGCATTATGCTTGGCATACTGTCCCAGCACTGGGGGTATACATCAAAAATTCAGGTATGGATCTTTTCTCATCATAGTAAAGAGCATAGATTTGCTAAATATCATCGTCACGGGTGCCCTGACCATTATTTCTGTCTTTGTCCAAATAGTTCAATCATTGATTATCCCACCAAATTTTGGGCCCTATGATTGGTTGTTTGTGATCCAATCTGCTATATGAACTACATATTTATTGACTACCATCCTGGTTGCACCAAAAACTCTTTATATAAGGCTTTCTGAATTTCTGCGGCATTCTTTGTCCCATAGAGAGGCTTTGTTTGTTTCTTATAGATAGCTTTGATGTATAGATTATTGCAGGCATTAATGTGGGATTAAACTTTTCTGTTATAATTTTAACCAGCAGTTCCTTATTAATCCTCATTGATCCTTATTCGTATACTGATGAAGTTAACATTAATCCAGTCTAATTTGGTGCAATGCCCTTGTTGTAATATCAATTAGGTCAGTGACCAAAGTATATGTATTACACTCCCTGCACTTTGGAATTATTAAGAGAGTCCTTAACCTAATATAGGAAAGAACTAATATAACTATATGGTAAAGATTTTCAAACTTTATAAACCTATGGTCCCATTTTTTCAAAACTGTCATACCTCTCACACTTTTCACACACACACACACAAAACCCTATGCAAATAATTTGCCTAGCTCAAATTTTATTCCAATAAGGTTTAAAATTTATTACAATTTTTAACAATACAAACTTTAAACATGCAATAAAAATAACACTCAGATATATATTAATTGATCAGATATTTTATAATTCATCTTTAGAACCTATTAAAATAAGTATAACAATAGTATGAACAGGATGGATGAGTTTTTTTGATGCAATGTTCCTTAAAACATGGTGTCATTGAGGATATTAACAGGGAGGAGCCAAGA
>CM053770.1:363650470-363686515 GCA_028658325.1 Potorous gilbertii | reverse complement strand
ATGAGGAGACTTATATACCCCATATTTATCTGTCCTTTACATTTTCTAGGACCCATTAGAGAAATTTTCCATTTCATTCCCTCCTTGGACACCCTAATATTTTAGGATTCACCAGAGAAAAAATATCAATTTTTCTTTTGTTCTAAATTTTAATTGGATAGCGTGTTTGCCCACATGTTTCCATTATAAAAATCATACCAGGTCCTTTGAGATAACTGATTGCTCATTTGAATACTTAAGAATATTTGTTGTATTACTGCTTACATTACAAATATGGTGACTAATATGGATATCGTGTTCCTAGAGTATTATTGCCTAGTAATGCATCTGGAGTGACGTAGAGGACCCCGTAGTTAAAAGAGTGTCACTGTACTAAAGAGATAAGGACATTGACAGCATTTTTCAGAATGCTATCAAAACTTCTGGGAGACGTAAAGTTTTTTCTAAGTAATGTGAGGAAAATGACAAAATGGTATTTGTTTTCTGTAGGTTGTCTGAGTATATTAACTTTTCTAAAATTTCTAGTAGGTTTGGAGTTTCAGAAAGTATTTGCAAACTGATTACTAAGACTCTTACACAGAGGATGAAAGCACACTTCACAGGATTAAGAGTTGGTTAATGAATAAGGAAGTATCTATAGGATAATCTATAAATTATCAAGATTGACCTCGAAGGGAAAAAAAACAACTGAATTTCCAAGAACAGCTATAGATGCCAATAAACCTCCACATCTCCATCACTGTGAAATCATAGGTCTAGATTAGAACTTTTTTTCAGAAAAGGAATCACATCCCCCTGAGGAAAAAAAAAAGAGGGAATATCTGGGTCAGAAACATAATTGAAGTACTACAAATAATACACACATGAAGTAGAAAAATGAGGTAGACTGATAGAAAATCTCAAAGGCAAAGAAGCATTTGGAAACATACAATCTAAAGATCTCAGAACCTGAAGGCAGTTAGCAAAAATACTAGAAATGTAGTATAGTAGTGGGGGAAAGAAACTAGAAGCACCTACTAAGCTCATTTAACCTACAACTTGGAAAAATGGAAAAGATCCTTCAACATGGATGGAGAGTCATCTACAAAGGCAGCAAGAATAAGGAGGAATAAAATGTGAGGAAGCATACAGGGTTAGACTGAAGCAAGTATAGAATACTCCCAAAAGCTTAGGCATTCCTAATTGGTTTTACAGGACTATAATGACTAAACAATGATAACTGGTATTACAGTCAAACAAAAGAGGGTAAATATATCAGTTCCTAGACAAAGTACCCAGGTTTATAAATTATTTCCAAGTTGTGGTTGTTGTTTGTCCTTCCTTCTCAAAGAGGATCATAACATCAGGAAGGTGATGCCATGACATGCAGGTGAATTGGATTTAACTGAGGGATGACTGTGTAAAGTAACCAGCCTCACTCTCTCCTCCACAGCCATCTGATTCTAATGGTGAGATAGAGATCGGATCCTGCTCTATTTCCAGGTTGTAAAGAATAATAAGGTGGGAAAGTTAGCTCAGCCTGGCTCCAGAACATCATTCCCAATATGGACCTCAAAAAACAGACAGAAGACCATCTCTGATAACCCGGATCTAAGGGCAAGATTCTACTAGAAATCTGCAGAGAAATAGAACTGTAGACAGGACCCATCCACTAGGAAAAAAATAAAGGTCAAAAGACAAATATTTATTAGGTACTTTCTATGTACCAGACGCTATATCAAACACTGTAAGTACAAAGAATCAAACAATTCCTTTGCACAAGGAACTAACTTACGATGTAATGGAGTCAAAAACAAATCCATATGAAAATAAATACAAAGCGGATGAATGAAAACATGTGTAAAGTAGCTAAATAACAGGTAGTTTGGAAGGGAGGGCACTAGCAAGGATAGAATCAACCAAGGGCAGACAAAAAGGAAGAGTTACTTTCTTTTACCACTGTGATTGGATGGATATTTCCGAGACATTATAGAGTAGTAGATAGAGTACCAGTCAGGAAGAACTAGTTTTAAATCCTGTCTCAAAGACTTGGTAGTTATGTAACCCTGAGCAAGTCACAACCTTTCTATGCCTCAGTAATCTCCACCCCCTCCCCCATAATGAGAAGGTTGAACTCAGTGAAGTCTTCATCTAGAAGGTCCCTTTCAGCTCTACATTTGTGATCCTGTGACATAGGGGTGATAGGTGAACTGAAGAAAGGAATGCAGAAGTCATGTTCAGGACTCTGAATTCCTGAGAATCAGCAGCTAGAAACAGATGAAACAAATGAAAAATCTCAAGAGACAGTTTCTGGGCAATTAATAACCAATTTATTAATTAGGCTAGCCGAGAATCAATAAATGATGGCCATTCTCTCAGTAATCAAAAGACCCCAATGGAGATCCTGAAAGGTCTTAAATACCTTCTGAAAGGTAATTACCCTGACAAGTGAAAATCAAGCCTCCAATAATCTGTGAAGGAAGAAGCCACGCCCCATCTGGAACTCTCTAGCTATGCTTTCCTTCATGAACTGGGTCACCCTAAACTCTAATGGAGGGGCCAAAAATAGGGGTTCCTTTCCCCAGGGTAAGGACTCACCTAGACTGGATGAATTTTGTTCATACTCTAAACAGAAATTAGGTCTCCTAGTTAGATAGGGTCCTGCCCAAGATTGATAAGCACATCCCTTGAAGGCTGGTACCGGGTTAGTAAAAGAGGAGTTCTTAACTTTTTTTGTCATGGAACTCTTTGACATTTAGTAAAGTCTATGGACTGCTTCTCAGAATGATTATTTTTGAAAAATAAAATACATAAGCTTACAATACATGGGATTGATTTTGTTAGGATTAGAATAGATTAGCACAGAATTAGAAAGGAAACCAATTATATTTAAATACGTAGGATTACAAGGGAAACCAAATATATTAAAACATAGTCATCAAAATATTAAAAAAGCAAATTCATGGATCCCAGGTGAGGGAATTGAGGGGATTAGAACAGCAAGTGGTTAATTATGGGAATTAAGTGAATCCACTGACTCAGTTCTGGATCTAGTGCAGTTCCCTCTCTATTCAATTATGGATCTAGTCCAATTTCTGCCTTATGAGAAAATTGTATTCAATTATGGGAATTGGGAGAAGACCTTATTGTATTGTTTGAAACTAGCCCTGCATGACTGAGAAGGTGGACCACCTGTACCTGGACACTTAAATAAGGACATAGATTATGTTGACCTGAAACTCAGTCAGATCCAAAAACTGATGCAAGGAGTTTTCTAACAATTTTGTGTCTCAAGCAACCCATGTCTTATCTGAAAACTGACACTGAACTGATCAATCAAGTATTGTTTCCATGCTCCTTTGATTGTTTATAGACACTTGAGGGGAGTGGGACACCTCTTTTTCTGATTTCAGGGAGTTGCATCTGTTCACTCTCCTTTTCCCAACTTGGAAAGTCACTAATTTTTTCTTCAACTAGAAATCATATTACCTAATGTTGCAGTTATCTTGTAATTAATTAGTTTTATTTGATTGTTTTTCATATGAAAGCTTATCTCCTCCTGTGTTCAGGGTCTATCCCTAAGCTGAGGAAGAGGCTGATCCCCATTTATTGAGTAATTGGCATGCATTGCTTAATAAATCAATATACTCAGAAGATAAAATCTTTGTTTCCTCAATCATTTCATCTTTCAGTCACCACTCAAGTTAAGAATCCTTAGTCTAGAATAGGAGTGGGGAACTTGCAGCCTCAAGGTCACATGTGGCCCTCTAGGTCCTTTGCCTGAATCCAGACTTCACAGAATAAATCTCTTAATAACAGGATTGTTCTGTAAAACTTGGACTCTATCAGAAAGTTGCACCCAAGAACCTAGAAGGCCACATGTGGCCTCGAGGCCACAGTTTTCCCATCCCTATAGTAAAAGGGTTGATTCTGATAACTGAATCAAATGCGCTACAAGTCAGATAAGGTGTCCTAAAATGCCCAAAATTGATCTTGATATAAGACCATGACATCACAGAGTGCCAGCTGGAAGTCATTACATGCCTTGGATCTCATCTGTATACAGGGGATAGTCATAGTTGTGGGGGAAAGAGGGAGGAGGAAATCAAATTTCTTTTTATTCCTACTTTATTTCTTAGTCTGGCTTCATAAACTTTTGGCTTTAGGTACACAAGCAGAGTCTGCCCTTGTAAACGGGCATTAACTTCTCATTATTTTGACCTTATCCTCTATTCTTCCACTCTCAAATAGAAGTAGGCTTTCTCAAAACCATGCCAAAGCTTACAGCTTCCTTCCAATTGAAAGTTTGACATTATGTGATAAGGCAGGCAAATCCATCTGCCCAAATCCATAGTTCTCACTGTTGCTATCCACTTTTCAGGATATTGAAACAATCTTGCTTATAAACAGATGATTCATTCCATCCCCCAACACTAGCAGTATAAATTGAGTTCTTCTGAATTTCTATTTCAGGGACAATGTTGAGCATGACATCAAAAATATTCTCTCCCAAAGATACCCTTTCCAGTTTTCATTACCTCATGGTTTCTTTGCCATTTCTGGAGTCAACCAAGGTAACTTTGGTAAAACCATCAGTATAAGAGACTACTCCAGGAAGTTATGAGCTTGCCTCATGGACAGCATTTAAATAGAGAATGAATAGTCTTCGATCAAGGATCTGTAGGAAAGAGTCTTCCCTGGGTGATTAACGGTTAAAATCCTCTCCAACTATGAAATACTATGATTCTATGATATCATGACAGGAGGCAGATATAGTAAAGAGCATACGTACGTTGGCATGACCCAATACCAAAGGGTCTCATTACAAGTAGTAACAACACAATTCAAATAAAGTTCTCCTCTAATGCCTTATATGTCCCTGAGTTCCCAAAGGCTATGTCTATGATGCACAAATCCTGACAGATTCTAATAAATTGGCAAGATTTGGAAAAAAAGGCACAGGAAAGAACTATATACCTATTATATACACACCTGGCTAAGTTCAGAGACATTCATCATCAAGTTGCCACAGGGTGATGAATTTTTTGACCATGGCAACTCTTGACAAAAACCATTTACTAAGTCAGAGAGGACTTGTGATCAGCACCAATAGAGAAAATTACTGTTGTTGCTCCATCATTTGAGTTGTGTCCAACTCTTGGTGACCCCATTTGGGGTTTTCTTGGCCAAGATGCTGGAGAGATATAATATTAATTATGTTAATGAGAGCTAAAGATCTTCCCCACCCATTAATGGACCTGTTCATGAAGGAAAGCTTGATTAGGGGAGATTTGTTTTGCAGGAAGACCTACACCTTTTGTTAATTTCTAATGAGGCACTGGTTCTCCGTGGTTGTGATGCCCTCTGGCTCTGAAAAGTATGTGCGTAAGTGTATATATACTCATTGGAAGTGTTGATTTGACCAGAAGAGACTCTGGGCAGCTGCTAAGGAGCCCCTGGATTTGAAAACCCAGATATTGGTGCTTCTCTCTCTGGTAACTATGTATGTATGTATGTTTGTATGATCAGACAGTTGGATCTGTCTGTTGATCTCTGATGTATGTATTGCTTCTATTGCTGATGGTCAGACAGTCGGAAGCCCTGTCTCTTGATCTTTATTTCTCTGTTTATATTTTCTCTGAAGTTCAGGGTGCTGACTTTTTCCCCTTGAAGTAAGTGAATGATATATGTGCTTGATTAAAGTAGATTGTTGACCCCTCAAAAGTTGCCTTTCCTTTTAGAAAAGCAGATCAAAGAACCTGTGATAGCAGGCCCTCTTGTGTATTCCAGGGTCCTAGCTGATACAAGTGGTTTTCCATTTTCTTCCCCAGATCATTTTACACTTGAAGAAACTGAGGCAAACAGTGTTAAACCAAGGTCACCCAGCTAGTAAGCATCTGAGACCAAATTTGAACTCAGGTCTTCTTTACTCCAGTCCCCAATGCTCTATTAACTGTGCCACCTAGTTGCCCTGGTAGAGAGAGTATCTTACTCAAATACTCAAGTAGTTCGGAGATTCTCTCTCTGGTGATTCAGATCACAATTTCTCCACATGTCTGCCCATTCTGTGTGATAACTGTCCAAGTCCATCCCCTGTCCTGAGCACCTTAGTCAAGTTCTCTTGATATCCTGAAAATACCAATGGATCATGCAAGTTGTCCAGGTATTCCTTGCTCTCGTCATTAAACCATCTCATCTTAATGTTTTAATCACATCATTTCTTTGATCATACCTTTTACAGAGCTTCTCCTCCATGATTCCTTATTTGGAATGAGTTGTAGTCCACTTGTATCCACCATCAACATTTTCATTTTTGTTTAAGTGATCTTCATCTTCCTTCATGAGGGACTAATACCCATACCAATGAAGTCAAGATACTTGGAGCACTCAAATGTTTCGTAGCCCTGTGTCACATATCCGCAGGCCAGTATATGACTGAGATGTCAGTCTGCTAGTATTCATTTTTGAGAATTTTATTCCAAACACTTTCACTGAATCCATTGAATGAAAGGACCACCATGACCTTTCCTGAAGCTCCATTGTATATACAGTACCCACAAAATTTGGAGGATGGTTGTCTTCTTCAACGAGCAATTGATTTGTTTTCAAAAGGCTCATTTAGCTGTAACTACGTTGGGTAAGATGCATATTTATTATGAGGATGATTGCAACACCAAGAAGGGCCAGCTGGCAATCATTACATGCCTTGGCTCACAGCTGTAGGAGGGTAAAGAAAGAATTGTGAGGCAGGAGGTGGAAATCAAATTTCTTTTTATCCCTATTATATTTCTTAGTTAGTTTGGTTTCATAAACTTTTGGCTTCAGGGACACAGAAGAACTTGCCCTTATAAAATGAAATTGCTTGTTAACTTCTCATCATTTTATCCTTCTCCTATGTCCAAAAAGAAGTTGGCTTTCTCAAGATACCTGCCTTAGTTTAGAGTTTTCTTTTATTTTGAGGTTTGGCCATTGTATGGTGAAGCATCTAATTCCATCCACCTATATTCTGAGTTGTTGCCTTATAGTTTCTTTTGCAAAAGTCTTGTATAATGCTTGTGCTAACTTTCCCTTTCCTGACAGTACGGCATATTATAGAAGGCAACAGTAATTGGTCATTTCTGATCGGCCACATGACTAATAAAATTTCAGAATCATCTGGAATAATGAATGTTACTCAGATGAGATTTTCAGGAATAGGAAAAATGTTACTATGTCATGCTGCAACTAGACTCTTCAGCAGTGGTGGAAAAAACTTAATTCAGAATCAGAAGATGAGGGTTGGAATCTTGGCTCTGTTATTTTCTATGTGACCTTACTCAAGTTATTTACCTCCCATGACCTCAAGTTTGCTCATCTGTTAGATCGACTAAACAAACTCTAAAGTACATTCCAGCTCTAAATTCTATGAGAAATGCAGCTGCCTGCTGTGGATATTGAGAATTGTCAACGCTTCTTCCTTTTTCACAACTGCATCACAGGAAACTCCTTTTGGTTGTTTAGTAGAACACTCTATAAACAGCAACAATAAACAAAAGTGTATGTTGACCAGCACAACTGATTAGCCTGGGTGTGATAAATCTTGACTGGACCTCCACTTGACTAGGGCTCCAAGGCTGGAAAGAGAGGCAGCTCCAAGGCTGGCTCAAAGAGGCAGAATTATAGTCTCCCTTTTGATCTAGGATTCCCATTTTGGTCAGTCTTCTGCCAGCTAGGCTAGTGAGATCTTGCTCTATGCCTCCAGTTTACCCACACCATGGCTGCTGATGGCTTCTGAACTTCTTCCTTTCTCCACACACAGCCCAAGACCTCCCTATCCAGGAATACCACTCCCCTGTGCAGATACAGTTCTCATTCTACTCTGGATATGTAACTTTAAAAGCAAGGACCCCAACACAGCCAGGAAGAGCTGCTGTGCAAGTTCTTTGGTCTGCTTTTCTGAAAGGAAAGGCAAATTTCAAGAAGTCAACCATCACTTTAATCAAGCACATGTATCATTCAGGGGGAAAAGTCAACAACCTGAACTTCAGAGAAAATACGGAGAAATCTAAATCAACAGACATGGCTAACTGCCTGAAATAAGCAATACATACATCATATATCAATAGACAGATCCAACAGTTACCAAAGAGAGAAACACCAACATCTGGGTTTTCAAAGCCAGAGGGGCTGCTTAGTAGCTGCCCAGGGTCTCCTCTGGTCAAACACTTCCACTCAGTTAGCCCCAAAGCAAAACCTCACCTCAGAGTATTTATATACTTTTAAGAGTCAGAGGGCATCATAACCCTTGAGAACCAGTGCCTTATTAACAAAAGGTGTGGGCCTTCCTACAAATCTTCCTCTGATCACATTATTCAATCAGAGCCACTTGATTATACTAAAACAAAAAAATGCATTACGAATACAGTAACCCAGAATTGGGGAATGGGTGGCAAAGTTGTCAGTTAGCACCCATTGCAGGAGCAACTACACTACACTGAATGTAGTTGTGCTCTCATATGACTCTAGGACTTGGTGCCCAGTCTCTCCCTAAGTGATGGAATACCTTGACATGGGGTATACCCTGACTCCATCCCCAGTGTTTGCTGTCTCCCTACACTGAGGTTTTCTGGATTTCCCCATCAGGATTCAGTCTGGTCCATTTTTCAGATTTGCTTGGAAGCTTGTGAAGGAGAGCTCACCACATTGTTTCTTATGAGTCTGCCATCTTGACTTTGCTTTTTAATGGTCTTTTCTCTGTCTTCATCCTGTTTGACTTCTCTGCCACCTCAGGCACTGCTGAGTGTCCTCTTCTGAAAATTCTTTTTCTTTAGTTTTTGTGATGCAGATCTCTCTTAATTCTTTTTTTAAAAACCTGTTGGATCACTACTTTGCATTTTCCTTTTCCAGATCTTCTTTTAAGGAAATGCCCAAGAATTGTAGCTACCCTTCAAAGGTCTCCCCTTGGCCTTCTTTCCTTCCGTTTCTACTCTCTCTTCTCTGGTGATCTCATCAGTTCCTATGGATTCAATTATCACTTTTATGTAGATAATTCTTATATCTATTTATCCAACCTTGACCTCTCTTCTGACCTCCAGTCTTAAATCAAGTCAAAAAAGGATTAATTAAAAGCCTATGTATCAACTGAGGCAACTAGGTGGCACAGTGGATAGAGTGTGAGACCTGAAGTGAGGACAACTCTTTTTCCTGTGTTCAAATCTGGCCTCAGACACTTATGAATTGTGTGACCCTGGGCAAGTCACTTAACTCTGTTTGCCTCCGTTTCCTCATCTGTAAAATGAGTTAGAGAAGAAAATGGCAAACCACTCCAGTATCTTTGCCAATAAAACCACAGATAGGGTCATGAAGAATTAGAAACAACTGAAATGACTGAACAACAAAAACATGTACCAGGCACTGTGTAAAGCCAGTTTCTCATCTCAAGGAGCTCATAATCTAATGGTGGAGAAAACATGCAAACAATTATTAACAACCCAATATATTCAGAATAACTTGGAAAATATCTCAAAGAGAAGGAATTAGCATTAAGGGGAGCCTGAAAAGGCTCCTTGCAGAAGCTGTTATTTCAGCTGAAATTAAAGGAAGATAGGAGGCAAAGAAAAAGGAGGGAGAATGTTATAGACGTGGAGGATAGCTGGTAAAAATGCCCAAAGTCAGGAGATGGTATGTTTTGTGCAAAGAACAGCAATGAATCCAGTGTCACTCGATTGTAAAGTATGTAGAGGAGAGTGAAATTTAAGACTGAAAAGGTAAGAGGGGGCTAGGTTTTGATAGATTTTTATAAGCCAACCACAAGAATTGAGATTCAATTCTGGAAGTAATAGGGAATCACTAGAGTCTATCAAATGGGAAGATGACATGATGACATGGGAAAATGACAAACTTGTGCTTTAGGAAGTTCGCTTTGACAGCTGTGTAGAGTATGGACTGACTGGGGAGAGACTTTGCACAAGGAAACCAGCCACTAGGCTACTGCAATAGTTCAGGTGTGAGGTGATGAGGACCTGCACCAGAGTTGTGGCAATGTCAGAGGAGACAAGGGACCATATACAGATGGCATTGCTAAGGTGAAATCACCAGGACTTTGAAACAGATTAGATATAAAGGGATAGAGTAAGGAATGAATGACACTTGGATTGCTTGTCTGGGTGACTGGGAGGTTGCTGGTGACATCTCCAGTCTGCCCTGTTGACTTAGCTCCATAAGACTGTCTACCATGATAAAATTCACTCTAACCCTTGACTACTGCTTACAGTGAAACTACTCTCCACCCCTGAGGTCTCATCTTCTGATTGGTTGGTTCCTCCAAGAAGCCCCAGTTTAAGGAGGAGGTCCAAGCCAAAGATGTCTTCATCTCTCTACGTGGTGCACTACTTCCTATCTCCACAGGACTTTCTTGACCATGCCCCTACACTTGAGTACTTTCTGCCTCCTTCAGTTCAGCCTTTTCAACTTCTTTTTATGTGTCTTCCTCCATTAGAATATAAATTAGTTAAGGCCCCCCCTTTCTGCTTTTACTTATATTCTGAGCACTTAGGACAGTACCTGGAACATGTAAGTGCTTAATAAATGCTTCTTGCCTGACTGACCTTAACAGTAATATGCAAGTCAAAAAAAGGAGAGGGCTTGGGGAAAAATACAAGTTCATTTTGGAGCATGTTGAATTTAAGGTGTCTGCAGGACATCCAGATAAAACTGCCCAGTAGGCAGTTGGAGATATGAGACTAGAGATCAGGAGAGAGGTTATATGTTGAGTAGTTTTTCATGTCTGACTCTACACAACCCCATTTGGTGTTTTCTTAGCAAAGATACTGGAGTGGTTTGCCATTTCTTTCTCCAGCTCATTTTACAGATCAGGAAATTGAAGCAAACAGGAACTGACTTGCCCAGCTAGTAAGTGTCTAAGGTCAGATTTGAACTCATGAAGATGTATCTGTCTTCCTATAGGGCTGGCTCTGTACCCACTGCACCACCTAGTGGCCCTATAGAGATTGTAATTGGATAAAAAAAGTCTGAGAACCATCTATTGCCTCTTGGATATCTTGCAGACATCTCAAACATACTATGTCCAAAACAGAATTCATTATCTTTCCCCAAAGAAATATACTTCTTTTTACAACTTCCCTGTTACTATTAAGGGTACTACTTTTCTCATATTCACCTAGGCTCATACTGTCAATGTATTCTTCAATTCATTTGCTCTCACCCTGCATATTAATCTATCACCACATTTTATCATTTCTATCCTCACAGTATCTCTCCTATTTCTTCTTTTCTCTCCACTCTCATAGACACCACCATGGTGTTAGCCCTTGTTACTTCATACTTGGAGTGTGTGATAGTATAGTGGTCTCCTTGCCTTAAGCTTCTCCCCACTCCAGTCTATCCTCCACTCAGATTCCTAAGTAATTTTCCTAAAGTGCAGTCTATATAACCCTCTTCTCCACACTCCTCTCCACATACTCTAGGATCTGGCCACACTGGTCTATTTGCTGTTCCATATATAAAAACAGCCCATCCCCCAACTCCATGCATTTTTGTTATATATCTCCCATATGTTATATATCTCCAAAAACGTTCTGCTTCTCATCTCTGCCTCTTGGATTCTTTCAATACTCAACAAAATCATACCTTCTACAGGAGGTCTTTCCTGGTCCCTCCACAACTCATCACTAATGGTGCTTTCCCTCTGAAATACTTCCCATTTACATTGTATTGACATTATATAAATCTTGTACATGAATAACTGTTTTCATGTTATCTCCCCACTAGAATGAGAGCTTCTTAAAGGGAGAAACCAAATTTTTTTTACTTCTCTCTGTATCCCCATCACTTAGAACAGCGCCTGGCACATAGAATGTTTTTGTTGTTGATGATGACGATGATGAAACTTGGGAATGAAACAAGTAGAATCAGAAAAATAATTTGTGCGATGACTATAGCTATATAAATAGAATGATAGTTACTTGTCCTAGGACCACATCTATATGACTTGTATTGAAGAAAATGAGAAGAATGAGATAAGAAGAAGACTCATACTCAGTTTCCAGGCAAGACATATTAAGTATAAAGTTATCAAGGCAGAAGATTTAATCTTAGTATGTTAAGAGACTTACTGGCATCCTGAAAAAATAGATGGGAACAGGATGTGGTACATATCAATTTTCATATCTGATATTGGATTTGTAATAAGAGTAATTTCGTTCAACCTACAGAAGGCAGGTTTACACGCTAATACTTGTGTTGAACTATGCAAAACAACTGTGCTCTCCCTACGCAATAGTCTGCAAAATGGTAACCCAATTGAAAATTAGTAACAATTTATTTAGCACCTAAAA
The DNA here is from genome assembly GCA_028658325.1 of Potorous gilbertii. Classification (NCBI taxonomy): domain Eukaryota; kingdom Metazoa; phylum Chordata; class Mammalia; order Diprotodontia; family Potoroidae; genus Potorous; species Potorous gilbertii. The sequence goes on along the minus strand of CM053770.1, from coordinate 363,674,201 downwards.
GAAAAAGTATAACTATAGCAACTTGTCCTAAATAACTCATATAATTTAGAGAAATCACATTTATCTGAATCCCACTAAAAAGATAAGTTGAACTTTCATATAATAAGGGGCATCTCCATGGGCACAAGGTAGCTAGTAGGGTATTTTGCCCTTATTTTTCATATGAGAATATTGAAACTTGGAGAAGCTAAACCATTTGCCCAAGGTCCCAAAGCTAGCAAGTGTCTGAAGTACGATACTAATTCAGGAGTTTCTGATTTCAGGTCCAGTAATTTAGCCACTTTGCTGGTGGACTGTAAGTCTGCCTCAGATAAAGAATACATAGACTTTTTTGACAAGTTTTAAATAAATTAATTAAAGGAATTGTCAGAGCGATAAATACACCAAGACAAGGCTAGGATATCTTTGTGAATGTGACAAAGGAATTTGGTTATAATGTTGATACAGGGAGGTGGTTTTGGAATTGATTTAATGACCTAACCCCATAAGCAATGAGCAATGAAAGCCTAGAATGTCACAGGGCTCTGTTTTTATCTCTGTTATATTCATTTTTATTCATGACTCTTATGAAGGCACAAATGACATTATTAACAAATTTGAAAATGATATGAAGCTAAGAGAAATGAAAAATATATTGGGGGGCAGAATCAACATCTAAAGTGATCTCAACAAGGAATATGATGGGTCACTTGTAATAAGATAAAATTTAATACCTATACATGGATTAAAAAAGAAGAAGAATCCATCTCCCAATTCCACGCATGAGCATGTGTTTTCGTTCATTCCTGGAATGTTCTTCTCCCTTTCTCCCTGCAAGTATAAAATAATAAAGATAGCTATTTTTACAACGTGCTTTAGAAATATTATCTTATTTCAAACTTACAATAACTGTAGATGCTTTTACTATCCCTATTTTACAGATGAGGAAGCTGAGGCATACTTCAGATATGTTACACAGTTTGTGACAGGCAAAATTTGAACTCAGGTCTTTTTTCACTATGGATCCAGTGCCCTATCCATTGTATCACCTAGCTGCCAATGAAAAAGAATTAGTTAAATCTTGATGTTTTAGTGGAATGCAAGCTCAATAGGGGAGGGCAGTTGGTGGCACAGTAGATAAAACACCAGTCCTGGACTCAAGAGGGCTCACTCAAAAGTCTAGATTTGAACTGTGACCACAAGTCCCCTAACCCTATTTACCTCAGTTTCCCCATCTGTAAAATGAGCTGGAGAAGGAAATCACAAACTGCTTCATTATCTTTGTAGAAAATCACAAAAGGGGTCACAAAGAGTTAGACAGGACTAATTTAAAAAAAAATTCAATACCTTGGGACAGCCAAAAAAATAACCCTATTGCAATATTGTTATATTCAGGTGTATGCCAATAAATTTTCAACAAGGATTTATTTTAAAATATTTATAAAAAGATAAAATATCACATATGCACATATATACGTTTATAATACTTACATATATGTCTGATATATTTTAAGTTTAATCTACATTACTAACATTTTCTCACATTGTTGAGTCTAGAAAATCAATAAACTATAAATCAAGCCTGGATTTGCTGCCTTTGTCAATTTCTAAAGTGTAAGAGCTCACAATGAATATTTAATAATTGTCTCTCACCAGTCAGTCCAAGCTGGCTCCAGCACACTCTTGGCTAGATTAAAGTATAATGTCCAGAAGAAGGAGCAGGATAACGCTTCTGGACCTTACCATATTCTAATTGTATTCAAATTTTTTTGTAGCTCTTCATACCACATTTTAGAAAGTATGTTGACAGTATGTCTAGTATACAGTATATCAACATATACTACGTCAATACTATATCTAGACAATGACCATGGTGGCAGGGGGACTATTGTGAAGATGATATTGACAGGGATCTTTAGCCCAGAAAAGAGTGAGTGTGAGGAACATGATAGCCATCTTCAAATTCTGGACTGTCATATAAAAGAGTGATTAGTTTTGGTCTGTCAGAGTACTGTGAAGATAACTAGGACCAGTAAGTGCAGGGAACAGGGAAGCAGATTTCAGATCAGTTTAAGCAAAATATTCTATTAATTTTTGTTGTTGTTCAGTCATTTCAGTTCTATCTCACTCTTTGTGACCCCATTTGAGGTTTTCTTGACAAAGATACTGGAGTGGTTTGCCATTTCCTTCTCCAGCTAATTTTACTGTTGAGGAAATGGAAGCAAATTGAGGGTTAAGTGATTTGCCTAGGATCACACAGCTAGTAAGTGTCTACTTGGTGACTCATGAAGATGGGTCTTCCTCTTTCCAAGCCAGATTCCATCCACTGCACCACATAAGTGCCTTATTCTAACTATTAGAACTGTCTAAAAATGAAAAGAACGTAAAAAGCTCCTCATCATCTTCAAACTGAGACTGTATACCCAGTTATGGTGGATATTTTCATGAAGATTCATGCTTCCTGTTTGGTTTGGAATAGACTACCTGTAAAGTCCTTTCCATCTCAAAGAATCTACTGTTTTCTCCCCAGGGTAAAAGCACCCCTGTTCTAGCATTTCAGGAATAGAAACTGTGCCATCCTTTTGATGTTAAGTATGGCATCTCAGAATAAATAAAAACTGGTCCTCAAATTGAGCATCTGATGAGAATTTTGTCATTAAAGACAGCTAGCTGGTTTTTGCCTTCTTGAGTTTACATTTACTCTGTTTTTAAAAAAAAATGCACTCAAGAGTTATGGTTTTCTTTCTGGAAAGGTCCAGGTAATATTTTGAAGAAAATTCACAGACTGCACCTGCACATATAAAATGTAGTTAGTGTCGGTCAGAGCATTTCTCAGACTCTTTCCTGTAAGCGCCTATCAGCACCCACATAATATGTTCTGTTCCATTCTGCATAGCCCCTACAGCTGTGGCTGATTCCTACTGTACTCCATATTTGGCCCATTTCACTTGACAGAACAATCAACCAAGGCTTTTATGTGAAATACTCTGTCAGACACAACCTAGTGATTTGTCTATGAGCTCATGTGTTGTTCCTCAGCCCAAGTCAGCACATTCTCCAAACCTTTCCTTTCCAGACTTTGATTTGGCTTTGGCTGTGAAGGATAATTAAAGTTTGCTGGGGAGGGGAGCGATGTCTTGCCAACCCTACTGCTTTCTTACTTGCGACAGGATTCCCAAAGCAGCTAGAGTTGCACAGAGGGAAGCACTCTGTAGACAGTAGGTGTCCTTTCAGATATGATCAGGGGTCAGTCATCCCTAGTATTTATTGTCAAGCAGTAGAAGCCAGAGGGCATCATATGTGAGAGTCACATATGAGAGTCTGCTGACAACTACTGCACTTGGAATCAGGAAGACCTTGGTTTGAATCTTGCCTCTGACATATTGCTGTGGGATATTGGGCAAATTACTTCTCTGCAATTCTTTCTTCTTATCTCAAAAATGGGGATTTTAAGACCTGCAATACCTCACAGGTTTTTCACAAGGTTCAAATGAGATAAATTTAAATCACTTTATAAAGTGTTACATAAATGCTATTATTTTAATTGTCATCATTAATCTACATCTTGTGAGGTTTTCCATTTTAGAATTAACACCAATGAGAAAAAATAGTTCAACGTATTCATTATCATGCTATTGTTTCCATCCTAGAAGAACCTGAAATTCTAAGGGCACAGGCAGTTTTTGATCTCCTCCAGCAGATTAAAAACAACTGAGCTCAGCACTTAATGTGTAAGACTATCTAGTTAGAATCGTTGTTACTGTTGTCATTTGTCCTTCCTTCTGGAAGAGGACCATGACTCCGGGAGGTGATGTCATGACTCGCAAGAGAATTGGATTTAAGTGAGGGATGGCTGTGCAAAGTTACCAGTCCCACTTTCTCCTCTGGAGCCATCTGTGTCTAGTGTCAAGATGTAGATTAGGACAACTGGAGTTTGCCCTGGATGTAGTCGGAGACCTTGACCATTTTAAGCTAAGATCTTTAACAGATCTAAGTTTGATTGAGGCAATACCATTTCAGTGATTAAGACTAGGTAAGAAATGAGGCAGAAAATGGCCTCTTTAACCTAGTGAAAAAAAAATTAATCTAGGAGAGAAAGACCCTCAGGATTTCTGGTCAAAACAGAAACAATGCTATTTACATTTACTCAGAACCAGTTAGGGGCCAAACAATGACCAAGTGGACGTTGGCCTGGGACCTAATGTTGGCCATAGTGATTTGGGAAATCTGGCCTGTAAACTCCAAGATAACTTTTGAGGTTTCAGTGATCAAAATTCACATTCCTTTGGGCAGAGCACCCCCAGATAAGGGTATAATATTAAAATAGAATGCTACTCGATAAAGATTTCCTCTTTTCAACCCCTCCACCAGCCACATCCCTTCTCTCCCTATTTGAACAGCACATCTGTTTATTTTTTTTTTACCAAACAGTTCTCTGAAAATATTTTTTATTCTGCTTCTCTTAAGTAATCCCTTGTTTGTTAAGTATTGTAGCCTACAATACTTTTCTTTCTTTTTTTATGTTTGTTTTCAGAAAGGCTGTTTGATACGGTGGATAGAAAGTTGGTCTTAAAGCCAGAAAGACCTGAATTTAAGCCCTGCCTCTGATACATACTGACCCTGACTCTGAGAAAGTCAATTCACCCCTTAGTGCTCTAGTCTAGGCAACTTGCCAGCATGGAGTGCAGTAAAGGGAATTTCCTCTTTCATGAGTTCCCCCTACCAATGAAATCATAAGTCAGTCTCTTATTCCTATCCCCACATTAATTCTGTTGCCTGAGTGATTCTCAACTTCAGTTCTTCAGAGACTACAATGTTCCATGACTGGCAATCATACAAAATGTAGAGATAACTATGACATTCAATCAATGGTAAATGGTAGATGCATTAGACAGGTGCAAAACAATATAGAGATGCCAATACTTGTCTGATTAACATCACATATCATATGAGCATAACTTAATTTTTGGACCACTGAGTCCCAATGTCTTATGTCTGGTGTACAACATGGCAAGGTTTAAAGAAATACTTGTAAGGCAAGGAAATATTTTCCCCTACCCACTAGTATCAGGAATAATAAATAATCTCTCCATAAATAATATAAACAAGGAAATGCTGCTAGTGTCTTTTCTAACAAGTTGCAAAATTTCTACTTGGAAGGGAAATAAAGGAGTAATTACATGCTAGCAGAAATAGAAAATTCTCCAAATTCAAGGGAGTCAACAGTGAATTGAAAACATAACTTTGAAATGCTAGTGAATAAATCACTGTAGGACTTGCTTTTATTGGAAATTATAGTCATTTCCTATTTGTAGAAGTAAATTGCAGCTGGGGACCTATTTAAGTATGGCATATATGTAACATCAACTCCTTAGGCATAAGGTAAGCTATTTTTAAAATACAATTAACCAACTGCATCATAGAATATCTAAGATGATTCAGGCAAGTTTTTTCCCACCTTTAATCTTGTCGGTGCAGAGAAAAGTAACTATTACTGTCTTGGACACAGAATATAGGAGTTACAGGTTCAATGTGCTTAATAGATAGAGAAGCCAAAGCTATAACAAAGACAGGGTGACTAGGGCTTTGACCAAGGGTGCTGAGATTTTCATGATGCTGCCATCTCTTGAACTAAGGCAATGGATAGAAACAACTGAGATTTGCACCTGGTTTGTGAAAATGGTTAATTAAAAGAAAGATAGTGACTTTATCCTTTCACACTAACTACCAGCCACATGCCAGGTAAGCAACTCACCAACCTCAGTTCAACCTTGATACTTTCCTTGAAACTGGCTTTTCAGATTTCCCAGAGGCTATATCACCACCATAGGGTCTGTATTGATTTTAGGGTACTTTTCCTGATGTTTGTGCTGTTTTGTCTGGGTGCTAGAATTACTAGTTCTAATTCAGAGAGATGATTTCAAAAAAAAGTTAATTGTTAATTAGCCCCTTGGAGTTTGTTAATTAACCCTTTATAAAACTGTAAAGAAAATGAAATGCAAATGTAGCATTAAAGCTCATAGAAGGTTAGGGTTAGAAAGAAAATTCAAGATCATCTGGGTTAACCTCTTTACAGCTGAGGCACAAATCACTTCCTGTGATTTGCCACAGCTTGTGACCTTGAGTTGTGTTCAAGCCAGGAACAGAATCCAGGTCTTCTGAGACTCAGCCCAGGAATCTTTCCACTCAACTATGTTGTTCCCTGTGGATAAATATTTGTAAAATATTTTTGAGGTTTTCTACAGAATCCTATCAAAATTCAAAACATTTTCCAAGAACAGGAAAACAATGGAGCTACCCAAAAATCGGTAGAAAGAAGCTAATGCACCCTTTAAAGTTTGGGAGTCTATGTGAATAAAATATACACAAATAAATCAAAGTCCTTTATATCTATATCCTTTTTAATTCTGGGCCCCCAAATCAAAAGATCAGAAATGCATGGTTACCCTGTGTTAAGACTAAAACAAAAAGATCTCCAAAAGAGATAGACCACCACTATGGCCACCATGACCCCTTTCATGTAGCATACTACAATACAGAGGTCAGTCATACGTATCTATCCTTTGAAGACATCTAGAACACCCAGTAGTATCCTGGTCCCTTGTCAAGGTTACTCTCATCTGAGTTCTCCTATGGAACCTGCTGAACTCCTTCCAGCTTCCTTAACAATCAGAAAAGCTCCACTGAAAGTACATTTTTTTCTCCCTCTGGGGGGGGGGGGCGGGTCAGTGGTAGAAACAACTACAACTAGTATGAAGATAGCACCTACTATGTGCCACTCACTGTGCTGAATAAGTACTTTACAAATATTTTCTCATTTTATCATCACAACTTCCTTGAGAGGCAGTTGCTGTCATTATCCCCATTTTACAACTGAGAAAACAGAGGCAAGCAAAGATTAAGTGACTTGCCCTGGGTCATTCAGATAGTAAATGTCTGAACTTGGATTTGAACTCAGACCTTTCTGACTCCGAGCCCAGCATTCTAGACACTGTACCATCTAGCTATAATGAAAGACATTCTAGTCCTTATATTGGGCATGCATGTTACACAGTGGATAGAATTCTGGGTCAGGAGTCGGGAAAAACTGGGTTCAAATCCAGCCTCAGATGTTTACTAGCTGTGTGAACCTAGGCAACCCATTTAACCCTGTTTGCCTCAGTTTCCTCATCTGTAAAATGACTTGGAGAAGAAAATGGCAAACTATTCCATTATCTCTGCCAAGAAAACCCAAAATGGGATTATGAAGAGTCAGACATGACTGAAACAACTCAGCAACTACAAAAAGTTCATATTCCTACGATTTTAGAAATATGGATTTTTGAGTTAGTTGGAAAAAATGCAGATAAATCCAGTGAAAACAATTCAGGTAAGTATGTCAGGTAAGTGAAACTTGAGAAACATTTATTATCCCCTAAAATGAATGTATGTGCAATAATATACAACAAGTGACACATGTATGCATTAATAACATGGTAGGAGACCAGAGCAGTTTTCATCTATGAGCAATGGAATATCAAATTATAGAGGGAAAGGGTTAGAGTTTATCAAGCCCTTGTGGGAGCACAGCAAATTTCACCAGAAATGATGTGTTCCTAGTATCATAAAATCCAAGGTTTGTAGAGCTAGGATGGATATTGTTATCATTAATCAGGTGGAATGGGAGTTGGAGGGCTTTGAACCCTAGACTTCATCAGTATAGGGAACATGCAGAGTAGAAACTTCTTGTACAATATAGATTGGTGATTCCTCTGCACTTTATAGTCTTGAGAATCACCTAGGGCACTGACACTTGACCAGGGCCAGTCTGTGTCCAAAACAGGACTTAAACCCAAATCTTCCTAACTCTATCATTGGCACTCAAACCCCAAGCCATTCTGCTTCTCATTAATAATAGCAAACATTTGTAATAGCACTTGAAAGTTTACAATGTTTTATACACATTATTTCATTTGATGTTCGTAATAACCATGAAATGTATGTAAAAGTACTATTATTGCCATTTTATAGGTTGGGAAACTGAAATTTGGAGAGAACATAGGATTTAGAGCTGTAAGAGACCATAGATATTATGTACTCCAACCCTCTCATTTCATTAAAAATTAAGTAACTTTTAAAAAAATTAAGTAACTTTCCCAAGGTCACATGGATGAGATACTTAAACCTTGTTCTACTAGTACTTTTCCCATTACTCTCTGTTGCCTTTAAGTTTAGAGATCTCATCCACCCTCTCATTTGCAAATGAGGAATATAAATCTTAGAGAAATAAAATGGCACATTCAGGGCTGTACAGCTAATTAGTGGCAAAAATAACTATTGGGACTTGAACTAAACAGAAAAACTTTAAGTCATAAAGTTCCTTCACTTTAGCTGCTTAACAAGTGCTATCCAAAAAAGGAAAAGAAACAGAAAAAGAAAAGAAATTAATGTAGGTTAGAAAGTAATTACTTTCTCTTGTCCCCCTACTAACGTTATGACTACACCTATATTGTATTACCCTGTCCTATTAGGGAAAGGAGCAAAAGAATGTATACATTAAATATGTAACCTCTGTCTCAGGGCTTCCCAAGATTCTGGGCTCACACACATTAGATCCAATTGTGGGGACTAATTCCATGAGTGTCATTTTCTCCTTTTTGTTTTTTTGCTCCCACCCAAAAGTTTTGCTCCACGGAAATCTCCAATGTGAAGTTTAATCATAGCTTATGTGCAGATTACAGTGAGTGACCTAATAGGCACTCAGTGTACAGAGGATCAAGTATAGGGCAATTAACCCTACAGGATAAACATGACACAAGGTGCTCCCCAGAAGCTAAAAATAAATACATAAACATTAAACATTAAAATAGCCAATCAGCCCTCCTCTCCCTCCTCCTCCTCCATTTTCACTCCCCCCAAATCTAAAAAGGAACCTGAACTTGGAATTACTATTAAGATAATTTTTTGTCATTCTACTGAGTTCCTCTCTTCCAGGCTTACAATCTTTGCAAGTATCATTCTAGAGTGGTTTGAAAAACATTCTAAAAAGGAGTAAAAGGGATTTAGGCTCTTTTTAAAAAAAATTAATGAAATATCACCTCTTCTGTTCACTGTTTCTCCATCTTCCTAGTAATCACCTCAAATGAAATATTTTGATAATCCACTGACGAGAACAGTGAGAAAGACGGATAGCAGAGGGTACAGATGGAGTAGTCTGTAAGAAAGGTTTATTATATTGCATATGTAAAATCTGATTTGAGTGAAGAGGGGATAGACATAATAGATGTAGCATAAAAAATAGATTATTTTACTAGTAGAAATAGGATTAGTAGGGAGAGTGGCCGAGTATCTGGGAAATTACCTTCTGATGAGAACAACTCAATCATGAACAATTTCTAAATATTGTTTGTTGTTCAGTCGTGTTCAACTCTCCATCTCTTTTCTTGGCAAAAATACTAGGATAGTCTGACATTTCCTTCTCCAGCTCACTTTACAGATGGGAAACTGAGGTAAACAGGGTTAAGTGACTTAGTCAGGGTCACATAGCTAGACAGTGTCTGAGGGCAGATTTGAACTAAGGTCTTCCTGACTCCAAGTACCACAATCTATCCACTGTGACACCTAGCTTTCCCAATTTCTAAATAGGAGTGCCATAATTTGGCACCAGTCCAAGCCCTCAAAATTGTTGTTTCATGGAGAAATCTCTTCCCCTAGTTAAAATTTCAATTATAACACACATTTTTAGGTGAGTGAGAGAAAACATGAAAGGTATTTTTTTTCTTCATTCTAGGAAATTGAACCTATGTATTGTAAGGTTTCAGCATGTGGCTGCACATGAAAAATGCAAACCTCATGCTTTTGAAGAGAAACAGAAGTATTTCTGCCCCTGTGACAGAGAGTGTCCAAGAACAAAGCCAGGAGTATTTGAGCCCACGATTGGTACGCACTGGATTTTTTTTTGTTGTGATACATTTTTATGACCAGCTTTAAAGACGTTGACCTGCTGGTCTCACTCTGGTTTTCATTCACTGTATCCTTCTTAAAAGAAGGAAAAATAGTCCCTAGGGAGTGGCAGCATTTTAATCTTTTAAAAACTGCACTGAGTAATGGGATACTAACTCGCTGTTTCTCTCCCATCATACATAGAAATGTTGCTTCCAACAGAAAAAGGGGAAAATGGTATATGGTGGAGAGAAGGTGGTAGATAAAAATCCCATATGTTAGAATTAAATCTCCCCAAGCCAGCATGCTTGAGCAATGTAGGAAGATGGAAGTATTTTCCTTTGTTGAAATGGTATTTCTAATTAAATTAAAATAATTTCACTTGGTGGTGAGGACAGGCTATCTCCTCTCCTCATTTTTTTCTGAACTGTATCTAGATCAGCATGCAAAGGGCAGAGGGACAGGGAAATTGCTTAAGATCTGGCCTGATGTTTTCTCCTGCACAAACATACAATTAGGCTGTCTTAACCTCCCCACTCAGCAATAAACACCACTTCACAGACTAATTTACAGGCCCAAGTCACAGAAGGAACTAGAAGGAATTCTCTAGGAGACACACACTCCTACTATTCAGCTCCAAGAGTCATTTCACTATTTTAAGTAGGCAAAAAAATGTAAAATAATAATAACAACATTTTTTTTGCTCTTGCCACAAACTAAAATGAGACTGAATAATGGCTATATATTCAAAACTTGGAATGCACCAGTTAATTTAAAAAAACACAATTGTATTGAGAGACAGTCAGGGGTGGGGGGAGAAGGAAGAGGGAGAAGAGAGAGAGGCAGAGAGATAGAGACAGAAAGAGAGGCAGAGAGATAGAGACAGAAAGAGAGACAGAGAGAGAGAAGGAGAGACAGAGAGGGAGAGAGAATATGCTGTTGCCTGTGTCCTAGGAATGTCTTTTACTTATATTATTTGGAGAAACAGAGGTCTTGACTTTCCTAACACTTCTACATTTTTCTGTCCCCCATAATTATGTGTCAGTCAGCAACATCTAGCTGCTAGAGCTGCCAACGTGCATTTCTTCAGACACTGAGAGGAGGAGTCCAGTCTTTTTGAGTGGTATAGGGCTTATTCCTCCACCCAGATAGATCCACCTCCTAGAAAGACAACTATTGTTGAAAAAAAGTAAGGAGAGGGGGAGAATTCTATAGCCAATCAGTAGCAAATATGAAGGGAAGCTCAGTAGACTTATTCTTCTTGATAAAGGTTTTCTTTTTCATTGTCCAAATTTTCCTGGGGGAGAAGAGGGAGTAGTCATGGAAGTGAAAGAGAAATTAAAGGAGAGGGGATGTAAAAAAAGGGAAAGACATTCTAAAAGGGCTGGGGTGTAGAATGAGATATGTATTCTCAATAATGGCCAATGTAATGCTTTGTTTTACTCAGCTTAACACATTTGTTACAAGGGAGAACTTCTGGGAGTACAGGTAAGAGAGAGGAAGGTTAGTGGGTTGTGATGTATATGGCACCAAAAAAAAAAAGATATCCGTAAAACTTTTTTTAATGCAAAATGAAAACATTTTTAAAGTACAAAAGAGGACATAAATCAAGCAGTTTTGTTATTTCCTTGTTAAATTTTATATACATATATGTGTGTATGTATGTATATAATATATACATATTTATAATATGTATGATGTACTTTTAAAATGTGCGTAAGAAAAGTTCACAGTTTCTTACACAAATCTGTCTTGTGCTCTATAAAGCAAAATGTTTGTGTTTGTTGATGATTATTAAATTCACAATAGAAAAGAAAATGAAAAATAAAATGAGATGCCACTGACAGGGAATGTTGGAGGGAGTGCTCTGTTACATGTGCACATGTTTTTTGCAGTGTATACGCAGTACATTATTGGTATTATCAGACTATACTATAAAGTTAAATGTAAATGTCACATCATAATATTACTCTATCAATAAATTGAGCTAAAAATACATTAATTGGAATTTAATCATAAGAGGCAAAATGGTATGTTGGATAAGTGAATAGAGAGAATAAATCTGTAACTGGCTAGTATTTTTGTCCAATATCTGTTTTTATCTCTAATTTAGCCTTACTGTAACACTAAAAATAAAACAAGATAATCATTCAGATATTTTTTAAATCACAACTTCATATTTGTCTGCATAGGAAATGAAAAGAATAGACAACTATCTAATTAAATTAATTATCTAATTAATTATGTAACTAAATTAACTAATAGGCAACCATATGAGAACAATTCAGCCTCCCTTTCCTTGATCCCTCCCCCAACTGGACTTTCACATTTTCCTTGGACAATGGTCATAATTAAGAATGCCACTGGTCCATATACTTTAACATACTATTCTTTATGGTAATAAAATTCATATAAGCATTTTCTATGAAAAATAATACTTTTATTTCCTTATAACACTTTTATGTATCCATCAAAACTTTTTCTCTACTGACAAGTGGATTACTCTTGATCTGAAGAAGGTCTCTTGATCTTGGTCTGAAGCAATGGAGAAAAAGTGCTATTGATAGAATTTTAGTAAACACACATCTTCAGTCTTTTAAGTTTACAGAAACAGCATTTCTGAAATCATTTGATGAGATTTAGTCTTAAACTCTGTAAAAATAGTCCCTCTCACATATATTTCATATCACAATAAAAAGAGTAACATGAAGGTTTCTAAAAATTATGGTTCTGAGTCATTGAGTCTATTAAGATACACATCTGAATGCAAAATATATATTTATATACATACATGTAAATAATCTGAATAACATATATATAACCTGAATCTTTGTGATAATATCTTTACTTTACCTATCATTATGTTAGAAAACTCATTTCCCACATATATTATGTCAACAATTCCCTTTTTTAAAAATGCGTTTGCGATCTTTAATATATTTAAGGGGGATCTAATTCTTCTATTAAATTAATTAGTTATTACTTAATTATCTAATTAACTACTCTATTAAATTTTTCTGCCTTTTGAGACTCCAAAATAACTGAAAATTACTGAAGCAAGGGAATATACTTTATATTAATATGCATTAGTATACAACTAGTATGTTATATTGTATAATATACAACACATTAATATACAATTATATAAATTAAGAATTAGAACTTTCTGAGTTACTGCATTCCTTTTTCTTTTCTCATTATAAATCTACCAGAAAAGCACTGCTTAAAGCAGCATACTTAGGTATACACCCAAACCCTATTAGTGTCAGTTAATTCAATAATTCTCCTATAATTTTTTTTCCATTTTTCTTAAACAGAAGTGATATTTCATATTCTTTTTCCTATTGTTTGTGGAAAAGAGAAGCTAATAAATTGAGTTGGAAGAATATTGAAATAGTATGTAATTAAAATATGAGTGGCAGAGTAGTATGGTGGATAGGCATCAGGTTTCCCAGTCAGGAAGACTTGAGTTCAAATTCCAAGTTGCTAAATGGCTCAATTTCCCCAGGAAATGTTCTAAAATCATAGATTGCATAATACAATAGTTGCTGATAGGCACTGGTGGATGGAATTTGTGTTTCCTCCCCAAAAGTTTCCTATACCAGTGAAATTACAGATTATGAGGAAGAAAAAGAAAGGAAGGAGTGAAGGAATGAAAAGAAAAGAACAAAGTATACACTCCATACAGTTTAGACAGATCTGTGGATATTTTATGGTACACATATATGTATATATGCACATATATGTGTGTGTGTGCCTGCAGATTGCATATGTTTGAGTAAACTAGCCTAGAAATGTCACAGGGCACTGGAAAGCTTGTGCCTAGCAGTGATTTGACTCACCCAACCCTCCTAGAGTGAAACTCACAGCCATTGTTGAGTAGCGAAAATAAACACTACACAAGGGTAAGTGTAGCTAAGTGGAAATACTTGTTACCATAACACATTGGGTTTCACAATTACCTTCAATTTAAGGACCGACACTCTGCTTAGCTGAGGCAGATGAGGTTTGGGAGGTTGAGGGGAGGAGAACTGGCCTAACCCTCTCACCAAACAGAGCAGCAGTTATAGCAAAAATCAAGTCTATGTTGCATTATGGGAGTCCATCTAAGAAAAAGAGAGAATTCATCAAGGTAAGAAACAACACCATAGTTTAATTATGAGTCCTTTAATGTCTTTTCATAATCAGTTAATAAATACCTTAACAATAAAATTGAATTTAAGCTTTTAATAGGCTGAGCTGGCTTGAGCCTAAACAAAGGCATTAGCAGCTTGAGGCATTGTGCAATAACCCTGCACTGCCTGGTGCCAGGAGAAACAAAGCATTTCAAGTACATTTTTTTGTACGTCGCACTAATAAACGCTTGTAATATTCCCCAATTTCTGGAGTGTAAGACGCAGATCTTATTTATCACAGTATGTGACACATCTGGCACATGGATCAGGAAACAACTGTTTTACTTCATTTCTGTCATCACCTTCCAACAGATTTCTTTCACATTCCAATTTGCATGGGAGGACTTGGACTTTCTCTCCATAAGTTCTCCATTAACAGTTTCACAGGAGAAAGAGAGAGAGAGAGAGAGAAAGAGAGAGAGAGAGAGAGAGAGAGAGAGAGAGAGAGAGAGAGAGAGAAGGAAGAAGAGGGAGAGGAGAGGGAGGGAGAGGGAGGATAGAAGAAAAGAAAAAATGAGGGAAGGGAATGAGACAGAATGGAAAAGGGAGGGAAGAAAGAAAGAAAGAAAGAAAGAAAGAAAGAAAGAAAGAAAGAAAGAAAGAAAGAAAGAAAGAAAGAAAGAAAGAAAGAAGGGAGGGAGGGAAGGAAAGAAGGAAGGAAGGAAGAAAGGAAGAAAGGAAGGAAGGAAGTCATTGGCTCCTTTCCTTCTGCAAAAATTAATTATGCCAAGCTGTGTGTTTTAACCGAGTTTGCAGAAACATGAAGTCACTGGTATTTATACGAATAGGCTAGCAGCATCTTTATCAATGGCCCTGTACACTCACTTATTCACTCGAAGATGTGAGTGGAGATTATTCATAGGCAGAGAATAATGAACTACATTTGGTCTGCAACACAAATTCTGGCCTTAGTTCCTTCCTGCCCCTTTTAATAATCCATGTCTTACTCAGGGTAAGGTTTTTGGTTCCATCACCCAGAGTGTTCTACAGAGGAAGAGTGATTGTGTACGTTCTGTACCCACAGTGGCCAACCTAGCAGCCTCTCAGAGATTTGAGCTGTGCAAACCGTATGAACAACCACTCACTAATAAAGCTTGAAAAGCTTGAATTACACTGTAACCCACAAAAATTTTCAAATTAAAAAGCCATATTTAGAGGCCCCCCGTGGATAGTGAGTTTATTTGGTTTAATTCTCTCTTGTGGCCAATTAGATAGACACCCCTCCTTAAAGGCACACACTTGGAGGGAAAAATATAACTTAAGTTTTGAAAAAAGAAAAAGAGTAGTATATCATTCTTTCATAGACAGAAATTATTTTCCCTGCTGTTGTCCTATAAAGGACCTGGCTATCAGAAATAGATGAGAGTGAATACAAGATGGGTTTTTATTTTTTAATGGTTTTTTAAATGTGGTGCTACAAATATTTCTTGATCAACTGAAGTGATCTATAGAGGTGGGGGAGGGTTATTATTTGGTTGGTTTGTTTTAATGAATAAAGGTAAAAAGGTGCATAACAGAATAGGATCCCCGCCTCCCACCATCTCCTCTGGCTAAAATGATTTCCCTTCTCCATCACCTCTGATTGCATGGTTAACAATAGTTTGAAACTTTTGCCCCCAAATTAAAGGGACTTAAAAGAATTCAATTTCATTTGTATCCACTGCATCAGAAGCCTGGGTCCCCAAATTGAATTCAAATCACCCCAAGAGATGGTTCTGCTGTAAATACTGTCCACCATCCTGGCTCACTTCTCCCTGCTGTTCTTTCCATCAGAAGTGCAAAGTTTGCCTCCTCATCTAGTGGCAGGCTCCATATGTACCATATGAAAAAGGAGTTAATAAAAGGCACACTGGAAATATAAAACAAGGTCAAGGGCGACATTTTGAAGGCGAGGCCTTTCTTTCAGCGAGGAAGACAAAAGAGCCAGTTGGTTGTGGCCCATTGCAGCTGTCTAGGGAGCTGCTTATGGTGGAGTAGGCGCTGAAATTACAGCTACCTGTTTTCATGCTTTCCATCAGAACCACCCTTAGGACTCCAACATAAATAAACTGCTGTCTAGTAGCCTTAGGCTCTGTAAAGTTCTAGAAGGAAAAACTAGGCCATGTGGAGTCACCTCCTAATCTAGATCCCAGGGGGAGTCCTTGGAGTTGGATGGATAAGGCGGTAGGAGTGTCTGGCTACAAGGACCCTAGACTCAGCCCTGGAGGGGCAGATCTTGTATAAGCCACAAAACCCTGAGAATTCTTTTCTCCCTCCTCTTTCTTGTGATGAATTAAGAGCATTACTGTACCCTGTTGGGGGTGGGGAGGAATCACCCAAATTGCGAGGAATGTTTGAAGTTGATTTTAGAAAATGAATACTTCAGATTCTGTGGTTGTATCCCTGATGCCAACTCAACCAGCTGAAAAGTATGTAAGGAGGATTGGAGTGAGAGTGAGAGAAAGGAGAGAAAGAAGAGTCAATCAGTCAATTTCTTGTTGTAAATGGGCTCAAATCCCCAGTTTGACCAGTGATTTTGAATGAATTGATTGGTATTTTGGTACAATATCACATAACCTTAAAGTAAAAAATGGAAACATAAATGAGAAGTCAGTTGTCCTTTTAAAAAGAATATTGGAAAAAATCCAAAAATCACATTACAGTAATAGAATAGGTTTATGAAATGAGATGGATGCTTTGAATTCTTTTTTTAATTACTATGTTTAGGATTTTTTACGTTGCAGTCCTATGATATAAACTCTTCCTCCTGGTTCTGTGACTCCCCACTTTTTTCACAAAAAGAAACAGCAAAACTAATCAAATATGGCAACCATATCCATCTATGCCAGCCACATTTAGCTTCTATAGTCACCAGACCTTAAGATTCCACCATGGTCATTCATTTATTCTGAGTTCAATTACTTTTTTTTGTTGTTCTCATTTACATTTTTGTGATCATTTTATAGCTCATTCTGTCTCTGTTTGTGTCACTTCATCCAAGTTTTTCCAAATTTCTCTGAATTCTTCATGTTTATCATTCATATTAATTTGTTCAGACATTCCTCAATCCATGACCATCCAGTCTTTGGGGTTTTTTTTTTGCTACCATAAAAGTGTTCCTCTGGATATTTTGGCATATATGAAACCTTATTTTCTTGGGGCTATATCTCAATAGTTGGATCTTAAGTCAAAGGCTTATTTCTTCAAAGCATTTAGAACTTTCTCTTGTTTTGTAGAACACGAAGAGCCCATGGGAAGAAGGTTCTATTATATTTACTATAACTGTTTTTATCATTACTATAATTTAAGGAATATTTCCAATTATGAACCTGAATTTCAATAAATCTCTCCCCTGGAAGAGGAGGAGAGGGGCAATCATCTATCTATGCACAGGAGTCAATAGTTGAAACAGGAACAGGTATCTATTTTCTTTTGATGGTAGATATCATCTCAAATAAGCTGGAAATCAGAAAACCTCTGCCCAGGGTACAGGACCACCACTGAAAAAGAGAAAGGCATTCTGGGAGGAGATTTTTACTGGGAGTAGCATGAAGATGCTAGTCTTGGGAGAACAATAAAACCCTTTTTAAAAAAGAATTAATAAAAGGACTATGTGCTGTGTATAGGGGGGAAGGTAACCAAGCAGGGAAGATTCACTTCCTCATCTCTAGTCTAAACTGGATGATACCAAAAGGTAGGTTCAGAGCTGAGAGGTTATCTACCCACCTTGATGATTTCATTGAACTTGAAAGGATGGAAGCAAATGGGGCACACACACTCTAGAAGCAGATTAAGCAGCTACCCCAAATTCAGTCTGTTCCCAGTCAAAGATTATTTGTCTGACATGTCCACCTATGCAAGCATTCTGTGAACCTTTGAATTGTTATAAAAATGTAGCAATTAATTAAGCAATTAGTATGGATATTGCTGTTACTTTACCTGAGAGGTAATCTACCAGCCCTCACTTCTAGGGAAAATTAGTCTAGCAGAGTCACCTGTCCTATAGAATCACTGTCCTGGAGGAATGAGGTGGAGAAGCTTTGTGGAAATTAAGAATATGTGTTCCAAAGAAGGTAGACTCATCAGGGGAGCCCTCTCTCTAGTCATCCCTAAGGAACCAGGGTCCTCTGGAGGCAAAGAACACTTACGCTTTCCCTTGTTCACAGTTTTGTCAAGGGTCAGCCCCTAGAAAGAATCCATCCATTATAGGATGGCAGTCATGAGATTGGCACTAATGCGCTTGCTCTACCATTAATTAGCCACATGATTTTCTACCAGACCTTAACCATCTTACTCCTCAACTTCTTCATCTTTGAAACGGGAGAGTGAAATTAGGCAGTCACCAAGATTCCTTTAGTTGTAAAGTTTATGCTTTAGGGTACCTTGATGCTTCATCTTCACTAACCATCACAGATTACCAATTCTAGAGTAAAATTGCTGTACGTGTGTGTGTGTGTGTGTGTATTTAAGTGGGAAAATATAATAGGTAGAACTCACTTCCTTTGATTTGGATTAGCTGGAAGATAATGTTATAGTGTTACAGAAAGAACACTAGGTTTGGAGTCTGAGGACCAACCTTAGACCAGTGACTTCCCTCTTAGTATACGCAACTAGGTGGTGCCGTAGTTAGAGCACTGGGCCTGGAGTCAAGAGGTACAAATCCAGTCTCAGATATTTCCTAGCTGTGTGATCCTGGGCAAGTCACTTAACCTCTGACTGCCTCGGTTTCCCCAATTGCAAAATGGGAATAATAACAGTAACTACTTAGCAGGATTGTTGTGAGGATCCAATGAGATAATATTTATAAAGTCCTTAACACAGCACCTGGCACATAATAGGTGCTTAATAAATGTTTCTTTCCTTCTTATCTTCCTTCTTCTCTGGATCCTCAGTTTTCCCATCTGTGCAATGAATGAATTGGACTAAAAGACCCTTCAAGCTATTGTGTTGAGTCATTTTTCAGTTGTTTCTGACTCCTCATGACCCCATTTGGGATTTTCTTGTCAGAAATATTGAAGGGATGTGTCATTTCCTTCTCCAGCTCACTTTGCAGATGAGCAAGCAAGGTTAAGTGACTTGCCCAGGGTCACACAGTTAGCATCTGAGGCCAGATTTGAACTGAAGAAGATATATCTTCCTGACCCCAAGCCCAGCACTCCATCCACTGCGCCACTTAGCTGCCCCTTCCAGCTGCAACTTCTATGATTATACAATGCTATAGAAGAATTATGAGGGCTTCAGAGTGGTGATATTTCTAAAAGTTGGAGAGTACAAGCAGGAGGAATGTACTGCACATTTTCTTCTAGGTCTTAGAGCTAAGGTACCTCTAAGTTTTCAAAGTGCCAAGGTGGGCAAAACATTTATTGAGCTGAGCCCTGGTGTTTATTGAGGTTGCCCCACTCTTCCTTTATTTGAGAACTCTGTAGGGGAGGTGACTTGACTTGAAAAAGCTGTTTTATAATCAAATTGTTTTACCTAAAGGTTTATGTAACATGCAGTACTATTAAACAGTAAATAAAAAACACTGACAAATATTGAGTCTCCCACAGGTAGTTTGGCACATCCTTAATTATCCGGTTTATGAGCAAATTGCCACCTCAGTTTTGGTTTTTAGCTTGCACACCCATATGGGCATGCATACACACACACGTGCACACACACACACACACACACACACACACACATTTTGCTTGGCATCATCCCAGTAGATGAAGCCTTTAAATAATGCTGCCAAAACATGTTGTAGAAAAAGAAAAAAAAGGATCCTAGTAAGTTTGCAGTTTGGGTTGGAGATGCTGAGTTTGGTTATTGGTTTGTTTCATTGCTGCAACTCTTCCACTTTATACATGAAGACAAGCTGACAGGTCCAGGAACCTGGAAGGTAGTGGACCACATAAACTTGGAACACATTTATAATCGATCCAGTGGCAGTTCATAGGAATTGGCGTTCTGTTGTTTTTAGTCATGTCCTACTCTTCATGACCCCTTTGGGGTTTTGTTGGCAAAGATGCAGAAATGGTTTGGCATTTCCTTCTCTGGCTCATTTTACATCTAAGGAAACTTGGACAAATACTTTCCCAGGGTCACACAGCTAATAAGTGTCTGAGGTCAGATTTGAACTCAGGTCTTTCTTACTCCAGGACCATTGTTCTATCCACTAAGTCACCCAGCTACCTCCATAGGGGTTGGGAGTGAAAGCTAAGAGCATGTGTCAGAGCATGAGTCCCTACGTCATAGTTCTTCACAGTGACTCAGATGCATCTTCACTAACTGAACAAATAGGACTTATCAAAAAAAAAATTTAATGTTGCAGACCCAAGAGAATCCTCTAAGTATATGCAAAGTCAAAAGGCCCTTTGAAGATTCTAGTCACCTAACTCCAACTTTCATTAAAACAATTTTGTCTTGAACAGCATTTGAAGACCATTGTTTTCGCTTTGCTCTTTTGTAAATGTCTTTTTTTCCCTGTAGTAAATCTCCCAAATATTTGCAGTTTTAATGATCTAAATGGTAGCTAAGAAAGGCTAAATTCTTAAGGTTCCCAGAGTGTGTAGGAATAACCACATTTCCAGTTCAGACTGATATGTGGCCCATCTGGTGGTTACTGGGCAGCTCTCTACTGCTCTGGGGAAATCCCAGAGAAGCTTGGGGAAGTACCTTCCACCTGGAGATTTACTGAATCCATTAAAATGTAGTAAGCCCAATTACTATTTTA
Source organism: Potorous gilbertii (assembly GCA_028658325.1). Taxonomy (NCBI): domain Eukaryota; kingdom Metazoa; phylum Chordata; class Mammalia; order Diprotodontia; family Potoroidae; genus Potorous; species Potorous gilbertii. The sequence goes on along the minus strand of CM053770.1, from coordinate 363,653,432 downwards.
TAACATAGGTCATGGCAGGCATAAGATGAGTGCTGTCTGGGTTAAGAGTAGGAGTGGGGGTTTGGGATGGGGAAAGGTGTGCATTCTTATTGTAAGGTATCTAATATTCTGGTCAATTATCAGGCTATAGCAGTTTATCATTACAAAAACATTGGAGAACATACTGCATTGAGCTCTTTGAGGAATGTAAAGTATTTTTTTAAACTCCCCAAATCCTACATCCGGTATTGATTAAACGTCTGGACCGGACCAACGTTATTAATATGTAGAATGCTGTTGAGATTGATTATTCCCCTTTCATTTTCCATCTTCCTGCCAGCCCCCTGCAGGAGAAGGCAATGCAGCTGTTGAGAATGTAGTTGCCAAAGTTATCTTATAGCCTGTTTTGATGTCATACCAGCAAGCTCTCCACTTGATACAGGAATAAACCAGAGTTTCAAATGAGAGCCAAGGCTCAGTCAGATATTGTTAGTAAACTGAGCTCATAAAAGATAATAAATTCTCTCCCACATCATTTGACAGCACCCTAGAACAAACACTTTTGGAGCCAGAGAGGAAAACCCCAGGGATCAGCTTTCCTTGACAGATGTTCCTTTACTATCTCACTATTGGTGTTACTTAATTTGTTGACCCATAAAGGAAGAAAAATCCCAAAACTATTGAAACCTAGTACCACACAAAATTTATTCTAGGGTCAAGGACTCTAGGAAAAAGTAAGTTCCCAAGAGCAAATATTAATAATGTTTTAAACTGCTATTTGTTGGTTTACTTAAGAAAAAAGTGAGTAAAAGGAAGACAGGAAGGAAAAAATATTTTATTTCTTTACCTTCCACATTCAGTATCATGAAATATGGAAGAAATAGGAGCATCAATTGAATTATTGCAACCTTCACCCATCCCTCTTAATTCCCATGCCCAGTGATAGCTGATAGTTATATATAAATAGATCTTTTATTAATTATGTACTCAATGCAGCCTTTGAAGCTGACATGCAGCAAAGTATGGATCAATTCTCTTTTGTCTGTGCTAATTTTGGCCTAACAATTAACGCCAAGAAACCACAGGTGCTCCATCAGCCACCACCACACCATCCCTACACGGAACCATCAGTTACAGCAAATGGAGAAGTTTTGAATGCGATGGATAAGTTCACTTACCTTGGTAGTATATTTCCCATGGATGTACACATTGATAATGAGGTTAACTCATGCATTGCATTGCAGAGCTAGCTCAGTGTTTAGGAGGCTCTGAAGGAAAGTATAGGAGAGAAGAGGTATTAGACTGACTACTAAACTGGAGGTCTACAGAGCCATTGTGCTGACCTCATTGTTGCCTGTGAAAAATGTACGGTCTACCAGCACCATGCCAGGAAACAATAGCTTCCATTTGACTTGTCTTAGGAATATTCTGAAGATCACCTGGCAGGATAAGGTACCAGACACTGAAGTCCTTACTCGAACTAAACTGCCAAGTATTCCAAGTATGCTTCAGAGAGCACAACCCCGATGGACTGGCTACATTGTTTGAATGCAAAATGTGCATTTGTCAAAAAGACTATTTTATGGAGAATTCAGATAGGGCAAGCATTCACATGGTGGTCAGAAGAAGAGATAGAAGGACACTCTCAAGGTCTCACTTAAGAATTTTGGAATTGATTGTATGATATGGGAGAAACTGGCACAGGACCGCTCAGAATGTTATGCCCACATCAGAAAGGTGCTGTGCTTTATGAACAAAGCAGAATTGAAACAGTTCAGTGGAAACATAGGATGTGAAAATTTAGAGAATCTACCCCAAATGTTCACGGAGAATATTTGTGCTGGACCTGTGGTAGAGGATTTTGAGCTCGTATTGGTCTGGTCAGTCACAGTCAGACACATTGAAACTTGACTCTAGCACAGTGATGTCATTTTGGTCCTCTGACAACAAAGGACAGCAACAAACCAACCAACCATGTGCCAGGCGCTAGGCCTCACATGCCCAGCTTTAGCAGACCTATAGATCAATGAAGTATGGACAAATAAAGTCGAGCTTTTGCATTATCATGATATTCCAAATAATCCAATCTTTTCTCATTCTAGTCTATACTCCTAATAGCTACCATATCTTTTCAAAATAACACTATGATCATTTCACTCTTCTGTTTATAAAACCTGCAGTATCTCACTACTGACAATTGACTACTACTACCACTACCATTACCACTACCACTACTACTACTACCACCACTACTACTACTACTACTACCACCACTACTACTACTACTACTACTACTATTACTACTACTATCCCCACAATAACTTCTATTATGATTAGGATGACAACTTCAACAGCAACTACTATTACTAGCTGACATTTATGTAGCACCTTAATGTTTGCAAATTGTTTTGCACACATTATTTCATTTCATTTTGATAATGTATGTACCAAGTTCTCAAATTGGCATTCAAGACCACTCACAGCCAGATTCCAGCCTATCTTCCTTTTCTTTCATTATTTTCCTATACACACCATACACTCTATCAGAATTGACTTACTATTTCCCAAATACATATTGCCCTTTTCTACATCCATATCTTTGCTCCTATGGTTTCTTATACCCTGAATGTCTTCATTCAAACACTTGTTGAAATTCTACCTGTCCTTAAAAGTTTAACTGAAATGTCCCTTCCTCCATGAAGCCTCCCACAACCATTTCCACAAAAAGGAGTATCTGTCTCTACTAACCCACCATTCACTAGCTCTTTAATCCTTTATAATGGGTTATGGTTTCTTTTCTCACCATTCTATCCCAACAGCTCCCTCTATAGTCAGTGGTGAACTATCACTAAATCAGTTCTTTCTGTCTTGAGCCTCCTTAAATCTCTGTGGTATGTGGTATTTAATATTTTAGACCAGTACCACCTTTGGAATACTTCCTCCATTGTTTTTTAGCTGTTTTTCAGTCATGTTCAACTCTTCA
>CM053770.1:363602399-363649970 GCA_028658325.1 Potorous gilbertii | reverse complement strand
GAAGCACCCTATCCATTTGACCTCCCAACTGATTTGCAGAAAGATGGGAGGGATAACATTTATTGCCCACATTAAACATTTTCCCAAACCCTTCTTTCTCGGCGAGCAGATTGCAACTAACTACATTTAATAATATGTCCCAACTCAATAAGGATGTATAAGAAAATACTACCAAATGGCCATCTCTAGTGTTCAGCATCCAAGGCTCTTAGAAGACCCAGAGCTCAGAGTACAAGGTAGATTATTCCCTGACGCCTGGGAGGCACAGCACAATTATAATAAAGACCATTATTTAATTGTATTATTATTTTGGTATCTCAAGTCCCCACTAGCTTGGGAGAGTTCTTCTTAGAAGAAGAGAAATTATTTTATAGGGGAGTATGGCATATAAAAAGAAGTGGAGTAGTGTTCTGGATCCCTTTTGGAGTAAATCTTGGGCTCCAGAATTTTCTCTTGGAAACCAAAAAATGGCTGATTTCAAAGTTAGAATTTGTGAGGGGTTAGAATAAAAATACGTTGAAGATTTTAAAACACTAGGGAAATAGATGTGTATCTAGTTCTTTACATGAGTGGTAGAAGATTGTAACCCCCCACATTCCCCCACACACAAACACATTACAAGATAGGTTCTGTTCCCAGTTCTCCCAGCCCAAAGTAAAACAAATCAGACAGAACCATATAATTTATTTCCCCAAATTGGAATTGCCCCCACCTACTTAAAAAATCTGGCATCATTTCAAGGCAATAGCAGCTTGTAGCCCTGGTAGTGCTCAGTCAACGTGGGTGATCTGTGTGACATGTGGCAAAAATATAGAACTCATCAAATTTAATAAAACAAAGTTCCATACGAGGATTGGAAGGTCTCTTTCAACAAAGGATTGGAGGGGTTACTACAGTCGGTCCCCAGACTTTCAGGAGAAATAACCCCCTCAGAGTCCAAAGCATCCTCACTACTCAGATGTACTGACAGAGAAACCAGCTGGCTCATGGAGCCATATTAGGTAGAGAGAGCTAAGAATAAATTTGAGTGAAGCTAAGTAAAGGAAGTGACAGGAACAGCAATAAGTAAAACCACCACAGGAGACAATGAATTCCTTAAACTGGTTTGTTTTCCCCCCTGTCCAGTGATGGCTCCATCTGTCTTCCAATACATGCTGAAGGTGCCCTCTGCTGTCTGCCCATCAAAGTACATCACCAAAGCAAAGCCTCTGCCCTTGGTCAGCCGAGAATCAGAGAATCTTAGTTCTGGAATAGACCCCAGGGGCTCTCTATATCCATCCTGTATCTGAATACCTCTCCACAAGAAACCTGACAAGTTGCCATTTGCCTAAAAAAGTTGCTATCAGCAACCAGGGGAGAAAGGAGGTCAGATAGCCCAGTGTTATGGCATAAAGGTTTCTCCCTCACCTGGACTGATTTTTTTTTTAAAAAAGCAACATTTGGGCAACAGCTGTTGATTCCCCCAACCCCTTTTCAGCTACCTTATATGTGTGGTTTTCCCCATTGGATTATAAGCTCGTTGAGAGCAGAGATTTTCTTCTTTTTTTTGAAGAGGTGCTTGTATTTGTATCTCCAGCACTTAGCACAGAGCCTGAAACAAGTTAACTTATTTTTCAATTATAGTCAACTTTTGTCACCCCATTTGGGATTTTCTTGGCAGAGATACTAAAGTGATTTGCCATTTTCTTCTCCAGCTCATTTTATAGAAGAGGAAACTGAGGCAAACAAAGTTAAGTGACTTGCCCTGGGTCACACAGCTAGTGTATGAGGCCAGATTTGAATTCAAATCTTTCTAGCTCTTGAAACTAGGTTCTGTCCACCTAGCTGCCCATATAAATGCTAGAAGCTATTAATATCCTATATTATAGATGAGGAAACTGAGTGAGACAGTTCAAATCTTGCCTAAGTGCCCCTAGGAAAGTTATGTTAATCTCAATGAAGTTCTGAGGTAGGGTTTGAACTCAATTTCCTGATTCTACATATACACTCTACTATTTAGAAGTCTCATCCAAACCTGGTCTTCTATGATCCTAAGAATTTTTTTTGTGAAGTTAATAACATGCTTTCTCATATATAGTGTAGTGAATCTAAATTTTCAAATCTCAAATTTATGATTTCATAGCTTGCAATTCTATAGAACATCATTTTTGGACTATTTCCTATTATTTCTTTGGTGTGGGGAGCTTCTGATTAGTAAATTCTTCCACTGAATGAGACTGTACCTTCTCTGACTAAGCATTTTAGAGATTTTTCCTGGAGCACTGAGAGATTAAGGGATTTGCCCACGACTGTAGTGCAAGGACTTTTCAGGGATTGGATTTGAATCTTGGTTTTTCTAACTCCAGGAATAACTCTCTATGTCACTCTGCGCTTTATTGAATATAAGCCTCATAGACCCCCCACCCCAAAACCCATATTATCAGACTAGTGTACCAAACACTAGTGAAACACTTCCTTCTCCCTCTCCTTTTCCTTCTTCCTCTAAAGGTTCAGGTGTGTCTCTAAGGCTCAACTACAGAAATAGGAAAACCTAGAGGAAAAAACATCATGCAAGTTGTGCATGTGCATATGTGTATACATATATATATATATATATATATATATATATGTATATATAAAGTTTTTCTTTCAATGCCACTCTATTATACAAATTCTTCTCAGAGCTCTGAGACAGTTGTTGAGTTTTACATGTTAGAAGCTGTAATAAACTAAGAAGATACGGATACTAGAACTGTTGTGAGATTATGGGACAAATGTAATTTATCAGATTGTAGAAAGAAGATGAAAATTCCGTTTCTAATTACAAAGTTATGTGAGAGAGAGGATCCAGAATCTGAACCCAGAAATATAGAGAAATGAAAGAACAGATTTCAAAACTTCAGCATTTACCTTTGAAGCTGGAAGTGATGAACACTACAGCTGTTGTTGAGAGATAGGTCTAGCTGAACAGAGAAACAAACTGGAAGCAGAGAATCAGAGAAGTCACACAGTAGGCCCATTAGTTTCCCTGAGATACTATGCATTGTCAGGTATTAGTGAAGCACAATACAGATCAACTCAGCTTAGCAGCAGAAGCATCTATTACACAGAGAAGCTCCATTCATCAAGAACCTTTATGGATAATTCCTGAGATGTAAAGAGGACACCAAAGTTTACAGTTCCAGAGTTGTGAGTTATCCTGAATACATGAGTTTTCATCACTCATGTGCCTTCTTGGCATGTTTCTATAAAAGTATGTATCTACTCTTCTCCATAGATGAGTAGTTTGGTTGAAGAGTGTGACTGATCATGTTTATAAGTAGATTGTGATATATGCCTTTAAAATAGGATATTGCTGTAATTTCTTTACTTTGTCAGAAGTTCAAGCAAATGGTAATGTTTAAAATCTAGAACTGTCTTTATTAAGAGTGGCTGAAATTGTGTAAAAGGAAAAACATGAGTGGGAACTAAGAGCCAGAGTGGTGAGTAGAGGAAGTATATTCTCTCGCAAAAGAGCTATCCATAGAACCCTTAGAAAATTTGAGAATAATTTCATGATAATAATCTTTCTTCTGGTAAACTATCTGGATAGTGAAAAAACAAGTTGGAGGGAGCAAACCAGCCCAACGTCTAGGTGAGAGGTATGGGGTACTACTGTGGAACCAATAAAAATAATAGAATTTATATAGCACATTAAAATCTACACGCACTTTGTAAATGTTATCTTGTTTTATCTCACAACAGTCCTTTTCATTATCACTATTTTACAGATAAAGTAATTAAAGCAGACTCAGTTAAAGTAACTTGCCCAGGGTCATATGGTTAGTATCTATGGCTAGATTTGAACTCAGGTTTTCCTGACTCAAAGTTCAGTACTCCATACATAGCTATAGATAACACATGTACATGGTGCACTTACAAAAGCCTTTAATTAAACTCTACCATCCTCTTCAGCTATGTCTCACCTCCCTTTATCAGCTAAACTCCTAGAAAAAGTTGGCTAGATCCATTGTCTTCATTTTTCACTTCTTCCTCAATTCTTTGGAATCTAGTTTATGAAGTCAACACTTAACTGAGATTTTTCTTTCCAGAGTTACTAACAATCTCTTCATTGCTCAATCTGGTAGTCTTCTCTCAGCTCTCATCTTTCTTGAACTGCTCCTACATTTGAAGCTGTTGGCACTTACTCTCTCTTCTCTGCATTTTTATGAACCTCCTCTCTTCTGGTTCTCCTCCTATCTGTCTGGTCACTTCTCCTCAATCTCCTTTGCCAGCCTCCATCCGTGTAACATCCCTTCACTGTGGCTGTTCTCCAAATCTCTGCCCACAGCCTTCTTCCTTTCTTCCTCTATATTATTTCTCCTTCAGCAGTTCCATTGGGTTTAATTACCAACTTCAGGAATATGATTCATACATCCATAAAGTAGTCCCAATCTCTTTCTAAATCTCAGTACTGAATCTCAGTTGCCTTTTGGAATTTAACATTGTGTAACTTGGGCACATCTCCAAACCGGCCTCACTAAAAAAGAATTCATTATCATTCCTCAAAAATCCACTCCTCTTCTAAATTTCTCTATGTAAGAGGCAGTCAGATGGCACAATAGACAGACTTCTTGACTTGGAGTCAGGAAGACTCATCTTCCTGAATTCAAATCCGACCTCAGACACTTATGAGTTCTCTTTTTAATTGATCCCCCAATCACATCTTTGTGATCACATCATCCACTCTACATCTATCAAAATGGTCTTTTTAAGCACAGATCTGACCATATCATATACTTAATAAACTGCTTCCAGCATAAAATACAAGCTCTTCTATTTACTGTTTAAATCTCTTTACAACCCGGCTCTAAACTATCTTTCTCTCCTTACATGTTATTCTCCCTCCCACTTTAAGAGTCAACAAAATTGGCCTTCTCTCTGTTTCTCCATATGGCCATCCATTTCCCATCTTGGGCCAAGTTCACTCTCATAGAATGCTTTTCCCTCAAGATATCATCCTTTCAACGGTTTGTGTCCTTCCTCCCTCCCTAGAAGTCTTGTATTTAACCACCTTGTACTAATTCTGTACATATTTCTTTATATATACTCATGTGTGTACATAATATCTCTCCCAATAGAATGTAAGCTGTCTGAAGGCCATTTCATTCTTTGTATCCCTAGCACATAGCAGAGATGCTGGCACATAGTAGGTCCTTAATAAATGGTTGCTGGTTGCTCATTTGTTTGATTGATGCAGGACTAGGTACTTAACACTTGACTAGGAAAGGAGACAGAGAATGATGGCAAATAGAGCTAACACACTATCATGCCTTTTCCTCTGCCATCTTTGCTATTAGTCTAGCATGTTGGGGTTAGCTTCCAGGGCAAATGAGCAGTGCCTTTTTTTGTGCTAAGGCTGCAAGGACAGGCAGGCATTTAATGTAGAACCATAGAAATTATCATTTTTGTATTCCTTCATCCATGGAAAATACAACTTCAATGCTCATCCACTACTGGAAGACTGTCAAAGTACCATGGACTATAACCATCTCCACTCATAAACATACCCTGTACCCATGGTGACAGGAAGCAAGAGTTACATGCTGAGTGAGTAAATATACTAAGCTTGCAGCTTGGGAGACTGAAGAGTTAGAGAATCAGACTGTATCATGAATACTTAGTAGAGAATTGGGAAATGAGTGGAAGGTTGAACTCTGTGATGCACATTTTTATCGCTTGTTAATATTACTATATTATAAAAAAAAAAAAACTTAAGTTAGCTATTGTTTCCCTATCACCACTGAGGCAGTGACTGGCCTGAAACAACACTGAACCTAAAAAGAAATGGGAGAAGTCAGATGTGTCATGACTGACATCCTTGGACAAAACCCTGGCTGTGACAGGAAAGCTGGTAGTGTTGAGGGATTGACAGCCACCTATGCCCTGATTCTGACTGGTGACACAACCAAACTCTTACTTATTCCTTTATATTAATGTATTACTACAGCTTTAGTTTTATCCCTTGTTGCTGTCTTTCAGTTATTTCAGGGGTACCACACTCTTTGTGACCCCATTTAGTCTTTGTTTTTTTGGCAAGGGACCCTGGAATGGTTTGCTATTTCCTTCTCCAGATCATTTTACAAATGAGGACATTGAGGCAGAAACAACTAAGTCATTTCCCCAGAGTCACACAGCTAGTGTCTGAGACTGGATTTGAACTCAGTTTTTCATGACTTCAGACCCAACACTCCACCTACCACACCACCTAGATGCCCAGTTTTATCTCTAACAATGGAATGAAAGGTTTTTCTCTTCTGTTAAGAGGAAGGTTATCAAAGGCCTTAGAAATTTAATCTTGGTACTTACTAGGTACTTACTTAGGGTAGGGTAAACAGGTAAGGGATTTCACCATTTACTCTGCCCTGGAATCTTTGCCCTAAAACCAAAGAAAGCATAGAAATGATGGGATAATTAAATGAAAGAGAGAGGCATCTGTAAGAGAAAGGAGTTTGGGGATCGAAGCTGGAAAAGTCTCTGTTTCTGGCTTGTTCACTATGGAGAACTGATTGTTTTCTCTTCGACTCTTCATACCATCAAGAGGAATGGAGGGATTGGGAAAGAAAAGAGAAAATCTAGGCAAGAAACTCTTGGGTTATCAGCAGGCCTCTATCAGTTTGGGATCGTCATCTCACTTTATTTTTCTTCTAAAAGCTGAGGAAATCATTGGTCATAAGGGGCAACGGAAGTCCTCTTCCCATTAAGTCAAGAAGGAAAATCTATGTATATGAAATATTGATAATATTCATTGGTAACATGTAAACTTGTTTCTAACTTTCCTTCAAACAAATTCCTGAAAGCTCAGAAATAATCTGAGTACTTGATCTGTAGACTGGCTCTTGGGTCCAAATCAAATCTGTGGAGTCCTGAGTTAAAGACATTTTACACGTATGTCAAGCAGATGAAGAAACTATTTGGGAACATGAAGTTTTCGCAGCTCCCTGAAATCATACCAGGCTGGTGGTTACCTTCTTAACTGTAATGTTAATAAGAGTTAAAGATCTTTCCTATCCATTAATGGGCCTGCCCATTAAAGGAAGCTTGATTCGCGGAGATTTGTTTTGTAGGGAGGTCCATACCTTTTGTTAACTTCCAATGAGACAGTGGTTCTCAAGGACCATGATGCCCTCTGGCTCTAAAAATTGTATATATACTCTGAGGTGATGTTTCACTTTGGAGCTTACTCATTGGAAGTTGTGTTTGACTGGATGAAATTCTGGGTAACAGCTAAAGAAGCCCCAGCTCTGAAAACCTAGATGTCGGTGCTTCTCTCTCTGGTAACTATGCATGTATGTTTAGACAGCTGGATCTGTCTGTTGATCTGACATGTATGTATTGCTTATGGTCCGACAGTTGGAGGCCCAGTCTGTTGGTCTTTATTTCTTTGTTTGTATTTTCTCTGAAGTTCAGGGTGCTGACTTTTTCCCTTGAACTAAGTGAATCATCTATGTGCTTGATTAAAGTAGATTGTTGCCTTTCAAAAGTTGCTTTCCTTTTGGAAAAATACATCTAGGAACTATACAGCAGATCCTCCCGTGTATACCAGGATCCTTGCTGTTACATTAACTTATTACAAGACCAAACTAGGTACAGGTATTCCAGCATTGCCACCTCCCACAGGAGTCCTTTCACTAGTGCCTCACTGACTTCCAATCACAAAAAATTCTCTTGTATTTATTTTGTTGATATTTTATAAAACTTATCTGTGTATATGCTGTGTCCCTTGATAGGATGTAAGCTCCCTGAGGACAGGAACTGTTTCATTTTTGTCTCTGAACTCCTAGTGTCTCATACAATTCATGGCATATACTAGGAACATTGCAATTGCTTATTGATAGATTACATGACTGGAAAATAATTTATTAATCTACTTTAAAAGCAGAGATACACCACATAATAGAATTTATGAATCAGAATAAACCAATTCAGACATGAGAATGGTACAGCAATTCTACATAACAAATAAATCAAATTTGTTTGGATATTTATATGTATGGATACAGGGAATCTATGAAAGCAATGAACCAGTTTTGTGACCCTTATACAATATCTTAATAGATATTTAACTGCAATTAAAATACAGAAAGGAAAAAATTTTTTATGTTACCGTTTTGGCTATCATTAATAATAAGAGTCAATAAGAGGAAAATGAACCCACTGTAGTAGGTTTCACACCCTCCAACAATGCTGCCATGAACTAACATTTGCTCATGCTTTATAGGTTCTCATTTGTGATCTCCACATTTCAGAGGCTAATATTTCAGCTTCAAAACCATATTTATGACTTAGTTGAACTGCTGTCAGGTGGACAACTGAGCCTGGACTATGGCCTTAAGATCTGAACAGTTATGGATACTATAGGCAAGCTAAATTGCCGCCTAGAGCAGAGCAGCTGTTCTTTAAGATTTTTCTTCATACAAAGATGGTTGACTTTCTGATTTTGGGAAAGCATGTTGACCCTCCCTCCTTTCTTTGGGGAGGTGGGAGAGTAGGGATGCAGAGTGCTGAACGTGCTGTCAGATACAGACACGTGTCATTTATTTTTGCTTAACTGTATTTCTTTGTTACAAGAGAATCTCATTGGGGAATACATCTAAAAATGACTGTAAAAATAAAAAGCATGAATAAAACTCTCATTCAAAAGAAAAGAATTCTGGGAAGATCAAGCCCAAAATACGAACTCTGATTGGACTGCCAGAACCATGGAAAGAACTGATTTTAATGTCAGAATATGACAACTTCTTTCCATTAGTGTCGGTTTCTCAGTGCCAGGTTATATGGGAATGTTTTTTAAACCAAAATAATGACAAAAATAACAAAAAAGAACACTCAAATAGCTCTCTATATAGCTACTGTTTCTTCACACAAAATATAAAAATGAGTTGTTTTAGAGGTTTCACAGGTAACATCCTTCTAAGGAGTTTATTATCAGGGGTCATGCTTCTTGCTAAATAATGTACAAGGTCAAACTTGGTCCACTGGAAAAAAACCTTCACTTGGACAAAAAAAAAATCTCAAAATGTTAGCCTATGCAGGAAAAGATTTCACACACCACACACACACACACACACACACACACACACACACACACACACACACACACACACACGTACACACAGATAATGGTAAATTCATTTTTGGCTCATAGGGGACTTTCTAGCAGAAATTCCCCTCCAACCTCAGCTATCAGCACAAGAACTAAAAAGGTTCCCAAGCTCTAAGAGAGTGGCTTTTTTGTCCTTTTCTCTATTTTGCACTATGCTTCCTCCTCATATCTCTTCTCTCTTCCTCTTTGGTTCATCTTTCCCTTTCACTGAGGCTTTTCATCTTTTACCCTCTGAGGTCTCTCCAAGTGTCCCAGATGTTATCTCCTCAACTCCCCCTTCCTTAGAATTCCCCCAACAGGAACATTTAATCTCATCCTTTCCTCTTTGACTAGAAATTACAATTTTAAACTTAGAAATGCAGAAACAAAACTCAGGAACTGAAGCAAGATGGGATGCAGCAGATAGAACTAAGTTAAAAGGTGTCTCTATGAACAAAATAGATCCACACAGCATATCATTCCTATCAATATGGAAAGACATATAAATTCAAAACCAAAAAGTAAATAGTGTCACAGATTCTTAATAATGTCATTAAACTGTATGGAGTCAAGAAACCTGGATTCTAGTGCCAGTGATGCCATAAAATAGCTGCATGATCCTGGATAAGTCACTTAATATTTCCAGACCTCAATTTCCTCTTTTGTCAAATGAATGGATAAAATTTCATGACCCATAAGATCCCTTCCAATTCTAAATTTTTATTATCTATTATTCTAAGAATTAGCAATCTTACTTTATGCATTCAACAAATAAATAAAATCTATTAAAAAATCATTAATTTTTCTATGTCTCTACCAACAACTCAGAGATTGAGTCCCATACATTGTTCATTTCCAGGTGTCAGATACAACTCAGGGTTACTTCATTTCAACACACTTGGATCTCATCCATCATCTCTTCTAAGATAGGAATCAGAAAGAAGCTATTACCCTAGTTGGAGTGTAATTAGCAATTGTTTCTCTTCTGTCCAGAAAGTTTGAGAGTCCTCGCCTCCAAGACTGATCTTTTTGAGAAGGCAAGCAAGGTCATCTTTTGCCTCAATTCTTGCCTAGCCTTTAATTATTGAATAGGCACAGCCTCAGACAAACTAAGTCCTGGGAAAGACCTTAACTTAAAAAATCCAAGGCCTCCCACTGCATCCAGGGCCATCTCAAGTTGTCTTGATCTATCCCCTCCCACTGAACCCCAATGAATCTAGAAGAGACAATGAGACCTATGACTTCATACAGCATGCTTCACTTAAGTCCAATTCACTTGAAAATCAAGACAGCATCTTCCTGCATCATTGGTCCTTTTAGACAACAAAGAATGAACAACAACAGTTGTTCAGTTGTTCAACAGTTGTAGACTCATCAAGTCTATTTCCTTATACTCAGCTTCCAACTCCTTCACTCAATACTGAACTTGCTCTCTCAGAGTTTACCAGTTATCTCTTATCTGCTAAATCCAATGGTCTTCTTTCTCAGTTCTCATCGTAACTCATCTCTTTGCAACTTTTGATGTTGTCTTCTCTCTTGGCTTCTGTGATATTATTTTATCTTGGCTATCCTACACATGTGATCATTTGTACACCTATTATGCTGAATTTTCATGTCTCTCTTACCTCCTAGGCATGAGAGTTCCTAAAACCTGTGCCCTGAACCCTCTTTGACTTGGTCTTTTATATCCTCTCTTGATGAATTCTGGATCTTCTGTGTTCAAGTGTCATATCTATCCAGACTTCCAAATCAATATATCTAGATCCAATTTTTCTCTTAAACTCTAGTCCTGAATCAACAATTACCTGCTGGACATCTACATCTGTATATCCCATAGGCATTGCAAACTTGCTGTATCCAAAACAAAATTCATCCTCACCCCCCTCCCCAAATCTGCCATATTTCCAAATATCCCTATTTCTTTTGGCACCAACATCTTCTCAGGTTTCCAGGTTCCCAATCTCAAAGCCATTCTTCATTTGTCATTCTCCTCTCACACTCTCCCTCCCAATGTATAATTTGTTGCTAAGTTTTATAGCTTTTATCACCATTTAACCACTTAAATGTTGTTGCTCAGTTATTTTAGTCATGTCTGGTTCTTCGTGACCCCATTTGGGGTCTTGGCAAAGATATTGGAGTAGTTTGCCATTTCTCTCCAGTGGATAAAGTGAATCCATTTTGTTAGGCAATCGGAGGTTAAGTCACTTACCCAGGGTCACACAACTAGGATATGTCTGAGGCTAGATTTCAAGTCAGGTCTTTCTGACTCCAGGAACAGTGCTACATTTGCTGAGCTACCAGTTGCCTCTCCCCCAGCCTAATTCTAGGTCTTTATCACCTCTCACCTAGATTACTGTGAGAGTGTCCTAATTGATCTCTTTGTTTCTAGTCACTCCTTCTCCCATTCATCTTCCACAGAACTTCCAAAATAATCTTAAGAAACAGGTCTGACCAAGTCATTCCCTACCCCAAAAAACATCAGTGGCTATCTTTTTTACCCCTGGGACAAAATAAAAATTCCTTAGCCTCGTATTTAAACCTCTTCATAATCTGGCTTCAACCTACACTGTCCTTTCTTCTCACATTTTTTGAAAGGAACATTCCATCTCAGAGCTTTTTATAGACTGTTCTCCATATCCAGAATGTACTCCCTCCTCATAAGTCTCTTACAACCCTTGTCTACTTTCAAGGTTTAGTTCTAGTGACACCTTCTCTAAAGAGTTTGCCTGATCCCCTCAATTAATGTTCTTTTCTATTTAAAAATCACCTTGTGTATATTTTCTTCCCGTCCTTTGATAAACCTTGGTGTTTTCCTTTTGAAGCACATATTTCATTCAAAAGAGTGTAAAGTAAGCATCATTTTCTCTTGGCAACTATTGCTTCCCTAATATATCTTCAACTGGATAGTGAGTAAGGGAGTGTAACACTTGTAGTAACTATAGAATTAGTTTGACATAGTGTCAAGGAAAACCTTGCCTTTTTGCATGCTGGACCATCTCCAGTCATCCTAATCAATATCTGGCCATGGAACCCAGATGACTTTGGAGGAGAAAGTGAGGCTGGTGATTTTGCATAGCCCTTCCTCACTCAAATTCAAGTTAATTTCAAGTCATATCATCATCTTCCTGATGTCATGGCTCTCTTCAAGAATGAAGGACAAACCACACACATGCCTTTTTGCATTACATTTGAATACTCCCAATCTACCTATAAAGCTGGTATTGAATTCATGAGAGAAGAGAAAAAGGAAGGAAGAAGGCAAAAGAAGAAATTACAATGAAATATATAGGTGTTCCTGGTAAGCAGCAAAGAAATCTTAATGTGCTCTTGAGTCACAGGATCATAGATTTAGAACTAGAGGGACCATCGAAACTAACCAGATTAATACACATCTCAGAAGTTGGATCACTTGTCCAAGATCACAAACAACAAAGAAAACATTTATTCCCTGGAAGACTTTACATTCTATTTTGGAAAATCAAATGTACATATAAAAGTAGAGATGAAATAGCTACAAAAAAAAGACAAGGTAATTTAAGTGGGTAGGGAAAGGACTAGCAGAGATGGCATCAAAAAAACTTCATGGAAGAGATGGCACATGAACTGAGCTTTAAATTAGATAGATTCAGTCACTGGGGGATGTTGTCTTCCCCGCAATAGACCTGACATCGATAATTCTACAGCATCACCTCTCAGTACAAGTCCATTCGTCCAAATGCCCCTACTCTTCCCAATATCTGCTAGATGTGAAGAAAATACCAGGGAAAAATACAGCTCTTCTAGCATTTGTCCCCAAACCTTAACCCTTAACGAGGATAGAAATGGCACAATCAGAACAAATAAAAGCTGTTTAGGTAAGACAATTGCTACAAGCTGCTCCAGATGTGAAAAAACCAGATGTCTCCTTTAGTGGGCACAAAAGTAAATGGTTCAGATTACACCCTAGCCAAAGAAAATAAGGGAGAAGAAAATAAAGAATTACAACATGAAAATGAAGATATATATGATGTCTAGTGGGAGGAAACAGGATCCTGGGAGTTATCACTCAAATATACATGTAGCCTTAATCATCTAGCCAAGCAAACATCCATGCTTTTGCCTTTCTCAGAAAGCAGGGCTCTATTTTAATCACTTTACTGAAACTCTATATGGTAGGACAAGGTATGAAAAAAGGATGACAAGTCTCCTGAATCCAACAGCAGAAACAACGCAATTCTCCTCAGCTTGACTAGACTGTTAGTCTAGTCAAAGAACAAAACTAGGTAAAATTTTCTTTTCCTTATTGGGATAACAGTGAGGAATCTTAGCCAACAGCAGCACTTGTCAAAGGTTGCTTTCTTATATGTGCTACATAAAAACATTGCTCAGTGAAAATTGGGTTCATTACTAGTCAAAAGTGATTTTTATCTTTAGCAAAAATCCCTTTTTGTCTTCTAGACTCTGTTCCATTCCTTATGGGCCATATTGACATAAAAGCATCGTTTTAGTGCTGGAAGAGGCCTTAGGCATCACTTAGTCTATGTTCTTTATTTTACACATGAAGAAACTGAGGTTCAAAGAGGTTAAGAGATTACCCAAGGCCATAAAGGGAGTAAGTATCAGAGTTCAGAATCAAATCCAAATCCTCTAATTCCAAATCCACAAATTTTTCCATTCTACCATGATGCCTTACTCTGAAAGTCATTGAGGAAAGATGCTTAAAGCAACATTTCCTCAGCTGAGGTGGCAGAATTAATAGTTTCTAAATAAGACCTCAAATAGGGCACAAATAGTCTATGACAAAAGAAGGAACCACAGAATAAGCTGAAGGTCATTAGAAAGGTGGAAACACATGGATAAAAAAAATGAAAGAAGTTTATGAAAGGTAGTTATCTACAGCTAGAACCTGAGCCAGGAGACTAAGGATAGGGAACACCATTACATAACACTGCCTCTTATAAAGTATGTTTTGGGGATTGGATTGCTAAGGTTAACAAATATTTGGTTAGACTTAATGTGGTCCTATAGGTCCTCAAGTGTGACCTTTTGAATCCAAACTTCACAGAATAAATCCTTTTAATAAAAGGATTTGTTTTGTAAACTTGTACTCAGTCAAAAAGCCGCACCCAAGAACATAGAAGGCCACATGTGACCTAAAGGCCACAGGTTCCCCACCCCTGGTAGAAGGTATTAAATTAGGCATTCTATTTAAAGAAGAAATGGGATAGGATCATCAAGGTGAATTAATAATCACCTTCTACAAATTTCTACAACCCTAAAGAACTTAAAAGAAGAGGGGAGGGGAAATTGTTCATGAAATATAGAGTAACTACATCTGAACTCTCAAGATAAGAAGTTAGAAACCATCTTCTCCCTCATTTTACTCCATCTCACACACAAGGTAAAATCTCCATGAATTAATTCCAAAGAACTCAAATATATTGAGATCTCATTCAGCACCCCTAACCCCAAGGGACACTACATTTCTGCTGCAATAGTCATAAAGAGAGCAACTCTTCCAGAGCTGCCTTCCCAATTTAGTACTCACAGTTTATGAATTAAGTCTTTAGAGGGTTGACGATCTTGGGTTTTGATACAATTTGTGAATCCACTATAACTGATCAGCTCCCACTGGGGAGCTCACCTTTACTAGCTAGTGGACACAAGTACTTCATAGAAAATGACATGCTGAGATAATAATAGCTAATATTTATGCAACACGCCAAGATTTGTGAGGTGTGCAAAGCACTTTGAACCCGTTTGATCCTCATAATAACTCTGGGATGAAGGCACCATTACTATCCCCATTTTACAGATGAAGAAGAAGATAAGTCATCGGAAGAACAGCAGTTAATCCAACCATTCTGGAGAACAATTTGGAACTATGGACCCAGGGCTATAGAACATGTATACCCTTAAACCCAGCCATACCGCGACTAGGTCTGTATCCCAAAGAGATCAAAGAAAAAGGGAAAAGACCTGTACGTAAAAAAATATTTGTAGCAGCCCTTTCTGTTGTGGCAAAGAATTGAAAATCCAGAGGATGCTCATCAATTGGGAAAAGGTTAAACAAGTTGTGGTATATGGCTGTGATGGAATACTCTTGTGCTAGATGGTTTCAGAAAAACCTGGAACAACTTATATGAATTCATGCAAAGTGAAATGAGCAGAAACAGGAGAACATTACACACAGGAACAGCAATATTGTAAGGATGATCAACTGTGAAAGACTTAGCTACACTGACCAAGACAACCATCCCGCACAGCTCCAAAGGACTCAGAAGGAAAAATGATAGCCACGTCCAGAGAGAGAACTGATAAACTCTGAAGGGAGACTGACATTTTTTTTATGTTCTTTATTTTTCTTGTTTTATTTTTTCTCTGTGTTTTCTTTTGCAAAATGGTTAATATGGAAATGTTTTGCATGACTTCGTATGTATAACTAATGCCAAATAACTTGCCTTCTCTAGGAGGAAATAGGGAGGGAGAGAATTTGGGGCTTAAAATTTAAAAAAAGTTAAAATATTATGTGCAATTAAGAAACAATGAAATAAAAATATATCTTTAAAAAAATAGTAGCTACAAAATATTTCCCCCATTAATCAGGGGTGCAGTCTACCACAAATACATACATAGTCAGTGAGAAGAATATACAGTCAGAGAATACTCTGATAGTAAGGTCCACATATAGGGAAGACATTTGGCCAAGGCAACTTATCTCCAACATGGCACGGACCCAGTGTCCTTTTCGTTATCATGACTGCTGCTCCCTTTTGAACACAGAATCTTTACCGGGCATATTACTCAGCTAGACTCCCACTCTTCACCACTTGACTTGTTACCACCATAGAAAAGTCACTTTCTTGATTCTTTCTTGAACCCATGGATGAATCTCTTCTCTACTAGGGTTCCTTTCCTTGAACTTACTTCCTTCTCTAACTTTGGCCAGTGGTGGGGGAGAAGAATAAAAAATGTCCCCACATTCCACTGTGCAGGAGTCACACTCCACAACCCTTCCCTTAATCAGAGCCGGCAAGCTTGCTTCTTCTTCTAAAGGAGAAGGAGAAGATGAAGGAGAAGGAGAAGAAGAAGGAGGAGGACAAGGAGAAGAAAGAAAAATATGTAAAACCTCAACAACAAACGAAGTTAAATAAATGTTATAATATGAAGAAAAATGAACCAAGAAAAATAGAACTTTGTGGACTCCCCAAAGATCATGGAACAAAAGCAAGAAATTCCAAAATGGTTCAAAAAGAGAAATAAAATTCATAAAATAAGAAATTAAAAATTAATTTAAGTCAGAAACTAATTCTCTCAACAGATAATTTAAGAAACACAAATAACAAAGTAGAAAAATTAAATGTAAAAAAAGAAAAAATCTCTCCAAAGAAGTAAAAGCTATATGAGAAAGAATAATAGGTTTGGACCATAGAAATGCTAGAATGGAAGAAAAATTGGCAGAAGAGAAGCAAAAGCTAACAACATGAAATGAATACATGGAGTCTATGCAGGCCAGAACAATGGACCTTGAGGGAAGGATATAAGGAGATAATTTAAAGATCACAGGTCTCTCAGCAGAAAATACTATAATTTCTCCTGATTCTACTCATTTCACTTTGCATCATTTCATGCAAATTTTTCCAAGTTTTTCTGAAACTATCATGCTTATCATTTATTATAACACAATAATATTCCAACCCAAGCCTCACCTGGTGATTGTGTGTGTTTTGTTGGCTCAGAGTATGCAAAAATAGCAATTGTCTCTGTTCTGGTTGAAACCCTTAGGTTCTTCCCCTCACAGATTGATTTTTTTTTTTTTACCAGATAACAAAGGCCATCTTTTCCTCATTTCTTACCTAGCCTTAATCACTGAATGGGTGTTGCCTCAGACAAACTGAGACCTGAGAAAGACCTTAGCTTAAAAAGACCAAGGCCTCCCAGTGCATCCCAGGCCACCTCCACTTGTACTGATCTATATCTTGCCATTTGCCAGATGATTCTGGAGAAGACAGTGAGGCTGATGACTTTGTACAGCTCTGCCTCACTGAAATCCAATTCACTTTCAAGTCAAGACATCCTGATGTCGCTGATCTCCTCAAGAACGAAGGACATACAACAATTCCATCAAAATCATATAACAACAACTTATTCAGTCATTCCCCAACAGATGGATATCCCTTCAATTTCCAGTTCTTGGTCTCTATTTCTTAAAAGTTATCATGTAATCAAAGCTAGAAAAGGCTTTAGAGGTCATTTAATCTAATCCTTCCCTCTAGAGATAAGATAATTGAGGCCAAGATAGGTTTTTGCCCATACATGCACAAAAAAGTCGTATGTTACCAGGGCTAGGATTCAAACTCAGTTCTCTTCACTTTGAATTCATCAGTCTTTACTGATTCCACAACATTGTTTTATCACTTTGAAGTGTATCTAGTAATGCTGCTGAGAGGGAAAGAAGAGAGAGTGTATGTGTATATATATATATGTGTGTGTGTGTGTGTGTGTGTGTGTGTGTGTGTGTGTGTGTGTGTGCATCTGTCTATATATGTATGTATATATACATATAAATACACACATATATACATATATTACATATATATATATAATATATCATATAGTCAGAGTTAGAAACTTTTCCAATGTGGCAGGACAAATCTCCATTCTTTGCTCTTCTTGGGAGTGGGGTGATGTGGGGGGAAGAAAAGTAATGGAACTTGGAAAACTTTCATTTTGCTTAACCCACTTGGCCAAATTTGTCAACAGCTATTGAGATCAGAGAAACAAAAAGTGCAGTTTCCTTGAGCCTGGAATTTATGACAATTGGGTGCTCTCTTCTCTGAGTAGGAACACGAAGTCAAAAATGGGTAGAGGACAAGGGAGTCACAGGGTAAACTTCCCTCCCCAACACCACTACCACCACACACACACAACACATCCACTCACCTACACATGATGGCCATGGATATGCCACTGAAATTCATTAGGTGTCAGGAGACAGAACCCTATGGCTTAAAAATCATTTAACAAATGGATAAAAATAATTCATAACAGTATTAATTTGAATATAAATTTTGCTGCTAAAGTAAGGTTAGAATATTTGTGGCCTCAAGACCAATTTAAGCAGTCCCTATTTCCACTATTAATTTGCTTAGAACCTTTTCAAAAATGCATTGCTAAGTATAACAATAAACTTCTTTAATAGAATCAGAGTCTGAGGAAATGAGTTTTTAAATTATAATGAAAATATATATTTTTTAACTCTCAAAACCAATTAATCAAAAAGAATTATTCATTTAAAATCTAACCCTATTGATAGTGCCCCAGAGAGTATTCACAGCTACTCTCAATCCCATTTTCTTGTGTGCCTTATTTTCTTTAATCATTTTCTGGTACAAAGCTAAAATCCCACCTTCTATAGGAAGCCTTTCCCAAACTCTCTTAACTCTAGTATCTTCCCTCTCTTGATTACTTCCTTTTTATCCTGTACATAGCTACTTTCTACATAGTCATCCCCATGCTGTCTAAATTGTGAACTCCTCAAAGGTAGAAACAATGTTTGCCCTTCTTTGTAGAGCCAGTGTTTAGTATGGCTCCTGGCACATAGTGAGCACTTAATAAATGCTCATTGACTGACAATATTAGAAGGTTTTTAAAAGTTCTTATATGCAATACTATAATTTGAAATATGCAAATACACACACACAAAGATGGCATTGTTCTTGAGTCGTTTTTCAGTATATCTGACTCTCCATGACCCCATTTGGGGTTTTCTTGACAAAGACACTGGAGTGGCTTTCCATTTCCTTCTTCAGCGCATTTTACAGATGAGGAAACTGAAGCAAACAGGGTAAAGGGTCACATAGGTAGTAAGTGTCTGAAGCCAGATTTGAACTCAAAAAAGAGGAGTCTTCCTGACTCCAGGGCTAGCACTCTAACCACTGCACCACCTACCTGCCCAAAGATGACATTAAGACATCAGAGCTGGCAAGATTGCTTCTTGCAAATACTATTTGACAAAATGCAAACTCTTTGAAAATACTTCTGGGGGGAAAAATAGTAAACTCTGTTAAGTTCAAATTGGGACCTCTTACAAACATTTTGGGCAAGCAGGTTTGGAGGGGAAAGAACAATGAACCTTCACAATGAAGACAGAAACCTAACCAGGCTCTCTCTATAAAATGGGATCCTATCGCTTTATATTTTCAATCTGTTCTTTGCTTAACTAGGTGGCAAAAATGGATGGAGCATTGGGCCTGGAGTCAGGAAGACCTGAATTCAAATCCATCTTCAGACACTTACTAGCTGTAGGACCTGAGCAAGTCACCTAATTTCTATTTGATTCCATTTACTCAATTATAAAATACAGATAATAATGACATTTATCTGGCAGGGTTGCTGAGATGATTAAATAAGATATTATTTGTAAAGTGTTTCACTTAGGTTCTATAACAGAGTAGCACTATGGAAATGCTAGCTATTTTTAGCACAAACATTACAAAATTAAGGTAGCTTACCTATTGTCCTTGAGAGAACATATAAATAGACAATTTAATACCTGAATACCTCTGATCCTAATCCAAAGATGCTCTCTCCACCAGCAGCCATACTACCCAAAAGTAAATTATCTAGCTATAAAACGTCTCCTTTAAAGTTTTAAAGCCTCCTTTATACGTATGAGCCTCCCAAAGAAAATAAAATCGTTCGTTGAGAGGAAAACAAAATCTAAACCAATATTAATAATAGCAACATGGTGCTCTGACTTCACTCTGCCTTCTATCAAATGCAATTCCATACAACCCTGAGTCATTTTCTCGATGAAAAAGAAGAATAAAGGAGGGGAAAAGAGAAAGGAGACAATTGCATCCCACTGAGCTTTAACCGCTTGTTCAATTGGTGGTAAAAGTGTGTGATTAAACATGTTTATATGTGAATTGTTTGGACATTTATAAGCCCCTAAAGGCAGGGAAGGTGTCTCATAAAATGATGAGTTTTGTCTCAACAAATGATACATTGCTCATAAAAATATTGGTAACAATAATTGGCTGGCCTCAACGGAGCCTCAAACAGTTTATACTGAAAGGAGACTCAGCATTCTGGGACTACGGAAGTCGGAGAGATATTTCATGGACCAAATTTTGGCCTTCCATCAATGAGATCTTCTTAACAATGAGAACTGTTCATTCATTCAACAAGCATACTGTACTAGGTACTGGAGACAGACACAAATACAAAAATTAAACAGTCCATGCTCTCCAAGTGCTTACATTCTATTGGTGGTTTACTGTGTATATACACTGACAGGTAAATACAAAATTTATTTATAATAAATTCAAAATAATTTGGAGGAGGAGGGCACTAGCAACTGAGGAGATCAGGATAGACCTTGTGTAGAAGGTGACATTTTAGCTGAGCCTTCAAGGAAGCTAGGAATTCGAAGAGGCACAGAAGAAGGAAGAGTAATATCTCAGCAATGGACACAATCTGGGCAGAGGCACAGAGATAGAAAGATGATAGATAGATAGATAGACAGACAGACAGACAGACAGATAGATAGATAGATGGATGGATGGATGGATAGACAGACAGCCAACAGATGGATAGACAGTCATTTTGATTGGAATGAAGAGTTAGTAAAAACTAGTAACATTCAATACATCTGTAAAGATAGTTTGGAGCCTAATTATGAAGGGTTTTTAGTGCCAAAAAAAGAGTTTGTAATTTATTCTATAGACAATAGAAAGTCACTGGAGCTTCTTAAGGACACAGACAGATTTATGCATTAGGAATATCAATTTATTATGTTGGAGGAGTTCTGAAAAGGCAGGCACTGGAATGTCGATTTGACAGATATATGAAAGAATGGAAAGGGAAAAGACTGTATAAAGAGAAACCAGTGAGAAAATGATTTGTAAAATCCAGAGGAAAAAAAAAGTGATGATGGCCTCACTGGGTGTTGGCATGCGAGCTGGAAAAAAAAGGAATGGCTGTAAGACATGTTGAGGTGAGGAAATAGTGATAAGAACACAGAAGATTGGCTTTGAAGGAGAGTGAAGACCTGAAGATGACTCCATGAACAGAAATAGAAAAGTTGGGAAGAGAGGAGAATTTTTGAAGGGAAAAATAATTCATCTTCTTTTGTCATCTGTGTCCTCATCAGAATATAAGTAGGATTGTTGACGCCAGATTTGATATTTCCTCTTTCTTAATGCTTGAAAGGAAACTGAGACTTCCTTCTGCCAATCTAAGGACTCTAGAGGGCATGACATTCCCACTCTATGGTCAACAATAGGCCCATCTCTTTCTCTTCCAGTCAGTAGGAAACAGAACTTCTCTCTGCCTAAGCAGAACACACGCATGCACACGCGCGCGCGCGTGCACACACACACACACACACACCTGTCTCCCTGCTACCTGATTTATAGTGTTTGTAGATTTCTGAAAGACACTGAAAATTTTAAAAATTTGCTCTCGTTAGGCAATCCTAGGTAGCCCTAAAACCTTCAGGATGGAAGAGACCTTTGGAGTTACTTAATCCAGCCTCCTCCTTGTTTTACAATTGAGGAAGTATACCCTAAGTGAAGTGATTTGATTAAGTTCACACCGTGACAACGTTAGGAGACAAATTTGAAATTCACCTGTCTTTTTGCTGTACTACAGCACAGAGGTAAGGAGAGAAGGTCAATAGAAAATGCAGAAGGAATGCTAAACTGATGTGAAAATATGAGACATATAAAGCAGTTCCTGGGAAATTTTAGACCAGCAACATCTGGTTCAACCTTTAAAAAAAAAAAAAATATGACTGGATCTCCCTAATTCTCCCAGGGTGGGAATACAAAGGCTACTCAAAGCTGATGCAGATCAAATGCTAATCTGCATAGGAATTTTGCCCTCCATTTCTGAGTTGGGCTAACTCGCCTCTCCCAAGTAACTTGGTGATCCTTTGCTCCTAAGGGCTTAATTGCTATTAATGCCAATCTTGGTTCAGGTATATGATTGACTTTACCCTCAGCAGCTCAGAACATCTAAGCATAAGAGCCTTTGCCAGCCTTTGCCAGTCTTTGCCTCCCCAGAGCAGAGTTTACCACCACAACCAGGTTCATTTGTTTTACAAATAAAAAACTGAGGCATAGAGAAAATTAGTGTTTTGTACAAAAACATACCATAACAGGGCCAGGATTTGAGTCTTTCTCTTTGGACTCAACTTCAGCCCTCATTCCACTGCACCATTGGTCTAGGATAGAACAAATTGGCTCCCTCCAAATTCTTGTCTACAACTCACCCATCCATCAAGCATGTTTCCAGGGTATCCAATTTGAATGCATTTTCTGTTGGGAGCTTTGGAATGGGATGGCAATTCAGGCAAAGCTTCTGACTTACCCAATCCAAGATTATGTCTACATGTTTAAATTAACTTGTCATTTCAGAAGAGCAAGAATTTACAACTTGGATTCTTTTGTTTTCTGTTTTCAAAATGGCTAGATATAATATCATTTGTTGAATTAGCTTCTCAGCATGGGAATCCACCCTCCCCAGAGTTTAACACTCTGTACATGGCCTATATTCTCTAAGCACCAAATGAATGTGACCATTCCAAATACTTGCAGAATCATGTTTTATTATGGAAAAAAAGAACTATAACTTTCCTCCCTGGACTAAGGAAAAGTGAATCAGCTTGCCCATGGCACTGTGCCCTGGCAATCATACTGCTTTACAGCAATACTCACAATGGTTACATTTCCTGCCCAAGCAAACCAGGGGGCTAATTATAAAAACAGTGTTTAGGATGATTACACACTATGTGTGAATTATATAGTCAGTGATAATTGTGGGTTATTGAGGTAGTTATTTGGGCTTGATTGATAGAACATATGCACCTCTCTAGAAAGATTAGCCTTTCTGCAATTACAGAAAATCCATTGGTCTTACATTTCCTTCTTCCCTGATATTAGTGAGTTATTCTAAAAGTTAAAGGTGTTTGCAACTCTATTGTACTTTTCAGGCTAAATCCTACTGATTTATATGTAGCAAATAAATCATTTGGAGACTAAGACAAAAAGAAGTGTCTTGGGTATTGTGCATAAACACACACATTTGTTATATCAGTGCACATATATACATACATGTGTTTATATAGGTACACATACTGTGTGTGGTATATCCATGTGTGTGCACTCTACATACAGACATGCATACATGCATACATGTGTTATATTTACACACACACAAAATACACAAGCCCTTTATTTTTCCCTTTTCCCCAAATAATTTACTAGCTGCATATATGTATGTGTGTATATACATACATATATATGTGTATATGCAGATATACATATACATACGCCTATGTAGCTAAGAGCAGCTAAGCGGCACAATGGATAGAGCTCTTAGCCTGAAGTCAACAAGACCTAATTTAAAATTTGGCCACATATACTAGCTATGTGACCCTGGGCAAGTAATTAGTCTGTTTGCCTCAGTCTCCTACATCTGTAAAATAAGGATAATGATACCACCTACCTTCCAGGGTGGTTGTAAGGATCAAATGAGATGATAACTGAAAAGCACTTAGCACAGTGCCAGGCACATGGTAAGTGCTATATAAATAAACCTTAGTTACTATTGTTGCTATCATTATTGAGATAATATTTGTAAAGAGCTTATCCCTATGTTTGGCATATAGTAAGTGCTATATAAATGTTAACTATAATTATTACTATGTATATATATATATATATATATATATATATATATAAAATGTATATGTGTGTGTACACATATGCACACATACACACACAAATGCAACAATTCCAAACCAGTTCTGCTCCTCCTTTGTTCCAGCCTCGGAATGGTGTCTGATACCATCTTATCACTTGCAAAGTCACAGCAAAATTCCTGCAAATTAATTCAGTACTCAAAAATCAGGTACAAGAATAATAATTGACACATACCAATCAATCAACAAGAATTTATAAAGCCAACTTGTTGAGTCACGTACAACTCTTCATGACCCATATGTGGTTTTCTTGGCAAAGTTACTGGTATGGTTTACCATTTCTTTCTCCAGAGAATTAATGCAAATAAAGGTTATATGACTTGTTTGGGGTCACACAGTTAGTGAATGTCTCAGGCTGGATTTGAACTTAGATCTTCCTGACTCCAGGCCCACTACTCTTTTCACCCAAGCCATGGAGTTGCTTCCATGTGATGGCAAACAAAGTGGGATCTTTTGCTGTTTTTGCTTTAGTATAATCAAATGCCTCTGGTTGAATCTTGCCTTTATCCACCAAGAGTCTTTACCAAAAGTAAAGTACAGAAACAAGAGTTTCTTTAACTAGAAACAGTGTATGTATTTATGTTGTTAATGTATTCTTCCCCACCCATTAATGCATCTGCCCATTAAGGGCAGTTTGATTAGGGAAGATTTGTAGGAAGGCCCACACCTTTTATTAATGAGGCACTGGTTCTCAAGGGTTGGTACGCCCTCTGGCTCTAAAAAAGGTATAAATACTCTGAGAGTGAGATTTTACTTTGGGGCTTACTGACTGGAAGTGTTTGTTTGGCCAGAAGAGGACTCTGAGAAGTCACTAAGGAGCCCCTCTGCCTTGGAAAACCCTGATGTCAGTGCTTCCCTCTCTGGTAACTATGGTCAGACTGTTGGATCTGTCTGTTGATGATCAGGCAGAGGAAGCCATGTCTGTTGAACTTTGATTTCTCTATATTTTCTTTGAAGTTCAAGGTGTTGACTCCCCTGAACTAGGTGAATGATATATGTGCTTGGTTAAAGGAATGATACATGTGCTTGATTAAAGTGATTGTTAACCCCTCAAAAGCTGCCTTTTCTTTTATGAATGCAGATCTAAGAACCTGTGATAGTAGACCCCCCTGTCTATGTTGGGGTGCTTACTGATATACTCCATAAAGTCTACTGCTATGTGTCATTACTGTCCTAGATGCTTAGACTACAAATATAAGAGGGAAATAATAGTTACTGCCTTCAAGGCATTTACATTCTGTAAGGGGAATACAACAGGTTCACAGATAGCAAATGTAGGATACATAGAAGATAAATATACAATGACTGGGGAAAGGATACTAACAACTTAAAGAAATCAGGAAAGGTCTCTTGAAAAGAGTTCTGGCTTGCAAGAAGCAGGAATAAAGAAGGAAAGCATTCCAGGCATGAGAGACAGAGCCTGTGCAAAAGTTCAGCATCAATGTAATATATGAAAAAAACTATTGAGGCCAATTTGACTGGAGAGTACAGTCCAGGGGTGTGATGGAGTTGTATCATACCTGCTCAAGAGAGCTGGTTGTTAAATTTTCAGCCTGAGCATTTACACTTCAGAAATTTGCAAACAGTATAAATCAGGACTTAATTTATTGTTTTGCTGACTGTCTAGACTTCAGAAAGCAGTGGAGATTAATATTATAATAATGTATAATATATTAATATTATGCAGTATAAACTTTAAAATATTTCCTGCATACATTCTTCTTCCCCCCCCCACCCCCAGCCAGTTATTAAACATTGACCAGCACATTTCTGGTACATTATGTCTAAAGTAATGCTCAATTAACTGGAAAAAAAGGTTGGAGTTAGATTGTGAAGGGCTTGAAATGCCAAACAAAGGAGTTTGTATTTTATCCTATTGGTGATGTAGAATCACTGAAACTTTCTAAGCAGGAGTAGAATAATAAGATTTGATATTTAGGATTATCAGTTTGAGAGATATATGGATAATGGATTGGACACCTGGTAGATCAGGTGCAAGGAAGTTATTGTAACACTTCTGGGTACTGGGTAGTTGTGGTGGAAATAGAGAAAAGACAATGGATGAGAGAGACGTTGTAAAGGAAAAATTAACAAGATTTGGCACCTGATAAGGGAGCAGGAGGAGTGAGAGTGAATAGTAGAGGTGAGAGTGAATAGTAGAGATGACTTAGGTTGCAAACATGAGTGCCTAGAAGAATGGTAAGGAGTAGGTTTAAAGGGAAGAAAATAAGGTCTGTCTTGGACATACTGAGTTAAGAAATCTATATAACATCCAAGCAGATTTTACTTATCTACATACATTCTATTTCCCCTCAGTAAAATGTAAGCACCTTGATGACAGGAACCTTTTCTTCATTCTCGTCTTTGAATCTCCAGTTCTTAACCCAAAGTCAGTTACAAAGTAGGTGAGTATTTAGTAAATTCTTCCTGAATTGAATCTCGAAGGACACATTATTCCCATTTTACAGCTGATGAAACTGAGGCTCAGAGAGTTTGCCTATAGTTTCACAGCAAGTACCAGAAGATACAATTGAACCCAGGTTATCATGATTCAAAGTCCATCATTCCACATTATCTAAAGCTACCTGGGGCAGCTCATTTCATTGTTATGGTGGAATGACTTCAACAACACGGCTGAATCAACCCTTTATCATGTTGTCCAGATGCTACTGGGAAACAGTCACATCACTTTGTTCCAGCTGAAAATGGGATTTATCAAGTCCATGTATTTTCATAGACTGTTAGAATCTTCCCTTTAGAAAGGACCTCAGAGAGATCATCTAGTTCAAGTCCCTCCTGAAACAAGAATTCATTCTCCCTGCATCTGGATAAATGGTATTCTAGTCCTTGCTTAAGCACTTCCCAGGATAGGGAACTCACGATTTACCAAAGTTGTCCATTCCATCAGGGTTCTGCTGAAATTATTAAGAAGTTTTTTTATTTCCCTTTATTGAACAAAAAATTCTGTCACCCTGAAACTTTTACTCCTTGGTTCTGATGCTGCCTGATGAGGCCAAAGCAAATAAATCTAATCACCTTTTCTCATGACAACCCTTTAGATATTTGAAAGCAGCAATCGGGCTCTCCCCAAGTCTTTTCTACTTCAGCCTAAACATCCCAAATTTCATCAACTGATCCTCATATATCATGGTCATAAGTTCCATTGCAAACTGATGGCCTTCCTCTGGAAACACTCTGTGTTGTCAATGCCCTTCTTAAAGTATATTACCCAGAAGGAAACATGATACTCTAACTGTGGTATGACCAGGACAGAATAGTACTCTAAAACCTCTGTGTTTTACTATCCAGCAATATGTATACACACACACACACACACACGTGCGGGCACACACACATATATACACACGTACGCTGTTCATTTTTTTTCTTTGTAAAACTCACTTAACTTTTCAATGCCACAAGCAACTCCTTAAGAAGCTAGGTTACTGAAGAGATGCCGCAGGTACCAGGGGAGAGATTTTACACACCAGAAGCTCCCCACACCTATGAAATCATAAGTTTATTTATAAAAACTTAATTATAATGACCAGTAATTAACAGGAATACTCACCACCGATTGTTGATTGATGGTTGTCATTCATTCTCAAACAGGAGCAAAATGATGTCATTAAGTTAGAGTCAATTTACAGTGTGCCCAAACTGTGGCTGATCAGACCAATAAAAACGTGGAATGCTCTACCAAAGGTCAAGCACCAATGACCCATGTGAACATTCGGAGTGAATTCTCTAAATTTGCACATCTCATGTTTCTTTTGAGCCGCTTCAGTTCTGCATTGCTCATAGAGCCCAACACTCTCTTTGATGTAGCTGCCTTCCCAAGAGGTGCACCAATCAGGAAAGGAGAAAGAGTCTTTCTGAAATGTGGAATCCTCAAGCCAAATGGGCTCTGTAGCATCACCTGACAGCTAACCTAGGAAATATTTCCAAGAACTTGATATTTTTCATTTCCAGTGTTTACAGAATTCTCCATCCCCTTTACAAAGATATTCTCTTGAGCATTCTTGGATCAACTGGATATCACTTTAAATGTCAATACTTTTATCCCAAAGCATGTGAGGGGAATTCACAGGATCTTAAGAAGGATGATCGTGAACCACAGTGAGAGATTTTGAGGATTGTAAGACAGCATTAATTATCAGCAAAGGGCTTTAACATTTTGCAATTTGCTCTGCTCTACAAGCTAGTAATACCCCGTTAAGTGCTCTCTGGTTCACTTGAAAAACCCCATCTTTTTTCAGTAGGCACCTCCTCATACAGATTAGCCATTGATTCACTGGGTAAAGAGAGGCTTAAGAGATGAAAAGAGCCAGATTTTTACACCTTCTTAGACCATTATAGATCGTTTTTTTTCCTTTAAAAAAACCTTGCTAAAAAATGCTGAGCTTGCACATGCCAACCAGAAACTTTTAAAGTAAACTTCATGCCTGCCAAAAGGTGTGTAAGAAGTCAGAAATAATACACGACAGGGCATGAGTTAAACCATAAAATGGAACACCTCAGGAATATTGGGCGGCATGAGACCAAAGTCCAAGGGCTCCTAGAACCTAGGCGCTGCCTGGATCACTATTAAAAGGGTGTTGCTGATTTTATAAGATTGCTTTCATTTGTTGAATGCTGTTGGGGTTTGTCTTGATTTTTAAAAAATTGTCTGCCTCATTTTCCACACAGTGGAAGTTGCTTGGGGATTACCGCTACCAAGATAGATTCCCCATAGCTACATTTAAAGTTTTCAAAGTTCTCAGATTTTAAATGATTCTTGGGAGCCAGTTGAAGCCTCTGTGACCTGGCACTTTCAAGAACCAGCACTTACTTGCAACCTATAGAGGGTGTCTCCAAGAACAGAGAATAAAGCTTTGCTTCCCAAAATACAAGCTTCTGGCTGGTGAGATACACAACTGAACTAATAAAATAGGAGTGGGAATTGATTAACATCAAAGCAATGGAAAGATTCAAGGCATGTATCCAGCAGAGAGCATGAAGTATTGCTTGAAATGTTTTTAAAATATTTAAGGCCAGTCCGATAGCACAGTGGATAGAGCACTGAGGCTGGAGTGAGGAGCATGAGTTCAAATCCAGCCTCTGACAGCACTTATAACCTGTGTAATTCTTGTTTGCCCCAGTTTCCTCATGGATGAAATGGGGATGATACTAGAACATACCTCCAAGGTTGTTACAGGAATCAAATAAGACAATAATTAAAAAGTGTGTAGCTCAAAGTAAGCACTATGTAAAGGTTAGCTATCATTAGCATCATCATCTTCAAAGACATTTTAGAACCAAACAGAATTTCTAGAATCCCTAGGATTTCTCATTTAAGTATTAGAAGTTCAAGACAGTAGTTAGTATGAATGACCCATTACCGTGTTTCCTGAGGGTAGGGATTTTTCTGTTCCTGTCTTTGTAACTGCAGACCCCTGTACAGTGCCTGGAATATAGTATGCACTTAATGAATACTTATTAAATTTAATTTATATAGAAGGATTTTTTATATTTCTTGCCAATATATGGAAATTCAAGATGGTGGCTACAGAATAATAAATAAATTCTTGCTGTTACAAAAATTAGTAAAAAAAAAAATTGTCTAATTTCTTACTATATTTGGGGAGCAGTATTCAGCAAAACTAAATAATACATGTTTGCTTGTTCTGATGCTAACAATAGCAATCCTAGCAAGTAGTCTTCCCCCATCTCCAGGTGTCTACAAAGGACTGAGAATTTTAATGAAATATGACTTCTCTCCCTTCTTCCCTCCTCATCCAGCTCTTTAAAACTGTATGGAATTCAGAAAAGGGTATTATTTTTTTCAACACCCTCCTTCCCATCCCCTGCTTCCCCACTTCCCCATGGAAATATGCTTCTACTATTGAAGAGAAAGATCGCATGCAGCAGAATTTCAGGTGAATGATTCTGGCACAGTCATTTTCTGACTGGAAGCCAATGTGGTCAGCTCCAGGACTATCCCACAGCTGCCTTTCTGCTGAAGTCTATCTTGAACTGGCTGGAAGCCACTAATGAACATTTGACTCTGCAGCTCTCTCCTGGGCCTTGTCAGTGTAACAGGACATTAAAACACATGCTACAAATCCAGCCAGGATGGACGCCACTGCCCGGGGGCCTCAGGCAGCTTTCCTATTCAAGATTTGACTTCAACTGGCTAAGGGTCAGTAACAGTGATCTGTTTCCCAATACAAAGACAAACTGCTCCGGGCAATTTTTTTTTAAAGACTCTGTTTTGCCAAAAAAAAAAAAAAATGACTTTTAAAATGTTTTTGGCAGTTCCTTGGCCTCAGAATGTCTCAAAGGTGTCAATTTGGGCCTGTCCCCAACAACAGCAATGGTTAGCTTAGCCAGCTATCAAGTTTGTTGCATTTCTAAAGAGGTTTTCTCCTTCTTTCAAAGTTGTTGGAGAAGTAAAGGCTTTCAGCTATGGTTCCCCTTTTAAAGGAATACAAATTTCAGACTTTCCCACATTCTTCTCACCCTTTAATTCTCCAAAACTAAGGAATAGAAATTGCTGGAGATAAGAAAAGTCAGCAGAGCTGATGGGGAGCATGGTGGGGAGGAGGGGAGGAATCAATCGAATCAATCTAATTCTGTTGGGCTTCCCAAATCTTTCAGCTCCTTTCAGTCTTGCACAAGGCTTGCAATTTGGTCTCGTAGCCTTTTCTGGAAGGATCCAAAGGAGTGTCAGTCTTCTAAAGAATATGAAAAATAATCTTCCCTAGTGAGAGAAGATTGTCGCTTCTGAAATTCAGATACACCCTGTGGAAAATTCCAGGTTTGCTTCCCCTCCCTTCCCCCCTGCCCCAGCCTAATTACAATTAAATGAAGGAAGATAACAGCCCTGGAAAAGTTCTGCTGCATAAAGAGGGGGCAAATTTAGTTATAAAAATGCCTGTCTAAGGTAAAGGGACAGAAGGCTAAGCTTCACATTCACTGAAACCTTATTGATTGGTTTTCCCAGGCTGGGGCTCCCTCGTGCTGATTGGCTGTCTCAGACTCAAGGCGGGACTCTTGTGGGAGGAGTAGCCACTCCTGCTCCAGGTAGAGGTGACCTGAAGAGCTGGTTTCTTTCGCTGCTTTTCCCGTGCCTTAGTTTTCTATACCTGGGGCAGCCAGGCGGGGCAAGCGTTACTCTGCGAGAAACAATGTGCACACTAATAGCCATCATAGAATAAAAGTTTATATTTGGTTCTAGAGAGGATAAGGAACTACGGCAATTTGTTAAGGGGTGAAAAACATCTCCATGCAAGGGTATATCCTTAGGGGGCTCTATGAGAGATTGTCTGCCTGGTTAAGATGGAACGAAGGAGAGGTCGGGGCAAGAACTAGCAGAAAGTCAGAGGAAAAGATCACTTTTTCCTGCGAAAGTTTAGAGAAGACTTTAGAGGAGGACCTGAGAAGCGAGTTAAAGAAAGAGAGGAAAGGAGGGCTGCCTTTGGAGATGAACTGGTGAAGTAGAGGAACTGAATGAACTAAGGAAGAGAGAGGTGATAGATCTGATGAGAATGTAGAACATATTATACGAACTATAAGAAAAGATTGGAATAGGCTGGAACCTAAGAAGGCTTTGAATTCCAGGATAAGGAATTTTCACTTTTTTGGTTAGGCAGCAGAGAATTATTGCAGATTCTTGAGCAGGTGAGTTACATTATTGAAAAAGTGAGTTTAATATGTTTTACATGATTGCATCTACATAACCTATATCAAATTGCTTACAGTCTTAGGGAGGAAGGAGGAAAGGGAAGGAGAAAATTTGGAATTCAGAATTTTATTAAAAATGAATGTTAAAATTGTCTTCACATGTAATTGGAAAAAAATACTACTTAAAATCTTTTTTAAGTGTATTTAGGTGTCACTAAATCTTAAAACAAGAAGTGAATTCAGAAGTTATCTAATCCAACAATGTCAACCTCAAATAGAAACAGAGGCCATTAACCATACATAAAAAATCTTTTTTGTTGTTCAATCATATTTTGACTCTTTGGGATCCCAATTGGAATTTTCTTGGCAAAGATACAAGAGTGGCTTTCTATTTCCTTCTCCAGATCATTTTACAGATGAGGAAACTGAGGTAAACAGGATTAAGTGACTTGCCCAGGGTCACTCAGATGGTCAATATCTGAGGCCAGATTTTAACTCAGAAAGATGAATCTTCCTAGTTAGGAAATTTTTTCTTACATCAAGTCTAAATTTTCATCTATGTAATTTCTGTCCCATTTTTTTCCTAGTCTGCCCTCTGGGACCAAATGGAATAAATTTAATCTCTTCACAATGATAGCCCTTCAAGCACATCCACCTCGCCCCAAGTTCTCTCTCTTTCTGAGCCAAATATCTCTAGTTCCTCTAATTGCCCCTTATATATAAGCATTATATCAAGGCCCTTAACTATTTAAGCTACCCTTGTCTGGAAATTCTCTGACTTACTGACTTATCTAAAATGAGGCACACAGAACTGAATGCAAGGGACTAGATATGGTCACACCAAATCAGAACAGAGTAAAATCATCACTTTCCTCATTTCTAAAAATTATTCCTCTCTTAACATAGCCTAATTTCACATTCTTTCTTGTAGTTGATATATCATGCTTACATCATGTAAAATTGGCAGATTCAGATCTTTTTTTCAGATTAACTACTGTCTAGCTATGTCTCCCCCTTTATGCATATGAAATTGCATTTTTTTTTAGCCCATGGATATATTTACCCTTATTAAGCTTCATCTGATGGGAGAAAACATGCTATAGTGAAAAATAAGCTTGGCTTTGGAATCAAGAAGACCTGGGTTCAAGTTTAGTTTATGGACTTGAGTCCATACTTGAGACTTAAGTCAAGGCACTTGACATCTCAGTGTCCCTAAGTTATTCTTTAAGGCTATAAATTTTTTAAAAAGTGCCAATCTGCATTGAAAGAGGAAGTTCCTTACAAGGAAACACCTTCAACAATGAAATCAAGATTGAATCAAAAGAAAAACAAAGCCTTTCACCTTATCGGATTCATTCTGATGTTCTGGGCTTTCTAGAACTTTGGGGAATTTGACTCTATTATATAACATCTGTCCCTTCCACATTTGTGCTGTCTGTTTGATGAATATGCTGTTTATTCCTTTATCCAAACTAATGAAATGAGTATTATATCAATCAACATGCATTTATCAAGCACCTACCTGGTACTATGCCAGGAGATACAAAGACAAAAATGAAAGAGTTCCTGTCCTCAAGGCGCTTATAAGGAGATAAGTAGGCAAATATGTATGTGAACATACAAGATATAGATAATTAAATACAAAATAAATAAGACTTAGTAGATCAGGATAGGCTTCATATATGAGCAGAGTTTTAAAGGGAATAATGAGGTTTTAAGCAGAGCTGTGATGGGAGTGCATTCTATGAATGAGGCATCAAGGTAGCCAAGCAGATAGACCACTGGACCTGGAGTAATGAAGATCTTAGTTCAAATCTGGCTTTAGATACTAACTAGCTGTATAAACCCAGGCAAGTCACTTAACCTCTGTCTGCCTCAGTTTCCTCATCCATAAAATGGGGATAACAACAGTACCTATCATATAGGGTTGTTTTGAAGATCAAGGGAGAAATTTTACAAATATTTTGCAAGCCTTAAAACCACAAATTATATATATATGGATGGATGTATTCGGATGGATGGATGTATAAATGAACACCCTATACTCTCATGATTTCCCACTCACCAGTGGAGTGAAGCAGACTGTGTGTTTGCTCCCATGTTTTGTAGCATGATGTTTTCTGCAGTGTTGTCAGATGCCATCAACAAGGATGTAAATGATATCAAGGTCACTTAGGCATTGATGGTAAATTATTTAACTTGAAAAGGCCACAAGCCAAGACTAAATTGAAAGAAGAGTTGGTGAATGTGTTTTTGTTTGCAGACGATATATACAGCTCTGAGACGGACACACAACCAAGTGTGGATCGATTCTCTGCTGCTTGTACTAATTTTGGTCTAACTATTAATACCAAGAAAACAGAGATTCTCCACCAAACATGAAACCATCAATTATAGAAAATAGAGAGATTTTAAATACTGTGGATAAGTTCACTTACCTTGGCAGTATACTTTCCTAGGATGTGCTCATAGATGATGAGGTTGACACATGCATTGTCAGAGCTAGTTCAGTGTTTGGGAGGCTCCAAAGGAAAGTGTAGGAGAGAAGAGGTAGGAGAGAAGAGGAGGAGAGAAGAAGAACTCAAGTCTACAGAGCCATTGTGCTGACCTCTTTGTTGTATGCCTGTAAAACCTGGTCAGTATATCAGCACTATGCCAGAAAACTGAATCACTTCCATTTGAATTGTCTGAGAATCACCTGGAAAGATAAGGTCCCAGACACTGAGGTCCTTTCTCTAGTTGTACCACCAAGCGTTCAAACTCTGCTGCAGAGAGTGGCCCACAGTTTATAAATTCTATTTTGGGGCCATCTTAGAAATTACCTAGGCTAATCCTCTCATTTTAGGAAAGGGGAAACTGAGGTACACAGTTTTTAACCCAAATACCTACAATGTATATGGATATTTAAGAGGAGAAATGAGTAAAAATTTAGCAAAACATTGTGAAAGTACAAAGTATTGGCATAAAAATACTTTGAGAGATCTTACTAATATGGGTATTCCCACTATTGATTAGTATAGTTTTCAACTCATCTAAACCTTTGCATCCTGTGCAACCCCTAGGTATACTGCATTGCTAGAAAAATGTTAAAAGGATGGGCTTTAATTCCACAAAGACACCTGAGGTCAATAAAAACACTACTGATTTTTCCAAATGTAATCATAACTGCTCCATTCCTTTTCCCACACAATTCTTGGAGCAGTTCATTCATTGGCTATCTGCAGTGCTGTTCAAGATGTATGATCTAATTGACTAGCTTTATGGGCTGTCCATCCAAATGTATATCACAGGGGAGACAATAGAGTTTCTTCAGTCACTTGACTTTTCCTGTGAGGGTTGTTGGCCTTAACCCTTTTAAGTGATCACAATTCTTATTTAGGAGACTTTATAATGTATT
The DNA here is from genome assembly GCA_028658325.1 of Potorous gilbertii. Classification (NCBI taxonomy): domain Eukaryota; kingdom Metazoa; phylum Chordata; class Mammalia; order Diprotodontia; family Potoroidae; genus Potorous; species Potorous gilbertii. The sequence continues at coordinate 363,615,056 of CM053770.1, read as the reverse complement.
GGGGTTTGATACGACCAGTTCCTTGGCTATAAATAATCTCTCTTCTATTAGAACTGTGGTATATATGAGACCATAGATTTAACCACTACTAGGGTCTGTATCCCAAAGAGATCCCCAAAAAGGAGGTAAAATATCCCCTTCAAATATATTTTCAAAAGAATTTTTTGATAGATAAATGAGTACACACAAATTTGTAAAATTTCTTTGGCATTTTCAACTAGCTTTGATCCTCTCAAAAATATTCACAGCAATTCTTTTCGTGGTGGCAAAAATTGGAAATTGAGGGGATGCCCATCAATTGGGGAATGGCTGAACAAGTTAAAATATTATATGGAATACTATCAATGAGCAATATGATTTCAGAAAAACCTGGAAAGACTTACATGAACAGATAAAAAATGAAGTGAGCAGAACCAGGAGACTGTTGTACACAGAAACTGCAATATTGTACAATGAAGAACCATGAATGACTTAGCTATTCTCAAGACAATCTCAAAGGACTCGTAATGGAAAATGCTATCCACCTCCAGAGAAGGAACTAATGGAGTCCGAATGCAGATTGAAGCATACTATTTTTCACTTTATTTTCCATCTGTATTTTCTTTCACAGAATGACTAATATAGAAATATATTTTTCATGATTGCACATGTATAGCCTGTATCAAATTGCTTAATGTTTCAGGGAAGAGGGAAAAGAGAAAGGCAGGGAAATAATTTGAAACAAATTTTTTTTAAAGAAGAATGTTTAAAACTGTGCATATTTGGAAAAAACAAAATATTATTAAAAAGAAAGAAAAAGATAATAGATTTACAATCGAAAGTAACTGTAAAGGATCATTTGGTCTGAGTCTTTCATTTTAGAGTTGAAAAAAATGAGACCAAGAAAAGTTAAGTAATTTGCTCAAGGTCACAGATCAACTAGCACAGGCAATTTTCAAAACTAGGTTGTCTGATCCAGCTACCTGCACAGCCTCCTTTCGGAATCCTACATGATGTTAACTTATGCCCATAATTTGAGGACAGTCTTCAAGGCATCATTTTTCTAAACTGAATCTTGGGATTTTTTTGGTCAACAACCAGTAAGTTTGATGGGATCTTTGGGTTTCTGTATTTTTCAATTCTATCTGTAGCTCTAAAATCATAATATCTTACTATAGAATATGATTTGAAAAATCTTTCCTATAAACCTTTATTTGGATATCCTTAACACAATCTAAGATTATATCTATAGACACATAAATTATTTTATTTTTGGCAGGAATATAGAGTAGAGGAACAGAAAGTTGTAAGCTTCAAGTCAATTTTCATGGCAGCCAGAGGCATGATGGGATTGATCAGAATCCCTTAGCCTTAGCAGTATTATATCCCTGGAATCATAGGAAGGGAACTCAGGCTACTGAGTCAGGGATAGAAGTTAAAAGGAATTTTATCCCATAATTCATGTGAGAATCTTTTAAAGAAATTGGGCATGTTTACCCTAAAGAAGAGGAGATTCAATGGGGACCTGATAACTGTCCTCAAGTATTTAAAGGACTGTCACTTGGAGGGAAGATTAGATTTGTTTTATTGGACTCAAGAGGACAGAACAGGGAGTTTAGGCGTGATAGCAAGACAAACTTCCTAACAATAAAGAGTTGTCAAATGCTTGAAGGGCTGCTGATAGACTTTGTGGGTTTCCTCTCCTTAGAGATATTCAAGCAGACACTGAACAGCCATTTTGCTGATTATGTTATAAAGGGGATTGTTTTCATATGTGGGTTGGACTGAATGAATACTGAGATCCCTGGAAACCCTTAAATCCTGGGATTTTCTAATTTGGATCAAGAAGTCCAGTGTTACTGCAAAATGAAAGAACTTCCAAAGAAAGACTTTAAAATTTTTAGGAGCTTCATGGCGAATCATAGCTAGCTGAGAGTTTTGAAAGATCTAAAAACGGTCCATGGGGATATCAAGCTACCAAAAGGACCAACCCCAACCCTAAGGCCTCATATTAGCCAGTGACCAGCAGGTGATAGCAGATAACGGTAACAGGGCAGGAGCTGGAAAGGGAGAAGTCACAGCAGAACATCTTGCAGACAGAAGAGCACCAGGAAAGAGAACGAAACAATAGAAGATACCAATATCAAAGTGGAAAGGTCACCTAATGGCATCATTAGAGGATACCAATAAATCCTGTAGTGTTAGAGACCCTGCTGACGGTACTCTGGTCTTTCCACATCTGCTCGACTTTGTGTGTTCCCTTGTTAGACTTTGTGTGTTCCCTTGTTATGTGACAGAGTGTGTCCCCTCCTCAACCAGTAGCATGGTAACTTGCCCCTATGTGCATGGCAAAAAATGTTCTTGTTACTTCTATTTCTGTGCTATCAATTAAATGTCTTTTTCTTTGAATTAATTTGACGTATGGTTGACTAGTAAAAGAAACACATTTGTGGGGACTCATAAATTCTGGTTTTGAGCAGATCATGACCCACATCTATAACATGTCTTAATCCTGGGGCATAGTGTGTGAGGAGGAAGCAAAGATACAACTTTCTTATAAAGAATTTGAAGAGATAAGGGAAGGAGGAAAAAAAAAAGAGAGAGAGGATTTATTAAGTGCTATGTGCTAGGAACTGTGCTAAGCATTTGACAAATATTATCTCATTTGATTTTCACAATAACCTGGGGACAGAGGGAAGTAGGTGCTATTAATTATCTCCACTTTACCTATGAGGAAGTTGAGGCAGATAGAGGTTCAGTGACTTGCCCAGAGTCACACAGCTAGCAAGTATGTGAGGCCAGATTTTTAACTCAGATCTTCCTGAATCCTGACCCAATGCTCTATTCACTGTGCCACCTAACTGCCAGCAAGATGGAGCTCCAAAACCCACTGTGAGAATTACTAGCTGGGTTGACCACAGGTGAGTCACTTAACCACAGTGCACTCTATGCTATAGGAGGGTTGTAAACTACACTCCAGAAATCAAGTAATTGACCAAATTTATAAAGATTCTCCAGTACATTCAAGCAGTGAGTTTCTCTATGCTGTTCCTTAGTTGCTGAAGGCAATGATGCTGAGAGCAAAACACAAAAGTGATTATAACCTCTTTCTTCCTGGTTGCTTTCCTTTTTCTTCTTTGTTGGTTTCCTTTTTCTCCTCTGTACTATTATCAAAAAGACATTGAATACTAAGTAAAATTGGTCGGACTTGATTTTTTTGCCCAAGACAAAAAGAGGAAGAAGAGTCAAGGGGTTGAGAGGATCCATAGAAACAGTCAGCATGACTAAGAATCCAAAGGTGAAAATGCCGAAGGAATTTTACAAATTTGTGTGTCCTCATTTATCTAGCTTATTCATCATTAGTGTGTTCATAAGTGCATGAGGGCTTTCTTCTCCAACAAGGGTGGGTTTGTAAAGAGCTTTAATTCCCTTTGTTTACTCTTTTGTACAAAACTATAAACTCAGTGTTCCGGGTGCCACTCAAGTCAGCCTATAGTTCTGACAAAACTGGTCACCCCCTGGGTAGACCTTATGTGTACTGTGGCATGTCCTAGAATCAGGACAAAAGGGACCCAGGTGGCTATGTCACAGGTTGGCACATGCCCTCTCTGTATCCTTTGTTTTAACATCAATAAATTATGACTAGGTAAATTTTCAGAGCAAGAACTATGTCCCTCTTGTATCCTTAAACAGACTAGAACAAAACACTTAGCAGAACCAAAGTGAATTGTGCTTGCTGCTGTGTTAGGTAAGTATCTATGCTTAGAGCTTCACATACAAGAACGCTGACCTACTGAAATTTAATTTCCTGCAAATTATTTTCCTCCTTTCATTTATCTACAAAAATATTTTCTTAACTTCAGTTTTTCCCCTAAATTTATATCTTTCTGAGAACCATAGTTCTAAACCCAGAAAGAATGTTAGAGGCCAAGTAGTTAAATCCCTCATTTTACAGATGAAGAAACTGAGACGATTAAGTCATTTTTACCAAAACATCACGTATGATAAATTCAGAAATGGTATTTGAACTCACATCCTGGGACTGTAGAACAAATTTTCTCTCCACTGAAAAATCTCACTTGTCTTCAGTGAAGGAGATGCTAATATACTTTGGTTGCTGTACAAAACAGAGTTGGAAGGCTGTTTTTATGCTATGTATAAAATTTGATCAAAACTGGACAAATTTTCCTAAGTTATTGTGGCATAAACAAGGAGACAGATGTGAAATGTCGGGTAGTTGGACTGAAATGGGACCATATGCTATTAAGGCAATGTAATAAATGAGTGCTCAGTTTCCAGCTTCGGGGAACCTGCACCCTTGAGGCCACATGTAGTTTTCTAGGTCCTTGGGTTCAGTCTTTGGACTGAGTCCATGTTTTACAGAACACATCCTTTTATTAAGTGGATTTGTTCTGTGAATTTTAGATTCAGTCAAAGGGCCTCACTTGAGGACCTAGAGGGCCACCTTCTCCACCCTGGAAGGAAAGGAATGAGGTAACTGCGATCCATATGTGTGATGCAAAAGAACCAGAAAGAGAGAATCCATAGGCAGAATTGGAACTAAAAATGTTTGCAACCTGGACAGACTATGTGCAGGGTAAAGGAATATAGAGTAGTGCCTTTAGTTGTGGGTGAAAGGTGGGGAGGGAAAGGGAATAGGGTAGAGAGGAGGGAAGAATGGGAGAATGCTTCACTACAACCCACAATTTGATAGCTTCCTATTTTAACTATTATTCTACCTAATTAAGAAGTGCTTTGTTATTTAGTTTGCCAAAGGACCACAAGTACTAAAAGCACACTCTAAATTTGGCACCCTAGGGCAGAGCCCCAAACACCAAAACCCTAGCAACACTTCTGTCTGAAGGACAGGCACAATTCAGAGGCAACACAGCTCTGCATGCTGTCACATGACAAACTCTGCAGTATATGCATTGAAATATCTTACGCAACAGCCACCTCTAAGCAAAAGTTCAATTTAAATTTTCCCAAGTCAAATGTAATAGTTAAGAATATGGCATGTCTCTAACTATGTGACAGGCACACATCTACTGAAGGCAGTGACAAGGACTTGCATCATATAACATTTTAAAATGTTATTAAGAGAGTTTCTGGTCTATCCAGGTAGAATATCAAGTTTCCATTTAGAATTCAAGTGCAGGGCAGTTTCTTGCTTTAAAAAATAAGGGCTTTAAAAATGCAAATTTGGATCAACTTTTCAGTCTAGCCATAAAATAGGTGTTTCCAGAAATGATTCCAAAAACCCTCTCTCTGGACAATAAAAATCAGTAAGCTAGGCTGTGTTTTGGGGGGCATTAATGTAGCCTCAGCATGAGAGCTTGTTTAAACCCTTGCCACAAGTTTCTAGCTAATTGCATTTCATTGCTCCATGTGCCTCTAAAGTCACAGGATGCCTTTAGGGAACAAACAATTTAGCTCCAGGCTCCATTCAGAAAGGCATATTAAGAGACTCAATTTCAGTTTAGCTGATTGGCTGAGCCTTGGCAAGCCTTAACACTTGGTCTGTGAAGGGGAATGAATGGTTTATTCCGGTAAGGGCTGGGATTGGGTGTCAAGGGAGTTGGCAGCGCTAGGGCATTAATTGACATCATGTATCAGGTTTGGTTAATTATCTACACATGGATTCTGCCTGAGCTGATCTGTATACCTGTGGTCAATGGATCAGGAGCAAAGAAACAAGTGAAGAGGGAGGAAGAGTAAGAACCTGCATCCTCCCCGAAGCTCAGAAATGTCTGTACAGGCTTAGAAATTAATATTTGTTATTAACCACAGGCTATCCCAGCCAATGTCAGGGAAGATGCCTGCAGTAGTTAAAACAACCCTGGATGGTCTAGTAACAGATACTAACAACCTGGATAAGCCATTACCCGAATTGAAAAAGAAGAAGAAAAAGAAGAAAAGAGATTTACAGATGCCTGCATGTTTCAGGAAGATGTCTCATGAAACAGTTAAAACTTTCCCTCACACCAAACAAGTTGGGACCTATCTGGTGGGAAAAATTATCAACACAGGCTCCTTTGCCAAAGTGATGGAGGGACTGCATCTCCCCACAGGTGAAAAGGTAAATGCACCTTGACAAAATCAGTCAGGCCATGATACTGACATCCCACTGTGGCAGGGATGGGTGGGAGGGGAGAGGGTGAAGCAGAAATAGAACAGGATTTCAGTTGTTTCTCCATAAGTCACAGCAAGGGACCAGTGAATGCATATCTTCAAGTTTGAGTCTTTTCCCAGGCAAGGTTATATTGTTTAGAATTTTGAGCATGCTAAAATATATGACAAAGACATTTTTCACAGGAGATGACAGCCTGTCGGGGAATATAGAATAGGGATCAGTATTTAAGTTGTCAACTAGGGGTTTCCAATAAAATAGCTGTCAGTTTGTTTTTGCTCAGCAAAGTGAAAGATGGAATCTTCCTGCTGTCAGGCTATTGGAGCAAGGAGAATTATAGGAGCAGGTTATAGAGGAAATAGATGGTTTGCCCAGGATGTCCCACAGCAAATTTTATTGGCTTTTTTCTAAACTTGAACTGTGATCAGAGCATGATACAGTGAAAAGAGCATTGTCCCCAGCCAAAAGATCTGGATTCAAATCCCACCTGTGACGTTGCTTTCCTATGTGACCTTGAACAAGTTACTTAATCTCCCTCTTTCTGATTTTTGTTCAGTTGTGTCTAACTCTTTCTGACTTCATTTGGGGCTTTCTTGGCAAAGATACTGGAATCTGAGGCTGGATTTGAACTCGGGTCTTTCCAAATGCAGACTCAGCACTTTATCCACTAGGGCACCTGGCTGCAATTAATCACCCTCAGTCTCAGTGTAATCATCTGTGAAAGAAAGCTTTTGTACTAGATGGCCTGTGGGGTTCCTTCAAGCTCTAGACAATTGTCTTAAAATTTGATCTCTGAGCTCATTATTTCAATGAACAAATTTGGTCCTCAAATATATGATATTTCGTTGTTGTTGCTTAATAGTTTCAGTTTTGTCCCATTCTTCATGATATCTTGGGGTTTTCTTGGCAAAGATGCTGGGATACTTGAGTGGTTTGCCATTCCCTTTTCCAGCTCATTTTACAGATAAGGAAACTGAGGTAAACCAGGGTAAGTGACTTGCCTAAGGTCACACAGCTAGTAAGTATCTGAGGCAAGATTTAAACTCATGGAAGATGAGTCTTACTAACTCTAAGACTGGCACACTATTCACTGTGCCACCTAGCTGCCCCCATGTAAGATATGATAATAAAGGCTGACATTTAGATAATATTTTAATATTAATGTCTTATTAATTGTCCAAAATATTAAATTAAAACTACTTTATTTACTAACAATGGATAAGTATCAATTCAGTGATATTGGTATGATAGTTTGATTTAGAATTACTAAATTTAATTTTAAAATCAAAATGATAATTTTTCATTTATTACAAATTTTAAGTTTGTGAAGTGTTTTATATCTAGGTGACTCAGTGGCTAGAGTGTTGGATCTGAGTTCAACTGTAGGCAAATCACTTAATCTTTCTCTCAATTTCAGTTTCCTCATCTGTAAAATGGAGATAGTAACAATACCTACCATACAGGTTCATTATCAAAATCAAACAAGGTGACCTAAATAAAGCACTTTGAAAACCTTAAATATAAATGCTAGCTGTTGTTGTTATGACTGCTATTTCATAACAATTCTGTGTGGTAGATGCTGTTTTTATCTTCACTCTACAGAAAATGAAATTGAAGATCAGAGAGATTTAGTTATTCTCCCAGGGTCAAACATGACTTGGGCTGAAGTGTTCTGATTCCAAGTCTATCCATCTCAATTAAAAAAAAAAAAAGTCCCCAAAAGCAAAGCTAGTGAATAGCCAAAAACAAACTCTATTTGGCTTTACTTGGCTGTTAGAGGTTCCTAACTAAAATTCACATATGTAGCTAAGAATATGGAGCTGTAGTCACTTACAAATGATAAAAGTCTCTTAAAACCCCTGAACCCTGTCACTACTTATCCAGTCCTCCTCACCTCCTACCTTTGCCTGCATGTCGTCATTCAGGGGTGTTTTGCTTCTGGGTTGAGCAGAACTAGCTTCTGTATTTCATACAGTTTCCTATCTCTGTTTACGGATGAAGGTCGCTATTAAAGTCATTGACAAGAAGAAAGCCCAGCAGGACTCCTATATTTTAAAAAACATGAAGCGTGAACCACGCATTCAGCAGATGGTCAAGCACCCTCACATTGTTCAGCTGTATGAAACCCTGGAGACAGAAAACTCTTATTACATGGTCATGGAGCTGTGTTTGGGTGGGGATCTCCTGGACAGAATCTGTGACCAAAAGAAACTGGATGAAAAGGAAGTAAGGAGGTTCACCAGACAGATCATGTCGGCTGTCGGACACCTGCACCGCCATGGCATCGTCCATAGGTAAGGTGCTTTTTATTCTTTCTCTCCAAGCTCTTGAAATTCTTCATGAAAGACACATCAAAGCACAACTTCTGAGATGGGAAGAAATTAATCACAATTTTTTTGCTAATAACATGTCCATGGGAATGTATCATGATGTGTCTGTTATGGGATGAGAATTCTAAGCTAGATGGGCAGGTAGGTGTCACAGTGGATAGAGAGTAGGCCTGGAATTGGAAAGAACTAAGGTCAAATCCATCCACATACACTTCCTAGCTGGACCCTGAGCAAGTCATTTCACCTCTGTTTGCTTCTGTTATGAGGGTCAAATGAGAATAACTAATTCTAACTACAATAAGACTTGTCCAGGGAGCATCCAGCCTCCGTTTGAAGACTTCCGGAGAGAAGAATGAAATAGTCGCTGTCCAAAGAACTTCCATTCAATTAGGGGGGAGAGAGTTTTAGGCATGGGGGACACCCAAATTTGAAAGATGGAGTATCCTATTTGAAGTACAGCAAAGAGGCCAGTTTCACTAAAATGCAAAGTGGTAGGGATGTTTGCATCACATGTAAGAAAATTGTAAAGGTAGGCTGTACCACAATAATCTCATAAGATGCCGGAATTAAATGAAATTATGCATGTAAAGTACTTAGTTAACCACAAAGTGATATATTAATATCCATTTTAATCTTTACTCTGGTTTAGTATGGAAATTTCCAATAACATTTTAAACATAAAATGTGTGGGGAGAGGAGGACTGTAAGGGGAAGGAAAAGTGTTCTGCCCACCACTATAACATTCTAAAATCACAAACATTTCTTCTATACAATAAAGCTTACATTATTTCTCATTCTTCTTAGGGACTTGAAAGTTGAAAATTTTCTTTTAGATGAAAACGACAATATCAAGATTGTGGGTAAGTATAATGATATGTGGGTAAATATAATAATATCAAACATGATAACATCTCCAGTGTCTGGGCATTTACACTGACTATTTCCCATGCCTAGAATGACCCCAGATCTCCTTACCTCTGCCCCACAGTCTTCTCTTCTTTTAAGAACAAGCACCATATTCTTTGTGAAGCCTTCCCTGTTTCCCCCAAATTGCTAGGGTCCTCCTTCCCAGAGCAACTATAAGTGTATGTGCACATGTATATTCATTTAGAGGGTGGTAACGCTCATTGAGTGAATAGACCTCTTTAAAAAGGAGTCAGGAAATGGTCCTTTCAATGAGCAAAAGAAAAAAACCTATCTAAATGAAAGTAGGAGAGAAAAGGAAACTGTTACTATTGATAATCATTCTAAGCCAGCTGCCAAGGTCCCCACTGCATCTTGATGAGTATCTGGTCACTGGATCCAGATGGCTCAGAAGAAGAAAGTGAGGCTGGTGACCTTGCAGAGGCCTCCCTCCCTCAAAACAAAGTCCAATGCAAGTCAGGTCATCATATCTCTAATATCATGGTCCTCTTCGAAAATGAAGGAAGAACACAGCAACATGTATATATACATATATGTGTAGACATGTATGTGCATATATACATATTGTGTTATAGATATATGTATGATTTTCTATTTATTTGGTGTATATTTATGGTTTTATATATGCATCATATATATACATATATAATGACACTTGTTATCTATCTCATTTTCATTTAAGTTCTTCATGAATAGAAACTGTTTCATTCTTTGTATTTGTATTTATCCCCAGTGCCTAGAACAGAGCCTAGTACATAGCAGGCACTTAATCAATACTTGCTAATCAAATGGCTGATTTTGTTAAGCATTATAATAATTTATGACGCACAGGATCACTGGACTAGAAGGAACCATCAGAAACTCTTCTCTAATCTATACTATTTTTTAAGCCAAACAGCGTTGTTTCATTTAACTATCTATATTTAAAACCCATAACCATACCAGTTCATTATTTTATTATTTTGAATTAAACAGACATATTTAAGCATCAACTGTATACAAAGCATTATAGATCATAATTTGAAAATAATTCTTTTTTAATTCAAACTCCCCACCATGAATCTTGACCAACTATATAAAACAAAACCAAATATTCTGAAAGTACACTTACAAACTACATCAATATATGAACTGTTTTCTATAAAATCTATGTAGAAAGAAGCCAAAGAGAACAAGCCCCATAAATAAGGAAACTGAGGCTTAAAAATGCCAAGTGATTTGTCCCTGGGCCACATGTCCCTCTACAATATATTCTGTTCAAAATGTATTTACTAGAATATGTTTGAGAACAATATGTTTCCTCTTGGAACTCTCTGCTACAGTGCAAGTAAGGACAAATCAATTCAAAACATTTTGTCCCAAACAAAAACTGTAATATCTCCTGCGGCATAAAAATCAAGCTATAGACAAGGAAGGATTTTTTTTAATCAATATTATTCTTACTCACCACAAAGCTAATTACTTTTGACTTTATCACTTTATATTAACTTTAATTATAACTTTACTTAATTTATAACTTCAGTTACTTGAAACTTTATAACAATGACTGTAGAGCCAAATGAGGGTGCAGAGTTTGTTAAACAACAATTTTAATCAATGAAGGTTTTCCAAAGAATGAATTTTAAGATGAGTTTTGAAGAAATTCAACAGGCAGTGAGAAAGGTAAGACATTGCAATAATAGAGTAAAGTGTGAACAAGAACACAGGGAAAGGATAGCTACTCCAAAAAAGTACTTTTAAATACTTAAAGTGCTATGGGAACGTGGGCTCAAATACAGGGATACACCAACAATTCTGTGACCCTGTCTGTGGAGATATTCCTTCTGACCATTACAACTCATTTATGTCTCCCTAAATATCAGTCAATAAACATTTACCAAATATGTGCCAGGCATTGTACTGAGTCCTGGGGATACACAGAGGCAAAAAAGAATTCCTGCCCTCAAGGATGCCATAGCCTAGTGGGGCTGGGGAGGGGTAGTTGTTCAGTCTTGTCTGCCTGTGACTTCATTTGGGGTTTTTTTTTTTTGCAAAGATACTGGAGTGATTTTCCATTTCCTTCTTCAGCTCATTCTACAGATGAGAAAACTGAGGCAAATAGGGTTAAGTGACTTGCTTGAACTCAGGTCTTTCTAATTCCAGATCCTATGGTCTAAACACTGTACCATCTAGATGCCCAATGTGGGTAACAAAATGGGAGTGACAACAAGTAAACAATGATGTAAAAACTATATATAGGGCATATCGTAATAATTAAAAGAAGGAAAGCACTAGACTTCACAGAGTTTGGGAAAGGCTTCCTACGGACATAGGTTCCCCAAAAAAGGGCAATACTTCCCCCTAGGGGTGCTGAAATGATGGAGGGTGGTAGTAGCCTCTGGTGCATTTGGGGTGCTTGAATAAAAATAAGGGAGAAGTGGATGATGTATAAGGAAGGAAGAGAAGAGAATTTTGAAAAACCACTTGTATGTTTCATCTTTTGTGTAACATTAAAATTATAGTGATTACATTTTCCAAATAAACACATAAAATGCAAGTTATAACATATCAGTGGTCAAGGTTTGGCAGGCGAGTGCATGGCGCATTGACATGAAGTCCAGCATACATTGGCAGGAATATGTATGTGTAATGACTTGTTGACAATGCTATATGGTTACATGATGCAATATTTCATCATCAAAATTTCAATATAGGAAAAAACCCTCAAATTTACAATAAATTATTAAATTTAAGATGCATCATTTAAAAATTATATAATTTTTTAAATGATGCAAATTCAAAAAAAAGTTAAAGGGTTAGTGAAATAGATTTCTCGAGGCAAGTGAGGGGCAGGGGGAGCACTGGGTAATTTTTTTGTAAAGGGACAGTAAGTCAAATAAATTTGGGAACCTCTATTATAGGAGATGGAATTTTAGCTGGGATTTAAAGGAACCCTAGAAAGGCAGTAATAGAGGGAGAGCATTCCAAGCATGGTAGATAAGCAAGGAAAATGACCACAACTAAGAAGGTGAACTGTTGTTACTATTCCATACAATGACTAACTGTATTGAAGTATGAGAGCTACAATTATGTGTGTGGTAATCAAAGGGTTCTGTCCTGATTCCTAGAAAAAAAAAAAACACAACCGGCATGCCCCGCCCCCCCCGCCGAAAAATGAAACGTGACTTCAATATCTTCCTTCTGTGAAACAGGCTTCCATACCTTTCCAGCCAGTCAGCACAGAGGCACTTTCTGGGAGAGAACAAAGGGGAGAGAAGGAAGGCAAGGGATATTGTTTTTATTTCTTGGTCACCT
>CM053770.1:363573588-363601899 GCA_028658325.1 Potorous gilbertii | reverse complement strand
CTTATATTGAATTTCCTGCCTTCCCAAAGGGAATGTGTGGGTAGGGAGGGATGGGGAGAAGTTGGAACTTAAAGTTTTAGGACCAACTGTTGAGTATTGTTCTTACTACTAGGAAATAAGAAATACAGGTAATGGGGAATAGAAAGTTATCTGGCCCTACAGGACAAAAGAGAAGATGGGGTAATGGAAGGGAGGGATGATAGAAGAGATGGCAGATTAGTGATATGGGTAATTAGAATGTCCAGTGTATTGGGGAGGGGGGAGGGGACAAATGGGGAGAAAATTTTGGAACCCAAAATCTTGTGAAAATGAATGTAAAAAGTTAAATAAATTTATTAAAAAAACAAACAAACAAACAAAAAACAAACAAAAAGGAAACAACCTGCAAATATAAAGTCAGGGAAATTTGAATGACATAAAATTATTCCATATAATAGATCAGTATATCATGAAAAGCAAAGGATCTCAAGCTGTTACCCTAAATATATCCTACAAACAACAATAGGTATCATTGAAAAAGATAGTTATTCAATAAAAGTCATTTGAGACATTCCTGCTTCCCAGAGAATATAACAGAAGCTCACAGTTTCTTATGGAAGGCTCTTTCTTATTCAATATATTAAAAATATATTGAAAAGTTCACAATAAAAAAAACTCACTTTTAAGACTTACCTGTGAACTAATGAGTATATGATTTGAATCACAATCTCTTTCCTTTCTCGCCATTCTGCTGTTGTCACTGCAAAAGCAGAAGTGTGCTATATAGGACCAAAGACCATTTTGAATTTTTCTTGTTTCTTGGGTCAAAGAATTCAAGTGGTCAGCTTACTGGTGATATGCCTTTCTGCATTTATCAGAGTGGTTCTCAGAAATCAGACTTCATTTTTTCTTAGGGCAGAATTCAAAACTATTATATATATCATGGCAGAATTGTGGAACCACATTCAGGTAGATACATTACAAGTATAAAGTCAGATAATTCATTTGGACTTGACCTGGCTTAACATACTGATCTGCTTTTATGGACAGTTTCTTTGTTTTATACCCTAGTTCTGCACTGACTTTTGTTCAGGTATGACTAGGAATTTTTCAAATTAGATCTAATTCCATAAAAAATGCCTAGGGCAAGTAGCATGAGGCATGCGCTCAGTTGCAGAGAGGGAGATGGAGATCATGTCTTCATTTCCACATACCAGCATACCTCTGAATTTCTCCATCATGTCGGGTCACCTTCCTTTCCCTCCCTCTTCCCTGTTTAGCTTCCATTTGTGTGTTATCTCCTCCAATTCAACTGTAAGCTTCTTTATAGCAAGACTATATTTCTTTATCATATTTTTAAGAATTTATTTATTTTAAACTTACACAATAAGAAAAGAAAAAGAAATATATAAACTTAATTCTAAAACTTAAACGCAAAATAAGAAGAGAAAAAAGACATTGCCCTATGCAATGCAGAACACAAGAGAGGATTCAAAATATATAATAATTAACTGCCATTTTAAGAAAGTCTATGTAATAAATACTACACATTGTGTTCTGAACTGTCCATTTTTTCTTTGCTTACTTTAAGCTTTCTTTTGTTCTCATCTGTATAATTTTGATTTTGTTCTTTTTTTCCCCTTCTGCCCCTCCCATAATAAGGTTACAATTAAGCATGGATTCACACACACACGTATAAGTGTAGATACACATATATACACACAAACATATGCACACACATATACCTACATACAAACACATACATGTACTCAGATATCTATGCTCTTAAATATATATGTATGTATGCATAACATAATATATGCTTTGTATATTATTTTATATAATATATAGTATATTAACATGTATATATATACATATTGTACATACACATATACATACACAATATACACATACATATTCATTTGCATCCATATAAGACCATACTATAACTGTTTGTCCTCTGTTTCCATGAGGGTGAATAACATCTTCCTTTATAAGTCCAAGTCTTTCCATGTTTTTTTTTGTCTACTCACTCATCATTTCCTACACCACAGCAATATTCCAACCTTATAACATCCAGTTATTTTAAATAATCTAACACAATATATGTTAATATGACAGACATAATGTAATTTCCCAATTTTTATCTTTTGATTAAATCTATTTTAGCTTTAACTTTATCTGAGATCATGATTACTCCCCCTGTTTTTCCCTAAAAATTTCTACTCCTATAACAGTAAGCACCCTGGCACATCTAGGATGGCCTGTAAGCACAGCTTCTTAGAAATTCTTTTCTAATAGGAAAGAAACTTTTGAGGGGTCAGTAATCTTCTTTAATCACATATGCCAACAGAGAAAATACAAGCAGAGAAATAAAGACCCACAGACAGGGCTTCTAAATTTCGGACCATACACAACACATATATCACAGATCAACATACAGATCCAACTGTCTGTCCATAGTTACCAGAGAGAGAAGCACCAGCATATGGGTTTTCAAAGCTAGCAGGGAGATGGGCTCCTTAATGGATACCCAGAGTCTCATCTAGCACAAGGACAAACATTCTTCCAAAGAGTAAGTCCTCAAAGCAAAACCTCACCTCAGAACGTATATAAACTTTTCAGAACCAGAGGGCATCATGACCCTTGTGACCTAGTGCCTCATTGAAAATTAAAAAAAGGTGTAGGCCTTCCTACAAAACAAGCCTCCCCTAATCAATCTTACCTTAATGGGCTCCACTTGAGGTCTATTAATGAATGGGGAAGATCTTTAATTCCTGTTATTGCATATCCTCATCTTTATTTTGTTTGTGTGTATCTCTTATTTCCTATCTCTCCTTTCCTGATTCCTCTACTTTACTTCTACCCTCTACCTAGCCCTCCTATTACTTACCTTACCTTTCCCTCCAAAGATTCCTCTATTATCATATTCTCCCAGTCTTTCCCCTTACCTTCTTTCTATATGAACTTAGAATATGTTTATAGCCACACACACACACACACACACACACACACACACACACAAATTCCCTCTTTATCCCATTCCCATTGGTCCAGGTACCCTTCTGTACACCCCCTTCATCCTATCCCTTCACCCTCTTACTTCTTTATAAATTTAGAAGACTTTTATTCCCTTCTAAATGTACATATTGTTCTTTCTTTAACACAGATCTGTTGTGAGTAGGGTTCCCTCTATAAACCCCTCTCTTATCTTTTTCTCCCTTCCTATCCCCTTAGCTTTTTATTTCTTTCTGAATTTAGAAGACTTTTATATCCTTCTAGATATATTTGTATTGTTCCCTCCTTACTCCATTCCCGATGACAGCAGGGTTCGCGAATTACCAGCCCTCCTCCTCCATCTAATTCTTCTATCTCAGTTCCTCTTGGACTTCATTTGTATAAAATAATTGCTCTTTTTAGCTTTTCCTAAGTGGTTTTAGTTTTTAGAGTCACATCATACTCAGGTCTACCCCAACCTTACTTTTGGCCTACCTAATTGCTAATAACAATCTTAGACATATATTTTACATTTCCTCATAAAAAATAAACAGTCTGTCCTTATTGAGTCCCTTGTAATTAATCTTGGATGTGTACCTTATATTCTCTTGGATCTTGTATGTCAAATTTTCTATTAAGCTCTGGTGTTTTTTTTTTGTTGTTGTTGTTTTTAACAAATCCTGAAAGTCTAGCAATTCATTGAATATCAATTTGTTTTATTTTTTTCATTCAGGTTTTGCTTAATTTTGCTGGGTATGAAATTTTTGGCTATAACCTCAGTTCTTTTACTCTTCAATATATAGTCTTCCAACAACTGTTGTCTTTTAGTGTCACCTCTACCAGGTTTTGTGTGATTCTGATTGTGGCTTCACCATATTTGAATTGTTCTTTTTTCTTATTGCTCATAATATTTTCTCCTTGAACTGGGGTTTTGTAATTTAACTATGATATTCCTATAGGTTTTTCTCATAGAATCTCTTTTAGGTGGTGATTGGTGGATTTTTTTCTATTTCTACTTTCCCCTCTTGTTCTAATGTTTCAGGACAATTTTCTTTAATTATTTCTTTTATTTTTGCATCAAGGTTCTCTTTTTTTTTTTTTGATCATAGCTTTCAGGTTTGATTATTCTTATGTTTTCTCTTCTTGATTTGTTCTCCAGATCAGTTGTTTTTCTTATGAGATGTTTCACATTCACTTCTATGTTTTCATTATTTATATTTTGTTTTATTATTTCTTGATCTCTTATAACTTTGCAGACTTCCCCTTGCCCAATTCTAATTTTCAAGGAGTCATTTTCTTCCTTAAGATTCTGGACCTCCTTTTCTTATTGACTGTCTTTCTTTTCAAAATCTTGTGGTTTTTCTTCAATTGTTCTTATTTTTAAAAATCTTTCCTCAGTCTCTCTCACTTGATTTTTAAAGTCTTTTTAAAGTTCTATGAATTCTTTTTGGGTTGGAGACTATTTAACATTACTCTTTGGGGTAGGAAAGACTTTTTATTTTTACTTCAGTATCTTCCTCTGAAGAGGAACTCTGGTCTTCTCTACTCCCATAGTAGCTTTCTACAGGTAAGTTCTTTTTCCTTTGCCTGCTCATTTTTAAAAAAAATTTGCAACAGTTAATTATTGTAAACATCTCTAATCCTGGGGTAGGGGGATGGTACCTCTGGCCTCAGATCCTCCTTCAGTTCTCCCCTCTGTTGTCTATGGCAACACCCCATTTAATGATCCAATGATTTAAGACTAGGTAAGAAATGAGGCAAAAGATGACCTAGTTTGCCAACCCAACCCCCAAAAAACAATCTGGGAGGGGAAGACCATAAGGGTTTCTGGCTGGAACAGAAGCATTTTCTATTTACACTCAATCTGAGCCATCAAAACAAAATTAGTGACCAAATGAGGTTTGGGCTGGGATGTATTGCTGGCCAATCAGTGAGAGCCAAGAGTGATTTGAGTTTAAAGGCATAATCAAGGAACTCAATTTGAATCCCAGTTGGCTTTATCAAAGCTTGATTTTTCAGAGTGCCATTTCAAGAGATCATAAATGAAACTACATGGGACAAAAGAGTTAGTTTTTCCAGGTTTTCAAAAAAAAATTGATAGAATAAATAAGTAGGAAAGAGAAAAAAAAAACCTAGTCTCCAAACCCCAAGATATCTTGTAAGATTTAAGCAATCAAAATTTATATGCCTTTGGGCAGAGCACCAACATGTAAGCATATTATTCCTTATCTAGACAGAGGGAGAGGACAGAGGGAGGGAGGGAGGGAGAAATGAAGGAAGGAAATGAAGGAAAGAACAGCTTTACTCAACTGGAACTGGCCATTTGGGTCCCTAGTAAGCAGCTACTAGTACTCACAGATTGTTATTTCTCCTTCATTCTCTAAGAGGACCAATGACATTAGGTGAATCCTTAATAAATATTTACTGATTAACTGATTGTCTATGGAATACTGGTGTGAGATCCCTGCCATGGTGGGTGGGTGGAATGGGATGAGTGACATAATAGGAGAAAAGCTTATTCCAGACCTGTATCAGGTAGCTTTCTTTGTTTAAATATTTTTATTGAATAGGCTCTCAAAACTAATGTAGCTATCCTGTTGAAGGACTACAAGTTTTATTGGTATTTTTAAATTCAGGACCTTAGGCCAAAAACACTGGTCAACCTACCCTAGTCATGGCATTTCAGATGACTTCTTGATGTCTCATTTTCAGAAATCCCCTCAAACTTGTCTTTTTACTGTACTGCTTGCATGAGATAATATTTTTAAAGTGTGGACATAGACCTAAAGGCTTGGCAATGTAGTAAAAGTCTTTTTAATCAGGAAATTTCAAGTGGCCAATTTTCTGCCAATATTTTCACTATTTCTTATAGGTCTGAAATATTCTGCAAATGGTATATCTTATGTTTGAAAGATGTTCCTTGAAGTATTCTATGGGACTTAGTTATTCTTCCCCATTGGTGTCCATATCAAGTAGTGAGGTTTAGCTCCTATTTATTTCAATGGATAGAATATTAAAAAGAAGAAAAAGGCTACCCCAGTTGTTATATTCTTTGTAATAGCTTCTAACATGTAAGGAGTGAACACCAGGTCTAGGTGTATTTGTGCTTTAAGTCCTAGAAAACAAGTGACCATGAAGAATTGGTGGAGATTGGATAGCTAAAATATAAAGAGCCCATCTCCAGGCTCTGTGAAAGATGGATTGGAGGGAGTAGGGGTTAGAGAAAGGGAAACCAGTTAGAAAGCTGTTACAATAGATAAGGAGGAGGACAAATGAAGAAATTCTTAACTAGGGTGGTAGTTATATATTTTGATTACTTATACTTTACAAGGTATCTTGGGATTTGAGGACTACACTTTTGTTTTTTTCCTTCCTGATTAATTTATCTTTCTTTTTTTCTTTTGAGAAACTGGAACAATTAACTCTTGAGTTTCATGTAGTTTTTTTTTATGATTTCTTGAAATATAGCCCTGAAAACCTGAACTCTGTTAAAGCCCCTTGTGATTCAAATGGAGCTTCTTGACTATGCATTTAAACCCAAATCACTCTGACTTTCTCTGATTGACCAATAATAGGTTCCAACCCAAGTCTCTCTTATTATTGTTTGGGTTTTGGCAGCTCAGAGTAAATGTATATAGAAATTGTTTCTGTTCTGTCCAGAAATTCTGAGGGTCTTGCCCTCACAGATTAATTATTTCATGAAGGCAAACTGGACCATCTTTTGCCTCAATTCTTACCTACCCTCTAATTATTGAGTGGGTGTTTCCTCAGACAAACTGAGGCCTGGAAAAGACCTCAGCTTAAAATGGAGAAGGTCTCCCATTGCTGCTGGAGCCATTGGCAATCATCTTGCTCTGTGTCTTGCCATTGGACCCAAGTAGATCTAGAGAAGAGATTGAGGATGGTGACTTTACACAGCCCTGCCTCACTTAAATCCAATCCACTTGGAAGTCAAGACATCACCTTCCTGATGTCATCAATCCCCTTTGAGGATGAAGAAAAATGTCAAGGATAGGATTGATTGAAGATATGTGGAGGAGGAATCAGCAGGACTAAGTGAATGATCATATTGGGGGAGCAAGGGAAAGTAGTCAAAGAGGACCCACATTTTTTGAGCTTTGATGACTGGAAGAGTGATGGAAATAGGAAGTTGGAAGGAGGTGCACATTTTGTTAGATTCAGTTCCGAACAATGCCTCTAACTTGTGCTGTAGTCCCTCTGTTACATCACACTAAATCCCAGCATAATTGAAAACTCTCCAGATGATTGCTTCAGATTTCATTTGAACATTTGTTTCATATAGACATATAGAATTTGACATTTAGTTCCAGTCTTCTTGTCTTAGCTTCAAATGAGCTTTCAAGTGAGTGTCTGTCATCTGTGCTGGAAGGTATGCTATGATTGGAGTCATGTAAAAATGTCAATTCACAACAGGCCACTTTTTTTTGTAAATAGTATTTTATTTTGTCTAATTATATGTAAAGATAGTTTTCAACATTAATTTTTAATAAGATTTTGAGCTGCAAATTTTTCTTCCTCCCTCCCTCCCTTCCCTTTCTTCTCCCCACGAGGGCAAAAAATCTGATTTGGTTAGACATGAGCAGTCATGGTAAACATATTTCTTTTTTAAAAAATATATTATTTATTTATTTTTCAGTTCTCAACATTCCCTTCCACAAGAATTTGAATTCAAAATTTTGTCCCCATCCAGCCCTCCTCCAGTCTGTCCTCCCTTCTTTCATCCTCCTTCCCCTCTATTTTCCTGTAGGACAAAATAGATTTCTATACTCCATTGCCTGTATATCTTAATTTCCAGTTACATGCTAAAACAGTTTTCAACATGCATTTTTAAAGCTTTGAGTTCTATTTTCTCTCCCTTCCTCCCCACCCACCCTCATTGAGAAAACAAATAATTCAATACAAGTCATACATATGTAACAATGCAAAGCACTTCCATAATAGTTATGTTGTAAATGACTAACCACATTTCCCTCTGTCCTATCCTGCCCTTTATTTATTACATTTTCTCCCTTAACCTGTTCTCCCACAATAGTGATTACTCCTGATTATAAACATATTTCCATATTATTCATATTGTGAAAGAAGAAACAGAACAAAAGGAAAAACTACAACCCACGCCCCCAAAGTGAAAATAGTATACTTCTGTCTGCAATCAGACACCATAAATCTTTCTCTGCACATAGATAGTATTTTCATGAGTCTTTTGGAATTGTGGATTATTATATTGCTGAGAAGAGCTAAGTTTCTCATAGTTAATCATCATACAATGTTGCTGTTATTGTATACAGTGTTCTCCTGGTTCTGTTCACTCATCATCAGTTCATGTAAATCTTTTCAGATTTTTCCAAAATTTGAACAGGCCACTTTAAATAGCAGAACAGTTTTGTAGAATTTTGTGTCAGTGAATTATAGGCATTGCTGTAGTGATGAAGGTTTAAAAAATCATCACAAAAAACCCAGAAAACTACACATTTTGTCTTATGCTTGTGTCCATTATGTTCTGAAAATTGTACTGTAGTTTGTGCTTGTTTAGACAAATAGCCCTGGGATCTCAAATAACCTTGTGCCAGGCCAGGGTTTCCCTATCCTGACCTGAGGCCAGCCTGATGACAAGGCCTGCCACTTAGGGGATTGTGGAACAGGTACCTTTCTGGGGTGTCAAGAGATACTGAATCAAGTCCAGGCTCTGCCATTTATTGTACAACCTCATGCAAGTTACTTCACTTTCACTCTTTCCCCTCTTTCACTTTCCCCCTTTCTTCACACAGACACCGTGTGCCTGCAGTGGTGAATTGCTTTGGTTATTATAATTTGATCACCAAGGATCAGCTACTCATTGGTCAGTCTATTTGATCGCCACATTGCCAACACACATGAAAACAGCTCTTCTAAAGGTTTCCTTCCTTTGATCATGTTATATTGTCATATACAAAGGCATAGTAAATATTGTCTTTTAGCAAAATTCAATTTCCCTAATATCTTGCATTTCCAAAGAAGTTGGTGGCTTGAATGATAATTATCTAATTGTTTAATCAGTGTCTGAGTATCTAACTTTCAAGTATATACAAAAGCATTCCTATGAATTTGTAGCCCTGGTTTCTAGCACAGTATCTGGGACACAGTAAGTGCTTAATAAATGAATGTTAAATCAGACATGTAAACAATTCCACAGAGCATTTGCCAGATCAAACTGTTTTGTCAGTCCTCCCATTCGTTGTTGTTGTTCAGTCATTGTGAGTTGTGTCTAACTCCTCATTGACACCATTTGATGCCATTGAGGTTTTTCTTAGCAAAGATACTGGAGTGGTTTGCCATTTCCTTATCCAGCTCATTTACAGATGAGGAAACTGAAGCAAATAAGGTCAAGTGACTTGCCCAGGATCACACAGCTAGTGCGTGTCTGAGACCAGATTTGAACTCAGGAACATGAGTCTTCCTGACTCCAGTCCTAATGCTCTATCTATTGTGCCACCTGGCTGCCCTAGCAGGCTCCCATTCATTAAAATTTACTTTTCATGGCTTGTTCCTTAATATGGACTGCTCACAGGGTCATTAGATCACCTGGAAAGTGTCTTTTTTAGTGTGAACTTATAGTCATTAACAAACAGAAACATTTCAATATATTTAAAAGAATAAGAATGAGCCTTTGACAAGAAACTGTAAGCTTCTGTTAAGTACTTTCAGGAACAGGATAGCTTCAAATGGCTGTTTTGTTGAATAACTATCTTTTTCACTGATACCTAAGTTCAAGTTTATAGGATATGTCATTTAGGATCGCAATTTGAGATACTTTACATTTCTTGATACACTAATCTATTACCTCCTGAAATTTTTCATATTTTTGGAATGTGATCTTGTGTCATTCATACATCCTTAACTTTGTACTTGGAAATTTGTCTCCTGAACATTTTCTAAAGTGGGAGACTACTGCAGGGTTGAATAAACATATCAAAAAACTACTATGGACAAATTTTTAAAAATGCAGATGTTCATCAAGGGAAAGTAAGGAGGCTGCTTATGGTTTTGGAAGGTCAATGAAGTTGAAAGAAGGGTAATAACAGCAAATGACATTTATATAGCACTTTCAAGTTTGCAGAACTTTTTTGCTTAGCTCTTTTGAGCTAAGAACAGCCATAGGAAGTAGGTAATCTCACCTTTCAGATGAGGAAACTCAGTCTTACATCAGAAGGTTGAATAAGTTGGCCCTGCTTAAATACCTAGGAAGTGTGATGGGTGGGGGTGGGGTGGGCTGAAGCAAGGTCTTTCTGATTCCAAATTTAGTATTCTATCCATTATTCTCCTTGGTTGCCTTTCTTTTAGGCCAAGCTAAAAGCTCTCTTGCTCTTAGAGTCTTATAATAAATGTTATATTATTCATGGAAATAATTTAGTAGATGAATTAACAGTAAAGCAGATGACAAGGAGAATGATGTACATTTGATTCATTTCTTTTCTAGTTTTGTGGTACCCATGATAAGGACTAATATATTTCTTTTTAATGTTTGACTGTTTCAATGGATTATCTCTCCAGGTACCATATAGAATGTTGAGGGCAGGACTTAGAATGGGAGTTGAAGGGCTAGTGTGCTGCACTTTGTCCTCATAATTATTCCTTTCTTATTCAATAGCATCATCTCCACCATCCCCCCCCTCCTCCTCCTCCTCATTCACACAATATGTATTGTTCACTCCTTGAGAATAGGGTAATGTCTTCATGAGTATGAGAACCACAGAATCATATGGGCAGTGACCAAATAAATATTAGAGTATTTAGATTTTGTTTTTTGCCTTTAATTTGTCAGTTTCTTTCTGGAGTAGTACGTTGTTGCTGTTCAGTCATTTTTCAGTCATACAAGATTTTTTGTGACCCCATTTGGGGTTTTCTTGGCAAAGATTCTGGGGTGGTTTGCCATTTCCTTCATCAGTTCATTTGTTTTTGCAATTAAATTTATTTAGTTTTAATTTTCAACATTAACTTCCACAAAATTTTGAATTTCAGATTTTCTCCCCATCTTGCCCCTCCCCTCACCCCAGGAAAGCATGTATTCTGATTACCCTTTCCTCCAAAATGCCCTCCCTTCTATCACACACACTCCCTTTCTTATCCCCTTCCCTTCTATTTTCCTGTAGGACAAGATAGATTTCTATACCCCATTGACCACATATCTTATTTCCTAGTTACATGTAAAAACAATTTTTAACATTCATTTTTAAAGCATTGAGTTTCACATTCACTCCCTTCCCCTCTCCCCACTTACCCTCATTGAGAAGGCAAGCAATGCAATATAGGTTATACATGTGTAGTCATGCAAAACATTTCCATAACAGCCATGTGGAGAAAGACTGTATTTCCCTCTAGCCTGTCCCACCTTCCATTTATTCTATTTTCTCCTTTGACTTGTCCCTCTATAGAAATATTTGCTTCCCATTGCCCCTTTCCCCAATCCATCATCCCTTCTATTATCCCCATTCTCTTATTCCCTTCCCCCTGCTTTCCTATAGGGTAAGATAAACTTCCATACCCAATTGAGTGTGAAGCCAAATCTGATGAAAGTAAGGCTCATTTTTTTCCCTTGCACCTTCCCCCTCTTCCCCTCCATTGTAAAAGCTCTTTCTTGCCTCTTTTATATATTCTACCTTTCCCTTTCTCTTTCTTCCAGTACATTTCTCTCAGAATTAATTTTATTTTTTAGATATAATTATTTCATGTATATGTGTGTATACGTATACATATATACATACATATATGTATACACACATACATCCATACACATATACACATCCATATATTCCCTCCAACTACCGTAATACCAAGAAAGGTTTCATGAGGTACAAATATCATCTTTCCATGTGGGAATATAAACAGTTCAACTTCAATAAGTCACTTATGGCTTCTTTTTCCTATTTACCTTCTCATACTTCTCTTGATTTGTATATTTGAAAGTCAAATTTTCCATTCAACTCTGGCCTTTTCAACAAGAATGCGTGGAAATCCTCTATTTCATTGAAATTCCATTTATCCCCTGAAATATTATACTCAGTTTCGCTAAGTAGGTGATTCTTGGTTTTAATCCTAGATCCTTTGACCTCTGGAATATCATATTCAAAGCCCTCTGATCCCTTAATGTGGAAGCTGCTAAATCTTGTGTTATCCTGATTGCGTTTCCACAATACTTGAATTATTTCTTTCTGGCTGTTTGCATACTTTCTCCTTGACCTGGGAACTCTGGAATTTGGCTACAATTTTCCTTTTGGGATTTCTTCCAGGAGGAGATCAGTGAATTCTTTCCATTTCTATTTTACCCTCTGGCTCTAGAATGTCAGGGCAGTTTTCCTTGATAATTTCTTGAAAGGTGATAGCTAGGTCTTTTTTTTTTTATCATGGCTTTCAGGTAGTCCAATAATTTTTAAATTATCTCTCCTGGATCCATTTTTCATGTCAGTTGTTTTTCCAGTAAGCTACTTCACATTATCGTCTATTTTTTCAATCTTTCGTTTTGGTTTTATAATTTCTCGATTTCTCATAAAGTTATTAGCTTGCTTCTTCTCCATTCTAATTTTCAAGGAATTATCTTTTTCAATGAGCTTTTGGATCTCCTTTTCCATTTGGCCAATTCTGCTTTTAAAGCAATCTTCTTCTCACTGGCTTTTTTGTATTTCTTTTGCCTCTTGGATTAGTCTGATTTTAAAGGTGTTATGTTCTTCAGCATATTTTTAGGTCTCCTTTATCAAGCTGTTGACTTGTTTTTCATGTTTTTCTTGTCTCACTCGCATTTCTTTTCCCAATTTTTCCTCTACGTCTCTTATTGATTTTCAAAATCTTTTTGACCTCTTCCATGGCCTGAGGCCAATTCATATTTTTCTCAGAGGTTTTGGATGCAGGAGCTTTGACTTTGTTGTCTTCTTCTGGTTGTATGTTTTGATCTCTCTCATCATCAATGAAGTAAGAAAATACATTTTTACAGAGGAAATAGAATCTATAGTCTGTTTTTTCCCCACTTGCTCATTTTCCAGCCAATTACTTTACTTTTGAGTTCTTTGTTAAGTGAAAGGTTCCAGAAGCAGTCACTGCTTCAGCAGTAGCTGCTACCACCCTGGGGCTGGGATCCGATGACACTCCCCTCTCAGCCAGTTGAGAGACCTTTCCCACTGACCTTCAAAGCTGTCTTTGGTGTTTGTTGGTTGAGAAGTCTAGAAACTGCTGTAGTTCCCAGCAATTCAGTCTCTTAAGGCCTGCTCCAGCTCCTTCCACACTGAAGAACTATGTTCCACTCCTAGCCTGGTACAATAGACCTTTCCTGTCAACCTTCCAGATTGTCTTGGACTGGAAATTTGCTTCAGTCTGCCATTTTGTGACTTCTGTTGCTCTAGAATTTGTTTAGAGTCATTTTTACAGGTTTTTGAGAGGCTTGAGAGGAGAGCTCAAGTAGATCCCCACTCCTACTCCACCATCTTGACTCTGCCTTCCCCTACCCCAGCTCACTTTACGGATGAGAAAACTGAGGCAAACAGGGTTAAATGACTTAGTCAGGGTCACATAGCTAGTAAGTGTCTAATTTAAGATGAGTTTCCTTGATTCCAGATCTGAAATTCTATCCGTTGTGCCACCAAGCTACCCAGAGTGGTATGCCTAGTAGTTTAACTGCCTTGCCTAATAGCTGGAATTTAACATATAATGGGTGAAGAGGGGAAATGTACATTGTTGATAGTCAACATACACAGGTTATAGTAGCACCAATCCATCCATCCATCCTTTATCCATCCATCATCTATTGATTAGCATACATTTATTAATCTCTTACAATATGCCAAGTACTAGGTGCTAAAGATGCAAAGAAAGGCAAGAAGCTCCTCAAGGAGCTTCTATTCTAATGGATACACCATGTACCTAAATGGATATTTACAAGGTACATACAGAATAGGCAAGTTGCCCATAGAGAGAAAGACACTAGCATTCAGGGTGACTAGGAAATCCCTCCTGTCAAAGGTAAGATTTGAGCTGGTCTTGAAGGAAGTCAGTGATTCTAAACTGTACCAAAGTGCTCTTCCACTAACTTTACAAGCAAAATAAGGAGGAATTAGTGGAAGGATATTGCCTGAAATTTGCAAAACAACAAACATAATTTTTCTGTTTATTTCTGTGACTCCTATTCTCTGAAGACCAGAATTTTGATTCTTATTTTGAGCAAATAAGATTTAATTTGAGTCTGGTCTCAGGGCTATTTCTACAAAAATTCCATTCCGGAGTTTTAGAATGTTTTCAGAAACATCAATAGCGTGTTGTTTCTTTAAAAGAAACATACACCCTCCCTCACATACACACTGTGTCATATATTATGGAGATTGAGAAATTTTTAGCAATAGGACTGTTTATTTGATATACCATACAAAGTGGTATGTCAATTTGAAAATCATTAGCTATTCCTACTCAGAATCAAAGACCACATTCAAAGCTGATTATATGCATGTTTCTCAAGAGTGTTAATGTGCTAATCTGTTGGTTACTTGATCCAGGCAAAATGCCATGATATTCCACATGAGCAAAATACCATGGTTCTTAGAGATTTCATGTAAATATTACCCACTGTGTTTTCCCATTTCCAAGTGTTATACTTCTCTATTAAAGTCAATAAGCTGGAACTAACATTAGAATCAGCATAGTGATTTAACTTTAAATGGCGACTTAATGTAGGTAAAAGCCCTTGCCACCTTTCAGGAACACACTAGTTTATAGCTATTTTTTCATATAATTGTAAGTGCTCCTTGAAACAATAAAAGCACAATGCATGAAAAGCACATAAATCATATATTATACTCTAGCTAAGCTTGTCTTATTTCCAATTCCCAGTAGAATATAAGCTTCATGAAGACATGAAGATGTTTTCTTTTGTCTTTGTATCCCCAGGGCCTAAAACAATGCCTGGCACAGTGTTTAATATTAAGCAAAAGGAGTAATTTGATAAGGGGGAATGAATTTGAGAGTCAGCTTAGGGTAGGGCTTGAGGGTCCAGTTTTGGTTATGATTCTGCTTCTGAAAGATGTGTGACCACAGGCAAGTCACTCAACACATCAGTGCCCCAGGGAGCTCTTTTAATATTATAGTTATGATATAGGTAGTTCCGTGTACCCCTGAAATCACTGGTCTAGATCAACACATAAATACAAATATGCATGATGACTCAGTGGGTAGAGTGCTGGGATTGGCGTTAGGAAGACTTCTCTTTATAACTTAAAATCCAGCCTTACATATTTACTGGCTGAGTGATCTGGGGCAAGTCACTTAACCCTCTTTGGCTTAGTTTCCTCATCTGTGAAATAAGCTGGAGTAGGAAACAGCAAACCATTCTAGTGTCTTTGCCAAGAAAACCCTAAATGGAGTGATGAAGAGTTAGACATGATTTAATTGACTCAATGGCAACAACACACATCTATATCTATATCTACAAAATACAAGCATAAGCATGTATGTAGACATATTACATATATACTATAATTTTGGGCAAGATTTTGAGTAAAATGGGGAAAATATAAGGCTTAGATTAAGGGAGACAGGGTGTATTAACAGTAAAAAGTATGGACAAGAGCCTCAATAAAGGGCAGGAGGGAACTTGTCCCAGAGACAGCTGTGTAGAGATGGAGATTATCTATCTAGATGCAGCATTACTGGCGCCTAACTAGTACCTTATTATATAGCTTCTTTGCCAAATACACTAATCTCTAAATAATAAAAGAGGAAGAAAGAAAATTGCAGGGTTGATAGGCATGGAGTTATCTTTCTGGAGCAATTGTGAGAGAATGAGTTATGAGGGTATAGAGAACATCTGGGACTTTGGTCTACCTATCAGTTCCATTCATTTTAGGACACTTGTGCTTTTCCCACAATATTATGTAGTATAAATATAACTTTGCTACAGTACAGCATAAGAGTGCTGGGCTTGGAGTCAGAGAACATTTAGTCCTACTCTCCATTTTTCAGATGAGGAAACTGAGATCCAAAGAAGTTGAAATTTGTCTAAAGTCATGCAGTTAGTACCACAGTTGGAATTTGAGCCCAGATCTTCTGCTTTCCAAAAGAGGTGTTCTTTCCACCCTAAATTTAACCTATGACAACTATGTGAGTCTACAGGCAAATCACTTCACCTTTATTAGGACTCATTCACTAAGTCACAGGGGATTCTGATCTGGGTTATTCACCCACCAGGAATTCTCTATGCAGGTAAAATCTCAGATCATTGCCTTGACTACCATAGTATTCATATCACTTCCCAGCATGCAGGAATGTATGTGCCCTAACTTGAATAAAGTCTCCTTGGGGAACTGAATGGCAGAATTTCTTCATTTCATGGTTTAAATTCATATCATCTGGAGGTAGGAGAGAATAAAGATGAATGATTCTAAAATGAATTGTGATAATTGTGGATACTTATCTGAAAGTTATAAATTTCCAAGTTAGAACTTATCCTCCCAAACTGTGTTGACTTTTTGATCATAGCTGAAACCAGAAGCCTCTTAAATATTAAGAATGCTCAAAGTTTATTCAAGTTGTCCTTTTCAGATGTAGAAAAGGAGGTGGTAAATTTTGCTACACAGGTCTTATTTCATTCATTTTAACCAGGAAAATCCATCTCTTCCAAATAATGATGATAATTCAGGTACAATTGAGTTTACAAGGTAGGAAGTTGGTACAGGATGACACATGCTTCATTTCTGAGATCACAACTAAGCTACGGAGTGGAGATTTGGACTCACCAAATCCCAATTCTTGGCTGAGGACAACATTTTTCCTCCAAATGAACTTTAGACTACACTATAATCTTAAACTCGTCATAACGGCCATATTTTTATTTCACTTCAGGGCTGCTTTATAAGGTACTATTTTCTTGTTTTGCACTAGAATTAGAAAGTTCTGCATTCCTTCAACCTTGATTTTGTGTTGTTCTCTCTTTCTCCTTCTCTCTCTCTGTCTCTGTCTGTCTCTGTCTCTTTCTCTATCTCTTTCTCTATGTCTCTATCTGTCTGTCTCTCTCTTTCTCCTCTTTTTCACAGCAGTGCCAAGTCCTCATCGCTAGGACATTCTCTCTCATCAGTAAATTTAACAGTGATCAATTTCTGAGTATTTATAGATTCTATCTTTACTTTCTATATACTTATTTCATGACTAAGTGACTTGTCATTGTTGTAGAGTCATTTCAGTTGTGTCTAGCTCTTTCTGACCCCATTTGGAGTTTTGGCAAAGATACTGAAGTAGTTTGCCATTTCCTTCTCAAGATCATTTTACAGATGAGGAAACTGAGGCAAACAGGATTGAGTGAGTTGCCCAGGGTCACTGACTTTCCCATGGTCACTAGGACTGGATGGTATCTACCATTAATTTGAAAGATAATGTCATAATGCAAACAAGTAGTGGAAATTCAAATTACTGATTCTACATTTAGGTGTATAGCACTGAAATAAGTAGTTAAAAGAACTGAATTCTAACTATGCCACTTACTGGCTGTGGAAAATTTGTCTTATCTCTTGACTTCATTTTCCTCATTTATAAAATAAAGGTTTGGTCTAAGATGATTCCTAAGTTTCCTTTCAGTTCTAGCATTTTATGATTGTATTCTATAATTTATCTGCACATATGATTTATAATTCTGAACATCAGGAGATGTCATCTTAATTATTCCTGTCCTTAGTACATATATCAACACCTTGATGGTGGCTTGCACATAGTGAAAAAATGGTGGATAAGTGAATGGATTTGTGGATCCATCTGCCATTAAAAAGACTAAATAAATGCAGAGACTTTGGGGGAGCCAATGACCACATTCCTTCACCAAAAACTGATAATGAAATTAAAGTGCTTGTCATCTCTTCAGAGAACTTTTGACAATGGCCAATAGGACACTTGACAACTGGCTTTGCTACTTGTTAAATACAAGAAAGAAAGGCCTCCTCCTCTACCCAATAGGAAAGAGGGAGATTAAACAAACAAATAGCAGCAGCACTAACAAATAAGCATGTTCTTCAGAAGACCTGTGTTTTTAAGATTTAGTTACTATGTCTAAATTTTTTCAAGTCACATAGGGTCATACGTATGTACATTTAGGACTAAAAGTTGCCCTAGAAGGCAATAAATCCAAATTTCACATTTTACAAACTTATTGAAACCCAGGGAAACCAACAGACTTTGAACTCTGGTCTGATGACTGCACACCTGACATTGGATCTAGGCTCTTGCTCTTGAGAATTGGAGACAAAATTTAAGTCTGGTTCCTAACTCTTTCATTCTAGATTCTGCCAGATTTGCAGTTTTATGGAGTTGTCTAATTTCCAAGTTTTGGAAATCAGGAAGTTTCTGTCCAGTTTACAACAGAAAGTCATCACTTTGAACATGACTCATTGGGGCTCACCATTGGGCATCCTTATTACAAACAGCTACTGTGTCACTTGATTGCCAGTTGACACTTCTAATACCACCAAGAATAGCTCAGTAGGCAAATTCCTAGCAGCAGATGAAGCTTTATTTTCTTCCCTTTTTTTTACCAAAGAAATAATAAAAAATTATTTAGTGAGATATTCTGCTTTACTACTCTTCAAACCTCACCATACTCCAGGTATGATTTAATAGATGGAAAAACTGAGAGAGAAGTAAGTGCTCACTAACATGATAGTAGATTCCCTGATAATTTGAGACAATGTAGTAGAGTGGAAAGAACATTGACTCTGAAGTCAGAGGACTTGGGTTCACATCCTGCCTCTGAACCTTATTACCTGTGTGACCTCAGGCCTCAGTTTCCTCATCAATAAAATGAGAGGCTTAATCTTGAATATCTCTGATAGCTTTCTATCTATGATCCTGTGACTCTGAACCAATGAGAGAGATTTAGTAACATTCCAATCATGTTCCCTGCTATCATCTCTGGAAGGGATTTGATCTGTAAGATCATTGTCATGAATTATATTTCTCTACAAGAGAATGGTTTTTTAAAAGCTGCATATATATATGTGTATATATGTACGTATACATATATAGAAATACAGATATAAAATGAAACACACATACACATTGCAATAAAAGATAGCTAATCCTTTCCATTCACTTTACTCAGTTTGACTCTGTGTTGACTCAGATTAATTTTATGTTAGTGAAGATAATATATCTATATTTCAACAGAGTCATGTATATGGGGTGCTGGTATCATGTATACATCTGAGAAACAGAACCTTCTAATTAGATTCTGATGCTACACTCAGTGCCCTTTAGTAATCCAGAATACGTGGATGAATGACATTAAATTGCTTTTTTTCATGGAGGCATGAGAATTAACCATGCCATTCCCCTCTAGCCATGAAGTATTTGATTTCAGGTCCTATGACCCAACATATTAGTGATATAGCACGTCGTAGCATATAATCTTGAAACAATATATTTTATCATTTTAAAAAATGATCTGCAAAATGTTTTTCTTTTGGCCCAAATAGTAAGGTGATGTCATATTCCAAGAATGTTTCTTTTGCACCCCCAACACAAATTGAGCTCCGAGAAATGTTATCAGCCATTCACAAAGAAATTTAACTGTATGTTTTATGTGGCATAAAAGGGGAAACACTAAAAATTCAGGTTAAGTCTATTAAGCCAAGTTTCCTCAATTTTGGTGAGTTGCCAATACACACCATGATAAGCACTTCCAAAGCTAATAGTGGAGATTAGGTATTGGTGTCTATTACAGATCTGTGGAAAGTAATTTCTTTGCATTAAGACTTAACAGCTGAACTAAATAAAACCTCCAGCCTCCCTTTCTTCTTTCTTTCCTTCTTTTCTTCTTCCTTCTTTCTTTCTTTCCCTCTTTCTCTCCCTCTTTCCTTCCTTCCTTCCTTCCTTTCCTTTCCTTTCCTTTCCTTTTTTCTTTCTTTTTCATTTAGCTATAGTTGCATTTTTGGCACATGGGTCCTGTCTTCCTTTTCTTGATGGTTTGGTCCCAATCCTTGGTTAAACATATTGAAAACTTCCAAAGAAAGCAAATCCTTTGAAAGATCTCACAACTCAGCTTGGGGAAAAGGGGGAGAAGCAAACATCCTGGACACTGAATACCAAAAATTCTGTTCCAATGCATAAAAAAAGGTTCTAGGGTTTCACTTCCCAAAGTCCTACTAGTGATAAGTTGGGACCAGGAGTCAGAAAGCAGTATTGCTACTTTTGATCCTCTCGCTGCTTCATTGTGTTTAGTCCAAAATACAAGTGTGTGTATGAGTGTGTGTCACACACACTACAGTTCCTTATAATGTGAAGGTCGAAGCAATATGGCAAGGAATAGAGTGCTGGACTCAGATTCAGGATGACCATGGTTTTAATCCCACCTCAGACACAAGTTGTGTAACCTTTGACAAGTCACTTAATTTCCCTGGGTCTCAGTTTCTTTATCTATAAAACAAGGATAACAATGCTACTTCCCTCATAGAGTTGTTGAGAGGATTAACTGAGATCATGTATGGAACCACTTTGTAACCTCTAATTAAGAGACTATATAAATGTGAGCTGTTATTATGGATGAAATGTAGAGATGACACAATGAATGATTCAGGATATTTAAGCTGAAGTATAAGAACATTTGATCTAGTTTATGGCATGTATGCTTTAAAATTTAAATCGATTCGTTTTGATTCTTTGCTTCACTCTACACATAGCCAAGCCTACACGGAGCCAGTGTTCCTCTAATTATATAAGGCTTGCAGCTTACAATATTTTTTCCCAGAGCTATTGATTATTCTGTAGGATACAGAGTACCCACAGAAAGTAAGCTGTCAAGATTTTTCCAAAATTCAAAGCCATCCTTGCATTGACAGTCAAAAACTAAAGGTTAGGAAGAAGCTAGTATTGAGGGTTGGCAGTGGGGGTATTATTTGACAACTCATATTTGACAACAAATATTAAATAAGATTATATGTATAAAGTTATTCTAGTTACTGGCATATAGTAGGCACTATATTAATATTATCTATTTACTATTATTAATATTTATTTGGGCCCTCAGTTTAGTTTCTTAGTTGAAAGCATTTATAATGTCACAAAGCTCCAGACATTAGGGCAGGGTGCCTTGATTGGGAAACTAAACATAAAAATAATTTGTTTCATTAATACATGGAATCCTTGATGACAAAGTTCTCTCTACCAATGTACATGGGCCTCTGACCCTTAGATTTGGCTGGGCAGTAGGGGGAGAGAGGGAGAATCTCAGAGTGATTTACCAGTTTGCACACAGACAGATATTCAGAGACAGGGCTTCTATCCTCTATATTACATTGTCTCTCATACGGAGAATAGAAATAGGGATTGGACCTGTTATTTTCAATGTATAGGGAATTCCCAAGGGAGGAAACCTCCTCTCCTATTCAGGGTCAGCTCCTATTTTTCAACTTATAGTGTTATGGAGATGCCTAGAGGCACTCAAAGGTTGAATGAATTGCTCAGGGTCACAGAGCTAATTATGCGTCCAAGGTAAGACTTGAATCCAAGTCTTCCTAGCTTTAAGGTTAACTCTCTATCCGTTATACCATACTTCTTCTTTTAAGAATAGAAGGGATAAATACTGAGAGAAGTAGATCAGGAATATATAGTCTTGCCCTCAATCTAGAACTATTACTATATACTCTCCTCCTCCAGCCTTATGTACTGCAATAAGTATACAGAGAGTTCACCAGAAACAAAAGCCTTTCTGGAAAACCCTTGAGTTAAAGGGGCAGATGCCTTCAAGGCAGCAGATACTTCCAAGAACAGGTAAATGGGTGAAGCAAAGTTGCATTTTCATAGACTCAGAATGAGCAGGACAGACCAGGATGGGTCACATGCTGGTCTTTTTAAGCTCTGTCATCTTTCATCAAAACATTTATCAAAACATCTTTCATCAAAAAATTGGAATGGTATAAGCCAGTGTGGATATACAACAATGAGATACACTTCTACAAGCCACACACTGAAAGGAGTCTTATTAGTTTGTATGAGATAATTTTCTCCATTCTTCCTCTTTGTTCCCCTGTCATCTGGGGTTTCTTCCTCTCACTACTTCATTTTTTTTTTTTGCCCATCATTCCAATATAATGGACTTATATCTGAACCTCTGTTCATGTAGACTAACTAACTACCCTAACAATGATGAAGTTCTGAGGAGTTATATGTACCATCTTTTCATAAAGGAATGTAAGCGGTTTAACCTTACTAAGTTCCTTATTATTTCCTTTTCGTGCTTATGTTTTCATGACTCTTTTTGAGTTTTGAGTCTGAGTGTCAAATTTTCTATTCACTTCTGATCTTTTCATCAGGAATGCTTGAAATTTCTCTCTTTCATTAATATCTATTTTCTCCCCTGAAGGATTATACTCAGTTTTGCTGGGTAGGTCATTCTGAGTTGTAACCTAGTTCCTTTGCCTTTGGGAATATCATATTCCAAGCCCTCCACTCTTTTAACATGGTAACTACTAAATCTTGTGTGATCCTAACTGAGGCTCTGGTATTTGAATGGTTTCTTTCATATTGCTTGAAGTATTTTCTCTTTGACCTGAGAGTTCTGAAATTTGTTTATAATATTCCTGGGAGTTTTGATTTTAGAATGTCTTTTAGGGGGTGATTGGTGGATTCTTTCAATTATTTTTATCTTACAGATCTAAAATATAAGGGTAATTTTCCTTGATAATTTCTTGAAGTATGATGTCTGGACAGTTTTTTTTAATAATAGTTTTCAGATGGTCCAATAATTCTTAAAATATCTCTCCTGAATCGGTTTTCCAGGTTAGTTGTTTTTCAGATGAGATATTTCACATTTTCTTCTACTTTTTCCATTCTTTTGATTTTTTTGATGGTTTCTTGATGACTTATAAAGTCTTTAGCTTCCACTTGCCCAATTCAAATGTTTAGGGAATTATTTTCTTTTATATCTTATTTTTCCATTTGGCCAGTTATGCTTTTTTAAGGAGTTATTTTCCTCAGTGAAGTTTTATACGTCTTTAACCATTTGGCCAATTCTGTCTTCTTATTTTATTTTTTCTAATTATATGTAAAACAATTTTTAACATTTTTTTTATTTTGAGTTCCTAATCTCTCCTCTTATTCCCCTTCTCCCACCTTGAGGAGGTAAGTGATTTGATATGTTACACATGTCTAATCACACAAAATATTTCCATATAGTCATATTGCAAAAGAAAACAGGCAAAAATACACAAGAAACATAAAGGTTTTTAAAAGTATGCTTTGATTTGCATTAAGCATCCATCACTTCTTTCTCTTGAAGTGGATAGCATTTTTTCATTGTAAGTCCTTGGAACTTGTGTTGGATAATTGTATTGCTGAGGATTACTAAGTCATTCACAATTGATCATCATACAGGGCTGTTTCCAATGTTCTTCATGTTCTGCTCAATTCATTTTACATAAGCTCTTTTAAATCTTCCCAGGTTTTTCTGAAATCATCCTATTCATCATTTCTTATAACACATTGGTATTCCCTCACAATCATATACAGCAATTTGTTCAACCTACTGATAAGAATCCCTTCAATTTCTAATTCTTTTCCATCACAAAAAGAGTTGCTCTTAATATTTTTGTATATATAGGTCCTTTTTATTTTCCTTTAATCTCTTTAGGGTGCAGACCTTGTAGGGAGATTGTTGGGTCAAAGGGTATGCACAGTTTTGTAGCCCTTTGGACATAGTTCCAAATTGCTCTCCAGTAGGGTTGAATCAGTTCACATTGGCTTGAACAATGCATTAGTGTCCCACTTTTCCCACATTCCCTCCAACATTTATCCTTTTCCTTTTCTGTCATGTAAGTGAAATATCTCATCTGAAAAACAACTAACCTGGTAAATAGATCCAGAAGAGGTATTTTAGGAATTATTTGACTATCTGAAAGGTGTGGGTTGTTAACTCAGACTTGTTTTAATTTACATTTCTCTAATCAGTAGTGATTTAGAGCATTTTTTTCATATGACTATAGATAACTTTGATTTCTTCTTTGGAAACCTGCCTCTTTATGTCCTTTTACCATTTATCATTTGGAGAATGACTCATTTACTTATAAATTTGATTCAGTTCTCTCTGTATATTGAGAAATGAGATCTTTATCACAAATACTTGCTGTAAATTTTTCCCCCAGGTTTCCTGCTTTCCTTCTAATCCTTGCTGAATTAGTTTTGTTTGTGTAAAACTCTTAAAATTTAATATAATTAATTTTATATCCCATTATGCTTTCTATCACTTATTTGGTCATAAAAGTCCTCCCTTATCCATAAATCTGACAGGTAAAACATTCCATACTCCTCTAATTTGCTTACATTGTTACCCTTTATATCTAGCTTATGTACTTTTGTTGACCTTATCTTGATATACAATGTGAGATATTAGTCTATACCTGGTTTTTGCCAAACTACTTTCTAGTGTTCCCAGCAATTTCTGTCAAATAGTACGTTCTTGTCCCAAAAGTTTGGATCTTTGAGTTTATCAAATACTAGATTACTATGGTCATTTACCACTCTATTTCTTAACCACTGCCAGACTGTTTTGATGATTAATGCCTTATAATACAGCTTCTGATCTGGTACTACTAAGACATCTTTCTTTACATTTTTTTTTCCATTGGTTCCCTTTACATTCTTTGTATTTTTTTCCTCCAGATGCATTTTGTTAAAAAATTTTTCCTAGCTCTATAAAATAATTTTTAGTAGTATGATCGGTATGGCATTTAATAGGTAAATCAGGTTAGTCAGAATTTTGACTCGACCTACCCATGAAAAATTAAAATTTCTTCAGTTGTTCAACTTTGACTTCGTGTGAAAAGTGTTTTATAATTCTCTTCATGTAATTCCTGGGTTTATCCTGGCAGATAGACTTCCAAGTATTTTATATTGTCTATAGTTATATAATTGGAATTTCTCCCTTTTCCTGGATTTTGTTGGTAACATATAGAAATGTTGATGATTTATCTTTATATCCTACAACTTTGCTGAAGTTGATAATTTTTATTTTAACTCTCTTTTAGTTGATTCTCTAGACTTATCCAAGTATACTATGATATCATTGATAGAGTGATAATTTTGTTTCTGCATTGCCTATCCTAATTCCTTTAATTTGTTTCTTTTTCTCTTATTGTTATAACTAGCATTTGTAGTACAATATTGAAAAATAATGTTAATAATTGGCATCCTTGACTCACCTCTGATTTTACTAGGAAGACTTCTAGCTTATTCATATTACAGACAATGCTTGCAGTTGGTTTTAGATTGAGACTACTTATCAGTTTATGGAAAGTTCCATTTATTCCTATGCTTTTGGGTGTTTTAATAGGAATAAATGCTGTATTTTGTCAAAAGCTCATTCTCCATCTGTTGAGATAATTATGGAATTTACTTTGGTTTCATTATTGATATAAGATCAATTATGCTGATAGCTTCCTTAATATTGAACCAGTTCTGAATACCTGGTATAAGTCTCATCTGGTCATAGTGTATGATCTTTGTGATATATTGCAGTAATCTCATTGCTCGTATTTTATTTAACATTTTTGCATCAATATTCACAAAGGAAATTGACCTTTAGTTTTCATTTTCTATTTTTATTCTTCCTGGTTTAGGTATCAGAGCCATATTTGTGTCATGAAAGGAATATTGTAGAACTCCTTCTTTGCCTATTTTTTCCTCAAATAGTTTATTGGAATCAATTGTTCCTTAAATGTTTAGTAGAATTCACTTGTGAATCCATCTGGTTCTAGGGATTTTTCCTTAGGGAGCTCATTTATGAATTAATTTCTTTTTTCTAAGATAGCATTGGTTAAGTACTCTCTTTCCTCTTCTGTCAATCTGGGTACTTTATATTTTTATAAACTTTCATTCATTTCACTTAGATTGTTAGATTTATTGGTGCACAATTGGGCAAAATAGCCCCTAATAATTCCTTTAATTTTATCTCCATTAGTCAGAGATGTAAATTTTTCCCTAAGTGCTGCTTTGGCTATATCTCATAAATTTTATTTATTCATATGTATACATATATATGTATGTATATATACATTTATAATTTATATATTCCATTGGTTCTCATTGTTGTCCTTTTCAATGAAATTATTGTTTCTATGATTTGTTCTTTGGTTCACTCATTTGGGATTAGATCATTTAATTTCCAATTAATTTTAAATCTATGTTTTCATACCTTTTTATTGAGTGCAATTTTTATTGCATTATGATCTGAAAAGGATGCATTTAATATTTCTGCCTTCTGAATTTGATTGTGAGGTATCTATGCCCTAATGAATGATCAATTTTTTTGTGTGAAAGTGCCATGTACAACTCCAAAGAAGCTATAATTCTTTCTATTCCCATTAAATTTTCTCCAGAGTTCTAACATAGCAAAATTTTCTAAAATTCTATTCATTTCCTTAATTTTCTCCTTGTTTATTTTTTGGATAGATTTATCTAGCTCTGTAAGGGGAAAGTTTAGGTACCCTTGCTAGTACGGTTTTACGTTCTGTTTCCTCATTAACTCATTTAATCTTTTCTTTAAGAGTTAAGAAATTGAGCGCATGTATGCTTAGTACTGATATTACTTCATTGTATTTTACATATATATGTATATAATATGCATACATATATATTACATCATATAACATAATGAAGTTTCCCTCCATGTCTCTTTTAATTAGATTTGCTTTGACTTTTGCTTTATCTGAGATCAGGATTATTATGCCCACTTTTGTTTTTATTTTACTTTACTGAAGCATAATAGATTCTGCTTCAGCCCATTATTTCTACTTTCTTGTAAACAATACATTGTCAGATTCTGTTTTTTTATCCGTTCTTCTATCTCCTTGCATTTTAAGGGTAGAATTACCCTATTTATATTCTCAGTTAAAGTTATAGTGTTTCCCTCCATCCTATTCCCCCAACCCAGTTTATACTTTTCTCTCTCTTATTTTAAACTGTCCCTCCTCAAGTCTGTTTTGCTTCTGACCACTGCCTCCCTTAATCTACCCTCCCTTCTGCCAACTTCCCCCTTTCCCCTCTTACTTTTCCGTAAGATAAGTTCCTATAACTCAGTGTGTTTGTTATTCCCTCTTTGAGTCAATTCTGATGAGGAGCAGCTGGGTGGTGCAGTGAATAGAGCACCAGTGCAAGAGTCAGGAGGACCTGAGTACAAATATCATCTCAGACACTTGACACTCACTAGCTGTGTGACCTTGGGCAAGTCATTTAACCTCAATTGCCTCATCCTGGGTCATGTCTAGTCATCCTGGTGAATGTCTGGTCACTGGATTCAGATGGCTCTGGAGGAGAAGTGAGGCTGTTGACCTGCACAACCCTCTCTCACTCAAAACAAAGTCAAGTGCAAGTCATGTCATTATTTATCTATTTCTCTGATGACATGGTCTTCTGTAGCAATGAAGGATGAACACACACAATTTTGATGAGAATAAGATTAAAATGCTTCCTGTCACCACTCCCATTTCCCCCTCCACCATAAAAAGCTCTTTTTTCATTTGAGATAATTTTCCCTGTTCTTCTTCTCTGTATTGCCAAAGCAATATTCACAGTACTGCGAGTGACTATGAATATACTGGCATAGTTCTGAATTGTAAAGTATATCAAGGTTTCCACATAGAAGACAGGAGAACAACATTTATTCAGACACCAGAAAGCCAAATCCAAACACCAGAAAGCCAAATCCATCATCGTAACCAAGAATTCAATATACATTATCATTGCAAGGAACAAAGCCCTTCCCAAGCCTCCTCCCAGCCCCTCAATCCCTTCTGGGGCCTTCCCACAAACAAGTACTCAGAAGACTAGCTGTGCATGTCTGTGTCCTCTCCTCCACTCTTAACTGCTTTCACTAACTTCTTCCCAGTTCTGCTACACCCTTCTTGTTCTATCCATTCCACAATATCCTTTTACCACATGTGACTTAAGTGGGTCCATGTGATTTAAGGGGGCACATGGGCCTATCAATGAATGGCACAAATCTTCCCATTTAAATTATCATTACATTCTCTCTATCCCTTTCTTCCAATAGACACCTCCTTCTCACCCATTAATTATATTTTTTAGAAATCGTCCCCTCATAGTCAACTTATACCTGTAACCTCTCTCTATGAATACTCCTCACTACCATGATAATGATAAAGTTCTTAGGAACTGCAAGTGTATTCCCATATAGGAATAGAAACTGTTTCAACTTATTGAATCCTTTATAACTTCTCTTTCATATTTACCTCTTATGGGTTTTTTTTTTTGCATCTTGTATTTGAAAGTCAGATTTTCTGTTCAGCTCTGGTCTTTTCATCAGGAATG
>CM053770.1:363549857-363573088 GCA_028658325.1 Potorous gilbertii | reverse complement strand
TGAATGAAGCCTTTGATGGGTATCAAAGTGTGGTCAGATTAAAATGACCATTAGATTTCTGGTACCATAAGTTTCCCAAGATAGTCACTCAATATACTACTTTTGATAAAAACAAAACAAACAAAAAACCCCCAAAAAACTCAACTGTTGCTTATGTTCTTTAACCTAGAGATAGACACTATTGGACCAATACTCCAGACATCAAAGAAAGATGAGAAGGACCATATTTACAAAAATATTTACAGAAATACTTTTCTGTAGTGGAAAAGAATTAGAAATTAATGGCTTACCTATCAATTGTGGAGTGGCTGATCAAATCATGGTATATGCAAATAATGGAATTCT
Organism: Potorous gilbertii; assembly: GCA_028658325.1. Classification (NCBI taxonomy): domain Eukaryota; kingdom Metazoa; phylum Chordata; class Mammalia; order Diprotodontia; family Potoroidae; genus Potorous; species Potorous gilbertii. The sequence continues at coordinate 363,572,743 of CM053770.1, read as the reverse complement.
GTTGTACCAGAAGAAATGATGGGAGGAACAGTTTCAGAGAAAAGTAAAAAGACTGGAATGAACTGACTTAGAAATGAACGTTTTTAAGTGCATAAAATAAATACAAAGTATTACAAAGAAAATCAACAATATGAACCAACTACATTTGATAATTGACACTTATCAAAATAGCATAAAACACAGATCTTGGATTAAAAAGTCTTAATATAGTGTCACCTTAAGAGGCTCAATGAATAAAATACAAACATGGCAGTGATATGTGTTTTGAAGCATTTGGCAAGTTCACCTCACAACAGGAAAGAGGGGAAAGAGACCTGAGAGCCCAGACGGATGATGGCAGTCCTGGGCCTTCACTAGATAGATACTAGGAGACAGGTGGAAGTGCCTTATCCTGAAGTTAACTACCTGGGACCTACAAGACTGTAATGGAGAGGAAATAGCAGAGCTAGATTTGGACTCTTTATTGAATTCCCAATCCACTTCTCTCTACCCACTGACTACCTCTCCCACTTGTAGCCTATCTCCTAGAGCTAGTGAGATAGTGCAGTGGATAGAATGCTGGGTCTGGAAACAAGACTTGATTTCAAATCTGACCTCAGACACTAGTCGTGTGGGGCTAGGCAAGTCACTTAACATTGGCCTGCCTCAGTTTCCTCATCTGTAAAGTGTGGATAATAGTGGCACCTCTGTCCCAGAGTTGTGTGAAAATCAAATGAGATAATATTTATAATATTTATGAAGTGCTCAGCACAGTGCCTGGCACCTGGTCAGTGCTAAATACTGCTAATAAAATCCTCCCTCCTCCTTCTGCTTTCCAAATCATTAGACTACCAGAACAAAATATGTCTCTGGATCCTCCACAAAAACAAATTTCCATAAAAATCTAATTAAAAGTCAATAGGGCAAGTACGTTAAATATTCTTTTCATTCACCGCCTAACTTCCTCTGGACTCACTGACTGGTCTTTTAAGTAGTATGCAGATTTCTCTTGGACCATCAACACAGACCTGTGTTGATTTGTGCAACAGTTGTAACTTCAATGAAAGTTTTTCAGAAGGGAATCTACTTTTCAAAATAAGCCACAGAACTTTATTTTGCTTCCTTTTCCTAAAAACAATATGGTTCTTATGTTTAAAAAAAAATCATAGGAAATGTGGCTTTTGGAGCAAGCCTGGCTCTTGCCATACTTTCTAACCTCACATATTAATATCAGGGAATTCATTTTAACTCTCACATTCCTGTTTCTCAGCCTATAAAAAGTGCATAGCATGACTTGCCTTTCAATTCCCTTTATTCCAACTTATCTTTCCTGCCTTAGATCACTTTACATTCTATCCAAATTGATGCCATCTTGATTCTGATATTTTTTCTCTCCCCTCTCTCACCTCCATATCTTTGCTCGTACCTTAGTTCCATGCCTTGAATGGTATTACCCTTCTCTCTCCATTTCTTTGTTTTCTAAATTCAACATTTTTAAAGAATATACAATGCTATATCCTTTGATTCGGCAACACCACTACTAGTTCTCTATTCAAAGATATTATAAAAAAGGGAAAAGGTCCCATATGTACAAAAATATTTGCAGCAGCTCTTTTTGTAGTGGCAAAGAATTGGAAAATGAAGGGATGCCCATTCCATTGGGAAATGGCTGGCCAAGTTGTGGTATATGAATGTAATGGAATACTATTATTCTGTAAGAAATGATGAGCAGGAGGATTTCAGAAAAACCTGAAAAGACTTGGATAAACTGAGGCTGAGTGAAGTGAGTAGAACTAGGAGAACATTTTACATAGTAAGAGTAATATTGTGTGATGATCAACTTGGATAGACTGCTACTCTTCTCAGCAATGTGATGATCAAAGACAATTCCAAAAGACTCATGAGAGAAAATGCTATCCATATCCAGAGAAAGAACCAATGCAGATTGAAGCACACTATTTTCTCTCTCTTTTTTTCCCTCTTTCATGGATTTTTCCCTTTTGTTCTGAATCTTCTCTCACAACATGACTACTATGGAAATATGATTAATGTTATAATATATGTATAATCTGTATCAGATTATATGCCATTTTGGGGAGAGGGATGGGAAGTTTAGAAATCAAAATCTTATAAAAGTAAATGTTGAAAATGAAAAAATAAATAAATAAATTTTAAAAAAGAATGTACAATGCTAGACATGGGGGCAAGCACAAAGACAATAAGAAAATAGTCCCTCCTCTGAAGGGACTTTCCTGAGGCTGGTTGAGGAGAGAGTATATGGCACATATAGAGTTATGCATAATCCAAGGTAGTGATGGGGCAAAGGAGAGGTCTAGAAAAAGTGTTCTAGAAATACTTGAGGAAGTAGTAAACATCTTTGGCTGAGGTTGGAGAGATTAGAAGAGGGCACATACAAGAGTCATCAGTCAAGTTGAGTTTTAAAGAATGATAAGGATTCAGAAAACTGGAAATGGGGAATGAATGGTTTATGAACAGATGCATATAGGCATGGGAAATGTGGTGTGTCATATTGAGTCATATTCATCATCATCATTGTCATCGTCATCATCATCATCAGTCTAGAGCTGGAGAGAGACCTCAGAAATCCACTTAGTCCATTCCCACATCTTACCAGGGAAGAGGTGGAAGTCCATGGAAGTCAACTGATTCAACCAAAGTCACATAGATATTGTCACAAGCAGGGCTTAAACCCAGGTTCTTTGACTCATTCCATTGTATCCCAATTCCTTACTTAAAAAGCTAGTAGTTCAGTTTGGTTGGAATAAATGGCATGGGAAAGAATATATTGTGAAAATAAGGCTGAAAAGAGAGGCAGGAGAACAATTATGGAGGGCTTTAAATAGCGTTGACATAGTTTTCATCAAAGACTCAGCTCAGGTGTTACAGCCCCCATTCAGTTTTCACTAATGTCTCCAGGTGGAAGTGATCTCTCTCTCTTGTTGAATCTCTTAAGGTACTTTATTTTTTAACTCCTTCTATGTACTTACAACTTCCTAATTTTTATTATGGCCATTCATATCCCTGCCATATTTACTACTGTTATAAACTCCTTGAGGACAAGGATTGTGCCTTCTTTCATCTTTGCAGTTTCAGTACTTACCAGTATTACACCATAAGTGATTAATAAAATGCTTATTGTATTTCATCATTGATCAGTGGAGCAGATTAGGTACACAAGATGCAGAAAAAAATGTATAAAGTAGCCCAATATGTGATAAACATAAATCTGGAATATGAGGATATGGACTTTCTATTTGATTAAAAAAATTGCTGAGAAAATTAGACAGTAACATGGAGGAAATTAGATTTAGACCAACATCTTATGCCTTTTACCAAGACAATTCCAAATGGATACATGTCCTAAATATAAAAGGTCACATAAAAAGCAAATGGAAGAAACATGAACCAATTATTTAACAAATCAATGAATAGAAGAAAAATTTATGACCAAATAGTGGATAAAGAAGATAAAACATAGAGGTTAAAAACATAATTTTCATTACATTAAATTTAGAAGTTTGTGTACAAATGAATCTAATAAATCTAAAATTAAAAGGGAAACAATTAACTAGGAAAACAATTTTATAAGAAGTTTCTCTAATACAGGTCTCATTTCCAAGATAAATGAGGAACTGATTAAAATTTATAAGGATAAAGATTTACAGATGATTTAAGGATAGGAAACCTAGGCTATCTGCAGCCATGTGGAATAAAAGCTCCAAATCACCACTAATTAGAGAAGTGCAAATTAAAGTAATTCTGTGATTACAGTGATATTGATGTCATATCCATCTGATTGACAAAGATAGCAAAAAAGGAAACTGATTAAGGTTGATGGAGCTGTGGAAAAAGAGGAACATTAATGTCCTGTTGGTGGGTTCTGAAAAATCAATTTGTATACACAAAACGTTACTAAACAGCGCATGCCCTTTTACCCAGCAAAAAAATTTCAGAACAGATTTTTTTGTAGTGCCAAATACTGGGGGGGGGGGAGAGGGATGGGAAGGGATGTCCATCACTTGAGGAATGACTAAAATAAGTTATAGAGAATGAGGGAATTTGTTTTAACTCTAATAATAATAATTTGTTATTGTTCAGTCATTCCAGCCATATCTGCATCAACATGATCCCACTCAGAGTGGCTTCCCATTTCTTTCTCCAGCTCATATATTTCATGATGAATCTGAGGCAAATAAAGTTAAGAGGATTGCCCAGGGTAACACAGCTAATAAATGTCTGAGGCTGGATCTGAACTCAGGTCTTTCTAACTCCAGGCCCTTATCTCTCCTGACTATATACACTGTGTACTTAGCTGCTAAATAATGATGAGTTATCATTTATATAGTGCTAGGAGGTTTACAAAGCATTTTATAAAAAATTATCTCATTTTATACTCACAACAACCCTGGGTGTTGTCATTATCCTCAATTTATAGATGAGGAAACTCAGAAATTAAGTGATTAAGCCAAGGTCACATAACCACTAAGTGTATGAGATCACTTACTGATATCTTACTGATTCCAGGTTAGGTGCTTTATCCACTGCCTATCTAGCTGAATGCTTGTTACAAGGAATTTCTTTTTTTTCTTTTCAGTGGGGTAGGGCTGGGAGAGAGAAAAAAGTAGATTTCTGTTAATTTTTTAAAAACACTCAAAATATAGAGGTTAGGAGGTACTATAGATGTGGCATATTGCATTCACTTTCAGATGTGGTTTTTATATTGTCAGTTTCACTTAATAGTTTTACCTTGCTAAAAGAGAGCTCGCATAGTGTGCCTAACCTGGACAAGTTTGTAATGTTTGCATAAACATGTCAATAAATTAAAAAAAAACTTACAGTAAAAATAAACAACAAAAAGAAATCAAACAATATTTATTGAATACATACTATATGCTAGGCACTATGGATAAAGTCTTATGAAACTCACGTTCTAAGAGGGCTGAATTAATGGCAAAATTAATTTATTTGGGTAAAGATTGAAATATAGTAATACATAGTTGTGTTATTTTTTCAGTCTTAAGTAATCAAAGCCTTCATGAATACATAAAAATACTGGGATGTGTGATATATAAAAAAATGCTATAGTTTGTGGGATGAGAAAATCCCCATAGGATTTGAGAAAATGCAACACTTTGATTTTAAAGGACAAGATAGGAGCTAAATCAGAATACCTTGACCCATGGTGCATCCAAATATGGTCATAAGAGAGTCATAAAGAATAAAGATTTATGATGAAATGAAGAGACAACTCAACTCTTTTTAAGGGGGCTCATCTTTTAAATGTTGTATAGAAAGAACAGTTCTTAAAGCCTTAAGGCAAGAGGGGTCTTTTTTTACATCCTAAGAGTCACAAACTGCCATAAAATGAGAGACAGATTTTTCTATTGTGGGGCAGCAGAAAGTATAAAGAGCTACTTTCTTCTACTCAGGAGAGATGAGTATGCTTTTAAAAACATCTTACAAAAAGCTCTGTATAAACATTATAAAAGTCCATGTAATATTTGTTTTCCCTTCCCCAATACGGTTTTTAAAATAAACGTAATTACTCTTGGACAATCATATGCTTCAACATCAGGTACTGAAAAGCAATTTCAAAAAAAGAAGGAAAGAAAGAAAAACAAACCCAAACGATTCACCTTGGAAGGATTCCTATTTGAAGGCTAACCTGGATATTATAACCAGTGTCAGAAGGTGAAAGGTTAAAAGTGTAAACCTTTCCAGTAAGTCTTAGTCTTTATTTTCAAGTCAACCCATATGGGATTTAAAAAATAAAAGTTTCATTTAATTAGCTAGCAGCTATGAAAAGTTTCAAGGATCTCCATCACTTGGGCCCCACCTTTGGGGAACTTCTTGAGAACGGTACTTGAAGGCCTTTCAAGCTTTATAGGAAGTGTACCCTGGATAAAATCTTTTGCAAGGAACAATAAAGTCTGAATAATGGAGCCTATGAGCCTGGTGTGGCTATAACGAAAGAAGTCCTCAATATTTTGGCATTTCTCAGCTGATGTAAAATGTGTGTTATTCTCATTGATTGAGGGGATTGCCAACAGGAATAAGTGAAATGTGTGTTAATCCACTGCTCCTCCGCAACCACAGTAAAAAGTCTTTGCTGCATTTCCTTTTTGGGATCTTGCCTCCCCTTTTATTCACACCTACTTTCTTAAATCTAGATTAGACCCTTGGTAATATGATTTCTATGGCCCTACTACATATGATTCACACATTACAGCCTGCTGCAAAACATATCTGACTTTTTATCCCCAGAGACTCAAAAAAAGGTCAGATTAATTGCAGTTTTAGAGTTATTCAGTGTCTATCAAACTGACAATACTTTTTTTTATGAGTTCTTGCTTCTCTATTTTTAATAACAGCAACAGCTCTGTATAATGAAGAACTAAACTTTAAATTGTGATGGCAGGTCAGTCAGCCCTCTATTTTATTTATATTTTTGTCAGTCCAGAACTTTGATTTCATCAATGAAGAGGAATATCAATGATGACATTCTCTCAATTTATTTGCCTGTGGTCAGGCAATTATTATGTGTCAGAGATAAGACTTGAACCCAGGCTTTACTGACCTGAGACCTGACTCTCATTTCATGTATCATGTATACTAGGAGTACACATGTGCTCCTAGAATAATTCTATATTGTCCTCTTTTCAAGTGTTTTTGACTCTACTAAGGCATGGGAAGGTGGGTTATGCTACCATGATTGGGTTGAAAATACTCTATTCTCCTGTATCTTTGCAAATATGTAACTTCTCCCTTATGTATCCACTTCTTGGTTTAAGAACTGTAATCAAATCGATGCCGGGATTGCTTCTGGAACGGTCATGTCAATGGACTGAATATTTCTGTGACTACTCACCATCCCTGAGATGTCTAAGACCCATTCTTCCCTGTCCAGCCACTTTCCATTCCCCTTTATGTTTTATCTCTCAGTATTAAAACCTAAGTTCCTTGAGAGTAGGCACTAGGGAGTCCCTTTTGTATTTGTATCCCCAAATGCTCAGCACAGTGCTTGTTACATAGCAAAAATTTAATATACATTTTAATTCATTTATTTCATTCAACCCTACAGAAACTGTCTTATGTTGCCTCTCCCTACCTGAAGGGGGATTCTTTTAAGATTGTGTGTCTCCAAAAGTCATCCCTTGCCTTCAAGAGAAAAATGAGCATGAGAAGAAATAAGCAACTGAGAAGTTGGAAATCATACCTACAGGCAATTAAAAAATGTTATAGGTATACTTTACATGAAATATTTGTACTTGGTGAGTTTCATTCCCCCCAATTTTTTAATTAAATTCAATTTTCCTATGTGCTCACATTGTAATTTTGAAAATAGTCCCACTTCTAAAAAATACACAAAAGATTCAAAAATGCAGACGATTTTTAAATTGTTCTTTTACTGAAAAATAATTCTCTAACAAAACATTAATAATAGTACTCAATAATACGAATACTTTAAGAATAAAAGAAAACCCATGTGAATTAGCAAGGAGAAGCATTATCACACTCGAGAAATCAATGATTATGACAAAAATAAGCATTCAAAGATGGTTGCTCAGATAAGTTCTTCTTTGTCATAATTTAGAATATTTCCAAACATCTTTATGCAGTGATGATATGAGTAGATAGTACTGCACTCTCACCACACTAATGTAAAGATATATTATTGTCTTTTTAAAGAGTTTTTATTCCCCTGCTCAACTTTTAGGAGACAAAGGCAAGGCAGGGTAGAAGAGAACAGCACTAAAGTAGAACACTGGAAAAAGCAAGAAGCAAGATTTAGGAAAGGGTATTTCAAAACAAGCAAACAATGTGCCCAACAAGGATACTTGTTGAAACAATATGACAGCTAGTAGGGACTGTTTCTTCTTCTTTTAAACATCTAATATCTTTAGTTTTTACATTTCCCAAATATATTCTTTCTCCTCCATCTAGAAATTCATCCAATGGATTCATTTCAAGTGCTCATTTCAAGTACATTTATATGAGAGTCAAGTCATGAAAATAATTAATGAAACTGAAACAAATTCTCACGATAGAGGAAGTACTTTCCAAGAGGTTGACCTGTACACAAACCATAGGGTGTGCCTCCACAAGAGAGTTGCTCAAAATGTTCAAACAGTTGCTAATTATCTTTCCATTCTTCCTGATGAGCTCATGGTAAAGTTCAGAAACAGAGAGTTATGGAAAATATGTGTACTGTTTAATAGATGTTCTAGCATGTAAAATGGAATTGCAATTATCATGTTTGACTTATTATAAAATTATTTGAAAAACTCCCACAATATCTTCCTTCATTCTGCCGTGGCAGTTGACAGTGATTTCTATTTCAAGCATAAAAATGAAGGCATGTGGATGTGTTCTTGGAAGCATCTTAACCATTGCTTGGCTTGCTTTTGCTCACTCTATCAGAAAAAAAGAAAGAAGGGAAGGAAGAGAACGAAAAGAAGGAAGGAAGGAAGGAAGGAAGAAAAAAGAAAGAAAGGAAGGAAGGAAGAAAGGAAGAAAGAAGGGAGGGGATGGGGAGGAGGGAAGAAAGAAAAAGAGAGAAAGGGAGAAAAAGGAAAGAAGGGAGGGAGGAAGCAAGGCAGGAAGGAAGAAAGGAAGGAAGGAAGGAAGGGAGGTAAGGAGGGAGGAAAGGAGAGAAAAAGGGAGAAAGGGAGGAGGAAGGAGTGACAATACCTATCACTAGACTTTCAAGTCCAATATCAATTTCCTCCATCTTTGTACATCATTCTGGTCTCTTCTGATCACTGCCCACTGAATTTATTCTTCATGACGTTAACTTTTCTTAAGCTATCCGTTAAGATAGACATGAATGAAGTAGTGGAAAAAGTGCTAAATTTGGAATAGAAAGACTCTGGCTCCAGTTCCTCCTCTGCCAGGAGCTATGTGACCTTGGGTAAATCACATCATGATTCTGAGCTTCCCTTCCTACCTCTTAGGATTGTCCAGGTTCACATTAGAGAATGTATTTCAAGGTCTTTGTAAATTTAAAAGGATAACTTAAACATAGACTAATTATTATGCTTTGGAACAGTTGTTTCAAAGACTTTTCTCTGGTCTCTGCTTCACTTCTAAGAAAATTCCATTAATTACATAAAGGAAACATTCATTGCTAGGAAGTTAAACAAATCTAGCTGATAAATGAATGGAAAAGGCCTCTTCTCTTGATATTTTCACCTGCATGTGCTTATATAAATATTATAGAATCCCATAGTTTTAGATGCAAAATGAACTTCAGTCATCATCTTTCAATTTATACCTGAAAAAGAAATATCATGTGCTCTCTAAGCATTCTGTTCTCCAAAATTAAATATCCCGAATTACTTCAATTTATCATCAGGTATCACAGATTCAAGACCCTTCACTATCCTGTTTGCCCTTCTCTCACCAATTGTAGCCCAAAATAGTATTGATTAGCCTTTTGACTCCCATATCATGCTATTGACCATAGTGAGCTTGAAGTCCTCTAAAACACCAAGATATTTTTTCAGAAATGTAATTGTGTAACCATACCTCCCATCTTTTACCTAAGTTAACCTTAAGATGATTTTTTGAGTCAATGTGTAACACTTTACATTTATCTCTATTAAATTTGATCTTATTCAATTCAACCTAATGTTCCAGCCTGTCAAGATCCTAAATTTCAACCAATACGTAGCTATGCATGCTTAAAACTTTGCTGAATTTAACCATCCTACTTTCTTATTATGTGTTTTTTCATGGGTCTATGACTCAGTATTGGAATGCAAACACCTTGAGGTCAAGATCCAGGTCTTCTCTGTATTTACAACCTAAACAGTGTACAGTAAAGTACCAAGCATCTGGTTTATATGCAAACAATAAAATTGAATGTCAGAAATGAAATAAATATTTAACAAATTTTCTGAGGTTTTTTGTTCTTAGTACACTGAAAGATGAGTTTGTTACAAAATCAACACAATTTATTGCCCTCTTCCCTTTCCCCTATAGTCACACCTAAATACATAATACCTTTGTAACTCCTTTTTCTTTGTGGTTTGTCTTTGTACCTATATTATAAACAGTCAGATTTCTTTTTTACCCCAAAGATTTGGTGAATTTTTGGAGCCAGAAGAGGATGTTATTTTTACACTGATGAAATGGGCACACATTTCCAAACATCAATTCTTCATTATAACAAGTTTCATTAGTCAAGTTCAGAATTTGGCCAAAACTACTGATGGTGCTGACGTATTTTGGATTGACTTGAGTCTTTCCCAAAATCACCATCTGGAGTCTGGTTTTTCAAATGAAAAGCCATTTTTATCCAAACTTTCCAACTCTAGTTTCTGAAAATGCCAAAGGAAATCTACCTATAATATGCTTTTATAGGCCATCACATAGAAATTCCTAGTGTATAATTATGGAAGCAAGCAAGGAGGAGAACATGGAAGGTTTCGTGTGTTGAATAATTCTAAAAATAAAATTAAGATAATATTCAATTCAGTTCAGTAAAAATATTAAGCACCTATTATGTACATGGAAGGCAGCCAAGCTAGAGATACAAAGTAAAATCTAAAGCAGTAGGAAGAACACACAAACTGTATTTAACACGTCATCTCATGAGGGTAAGATAAAAGCAGAGGAGAAAGATAGGCAAAATTCTGGTGGAAATCTGAGATTGTAGGAGTCACCTTCTCCTTGAGGAGGGAGTCAAGGAGTTACAGCTAGTGACTGAAAGACAGGAAGATTTGAGTTCAAATTCCACCTCTGACACTTAAATATCCATGACTCTTGGCATATATTAACATTTTTTGAGCTTTGGTTCCCCCTGAAATCTGAATAAAAGCATCCCTCACAGGTATTTATAGCATCATGCAGCTATAGATGGAATGACCTCCGAAGCCATCTAGTCCAATTTCCCCATTTTATAAATGTGGAACCTTTGACCCAATGAGGGAATTGCATAACTTGTATGAAGACAATTATGTGGTTCAAATAAACAAATGTATGTAAAGTACTTTGAAAAACTAAAGTGTTGAGTAAATGTGAACAACTATTTTTAGAAGAGGTGGCATCTTTAGATGACCTTAGAGGAAAGGACAGAAGACTTTAAAGGGAGATGGAGATAGAGCTAAACCATTCCAGGCATGGGAGGATGTTGGGAGCAAAGCCATAGAATCTGGGGAGGGCATGATAAGTATAAAAGCCAGAGCCTGGTCCAGTTTTTTTCTGCAAAAATAACCAAAAATGAATGGAATGAAATATGTTTGGATGCATAGACTCAATCAAGGATGTGGAGGACTTTTGATAGCCTGAATCATGTTAAAACCTGATTTAGAAAATAATAGGGAATTAAAGAAAGTCTTGGAGGAGGTAAGTGAAGTTATTGTTATTCATAACAATAAATTAAGAAGATAAATGAGGCAGCAATGTATAAGACGGATGAAGGAGTGAATGCACTGGAGCCAGGAAGACGTTAGGAAATTATTACAATACCTAAGGTAAGAAGAAATAAGGTTTAAACAAACATGGTTGCAGGGGAAGTAAAGATGCAGGAGACATTGCAAATGGAGAAACAATATGACTGAAACTCTTTGGATGGATGGTTACAGGGTCATTCCAAGGTTTTTAACCTGGTTTTCTAGAAGAAAAATGCTACCATTAACACAACAGAAAAATTGGGGTGAAGTGCAGGTGTAACCACAGAGATGATGAATTTGAAGTACTGACTAGTGTTAATGAGCAAATTTACTTCATTGATCTAAACCTGCCCACATTTTGTGTCTCTGATGATACCTGATTTCCTGTCCTTACAACACAGATCTCCAACTGAAGTTATGCGTCTAGATTTCAGAGCTACCTTTTCTGTAAAAGGATGAAAGCACGTAAGCTATAATGCTGTCAAACACAGGCTGATCCAGCTACACTCTGGCACTGTTTTCTGTGAGAGACAAGGAAGTGTGTTCCCCTCGGACGCTAAACCAGTCTGAGCTTCACCTGGCTGCATAACTACTTCAGAACCTCGTTGTAGTGTCTGTGGAAGTTTGATGGAGATCCACATACAGTAACAAGGGCTTGAAGGCATTAGAGAACTGAAAAGCATGAAAAAAGTACGGGAACCAAACATCTTGCTGAATTTGAAACTAAACCTGTACTCTATCAGGCCTGGGATCCTGGACGAGAGCTTAAAACAAAACGAGCTGGGTTTTTCTTTCATTGACCACAATAAAAAATGTGTCTTAAAAGAAAAAGTAAATGAAATGAGAAAAAAAATTTTAAGCCAGCCAGATGATGTAAGGGATCCTTTCCAGCTCCCATAGTGCCCTTTAAAGATTATTTTTAAAGAGGCCTGGTCATGTGACTTTGTTAAACTGTTCTCCTACCACTGATTATTCTTCTTAGGAGTGTGCAGTAGAGATGCCTTCTCTCAACAACAAAACATTTAAATTTCACTTCTAAGGGAATCCAAAATGAATATTATTATTCCTTAGAAAAGGCATTCTCAACCTGGGATATATACATACATATGCATTTATATATATATACATATATATATGTATATACATATATATATGTATATATATATTAGGGAGCCTTTAAATTTGGAAGGGAAAAATACATATTTTTCTATACTCTCCAACTGAAATTTAACCTTTCCTTCAATCATTTAAAAACATTGTTCTGAGGAATCCATAGGCTTCATCAGATCGCCTAAGTTTTTCCAGGATAGAATAAGATTACAAACCCCTACATTAAATGATGCAGTAGTTTCAGCCTTACTTGCAGTAGCTTCAATCACAGTTGTGGCAATTTCATCTTCAGCTGTAATAGTGTAGTATTAGCTATTCCTTTTCTTTTTCTGTCTTTTTTTTTCTTTTTGCAAGTCCAATTTAAATGAGATTATGGAGAGGAAATTTCAAAGTACTAACCAAGAAACAAAATTCAAGAAAATAAAGCTACTTCTACCATGTTTACTTAAAGAATGACAAAGCAAAAGGCATTCCCACTCATGAAAGACAGCAGAAATGGATTTAAAAATTCTTGTAAGACATGCAGATACTCACCTAGGAGTGGCTTTTAATGACTCTCTGTTGGCTTTCTTCCAGGTTTTCTCCTCTCTCAATTACTCATATCCCCCAGCCCAATTTAAAGCTGGTTCTTTGCAAATTAAGAAATTGTGCTCTCCTTCTATTCACTAGGTTCCCTCACTTTATCCAGAAACAGGAAAGATTTCTTTCTTGTTATTTTTTTTTCAAAAGTTTGGCCTCAGCTTTCAGTTGGAGAGAATTTGAATCTCTGTAATTTGGAATAAACATGGAAGCATAAATGAACAGTCAGAATTGTGTGTGTGTGTGTGTGTGTGTGTGTGTGTGTGTGTGTGTGTGAGATGTGTCTTTTGTGCCAATGGTATTTGTACATATTTTACTGACATGTTTTTCATACTCTCTCCATAACCAAAAAGAAAATTAACTGTCTAAACACTATAAATTTGATTTATATTGTTTCCATTTTCTCTCTTCATTATCACATCTCACTTTTCATTTTATTCAATATTAGAGCTGGAGTCTTGGATTTCTATGAGATCAATTAGAGGAGGAGCCTCTCCGATCATTTTATACAGAGGTGCTAACCTTTTTCTTTTCTTCTTTTTTTTTTGGTATGGGGGACCCCTTTGGAAGCCTGTGGACTTCTCAGAATATCTTTAAGCTATTGAAAGAAATACTAAATTTCGATTAAAAGTGAAACAAAAAATTCTTTAAAAAAAATTCCCTCCAAGTTTATAGATCCCTTGTAATCTATTCATGTGCCTCTTGGGAATCCATGGACCCCAAGTCAAAAACTCTGGCTCTAATGCAGCTTCCTCTTTTTCTAGATGAGAGGACTGAGACATCGGAGGAAGAAATGAGTTGAAGGAAATTTCTTAGAATAATGGCACAAGTGCTGGCTTTGGAATCAGAACACCTGTATTCAAATCCTATTTCTGAGCTTTATCATGGGTATACGGTTGGGCAAATCATTCACTTTCCTTGACGTTATCTGTAAAATTAGGAAATTAGACCAGGTGGTCTCTGAGTTCTTTTCTAGCTCTTCACAATCTAAATGTATATTTTGTCTTCTTCATCTCCCTATGTCTGAAGCTAGTTGGAGAGGTGGGGGGAGAAATCAAGGGACAGAATGTATAATGTGAGTGGAGGAGGAGAAACTCTACTCACTTTCATCTCTAGGGACATTAATCAGAAAAGCTTCTTTTCTAATGCCCATTTAATAAATAGAAGTATAGTGCCCATATGTTTCCTATAAAGAAATATCCTGCATCAATACTGTATGTGTTAAATGTTTCAATTATTCCTAAAATATTCTAAACCTGTTCCAGAGCTATTGGACAAATAGGGAGCAAAAGACCATTTTCTGTTTCTCATTGTTGTATATTTTAAGCACATTAGACACATGTTAAAGATATATGTGGGGTATCACTAAAATATTTATCAACTTTATATCTGTGGCAACCATAGAAATATTACAGTAGCATCAGAATCATACTATTTGCCAAATTATATACAAGGAGAATCTGGTTGTTAAAATTCATAGCATTCCAAAGGAGAGAAAAAAAAATGGTGCATGCCGTTATTCTTGGTCTTCAAATGAGCTGAATCTGGTTGTTAAAATTCGTAGCATTCCAAAGGAGAGAAAAAAATGGTACATGCCAGTGTTCTTGGTCTTTGAATGAGCTGAGTTAAGGTGGATTGTTACCAGATGAATACTTGAATATAACGATTAATAAAATTAGCATTTGATTTAAATCACTTTATAATAAAATAAGACTTGGGTGTATAAAATGAAAAGTAGATTTTTTCAACTTTGTCTTCCTCTTTCAACTTTTCGTTTCTCTTACTGTCTCAGATCCTTACATAGCTGCTTCATGAAAACAAACCCAGTTATGCTGTACATGAATGCAGCAGAAAGGATAGAATGTTGATCAATGAGGCTGAGACTAGTGAAACAAGGAGGCAGCATGTAATAGTCTGTATAGGTAGCCTTGGAGCTACATCTGCCTGTGTGTAACCCTGGCCAAGGCACTTTTCTTCCCTGTACTTCAGACAACTGTCAAAGCTGCTAAGGTCACTGACTCTGGTATCATAAGATCCCAGTGATTCTGAACCTCTCTAGGTCATCATCCAAAGCCCATTCTCCATTCTTCACCACCCAATTCCTTCTTCCCATTTACCTCAATCCTAGCCTCCACAAAATTCCAACCAAATATAATCCATGCTTCCACTGTGCCTTTTTGAATTTTTATTCCACAGGCAAACATTCATCTCAAATCTTTTCCTCTCCTACTTATTCTATCTTCTACCTGTCATTGAAATCTGGCTACCCACCAATGATACAACCTCAATGGCCAGGCTTCCTTCCCCTTGGCTCACTGATTGAGGCAAGGGAGTTGAAATACTCTACTTCCCATTGTCGCTTCCAGGTTCTCCTCTTACCTGCATCATGCAATTCACACATGCCACTCAATCAAAATCCTGGAAGGTGTTGTCTATGAATCTCCAGGTCACTACACTTCTTTTTCCAATTAGTTTGCTACTTAGCTCATAATTTTTCTTTCCTTCTCAACTTTCATTCCCCTACTTGGAGACTTCAACATACATATTGACTTCTTCTCAAATACCCTAACCACCCAGTTCCTCAGCTTACTCCTCTACCTCACCTCAGCTACACACAAAAAAATGGTCATACCTTTGATTTTGGCATCACTCACAGAAGCACAACTTCCATTTTCAAGAATTCCAAAATCTACTTATCTGACTCTAATCTATTGACTTTCCACATCTTCCATCTTCCTTCCTTCCCTTACCAAGCTCTACTTTGTTTCTCTACCATCTCTCAATGCCTCAGTTTTCTTGCAGGCCATCTCCCCTGCATCGTCCACTGTTCTCTTCTTTGGCAAACCAATTCAACTCTTCACTGTCCTCTTCATGTGAATCCCTAGCTCCTTTATCATATCACTGATTGTGTCCTGCCAAGCATCAGCTTTGGGTCACTCTCACCACCTTTGCTCCTATACATGTGCTGCTGAAAGAAGATATAGAAAATCACACAACCATTTTAACTGAGTTCACTACAAATTTATGTTACGTAACATCACTGGGACCTCACTTTTGCTGGAAAATCCTGTTATACCTTCTTTATCGACTCACTATCCCACTTGGCACAGTGGCTCTTACAAACCTTTTCTTCATTCCTCAAGTTTCCTATAGTTCCTTCTCACAGCTTCTCAGCTGAAAACCTTGCCTTATATTTTACAGAAAAAATTGAGGACTTTTTCCATAAACTCCTCCCCTCTTCCTTATACATAGGCTTTCTGTCACTATCTATTTCTTCACTTGTTTCATATGAAGAGGGGGCGCTACTCCTTACCAAGACTAACCCTTCTAGGTGTACAAGTGATCCCATTCCATCCTATATTCTCCAGCAGATTGGCCCTTCTTTCATTCCCACTCTCTCATTTACCTTCGATCTCTCCCTGTCCACTGGCTCCTTCTTCAATGTCTACAAAAATGCCCATGTCTCTCCCATACTGGAAAAAAAACAACTCACATGATCCTTTTGTACCCTTCATGGCTAAACTCCTTCAAAAAGCTGTCTGGCATGCGTCCGCTTTCTCTCTCCCTAGTGTCTTCTTAACCCATTACAAACTGGGTCCTGACCTTATCATTCTACCAAAATTTCTTTCTCCATAGTTACCAATGAACTCTTAATTGCCAAATCTAATGGCCTTTTCTCATTCCTCATTCTCCTGCACCTCTCTGGAGCCTCTGACATAGTTGATCACTGTCTTCTCTGATATTCTCTTCTCTCTGAGTTTTTGGGACATCACTGTCTCCTGATTCTCCCCCTACTTTTGTAGGGGTGTTTCTCTTCAGTCTCTTTTCTTGGATCCTCATTCATTATGCCCTCTAACTGTAGGTGTCCCATGGTCTTCTCTCCATGGCCCTCTTTTCTTCTCTCTCTTTGCTATTTCACTTGGTGATCTCATCAGTTCCCATGAATTTAATTACCATTTCTATGCTGATTCTCAAATCTAATTATCCTGTCCCAACCTTTCCACTGACTTCTAATCTCACATCTCCAACTGCCTTTTAGACATCCTAAACTGGATTTCTAGTAAATATCTTAAACTCCACATATCCAACACTTACCTCATTATTTTTTTCCCTAGTAAACCCTGACACTCTTCTAACTTTCCTATTACTGTCAAGGGCAACACCATCTTTCCAGTCTCTCAGGCTAACCACTTAGATGATCTCCCACATCCAGTCTGTTGCCAAGACCTGTCATTTTCTCCTTTGCCACATCTCTAATTTACGTCCCTCTCTGACACTGCCACCATTCTAGTGTAGGCCTTTATCACCTCATGCTTTGACCTACTGCAATAGCTCGCTGATGGATCTACCTTACTCAAGTCTTTCTCCACTCCAATCCATCCTCCATTTAGCGACTGAATTAATTGATTTTCCTCAACTATAGGTCTAATCAAGTACTGACCATACCCCCATTCTCCTACTCAGTGCACTCCAGAAGCCCCTTATTGCCTCTAGAATCAAACACAAAATCCTCTGTTTATTGTCCAAAGCCCTTCATAACCCAGCCCCCTCCTACCTTTTTAAATTTCTTATACTTTATTCCCTACCATGTACTTTTCAGTTGAGTGACTGGACAGTGACTATCCCACAAACAAGACACTATCTTTCTGCTCTGGATGTTTTCTCTGACTTTTCCTCGTGTCTCAATTCTCTCCCTCTTCATCTCCATCTACTGGTTTTCCTGAGTTCCTTGTTCTTCAGTCACTTTTCAATTGTGTCTGACTTTTGGTGACTCCATTTGGGAATTTTTTTGGCAAAGATACAGCGGTGCTTTGGCCATTCCCTTCTCCAGCTCATTTTACAGATGAGGCAGGCTGAAGCTCAGCATCTCACAATTAGTAAGCGTCTGAAACCAGATGTGAACTTAGCTGAGTCTTCCTGACTCCAAGGCTGGTACTCTATCCACTGCACCACCCAGCTGCTCCAGGCTTCCTTTAAGTTACTAAAATCTCATCTTCTATAGGAATCCCTTCCCAACTCAGCACCTTCTCTCATATATGTGTGTATATGCACATACATGTATGCATGCATGTATATATACACACATCTATACATATACTTTATATAGATTATATAGATATTGCATATGGATAGATTATAGAAATATGTTCTCTCTCTCATTAAATTGTGAACTCTTTTAGGAAGAGATTGTCTTTTCCCTTTTTTTTGGTGTCCCTAGTACTTAGAAGAGTTTCTGGCTTATAGTAGGCTTAATAAACATGTGACTGACTGACAGGATCTGAGTTTCAACTCCTTCTCTGATGCTATCATTTGGATGAACAAGTTGCTTAACTTCAGTGAGTCTGTTTTCTAATCTGTAAAATGATAGACTTGGGCTAGATAATTTCTCATCTTCAGAAACTTTTAAGCTCTGAATCGACAGTCTTGTAGAAGGATTATTGTCAAATTGATAATCTCTATTTATGGAGGGATTTTACATGCTAGGGATGTCCCTGTTCCAATGAAACAACAGCATAGGACTTTCCCTCACATCTCAACACCCTCCCACTTCTCCAAGTTACCAATTCAACAACGACCCCAGAACCAAGTAGCACAATTTTCTCTCTCTTTCCACGTTCTGAAGACATAGTCATTCTCCATACCATTCCTCTCCATGCTTCTCTGTGGTTGAATTATAGGTGTTCTGCAAAACTCAAAACGGCATCACTACCTTTTAAAAACAGGACTCAGTTCAACCTCTCACAGAAAAGTTATTTTCTCCCGGTCTTTATCATCCTGTCGTGGCAAGCTGGCTTAACTCTTCTCCCAAGTGACCTGGGTTTAACATCTGCTCTGAGGAAAGGTTTTTTTTCCTGGCTCAATAATTAAAATATAATGATATTATTACTGGAAGAGCAAGATGATTTATTCTTCTTTATGATGCGTCGATTTTTGGCGCTGTGAAAAATTGGGGAGCATGATTCCATGCAATTCCATAGGGTTTGCAATGGGTCTAATGTTACTTAGTATCTTCAGAAGTCATCAGATTGGATTGGACAGTGAATCACAGTTAGGAGGATTGGCTCGCACTGTGTAACAGAGAAAGGAACATGAGGAGGAGACTTGGGAAATCGATGAAATAAAAGGGTGAGAACTTAGAAGGAGAGAAATTGTTTCAAACACCTGGAGCTGAGGAATAAAATACAGGCAGATAGAAAGACAATTAGAAAGTAAATCTCTAAAAACAGAGTAAAATGAATAAATGGGTGGCAGTTACACACACACACACACACACACACACACACACACACACACACACAGCAGAGGCTAATGTGGAATGCAAAATAGAAGATTTATATGCATAAATTCCTTCTCAGAATGGAAACACCTGAATCCACGTATATAATTTAGCAATATTTTTTAAAATTATAAGAAATATTTTTAAAAGTCAGAGAGGCAGTATGATACAGTGCAAAGGATAGTTTGAGAGTTGGAAGGGGTCTCAGTTTCTCCATTCATGAAATGAGGAGGCTGCATTATGTGATTTCTAATGTCCTTTTCACCTCTAGATTAGGATCTTAGTTTTGGGTCCTCAGCACCTCACATATAGTGGTTGCACATAGTTGGTGCTTAATATATGTTTGTGTGATTTATGGAATTGAATTGACTCACTCTTCTTACCCCTGACAAAAAATTAACTCATAGTACCTTAGCACTGTCTTTTGCTCAGCAATCCAATTTGTTGCTAAATCCTGCCATTTTTTCCTTTAAAAATGTCTCCCCAATACATAGTTTTCCTCCCCTCTTAATTCTATTATCATCTAATTCTTTTATCCTAGAAAACACAAAATGACCATGATGCTCCTTAGTGAGCTCACACATTCATTGATTAGATTATTTCTTTTCTGAGTCCTGAATCCCCTCAACTTTGTTGTAGGATTTGTACCTGAGGAAGCATCTAATGCAGTACTGAAAAAAAGGGTACTCACAGAATCTGTGAACTATTGAATTAATGCCCAGTGTTTGAGATATTTCTGGATACTTTTAAAAGTTATTTTCTCATGATCCTCATTGCCTGTGAGCATAATCCATGACAAGTTGCCTCATCATAAATTATTAGATATTGTTTACTCATTCAAACAATATTTACTGAAATACCTACCTGTAAGGCACTGTTATAGACATTATAGAGTTTTCAGAGATGAATAAGTCACAGGTCTTGTCCTCACCAAATGTGAGGAAGAAGCATATACACAACAAGCTAGAATATTACCATAAGAGTACAAAATATTATTAGGGAATGAAGAGATCCTTTTCAACTGATGGTATCAGGAAAAAGCTTCATGGAGGAATTGGCATTTGAACTGAGCCTTAAAAGATAAATAGGAATTAGATAGCCAGAACTATAGGCAATAAGGACATTCACAAAATCCTTTACCATTATGTAGGATGTCCCAAAAGTCTTAGTTCAATTTTAAGCTATCGGGATTAAAAGCTGCACTAAGATTTTTAGAACATTGTGTATTTTTTATTAATCTTATTTGAATATTCAAAATGAAAGAGAATTAAGATCAATAATAAGAGAGAATGAGATGACCTGCGTTGGTGGAGGGAATTTCTTCATGTACGAGTTCTCTATACCACTGAAATCATAGATCCAGTTTTTCCTCGCTCTTAAGATGACTGGAGATACCTCAAGGTCCACAAAATGAATGTCACTGAAGATGTATGGAGTTCCTTCTCTTTTTTCTTTTAAATGTATATTTTTTTTAATTTTTAGAATAAAACAAGCATTTCCAAGATATAATTTTTAAAAGTTGACTGAACATGAAACTTTAAATCAAATGCTATGCCTACTACAACAAACTCAGAATAGCCCCCTGAATATCACCTTGAATAATTCTATCATCTAGACATAGAACAACCTCACTGTCACCCCAACTCCTACTTCCAAATGACAAAGGTAGTCAATTCATTTCCTCTTTCTGAAGATAAATGGCCCCCACTGAATTGGCTAACTGAATCATTCTGAGCTAAGCATCTTTCAAATTTCAGGATAGAAGTTTAGCATCCCTCTTGTGAATGCTTCCCCTCCACATCCAGGAAGTGCTTATTTAGGGTAAGTCTGACCTAAAACCTCTATAACTTAGGAGAACCAAAGCAAAGGCATTTCAGTTACAATTCCCTGGAGTCTGCCTTCACTTTGAACCAAAGGATACTCCAACTAATCCTCTCTGGGACATGTTTTGGTGGGGTGAAGGAAGCAGGGTAGTAACAAATGAGGAGCAGGACTGTCCTGGGAGGCTCCATTAATAGAATCCCACTGTGTCAAGGCTGTAGAAGAGCTGAGTAATTTGTTATAAGGCAGTTGAAAGGTCAATTCTCCAACATGCTGGAATAGGCAACAGGCTTCCCAGGCAGAACGGATCCAAACTACTCATGGTTTTGATGAAAATATTATTGGCACTCTATTTCTGTCATGGAGCATCGAATCCAATTCCAAACAGGATCCAGACGTTGCTGTGTTTTTGCCCTCCCCTGCTGTCGTCTCTCAACGATTACTGATATTTCAGAAACAGAAAGTATTTCCTCAATTATCATTTTCATTAAAAACATATCATAGAAAAATGCCTCTCTTGCATTATTCTTTTAATCTTCTTTTCTATTGAAAAAATTTTTTTTTTTCAATTCCTGTGGGAGCCAGCTATTGGCAGTCATTTCTCACTGTTGGATTCTGGTTAAAATTTTCTTCTATCCACTCTTCTCCATGACTTCTTGCCTCCTTTGAGAGCTACATAAAACCTATGGATATCCATGTATGTGGTAGTAGTAATGAAGTTGGGTAGTTGGGATTCTTAGCTGAGCAATTCTTCACTGTTACAAAACGAAGTAATGCTTTCGAAAGCTGGATTATGGTGGTGAGGACAGAAATTAGAGGAATAGGAGACAATCTTTTTCTTCCCTAGTGGTAGTTATCATCAGAGAGATGGTTTTGGAGTCAGAGAGAGATGGTGTCAAGCCATGATTCATTCACTTACTAACTACGTGACATTGGGCCTCAGTCTCCCTAGATGTACAATGAGGGAGTTGGACTTAATGACTTCTAGGATCCCTTCCAACTCTAAATCTATGTCTGATACTTCCTACCTGCAGGAAGTTCTTCTGTAGCTAATTTAAGCCTTCTGTGCTTTAGTTTAAGTCTATTTTATCTTATTTCTGACCTCAGTAAGAGTTGGAGAAGAGCTATTCATCTCGAAGACCCTTCAGCTTTTTCTTATCCAGTTGAACTCACTGAACTTCACTTAAACTTTCATCCTCTTTATTCATCTTTATGACTCTCCTTTTAATGTTTCTGGGCTGTTAACATTCTTAAGTGGCGATTCTTTTTTTTTCAATCTTGTGCAAAAACTTTATCCAATTGTGGGAAAGGGTGAAAATCTTTTTGCATTGTTTGCACCTATCCCTGCATGACTGGTAAACTGGACCACTTGTACCTGTTGCTTAGAGGATCTATGATATACTGCCTAGAAATTCAGATCCACATATTGATGCAAGCAATTTTCTCACAATTGTACCTCTCAAGCAACCCATATTATATTATCTGAAAACTGCCCCTGTGATGATCAGTTATTGTTTCCATATTCCTTTGATTGATTGTAGATATTAAATGGCAATTCTAAACTAATACACTGTTAACTAAGACTATATAAATAATGCTGAAACCAATGGAATGATTATCTGCCAATTTTCATATATTAAGTTTTTATTTATGAATCCAAGCATTAAATTTGCTTTCTAGAAGACAATTACTCATTGATAGCT
>CM053770.1:363450077-363549357 GCA_028658325.1 Potorous gilbertii | reverse complement strand
GAGTCAGGAGAACCTGAGTTCAAATCTCACTTCAGACACTTGACACTCACTAACTATGTGACCTTGGGCAAGTCACTTAACCCCAATTGCCTCATCCTGGGTCATCTCTAGTCATCTTGATGAATATCTGGTCACTGGATTCAGATGGCTCTGTAGAAGTGAGTCTGGTAACCGGCACAGCCCTCACTCACTCAAAACAAAGTCAAGTGTGAGTCATGTCATCATTTCTCTGATGGCATGGTCTTCTTCAGCAATGAAGGATGAACACACACACACAGACACATACATACACATGGTTTCCTATGTCTTTTCACAAATCCTCCATAAAGAATTTGCGCAATTACATTGAGGCATTCCTCTGATTCTTTTGAGTTCAGTAGCTCCCTATTTCCTCTTCTATAACAATATTATCACTCAGATGGTCAATCTGTTGCCTCATTATTTTCCTACATGAATAACCCACCTTCTTTTCCAGGTGTAGTTCTACTTATATGTATACATCCATGTGTGCATGTATGTAAATGTATAAACATACATATAAGATCTTAACTTAAAAAGGCCATGGTCTTTCACTGAATCTAGTCATCACTAGTCATCTTAACCTATGTCTTGTCATTGAATTCTGATGACTCTGGAGGAGACATCGAGGCAGATTGCTTTGTACTGCTCTGCCTCACTTAAATCCAATTCAATTCACTTGCAAGTCAAGACATCACCCTCCTGATGCCCTTGGTCCTCTTCAAGAACAAGGGCGGAACACCAACAATAATGCATATGTGCAGGGAAGCCTTTTGTTTAGACTGTCCCAAAATGAACGAATACTTTAGGTGAACATATCTACTCTCACTGTTGTATACCACACTCAGTATTAATGTTCAGGAGATCATTGAATAAGGTGGTTTCTACAGTTGCATTTTATATTGACATTTGCATACTTTTTAACATGTACGTAAATATTATATATGTATTTCCTTGTTGAGGAAATACTCCAAGGAAGCAAGCTGCTCCTATTAGCCACAGGCTTTAAATAATAATAGTTAATAAAAAGAACAATGACATTTATACAGTGCTTTTAAAATTCACATAGTGCTTTATATAGGTTAAATGATTTAATTCTCACAGCTATCATTAAATAGGTGCTATCATTATCCCCATTTACAGATAAGGAAACTGGAGCAGAGAGAGGTTGAATGAAATTCAACTAGGGATTGAAATTGAACTATAATCTTTCTGAATCTACGTCTAACTCTCTAACCTAGCTGCCAATAAATAATGAACATAGAAGAGTCATTTATCTTTAACATTTCTCAATCAAGTGACTATAAAGCCATGATCTTTCACGTCGTCAATTCTTTTTTCCTACTTGCATTAAAAATATCTTCAATTTATGCAGAGAACAATTTTATAGAGAAGATATAGGGATAACAGGCAAGTAGAACAGTAATTTTTAATGTCTTCTCAGTCACTCTTTTTAAAAATTAAATTGAGGCAGCTAGGTGGTGCAATGGATAGAGCACTGGGTTTGGAATCAGGAAGAATGCATCTTCATGGAAATTTTTCATAGAATCTTTTCATAAAAAACATTCTTTTCAGATCTTTCATATCCACTGTTTTATCAATTAATGTGTGAAAAAATCATTTATTAAGTGCTTACTATGTGCCAAGCACTGTGCTAATTGGGGATATAAAGATAGGAAGCAAGAAAGTTCTTTCCCTCAAAGAACTTCCACTGTAATAGGAAAAGAAACTATATGTTTAGGAAAGGCGTTCAGTACCAGTATGGTGAAATGGAATAGAGATGTATTTTAAAAACATATTATCTCCAGTACAGATTTATCCTGCTTCTATTTTATTGAGTTCATATGCCCTTTCCAATATCATCTTAAATGTCATAGACATCTATTTCTTCACATAGTGTGTTACAAAATTAAGTGGGATATTTCATGAGTCTTTTGTTCATTTCATTTGCCAGTGCAGGGAAAGAACATGAGGCAATAAGCCACTGTCATTATAACTGTACTTTGTGCAATCTATTATTCTGGATTTATCTTGTCACTTTTCTGTTCAAAAACTTATAGTAGTAACTTCCTGTTGCCCATCATACTAAGCCTAACCTCTTCTTTCCAGTTCTCAAGATCCTACATTTTACTCTATCCAGTTGGAAAGGAAAAAGAAATGGACAAAAAGTCTCTGAAAAATTTGACAAGGTTCCCTAAACTTAAGCGGTAACACTCTGTAACTTCAATGCAAAACTGAACACAGAATAGAGTGGCCAAAACTGTGTTAGAAAATGTGATTCAGGATCAAGAAATGACAGAGGTCAAAGGCTTAGAAATGACTCAGAAATCTACCCATACAACATGATTTTTTCAAGAAGAAAATCGGGAGTCAGAAATAACTCTATCTTGAAAGGAAATAACTTGTCTTCTATTATAATCATGTTCCTTGGTGGCAAGGACTGGGTTTTATCTTTAGTTCTTGGAACATAGAGATAAGTTAGTAAACACTTGTTAACTGACTGATTACAAGTTTAATAGTCATTTCCAAATTAGTTGCTTGCAAAATTTAGTCAACTGGTTGGAAAAAATATCAAAAGTAAACAATAAATGAAAAGGAAAAATAAGATGAGAACTTGGTGCATGCAATTAACAGTAGCTCTGACCTAAGCGGTTTACACAAATGACTGATTCTGAAAAATCAGAACTGAACAAAAGTCAAGACTAGCATTTACTACTTCTTAGGAAGTTTAACCAATAGAACAAGTTGATGAAAAAAGCCCAGAACTGCCTCAAGCAACACACCTCTGGACTTGCTGATCGTATAGACATGACATAGCAGCTAATAAGAATACTGATTTAGAGGACAAGCTCATTTGTAAGAGGTAGAGAAGTAGTTCTTTGTTGTGGATAAAGTGCTGAAACTGGAGACAGAAAGACCTGTGTTCAAATGCTGCCTCAGATACATATTGTTATGTTATGTTATGTTATGTTATGTTACGTGCATGAGTAAATCCACTTAACCTCTTTGTTCCTCAGGTAACTTTCTAATACTAAAAGTTATAGATAATCTGTGAACAGATCCACACAGAGTTTGGCACAAGGGTCGGTTTACCTGCATCAGGACAAGGACATTTTGTAGATTAAGTTGGTAAGTTGGCAAAATAGAATGATTCTGCCAGTGTTCTATTTTAATGAAGAGGGATCATGAGATCACTGTATTTGTACCCTAAGCCTTACCCTTTAATAAATGAGACTTCACTACACTAAGAAGATTGGGGTGATGGGTGGGGTCTTAAAGGGAGCAACTATTAAAATCAATGACAAACTCCCTTTCTGACTGTGCTGATCATTGATGATACCAAGTTTGTGTAATTATGAACATAGTATTTCTACCAAAGTAAAAATAAAATTAGGAAACATCATTATGCACTGATTAGATGGCATACTGCAACAGAACAAATACTTCCCTAAAGTGGTCTGCCTTCATTGAGTAATATTGCCTGGAAAGTTCATCCTGAAGTACTATTCATTTGAAAGAAGGCAAATAAAGGAAATTTTAAAAACAGAGTGTTTCTTTATGAAAAATAATTTAGAATTATGACTCAGAGATCAAAAGGATTGCAGATCTAAAGGTGGAAGAGACCTCTTAAAGCACAAATAATTTAGTGACTTGCTCAGGGTCATATAGCCAATGATTGTCCAAGCAGAAATTGAACCCAGTTCCACCTAATTCCACTGCCCTAGTCCATGTCTCTCAGGTTTCAAGGGAACTTTAAAGACCATTTAAATACCACAAACCCCCTATTTCCTAGATGAACTAAGGCCCAGAGAGGTGATGTTTTTTGCTCAAGGTCGTATAACTAACGAATGGCAGAGCTGAGGCTAAAACCCAGAAGTTACACAACATTCAATTATTTTCTTTTGACAACTACAATTTAGATTTATGCTATATTTCATAAAGTGCATAAATCTATGGCAATATGAGACCTTGGTATCATTTTACTGATGAGAGGAAAAAACTGGAAAAATGAGAGAAAAGAGTTGTTCCAGAAACTATACAATTTGTGGATCAAGGAAATGAGAATTTTCAAGGTTTGAATTTATTTCTTAGGTGTGAGTTAAGTCACAAAATGATCCTGGAGGTCTCAGTCTTTATCTCTAGCTACCTGTTGACTAAGTCTTCTAAGTTACTTGCCCAGAACTTTAGAGGCAGGAAAGGTTTTTATTTGCAAGAGAAATTGGATCAAATCCCAGTTTGGTGGCAAAGAAAAGATTCAAAACTCATAGTCCCCTGACACTCAGAACAGCACACAAGCCATACCCCCTCCCTAGGACAGTATCTCATTTCTGTCTCTGCTGTGTTATGTTTACTTATTAAATCATATTTCAGCCTATTCTTCAACAAAAACTAGTCCCTAAACAAAAACCTCAGATATGATTGACATTATTTTGAAAATTCAGTATTCATAAGGAAAATAAAATCAAAATCATTCCACCCACAAAAAGAAATGTAACTTTACATCTGTGTAGTTCACATTAAAAACCTTGGGAGTCTTTATTCCAATTCCCACTTGTACTGACAAGTCAAATAGCCAGAGCTAGGCTGACTCTCCCACCCTAGGGTACATCCTTGAGGGGCTGAAGGTTTCTTTCTAATGCTATTATTTTTAAGACTCAGTCAAGTATATTCTCCCCAATATCAGTCATAAGTTAGAATTAGTATCTTCTTTACATCACTGATGGACCCAGTGAATAGAGCCCCAATATCTCTTTGACCAATTAACATCAATAAGCTTTTACAAATAGATATTTACTGAAAAGATGTCGGAAAAATCCAAGTGCCAATACATTACTCCCTGAAAAGAAGCACATACTCTCCTCTATACTACTTCAGTCTATAGACAGAGTGGGCTCAAACATAACGTTTAAATATATAAAACATTCATATTCCCAAGCTCACTTTTGAATAAGGAATGACAGATGGATGAAACCTCTCCCTTGCTTCCCAAACATATGTTGGCAATGCATCCATGCGTTGCCAGGTTGGGTGCTGTACATTGTTATTCAGTGTTGTTTTCCCACTCCCTAGCCATGATTGCCAACAAACTCTCATAGATTCTCCTGTTCTGGACCATTTGCAGTTTACTCCTATGAGCACCTGAAACTCACAAAGATTGTAGCTCTCTCCAGTATTCCTTCATATAAGAGTGGGAAAGAATAGTTACAACAGAGACAAAAACAACAAAATGATCATAAGCTCTTGAAACATGATAGGAAGGCTTATCGTATTTTGTAATGTCCTCTTTGTTAGGGTGTCTCCTTTATTAGAGTAGAGCCAAAGAGAGAGATTGATTGGATTAACTTTTGCCTTTTATATATACACTTAGTTCTAGTTCAGTAGCCAGTCAAAAGGTGCTCTTAGCCACACAGTAAGCAGACAGGAAACAGTCTATGAAGGGGAGGAGGTATCAAGCAGAGAGTACGCTGAAAATACTTATAAGAACTTAAAAGCATTGGGCTCTCATTGGTCAGTCCCCCATTATGTCTATAATTAAAATTTAAATAATTCTTGTTTTTCTTCCTTCTAGGAAATCCACGGAAGAAACTGCTTTCTCATTTTTTTCATGATTGAGCTGAAGTTCTACATTGAACAGGGAACTTTACCCCACAAAAGCCAGTCCAGAAAACTAAACAGTTTCTGAAAATGATGCTATTTTTGGAGTAGGCAAATGTTCAGTTAAGTCTTTCCAAATGAGAGCTGATGTTTTTATTTTTCAAAGTGAAATGAAATTAAAATAAATGTGTTTTGTCTACAATGTACAAATTACTCTACTGGACATAGAGAAAACAGAAAGAAAAATTAAGTAGTTTCTGCTCTCAGAATGGTTATATTCTTCTGGGAAAGGGGTACAATGGAGTTCAAGAAAAATAAACTAGTGGGTTTGGGGTCAGGTGAGGATCAAGAAAGACTTTGTGGAGGAGGTAACAGTTGAGCCTTGAAGGATTCCTAGAAGAAAAGATGAGGAAGCAGTTCATTCTAAACACACCAGCTTGTGTGAATGCAGAGACAGAAGGTAGGTCTCATTCCATCCTCTCCACAGTAGCCAATCCTGGGTCTCATTTCCAATCCAACCACACCTAACCTTCATCCATTTTCCCTCGATACCTTCCCTCTGACTTTTCCTTACACTGTACAAGTTCCCAACCTTCTCCATTCTGCAGTGGACATCAGATTCTCAGGGTAGTTATAATGGAACCCACTGTGAGGCACCCACAGCAACATCTGCACAAGTGTAGTTGGGAAAATTCTGCTCCACCCTCAGCATATCTATCACCTCTGCCTAAAAGAATGAATGAATGCTAAAGTATTTAATTTTGAATTTCTCTGTTTCTGTTGAAGACACCACCATTTTTCCATTTTCCTAGGTTCATAATCTTGTGTTATTCTGTACTCCTCACGTTTTTCAGCCCACATATTGAATCAGTTGCCAACCTTACCATTTCTGCCTCCATAATAGCTCTAGTATCATAACATTCTTACTGCTCACATGGTCATCACCTTAGTTTCCGACTTCATCACAACTCACTTGGATTATTGCAGTGGTCTCCTAATTGAACACCTTTTCTCAAGTTCCTTCCCTGTTGTTGGTTATTTTTGCATTAGGTCTGGTGAATACCTACACACAAAAATGCATGACTCTTGCTGAAAAGTTATTCTGTTTCTGGATTCTTTCTGATTAGTATATTATATGTTTTTCAATTTAAAAGTTTCTTGGGGGAAAAAATATGTCCTACTTAGCTAACTACATCAGTGAAATGAACTTGAATGAGTAATTACTAACAAATAATTTTTGCCACAGGACAAAAACGGGATTTTTAAAAAATAAAGCATGTTCAATCACATTGATCTCACTGAAAATATCATTATTAATTATTTGAGAGACCAAAATAAAATTTAAAAACTATTAATTTGCCTGTATTTCATTCTTCTTTGATTTCTTTTTTGTTTCTACTTTATAAGTTACACTGCTTGCTGTGTTTTGCTGTATTCTGTATTTTAGTACAGTAGTATATAATGTAATTTGATGTAATGATCTTTATATGGACTATTTGTGGTTGACCTGTGGTAGAGTCTTTCAATCTCATATTGGTCAGATCAGCCACAGTTGGACAATGTACCTTGAGCCCAACATTTGCTTGCCATTTTGGTCTTTTTCAAGAATGAAGACCAACCAATCAACCAATTTATAAGTAAATAAAAGTACACATGTTGATGTGCACCCTCAATAGTTTTTGCTAGCAGGAGGATGTGATCAAAAAAGTTGTGATTCCATTGTTTTAAGCAATAGGGAATCGTTGGACATTTTTGAACAGAGACAAAACAACATATCTCTATTTTATATGTGCTTGTGAATGCTATGCTAATCACCCCAACCAATGAAAGACTAATTATGTAGTCCTAGGCAAGTTCAACTTCAGTTTCTTTATATAAGTACCTAAAACAGAGTTGGAGCATGCAGCAAATGGCCAATCTATTATAGAATCGATATATTTGGGATTGTGGATATATTTGGGATTGTGAGGGATCGATATATTTGCTGGATTGTGGAATAGAGGAAATTACATGGACAGATACAGAGGAGAGTTTATGAAGCTAGATAATGTTCCCCGGAGACATTTGCTGGATACACCATGTCTAGCCCATTAATGTTCTAGTTTTAGTTCTGATTGCTGGATGGATTGATAAAAATTATGTTGATTAGGGATTCCTCTTGTCCTAGGGTGAAAGAATCTTGACTCAGTAAAAGTCACATCCTGCCTTTCTGCCCCATAAGTACAAGACTTGAATCCCTAAACCTCTGCCTTAACCAGTTTGCCTCCTGGTCAGAGCTCTCTTCTCACTCCACCTGACCACACCTTATGCCTCAGATGGAGCACTCCCTGAGACCCTAAAATAGATCCTTTCAGTTCTGGGAGCATTCTAATCTTGCAGTCATCTGCCGTCTTCAATAGAGCTGTTCCTACCCACTGCTACTCCTTATGAGTAATAAATTCCTATTACTTGTTAGACCCTGAAATTCCTATGATATTTACAGGAACTCTCTAACAGTAAATCATCTCCCTCATTGATTCATATCCAATTTATTTCAATTTTACTCATCCCATTTCCCACTCCAAATTTGCCCACTCTTTCCTTCATGTTCTCTGGTTCAAAACTAACTTCCCTTCATTTCTGGACTTCTTCCTTTCACATTCTTTCCATATGTTCCAAAGACCAGGCTTCACCCCAGAAGAGATTGCATCCCTGTCTATCTTCTCCGGCACAAATTGCATTTTCTCTCATATCCCATGTCACACTGGGCCAGAGTGGAAGTCAGAATACTCTTTACCCTCCACTACCTCTTCCAGACTTACCATCTCTTAATATCCTCTCCTCCTTTGGAATTCAGTCTATCAAAAGTTATTACCCAATTCAGATCATAGTAGCTGTTCCCTACTGATCCCCAGGTCATTCTATTTCATATCTATTGACTTCCTCTCCTCCTCATCTCCTGCCCTCATATTAGGGAAATTCAACATACATATTGATGTTCCCTTAAATGTCCTAACCTACATTCTTGATATCATCAGATTTTATGACCTCCACTCAACCTCAGCCATACCCATAGATGAGCACAACCTAGATCAAGTCATCAGTTACTCAAATGATCAAAAATTCTGACATCTTTTCTACCTGATCATAATCTCTTACCATTAAATCTTTTTGTTGTTTAGTTGTTTCAGTTGTGTCCAACTCTTTGTGACCCCATATTAAAGTTTTCTTGGCAAAGATACCGATGTTTGTCATTTCCTTCCTCAGATCATTTTAGAGATGAAGAAATTGAGGAAAACAAAGTTAAGTGACTTGCCCAGGGTCACACAACTAGGAAGTATCTAAAGCCAGATTTGAACTCAGAAAGATGAGTCTTCTTGTTTCGGGCCTGGCACTGCATCCAATGCACCACCTAGCTGTCTACTATTTAATCTCTACCTATGTCTAAAACTATTCTTTGCATTCATCATGACTTCTAATACCTCCAGTATATTCTCAAGCCATTACTCCTAATGTAACTTCACTTTTTTACTTTCCCAAACTTAACACTATAGTAATGATATAATTGCTAGGAAGACTACAGTTTACATCATTGAAGATAACTTGTCTTCTCTGACAAAATGATAGATATTTGAAGATTCTGTGGTACAATTCTGCTCCTGTGTCTCTACGCCAAATACATGAAGCCATTTTGATTGTATTGACTGGTCATTTCTTTCCCACTCTTAAGAAAGACAATTAATTGATTGAATTGATTTATGACTTGCTTGAACTCTGCCCTTAATTCAGTGAAAATGGTTGTATTTGTTCTAGGTATAATCCAAGTACGTTTGGTCATCAAAATGGACTGCCAGATACACAAAGAAATTAGACAATCTTTGTTTCCTGCAAATAATAGACTTTCATATATGGAAGGGTAGTTAAGTGGCACAATAGAGCACTGGATTTGGACTCATCTTCATAAGTTCAAACCTGGCCTCAGACACTAGCCACTTAACCTCTTTTTGCCTTAGCTCATCATCTGTAAAATGAGCTAGAGAAGGAAATGGCAAGACACTCCAGTATCTTTGCCAGGAAAATCATAAAATAGGGTCACAAAGAATTGGACACAACTGAAATGACTGAACAACAATTTATTTTGGAATACTGAGAAATCGTGAATATAACTAATCATAAAAGGAAAAATGTTATAAGTTCCTCATGATAATCTTTAAATAGAAAACTTTGAATATATATGTGCATGTGTTTGTGTGTATAATTTCCTCACATACAATATGAAGCCAAACAGTATTTATAAAAAGAAGATATAGATATATACATATATATGTACATATATATTTATATATATACTTATAAAATCTACTTTAGATCAAATTACAACATTGAAAATAGGACACATGTGGCCTTAGAGGAACCTCAATTTGTATAAAATATGATGAGATCATAAAATTATAGGTCTATATTTAGGGGAGCTCAGAAGCTGTCAAATTCAAATGCCCCATTTTACAGATGAGGAAACCAAGGCCCAGGGAGGTTAAATAACTTGGCCAAGGTCCTGTCAGGAGATAAGTATCAGAAAGGGGAGTGGAATGAAGGCCCTCCTTACTCTAGAACCAGTCATCTTTTCCTTTAGCAAAATGTCTGCTTCTGGAAAACTGGGAAATAATTTTTACAACTAGTGTCTGTGATAAAGGCCTCATTTCTAAAATATATGGAGAACTGAGTTAAATTTACAAGAATACAAGTCATTCCATAATTGACAAATGGTCAAAGGATATGAACAGTCAGTTTTCAGAGGAATAAATTAAAACTATCTATAGCCTTATGAAAAAATGCTCTAAATCACTATTGATTAGAAAGATGCAAATCAACACAACTCTGAGGTACCACATCACACCTAGCAGATTGGCTAGCATGACAGAACAGGAAAGTGATGAATGTTGGAAAAGATGTGGGAGAGTTGGAACACTAATTCATTGTTGGTGGAGCTGTGAGCTGATCCAAATATTCTGGAGAGCAATTTGGAACTATGCCCAAAGGACTATAAAAATATGCATACCTTCTGACCCAGCAAAGCCACTTCTAGGGCTTTATCTGAAAGAGATCATACAAGTGGAAAAAGGACCCACATGTAGAAAATTATTTGTAGCAGCTCTTTTTATGATGGCCAAGAACTAGAAATTGAGGGAATACCCATCAACTGGGGAATGACTGAACAAGTTGTAGTATATGAATGTAATGGAATACTATTGTGCTATAAGAACTGATAAACAGGCGGACTTCAGAAAAACCTGGGAAGACTTGTATGAAGTGATGCTGAGTGAAGTGAGCAGAGCCAGGAGAATGTTATACACAGTAACAACCACAGTGTATGAGAACTGTTTCTAACACACAGCACTTCACAACAATGTAAGGAACTAAAACATCCCCAAAGGACTTGGGGCAAAATGCTGTCCACATCCAGAGAAAGAAGTATGGAGTCGGAATGTAGAATGAAGCAGACTATTTCCTCCTTCTTTACGTTTTTTCTCATAGTTTCTCCCATTCGTTTTAATTCTTCTGTACAATATGACTAATCTGAAAATGTGTTTAATAGGAATATATGTGTATAACCCATATAAGATTGCATGCCTTCTTGGGGAGAAAGGGAAGGAGAGAAGGAGGGAGGGACAAAAGAGGGAGAGGGAACTTATGGAAGTGATTGTTGAAAGCTGAAACCAAATAAATAAATAAATTTGAAAAAAAAAGTCTGCTTCTGGATGCCTATACCTGATGCCTGTTTACATAAAAATGCCAATAGTGCTAGACTTCAGTTGAAACAATAGCACATACGCTGGAAAGAGGACTGGGTCTAGGCTCAGAGGTTGTTGTTCAGTTTTTTTAGTTGTGTCTGACTTGTCATGAACTCATTTGAAATTTTCCTGAAAAAGATATTGGAGTGGTTTGCCTTTTCCTTCTCCATCTCATTTTACAGATGATGAAACTGAGGCAAATAGTTTTAATTGATTTGTCCAGGATCACGCAACTAGTAAGTGTCAGAGGCCACATTTGAATTCAGAAAGATGAGTCTTCCTGACTCCAGGCTCAGCAAGCTATCCACTTCACCAGTCAGCTGTCCCAGAGTCAGAGGATTTAGGATTAAAAACAACTCTTCACCTTTAATACCTTGGTCAAGTCATTTAACCTCCCTGTGCCTCAGTTTCCTCATATGTAAAAAGGAATTGGTTGGACTAAAGAAAAGAATTTGCTAGAATCCCACTAAAGGAAAAAGATGCCTGAACTTTTGCTTTACCAGAGTTTGAAGTTAACTTAATGTAGGCCTTAGCATATAAGCAGTAGTAGACCTTTGAAGCTTAAAGTTTAATCCATTTTAGATCATCAAGGACTTTCATATGGTCAAGTCTGTTTCTCATAAATGCATATTATAAACACTATCTGTCATCATCACATGAAGTGTGGTGTAGTTGATAGTTTTAGTGAGCAAGAAATCACTTTGGTGTACAAGTATTACCAATCAGGGGGCCGATAAATGGAGGATGCAAAATGAAATCTTCCCCCACCATGCTTGTGAATTAAACAAACCAGAATCTATTTTTCACTGCCTTCTATTCCCACAAATTTTTTTTGGAGTTCCTCTTTTAAAAGAGGGTGGGGGGGCAGTGAAGCAGTTTTCCTGCCACCCAGTAAAAAAAAAAAATGTACTCTGCAATTTTTTCTTGCTTTGCATATGATTGGTAGCATACCTTTTAACTGCTGTAAGTAATAAAAATATATATGTGCAAGTTGGCTATAAGAAATGCCAAAGTTTCACCTAATAAAATTTTGGTATGCCTCAATTTTCAAAGTAAATTTGATTTATTTGAGCCACCAGCCATCTGATGACAGCCTTGTGTTTTTTATATGAGTCATGTCCCAAGGGGTCTTGAATATGCCAATAGTGTACCTTGGATCGGATCCAGTGTCCGCAAACAGGTTTTCATTAGGCTTTGATGCCAGTTACATTTGGGAGCAGAGAGGCTGCTGAAAACCAGCTTTACTTTGGGATCGCTTCTTTCTTTTAGGAAAAACAACAAAGCTCTTTTTTAGCGGAGCTTTACGCCTCCACATTGTAGGTGTACAGCAATATTTTAGAGAACAGTAATCTGTTATTGCAGGTGGTCATGCTCCAAGCACTTCCGTATTTTGAGAATAGATCAGACAAAGTGCAACAACTTTTATTGAAAAATTGCCGAATTTGAAAATTAGAAACACATTTCTCTGTGGCTAAGATTAAGTTAGCATGTATTACGGTCGCTCGGGCTTTTTTTCTTTTCTGCAGCGCTGAGGGGTAGATAATTACACAGGTTATTCGGTGTGTCATAGGAGCAGAACCTTAATCACATTTAGACACCTTGATAACCCTTGAGCTAGCCCCCCAGGCTTTAATCTCCTAAAAAACACCAGGGCCATTCTGCTTTCCCAGATAGAGAGCAAATTTGTAGTACTAGAGAGAAACAGAAACAAAGCACAGACATTTATTTTCTCTTTCTTTGGTCAGATTCTTTTTCTGAATTACTTGGTGGAGTGAGGAGTGGGAAAATGGGAGGTAGGACAGCGGAGTTTCGGGTGTGAATTTCTGAGGAAAACCTCGTTTTTATAAAGACAATAGCTTCAGACAGAGTTGACCCCTTGGGGGTGTTACCATCGAGTTTTTGCAAAGATTACTTCCTTTGAAGGGCAGATTTTTATCAGTTAGTTGGGAAATGAAAATAGAGTTGAGAACTTATTTTCCAGAATGGAAAGGGCATTTTTTTTTAAGCCCTGCGTGTGTTTATGCAAATGCACATGCATGTGTGTAGGAGCATAATTCCTTGTTGGGAGTGAGGAATTCAATTTCTGAGATTTACTTTTGTAGGAAACTCCCTCTATTAATACAGATGAAGAACTGTTCTATAGTCTTGAAAAGTATTGTCTGGGACACTGAGTGCATTTAGGGTTATTTTGCTCAGGATCACACAGACAGATGTATCAAAAGCAGGGATCGAAATCAGGGTTTCCTGACTTCCAAATCATTTCTCTGTCTACTGACTGATACTGTTCTCATGTAAATGTATGTATTTATATAGGTTTATGTACATAAATATAGAAAGCATGTGTGTGACAACATAATAAAAAGATGAAAATTTTTAAAAAATCATGACCAAGTCTTCGATCAATAGAAAAGAGACAATATCATGTATTAATGGTCTCTCTCTTCTCTTGGACTCAGTGGACTGGGAACGATAATTAAATCTAAGCATCGCCTCAGATGAAAATTCAGTGCTACTCTAGGATGGAGATAAATAGATTTGCTCTCTGAGAAACCCATAATAACTACATAAACGAGATCCCCAGACAACCAGATCAAAAGAAGAGTAAAGAAAGAGGGAAAAAAAATTCTGATCTCTCCCTAAGGTCAAGGCTGTCCCAACAGACCAAAATAAACAATGACAATACAGAGCCTGCAGCCCACAAGAATTCCTATTCAGTTTGTCCTCCAAGGACTGGATGGAATTGTCGTCTCACTTTTTGAGGGGGTGTCATGTTAGCATGAAAAAATTCTCTTGTGTCCTCATAATGAAACAATAAATGCTATATCCCTCTACCCTGTGTGCTGCTCCCTCCCCATCTCCCCTCTGCCACATGTAGTCTCGGGTCTGGCAGTAAAGAATTTTTTTGCCTGAATATTACCACCACAGGGAAAATGTCAATTTTAACTATTATAAAAAAGGACATAGATTTAGAGCTATTAAAATACCTCAGACACCAACCCATCCAACCTCTTCACTTTACAAATGAAGAAACTAAGACACAGGGAGCTCAAAATGAGTTAGTCAGTAAATAAACAATTATTAAGAATTTACTATATGCCAGGCATTGGACATAGAGGCAGCTAGATGACTCAGTGAAGTGCTGGGCCTGGAGTCAGAAAGATCTGAGTTCAAACTCAGCCTCAGACGCTTACTAGTTGTGTGACCCTAGATAAATGACTTAACCTTTGTGTGCCTTACTTCACTGGAGAAGGAAATGGCAAACCACTCAACTGTCTTTGCCAAGAAAACCCTGTGGACAGCATTGGTGTGGTATGCTCCATGGGGTCACTAAGAGTTAGACACTATGGAGCAAAGGGACAACAGGAAGGCATTGGGCCAAGCAATAAGGGATGAAAGGAAGGGCCAAAACAAACAAACAAGAGCAAAAAAGCTCTCCCTACCTTCAAGGGTATATTCCAGGGAGAGAAGCAACCATTATATCATATCAGGTGCATAAAAGATATAAGGGTCAAAGGTGGGATTTGATCCCATATCCTTTGACCCTGGAACCAATGCTCTTCCTCCCACACCAGGAAAAGCTTAAAAAAAAGTGAAATGCCCCTCTTGGAAAGCTAGGTATCTGATTGATTCCATAAGCATACACTATTGTGGGACAGACACTGCAAATGGACAATGAATTGAATAGAAAGAAGAAAGGATTTCCCCTACTCTATCTTCTAAAATCTAGGTGTACCCCAACCAATTAATCATTAGCATTTACTAAAAACTACTCTAATTCTAGGTCATACTTAGGTAGTGCTTCATGGTTACAATGTATTTTCACAGATATTTTCCCTTGCAGTAATCTTATGTGGAGGGTAGGGCAAAGGGAGGGTAAAGAAGAGTAAAGAAAGAGGAAAAAAAAATTCTGATCTCTTTATTGTCTTCATTTTACAGGTGAAGAAATTAATAATAATATGTCTG
The DNA here is from genome assembly GCA_028658325.1 of Potorous gilbertii. Lineage (NCBI taxonomy): Eukaryota > Metazoa > Chordata > Mammalia > Diprotodontia > Potoroidae > Potorous > Potorous gilbertii. Next base: position 363,534,010 of record CM053770.1, on the reverse strand, counting down.
TTGTTTAGTCATTTTCAGTCGTGTCCAACTTTCAATCACCCCATTTGGAGTTCTCTTGAAAAAGATACTGCAGTGCATCTCCATCATTTTACATGACAAAGGAAACTGAGACAGACAGAGGTCAAGTGACTTGCCCAGGGTTAAGCACTTAGGCTATGTATGACTGGATTTTACCTCAGCTCTTCCTAACCACAGTTCCAGCACTCTGTTCTAATTAGCTATTGCCTTTTAGACTGATGGATATGTGGAATACACAGAAGAACTTAAAATACTGTCTCTGTCCTCAAGAATATTTAAATTCTTCTCCTTTGATTGTACCACTTTGGAGGAATTGAGAACTTACAGGTCCTCAGATTATACCCTCCCCTTGACAAAGAACTCAAAAGTCAAGTAACTGACTGGGAAAATGCCCCCAAAAGGGAAAAAGAATAAGACAATAGAAGGTTACTTTCTTGGTGAGTAGGTATTTTCTTTCATCATTTCAGATGAGGAGGAACAATTTATATCTTTAGAGGAAGACCTAAAAGACAAGGCTTCTGCATGCAAAATCTCCAAAATAAATATGCAATGGTCTCAGGCCATGGAAGAGCATAAAAAGGATTTTGAAAATGAAGTAAGAGAGGCAGAGAAAAAATTGGGAAGAGAAATGAGAGCATTGCAAGAAAATCATGAAAAGCAAGTTAGCAGCTTGCTGAAGGCAACCCAAAAAAATGCTGAAGAAATTAACACCTTTAAAAATAGAATAACTCAAATGGCAAAAGAGGCCCAAAAAGTTAATGAGGAGAAGAATGCTTTAAAGAGTAGAATTAGTCAAAAGGAAAAGGAGGTTCAAAAGCTCACTGAAGAAAATAGTCCTTTAAAAATTATAGTGGAGCAGATGGAGTCTAATGACTTTATAAGAAACCAAGAAATTACAAAACAAAACCAAAAGAATGAAAAAATAGATGATAATGTGAAATATCTCACTGGAAAAACAGCTGACCAGGAAAATAGATCCAGGAGAGGCAATTTAAAAATTATGGAACTATCTGAAAGCCATGATCATAAAAAAGAGCCTAGACATCATCTTTCATGAAATTATCAAGGAAAACTGCCCTGATATTCTGGAACCAGAGGGTAAAATAATATTGAAAGAATTCACCAATCACCTCCTGAAAGAGAGCCATAGAGAAAAACTCCTAGGAATATTGTAATCAAATTCCAGAGTTCCCAGGTCAAGGAGAAAATATTGCAAGCATTCTGAAAGAAATAATTTGAGTATTGTGGAAATACAGTAAGGATAATACAGAATCTGGGAGTTTCTACATTAAGGGATTGGAGGGTTTGGCATATGATAGAAGTCAAAGGAACTAGGACTAAAACCAAGAATCACCTGTCCAGCAAAACTGAGTGTAATACTTCAAGGGAAAAAATGGTCATTCAATGAAATAGAAGACTTTCAAGTATTTCTGATGAAAAGACCAGAACCGAAAAGGAAATTTGACTTTCAAACACAAGAATCAAGAGAAGCATGAAAAGGTAAATAGGAAAGAGAATCATTACTAAAAGCTCAATTGTTTACATTCCTACATGGAAAGATAATATTTGTAACTCTTGAAGCTTTTCTTAGTATTTGGGTAGTTGGAGGTATTACACACACACACACACACACACACACACGCACGCACATGCACGCACACACACGCACACACATATAGACAGAGGGCACAGGGTGAGTTGAGTAGGAAGGGATGATAGCTAAATAAATAAAATTAAAGGGTGAGAGAGGAATATATTGCAAGGAGAAAGGGAGAAATGGAGTGGGGCAAATTATCTCTCATAAAAAAGGCAAGAAAAAGCTTTTTCAGTGGAGGAGAAAAGGGAAAAGTGAGATGGAAAAAGTGAAGTTTATTCTTGTCACATATGGCTTAAGGAGGGAATAACATGCACACTCAATTTGGTATGAAAATCTATCTTTACACTACAGGAAAGTAGGGAAGAAAGGGATAAGTGGGGTGTGGTAGAATGATAAAAGGAAGGACAAATGACAGGAGGGAAGCAATTAGAAGTAAACCCTTTTTGAAGAGGGATAAAGTCAAAAAAGAGAATAGAATAAATGGGGGGCAGGATAGGTTGGAGGGAAATATAGGTAGTCTTTCACAACATGACTATTATGAAAGTCTTTAGCAAAACTACATATATATAGCCTATGTTGAATAACTTCTCTTCTCAGTGGGGATGGGTGGGGATGGAGGAAGGGAGAGAAGTTGGAACTCAAAGTTTTAGAAATGAATGTTGAGAATTGCTTTTGCATGTAACTCGGTAAATAAGAAATACAGGTAATGGGGTATAAAAATTTATCTTGCCCTGTCAGAAAAAAGAGAAGATGGGGATAAGGGAAGAGAGGAATGTGATAGAAGGGAGGGTAGATTGGGGAAAAGGGTAATCAGAATGCATGGTGTTTTGGGGTAGGTGGAGGAGATAGATGGGGAGAAAATTTGGAACTCAAAATTTTGTGGAAATGAATGATGAAAACTAAAAACAAATAAATAAATTGGGAAAAAAACAAGAAATCAAATTATTTAGGTAGAAGGACATCAAATAATGGAAGGTATTCTGGAAAAACAAGAGAAGAATTTGGACTTAATATGAAAATTAGAGGCATATAGGTTTAATAAAAAAATTTACCAATCAGATCTGATATCATTAATTAGAAATACAATAGAATGTGGATCCTTAAACTGTTAGTGCCAGGTCTGGAATCAGGAAGATTCATCTTCATGAGTTCAAATCTGGCCTTGGACACCTATTGGCTGTGTGACTGGACAAATCACTTAACCCTGTTTGCCTCAGTTTCCTCATCTGTAAAATGAGTTGGAGAAGGGAATGATAACCACTCTAGTTTCTTTGTCAAGCAAAACCCATAATGGTGTCACAGAGTTGGACATGACCAAAAAATTACTGAGCAACAAAAAGCCACTTTTCAAAGGAATTCATCAACTGAACTAACATTTATGAATTATGCACTCTATTCTGTGTCCTATGCAAGGGACAGGAAGAAAAGAAAAGAAAAAGCTCTTATCCTCAAGAAAGCAATAGAATAGATGTTTGTGGCAATCAGAGGCTGTTTGATTTTTGTCTTTGGAGCCCCAGCATCTAGCACAATGCCTGCCCATCTTATGCTCTTAATAAATACTTTATGAATATAAACTTCACTTATATTTAGCACAAAGTTCTGAAGAGTACATGCAGAAAAATATTTCCTCTTGTATTTCAAAGGCTCTTTTATCATATGTTCCTGTAGCATGAAGGATTAGACTGTTAGAATGTTAGATTCTTCTCCACTGGAATGCTTTCCTAGAAAAATGGTGTTAGATCAGAGGATCCTCCTACTCACAAATATATTGGCTCTAGGAAACCCAAAAAAGAACACCTGTTAATAGGAGCAAATTGTCAATACTATCAGTTAATGTAGTGCTGATAAGTTGATACTTTGCCAAAGTTGAGTTGTCACATCCTCATTAGAGACATTTAAAAGAAAACTGGATAACCACTTTGGGGCTTACTATAAAGCCAAGGTTCTTAACCTGGGGTCTGTGAAAACATTTGTAAGAATATTTTTGACAATAGCATTTCAATATAATCTATTTCTTTTGTAATCGTTTGCATTCTCTATTATGTGTAACAGGGGTTTGGTGAATTCCTAGATTATCTAAAATAGCAACACTCATACAGAAGATGCCATTTTAGGTAGTCTAGGCATGGCCCAAATCTGGATTGCATGTGCATTTACAAACATTACTCTAGAAGGGGGTCCACGACACCAAAAATGAATTACCTGTTAAAGAGGGAATTCTTTTCAGGCACTGATCGGACTGATTTCTGACGACCAAAGTTCGCTCCAATACTGAAGTCCTATGATTCTGTGGTGATGGTCAGTCTGCATTATTGCCCTCCACCAAGCAAACTCATACCAGGTAGAATGTGCTCAGCTCCCTCTGCTGGGAAAACCTGCTCACCCAGCATCTCTGCTCTTTGCTGTTAGGGCCATATATGTCTTGAACTTTTTCATAATTTCTAGAGATATGAAAGTCCAGATCATTTTGTCAGTAAAAAACTTGACGATTTCCCTCCTGACCTCTTAGGTTTTTTTTAAGTAGACTGTTGTTTTTTTCTATTAAAAAATACCAAAACAAAGGGTTTCTCTTCCAGAGTTTATCCCACTGATTGGATTGGGATGCAGTCAGTCATATCCAAAGCACAAAAATTAGAGAGGTGTATGAGTTCTCCTCAAAAACTAGCATATCCATTTTCTCTCAAGCTCTGCCCTGACTTAACTGGGGTAGTTGGGGATAGGGTTTTGGGAAGGAGATATGATATTAGACTCTTGTGAGTGCTAGCCAGATGTTGTCATTCAGAAGTCCTAAGGATGACTTATTTCTGCCTTTTTCTCATTCCAACTTGCACCACACCAATGAGAAAGACACATGGGATAGTGGAGTCAGAAAACCTAGGTTTAGGCCAACCTTCAATCAACTGCAAAATAAGCATAATACGTGAATCACCTACATATTTTCATCAGAATAGGGTGTTCCCTTGTGGGCAAACTTCTATCAATGCTGATTATTAACCATTCTACATTTTCTCATCTTAGAGAGTTTCTTTTGGCACTATTTTTTAAGTGATTCTTCCGTATTATTCAGAAACAGAATTTGAGCCTAAATCTTTTTGATTTCAAGGTTTATACTCTATTCACTATGCCCAAGTAGCCTCACCCTTCTGAGGCTATTTCAAGATCAAATGAAATCACAGGAGCACAGGTGAAAGGTACTTTAAAAATCATCAAATCCTACCCTAGCATTTAAAACATAAGGAAACTGAGGCCCAGAATGATAAATGACTTGCCCAGGGTCACATAGGTAGTAAATAGGAGTCAGGATTCAAACTCAGGTCTGCTGACTTAAAATCTGATACCCTTTCCATTACACTGAATCATCCTCGGTAGGAAGGGATTCAAAATACTTTGTAAATTCTAAATGTGTATTTATATAAGTATGAGCTACTATAATCATCAACTTCATCTTGAGTTAGGTCAGCCTCTATCCAACCCTGTCCTAAAGTTCTTCCATTTTTATTGAACCAACGTAAAGGGTCCTTCTCCAAAGGACCATATTTTAATTCTCCAGGGTCTACCATCTCATAGTGATTATTTCTTAGTTTCATAAGACCCTAAGGAATATTATGCTTATGTATTGGGGGCTGGGGTATAGAGCAGCCCAACAGCATTCACATGTTATACTTGAAATGAAAATTTTATTTTCAAAGAGCTTTCTTAGTGGAGAATGTGTTAAAAGATCCCATTTGGAAACTCTTTTTCTAACTCTTCTTTTTACTTCTCTCTCTTTTCACCTCATACTCTCCCAGTGGGAGAGGGAAAAAAACAGAGAGAATGTTGAAAAAGTAGGAGTCTCACCTCACTTCTCAAGGACTCATCCAGTTGATTCAAAGGCAGGCAGTTGGCCATACTATTTTAATTAGCCCCCAAGTTCCTTTCAGTTTCCTTGAGCTTTTAGGATAGTAGTGAATGTCTTTAGTTTTGGACATTAAAGGCAGCAATGTTGGAGGTAGCAACTAAACTGTATAAACATGAGGGACCCTCAGGGTTGTGTGAGGGATGTGGAGAATCTCTGGTGGAAAATGAAGTGGCATGTCTAAGATTCCTGCTGATGTGGGTTGGGGGGCTAAGTAATGACCCAGCTTGTGAAATCAGCCCTTTGGGGCTTAGTGTTAGAGGTCATAAACCATGCCAATTAAATTCTTAGAGGAAAATATAATTGCGTAAACTTCAAATGTTGAGTTGAACTATTCAACAGCAAAATGCTATTTTAACTGCCAACAGTTCGTGAGCCCCACCTCTTCCTGTTGAGCCAGCAGTTAACCACAGCTCCACAATTTGGTGTCTGGGTATTAGTATTGACTGAGCTGGTTTTTGCCTAAAGTTTTGGTTTTTTGACAGACAAAATAAAGAGTTACAGGTAAGCCATAAGAAGAATATATAAGATTTTCAAACTCGTTGTGAGATATGAGTGGTTTACTTAAGTGTCTTCTCAATTTCAGCGAATGGGTGTGATGTCCATTCCCAACATAACGATAAAAAAAATTTCTACCAGGTCTTAATGTATTGACTATAGTATGCATTCCATAATTATTCTTCATTTGAGTTGATTCTTATTTGAAAGGCAGGGCAATTAAATGGATAGAGCACTGACGGCATTAAAACTGAGGTGCATGTAATCTTAGTGTGACTGTAAGTAAATAGAATAACAACTTTAGACAGTGGTTTCTGTTAATGGGGACAGTTCTGACTGCCTTGTTATTTCCTGAATGGAATTACTATTGATAATATGGAATAGGGAATAGAAATTTGGTCTCAGAGTCAGGTTCCACTTCTGATATATACTGACTGTGTGACATTGGACAAGTAGATATAACCTCTCAGTGCTCCAGATAATTCTTTAAAATCATAAATTGAAAAGTGGGAAAAAACAGTATAGTGGTTAGAGAGATAAAAACTCATCCCAGAACTAGGAAGCACTTGGATTTAAGTCTTATCTTTGAGACATACTGACTCATATGAGATTAGGCAAGTCACCTAATCTCATAGTAATCTAGACAATTATCTAAAAGTTTCAGAGAGACTGCCAACTTGCATTGGTAGAGTGAATTTCCTGACCCAGGAATTTCCTATACAACTAAATCATATATCTAGTCAGCATCCCCCATCAATAGATAAATTGATAGTTATCACAGTAGATTAGTAATTAAGTGTTTGAGTTCATTGTTTGATGAGGACTTTCTTATGAAGATGATGACAATGATGATGGTCAGAAACTCAATCAACCTTGGCAACCTGGGTTCAAGTCCTGCCTCTGACACATACTAGCTGCATGACCTTAAGCAAGTCACTTACCCTCTTGTTGGCCCAAAGATATATATATATGTTTTCATATATATATGTTTTATATATATATATATATATAAGTTATAGGTGAATTTCCTGTTTACTTCCATGAAGGTAATTTTTATATCAGGATTCCTCCATAAGAATAAAATGAGGACTGATAATCACTATGACATTTGCGAAGTGATTTATACATATCTTATTTGATTGACTGAAGAAGAAAACATTCATTTTACCCAGTTACGTGGTTTCCCAGAAGGGAGGCCTGTTGCCATTTACATAGAGAAGAAAGTTATTGCAGTAGAAATAGGATCACTGGATGATAGATTGAGAGCTGTGAGGGACATTAGAGGTCATGAAGTTCAACCCACTGATTTTATAGATTAGGACATGGGTGCCCAGGGAGATTAAATTACTTTCCCAGTATCACACAACTAGGTATGATTTGAACTTGAGTCTTCATAACTATGTGGTGGTGTTTTTTTAAAATAAGTATCTTATAAGATTGAGCTTACTTGTGCATCTTCTTACATATACATATACATATTTTATCATTATGTAGATTATTTAAAATATATGTACAAATTACCAATACCAAAAGTCCAATTGGTATTTTTTCTAACAGAAAAAAAAAATTTCATTTTCTTACATAATACATAGTATTAAATTTTGGAATGGCATAGATGTGTGACGATAAAACAATTTCCTCTAATTTCAACCCCTACCCCCTCCATCTATGAATTTGTAGAATGTAGTTTCTTTTTGACAGACCTCTACTAAGTCCTTAATTTATGCTTTCATTTTCTCTATGTGCCACTGATACCATTCTTCCAAATGTTCTTTTCACACAAACTTGGTGCTTTATAGCTCAATTCTTACAAATACCTAACCTCAGTTATCCTTCTTATTTTTTAACCAGCTATTGATCACCAGCCTGGTCTTGGGTTTTGTCCACCCAAATCACCTTGAAGCAATGGAACTTAAGGGATGGAGGTAAAGGGAGTGGAGAAGGGAGTTTCTGATTTGGGCTCCTTTTCATCCTCACAGAAAAACTGAGAACCTATGTGGAAATTTTAAAGCCATTTCAGAATTCAGTGAATCCCAAACCAGGTTGCCAGTTCTGAGGTCATTTTTCATGACCCTTTTTTTCATTTTTGCAGGCAAAGCTTTCCTTTTGCTTCTGACAAAAACTCATAAAACTCAACCAGAGAAATATGATTTTTTTTCACACTTCACAAAGCTGTCAAAAAGCCTAGATCCTCTACTTTTGCTTTTAACTTGCAAAACCTTTCACACACAGCTCTAGGCACAGCCCGGGTTCTGATGGCAAACCAGTTGAATTTCCTTCCAAAAGAAACAGTGGAAGCATTGTTGGGTGGGGTGGCTGGAATTCTGGCTTCCAGCATAGCGAGCTGGCTGGCTAGCTTTGGGACGAATGCCCCTTTGAGAGTCCAAGGGCTGGCAGCTTCTCCAGGGGCAAACTTTTCTTCAGATGCAGGTCTAAGAATTCACAGACATATTTTGTCATTCTGTGCAACTATGTACCCCAGGGCTTAACAACGCATTTTTATTAGTAATTGTTCCTAAGACCCAGACCAGATTTTTTCATCCTTGTTTTATAAATGAGGCAACTTAAAAGCTGACTAAGGATACCAGTCTGGCCTTGTGATGTGGGCTGATTTTTCTTTATCACATTACACTGAAGTCTCTTTCAAGAAACTCTTAAGGGACACACAGTCTTCTCCTCTACTGACTTAGATCAGAGCTTTCTTATTTTTCCTTTTTTCCCATAAAGAGGTCAAGTGGTATGGATAATAAAATTGTCTTTGGAGACAGGAAGACCTGGGCTCAAGTCTTTCCTCTGATATATACTAGCTGGGTGGCTCCCAGCAATCTTTCAGTGTCCTAGTCATTTTCCTAAGGCATTAAGTTAAAAAGTATCATTCTGGGCTGGAAGAGTGAATTGCCTCACTGAGTAGTCACTACACAGTGAAATCACATGCTGAGACAAAAAAAAAATCCTTCTTACATTCCATTTACACCGTGCCTGCTAAATAATAAATATTTATTGATAGGCTATTAACTTAGTAGCATTTCACTGTTTTTATACTGTGTGGGATATAGGAAGTTAGATGCTCGGTGGCTAGAACACTGGATCTGGAGTCTAGAAGATCTGAGTTCAAATCTGATCTCAGATTCTTACTAGTTGTGTGGACCTGGGCAAATCACTGAATCTCTGTCTGACTCCATTTTCTCAAGTGTAAAGTGTAAAATGATGTGATAATAGCACTTACTTGCAAGTTTTGTTGTAAGGATCAAATGAGATAATACATGTTAAGTGCCTAGCAGAGTATAAAACACATGAGAGGTACTTGAGATTTTTCCTCCCTTCCTTCCTTCCTTCCTTCATTCATTCATTCTTTCCATCTCCCCTCTCCTCCTCTTTCCTCCATTGCTCCCTTTTCTCCTTCCCCTCCCTCCTGACCTCTCCTCTTTCTTCCCTCTTTCCTTTCTTCTGAAAAAGAGTGTGTTCCTTATTCCTCTTGATTGAAGTGGAGTGTATCCCTTGTCCGCCTTGGTTACCATTCTCTAATTCACTTGCATCCACTCTTGTCCTGTAGATATCATTATCCTCGTCAATGAAAAATGAATTGAGAACATGGTCTGTGTGAGAACTAGTGAGAGACACCATGATCTAATGAATGAACAGTCAGTCTTAGAGTCATGGAGACTGTAGGTATAAGCCTTGTCCCAACACATCCTACCTGTGTTACCACAGTGTATTCAATCTCTCAGTGCACCAAACAACTCTTTATGCCTATTAGTTAAGGAAGAGTTACTGATCTGCACTGAGGAATAGTGTTTAAATATCTGGGTGGTAGATTCAAATCCTTTCTCCCCCCACCCCCAACCCCCCAACACAAATCCTATATGCAAGACACTATAAAGAAAATAAAGACATATTTCTTATCCTCTAGGGAAGGTATGATATAGCTAGGAACAATGGCCTACTGCCTCATAAATCAACACGTAAGTGGAAGCAAAAATGCAGTATTCCTCAACCCCTTCCCCTTAGATTCAGATAAATTCTTTATCTCTTCTGCCCAAACAAAACACTCTACGGTACAGCATTTTTTAAATATAGGTCTCTTTTTTGATGGGCAGGTGTAGATTAGTCAGTTCTAGAAGGAATCGATGACTTCATTTTACAGGTAAGGAAACTGATGCCTAAGGAAGTTAAGTGATTTGCCCAAGATTATACTGATAGTACATTTTAGAGGCAAGATTTGAACTCACATTCCCTGACTCCAGAGCCAGTGTTTCCCTGTGTCACAGTTTTTCCCCTACAGTCTCTGAGGGTATGGGAAGGGAACTACAAGTCTGGAACTCACACAGATGTTAATGATGGTAATGCTCCTAGTTTTATAACATTTTCCAGCTCATTAGTTCGTTTTCTACATAAATAAGCAACAATAAAGTAAGATGGTACATCAGCATATGTTAAATTATTTCTATTGCCACATTTCTTTTGGATTTCATTCACATTTTAAATGTGTCATATTGTGGGCAATTTTTTCTTTTCCAAACAATAAATAGGGACTCACAAACTCATGAAATCCCAAGGACTGGAAGGGTTCAATCCTTATTCAATGTATATTTCTCCTCTAAAGCATCAGCTGCAAGTACATACTAATTGAAAATGCCTAGTGATACTCTTTACCATTGGTCTTTCCCTTCACCTCGGGGTAAAGGAACACCCACAATAGGGTGCACTGGAAAATTCTGTGGATGCCTATGATCTGTTTTCTTTTATTCGTCTCCCCCTTGGAAACTGACTCCTGAATGCCTTCAAAATTGTGGATCCTCAAACATGGCTTTCTTGTATATGCAGTTGATCAATTATCAGACTATTCCCTATTTATTTTTTAAGAGATATTTGTTAGTTCCTCATAGCAACAATAAGAACAACAGTTTCTCAAATAGTGCTTTGGGTAATGAAGTGATAATGGTCTAAATACAGTGGTTCTACTAGTGTCACTTAGGAGAATGTGTCACTAGAGAAACAGCTGATCTATTCCATTTCATATCAGTTTTTTTGTCCTTTCTTTCAGTTTCCTCCACAATTGATCTCTGGATGATCTAATTTAGTTGGGTTCCATGCTTACTTTTCTGTAGATTTGTTTTCTCCTCCAGGACTTTTTACTATTTTGTGACATTATACTAATAATACTCTATCTCCTTCATGTTTTGCAAGTAAATTTGTATTCTGAAGTGGTTTTGTTCTTAGCTGCCATGTCCCTTTACTTGGCAAAGACATTAAATATTGATGGCTGAGATGGTTCCTTGTTTCTTTTAGACTCCTTGCAGTGGAGATTAATTCAATTCAAAAAACATTTACAAAACAAAGAGAAAAAATGCCTAGTAATGAGGAATAAACATCTTTCATTCTACTTTTTGTTATTTTTAGTTCTAGGAAAGTTCTTTCTTATAGGATTTGACCCCAAATCTACTTTCATATAACTTGAACATGATACATGGAATGTTGGGACTGGAAGGGACCTTAAGGATCATATAAACCTAGCAATTTACTTTGCAGGTAAGAATACCAAGGTCCAGGGAAGCAAAGCAATTTGCTCTGACCAATGTTGTCAATTGATAGCTCATTAATGGTAGACCTAGTTATAAGACCCAGGAATCCATATTTCCAGCCTAATCCTCTTTCTGCTATGTCCTTCTATGTCTCCTACACATTGATCTTAGTTCTATTTTCTGGCCCCATTCAGGGAAAAAATAAATAGCTCTATATAGATCTTTTATCATCATATAGAAGTAAAGAATAGGAGTATCAGAACTATATGACCTGAGATTTGTAGTTCAGAGGATAAAGCACTCCCTTCTCAATCTTGATGAGATTAATTACAGTCCAGCCAACTCTCCTTTTCACAGTGACACACCCAAATCGTGACTATTCTTGGACTTCTGCCTAATGTTTATGAAAGGTAAACTAGTTAACATATTTATTATATTCATTATCTACTTGTCCTGCCTTCCAGAAAATATTGACAAGAGCAGAATCTTATCATTTAAATGTAAGTAATTTAAATATCTTTGTGGAAACTGATACTTAAGAAATTGGCCATCCACGTTTACCTTTCTTTGGAGAGGAGAAAGAAGGGAAGGGGAGGCAGACAAGAGAGGAGGAGGTGAGTTACCCAGCTAGCATTCAGCCAGCTGCATCTACTCACAGGACTGTGTTCGTCCTTCATGGCCAAAGGAGACCATGCCATCAGAGAAATGATGACATGACTTGCACTTGACTTTGTTTTGAGTGAGGGAGGGCTGTGCAGGGCACCAGCCTCACTTCTCCTCCAGGGCCATCTGAATCATGCCCTGGCTACTTTTTAAACAGACATATTCAATGAATGGGTGTTGCCTCACCCTAAGTGAGTACCTGCAAAGACTTTAGCCTAAAGGGCCCAAGGTCTCCCAGTGCATCCTGGGCCATCTCCAGTCATCCTGAGGAGTATCAGGTCTCTGGATTCAGATGGCTCTGGAGGAGAAGTGAGGCCGGTGACCTGCACAGTCCTCCCTCACTCGAAACAAAGTCAAGTGCCAGTCATGTCATCATTTCTCTGATGTCATGGTCTCCTTTGGCAACGAAGGACGAACACAAACTTAAAAGTCAATTGATGGGGCAAAATTCATTGTTGTCACTTCAAGAATTTACCACAACCACCCCAATTTTCAGCAATTACCACCCTGATGAGTCAGCTCAAAATCAAGGCAAGACCCTCCACCAGCAAAAAAGAGTGCAATTCACCGAAGATTCAGACTATGGCTAACATTTTTTTTAAGCAACTAAGTATTTTTTTACTTAAGGTATATACACCTTTTAGACATAATACCATTGTACACTTAATAGACTCCAGGGTAGTGTAAACACATTTCTATATGCCCTGGGAAACCAAAAAGTCCATGTGACTCGCCTTATTGTGATATTTTCTTTATTTTGGTGGTCTGAAACAGAATCTTCAATATCTCTGAGGAATGCTTGCATTCTAATAGAACAGAATGCATATGGGATGTTTCAAGTGAGATGGAAAGGCCCAAAGTTTCTCAGGGTCCAAAAGCAAAACAGGTAGAAATGGATCTTCTTCAGCATGATTTTCATCAGTAAAACTATATTAGTTTCTGACACTGAACCATTTGATAATGAAAAGGACTTTGGTATTGAGAACTTTCTTTTCCAGGTTTCATAGAGCCTTTGGTTAATCATTAGGCAGAGCCAGCAGACAAAAGTTGCCAAGCTGTATCTCCACTAAGTTACTTCTTTGATTTTGGGGAAGCTATGGGACACAGAGTCAGTAGTCTCGGTAGTCCCATTCTCTTGAATCTACCTGCCTGTAGGTGACTCTCATTCAGTACTTGGTATGCCTGTTAATAGCTGCATAAAAATGTAAATTGGGATTTTTTTAGTCTGATTTCCAGTGGGCTTTCCTGGGCACAATTCAATTCAACAAATATTGATTAAACATGTGCCAGGCCCTGTGACAGGTACTTGGTATAGAAACAAAAACAAATGGGAAAAGTGTCTTACTTCAAGGAAATTGCATTCCTTTGGAGGAAAATATGAACACAGATAAGAAAATCAAAGTGTATACAGTTATTCCTCCCATATCATGAGGGTCAAAGGCACAAAGCCCCTGAGAACTGGAAAATCCACATAAAACTTTTTGGTTCTTTCTTCTTACCAGAGAAGAAGTCTGAATTGTTTTTGGGTTTTTTTTCTATTATGGGGTGTTTACAGTATTAAAAGATAAAATGTGTTGATATTATATAGTATTATCAATACATATATTTTATGCATTTCTAAGTTTCTAAACTTTTTCTCTGTCATCTTCTGGGCTTCACATGTCATCTGTGGTTTCCACAAAACTCCCTCAAAATTTCCGTTTAATTTCTTAAGCTAACCCGCAATATTCTTAAGGTGTAATGGGGAAAGTTGTGATGTGGAAGAGATAACTATACAAAGTAAATGCCAAGTAATATAGGACACTAGTAACAGGTGGATCAAGAAAGACCTTCTGTAGGAAATGATATTGAGCTGGACCTTATATAAATTTTAAGGACTAAGTTATTTATATCTTTCTCCCTTATTCTGATGTATATTCCTTCTATATACATACATATGTATATACATGCATGTATGTGTGTATATGAGTGTACATCTGTGTGAACACACATATACATGTATGTGTATATATACACACGTGTGTATACATACATTATATGTGTATACATGCATGCATGTGTATATATGTGAGTGTATATCTGTGTGAACACACATATATACATGTATGTGTATATACACACACATTTATTATATACATTATTATATACATATATATATTATATATTATATATATATACACACATTTGCCTTTCTTTGTAGCCTTAGTACTTAACACAATGCCTGGCCCATCATAAACATTTAGTAAACACATGTTGACTAACTGATTGGCTAATTATTCTATAACAAAGAAGTGAGGAAGGATAGCTTGTCAGGTACAAGGTAAAACCAAGGACACATGAATGGGAGATGAAATGTTATAGACAGGGAATACAAAAAGAAGTGTTCACTTAAATGGTTGAATTAATATAGATAATTTGTTTTCAAAAAGATTCCACTACTGGGGCAGGCGTGGAGGTCGAGGTGTTATTACTACCTGACCATCTAGTGATTATGTATAAATATTTCGGAGGATAAAGAAGGAAAGGCCACAATTGCCCTTCCCTGCCTCTGCAAAGTCAAATTTTGGTCTAAGCAAAGTTTAATAGAAATTTATATTGACAAAAGATAAGTCAACATCTCTTACTGTATATCTTTGTGTGTGCATGTTGAGATGCTAGAAAGATGAACATCAGGTTCTGGAGTTGAGTCAGAGATTAAGAACAATGAGAGAAGGCTCCAAGTTGAGACACTGATTAAAATGAAAAATAAAAGTATGATAGCCTTTGAGTATTGATATTGTCAAGGACGTGAAATTATTGGAAAATCAGAGGAAATGAGAAAATGTGGTTTTATCGTTGAAAACAAATGGTGGTGAAGGAGAGAGTGGAGTTGATATTACCATCAAGTCAAACTTTTATATTTCCGTAATGTATATGCAAGGGGATATGTGTGTGTGTTTGTATATGTATATACACAAATTATATGGATATATACATATATATATATATATATATATATATGTATATATCCATATATATGGATATATATATACATATATACGTATAAAATTGACATTGTTAGGAAAATATGTTTATGACAAGTAAATCAATCAATCAGCCAGAAAGCATTTATTAAGTGTCTACTGCAAGCTAGGCATCATGCTAAGACCTGGAGATACAAAGATAAAAATACAACAATCCCTAACCTCAAAGAGCTTACATTATAAAGGAGGATACAACATGAATAAATCACATACATTGGTGCATACAAGATAAATGGAGTCAATGGAAGGTAGATTTGAGAGGGAGAAGGAAATACTAGTGCTGAGGAAAGAGGGGAGGAGACACCAGGAAAGGTGTTTTGAAGCTATCATTTGATCTGAGCGTTCAAAGTGTTCAAAGGTTCAAAGAAACCAAGGATTGTAATAGACCAAGGTGAGGAGAGAGAGCATTCCAAGCATGGAATATAATTAGTCAATAAGCATGTATTAAATGTCAACTATATATCTGGCAATGTGCCAGGCACTGGGGATGGAAAAAAAAAGGAGAAACATTTCCTATGCTCAAGAAGATTACATTCCATTGAGGGAGGCAGCATGTAACCAATTAGGTAGATACAATATGTGTGTATAAATATATATACAGATACAAATATATATTTGCATATGAATTTATAAATACATATTTGTACGCCTACATATAACAGAAGGGCAGATGGAAGTTACCCTGAGAAGGGAAGACAATTGCTGTGGGGAGGACCAGGAAAAGTCTCATGTAGTAGGGTAGAGTTAGAAAAATATATACTCGAGAGGGTAGAATTATAAAAAAACAGAGAGGAAATAGTACCCAGGGGGTCAATATTGTTCAACGTTTCAAGAGGTCAAGACTGCTAAAAGTTAAGAAAAGAACATTAGATTTGGCTTCCAACTTATACTCATTTGGAATCTCAATTTATGTTTCAAAAGCAAATCATGTACTATAGAACCATGACTAGGAATTTTTGTGCCTGTAACAAATACTATAAACCATGCTTCGGCCAATTGGTAGAGTGGGAAAGATGAGGACGCCGAAAACAGTTCAAGGTTTCTGCTGACAATTCTGTTGCATCTGCTAATCGAGATAGAGCTCACTCATTTTACTTTCTCATGGCTTCCCATTTTAACTTCTTGCTCATGTTGTTTCTATCCTACTGAAAAAACCACAAATGCAGTCAATTCCTCTAAATTTGGTATCCTCACACAAAATCCCAAACATTGCATCCTGGTCATGGCTTTGGTGAATTTCATTTTTAATAAAACACATTTGCATTAGCGATCTAGCCAATATAACTCCAAGATTTCTCTTACTAGTGCCAAATAGGAAGCAGCAATAATTTTGCTTCCAGTTTTATACTATACAATATAAAAGGTTTAAATACCTCACGTAAATAGTTTCTTTATACTCTCCAGTTGTGGAAAATGGGGAAAAAATTAAATTTACTTTAATTTAAAAAGCAAAATAAAATTTAAAAAAATAACCAAAATACTACCTTTGAGAAGGTATGGTCATTCATAGACTCCCCTCCAGAAAAATGTCCTATTATCTAGTGGTATGAAAGGATCTAGCAGCTCGGTGGCTCAGCAGATAGAATGCTGTGCCTGGAGTTAGGAATACCTGAGTTCAATTCTAGTCTCAAACTCTTTCAAGCTTTGTGACCCTGGACAAGTCACTTAACCTCTGTTTTCATTAATCTACTGGAGAAAGAAATGGCAAATCTCTCCAGAGTCTTTGCCAAGAAAATTTCATGGATAATGTTGGTGAGCTATGATCCATAAGACCATGAAGAGTTGTACACAATGACTGAACAACAACAAATAGTCTGAGTTCCAAGCTTGCTCTTCATCTGCTAGAACTATATATTTATAATTGCCCAATCGAAGGGAAAAAATAATCAAGAAATAAAACCAGACAGCTGTAACTTTTCTTATGAATACAATTGTCAACTTCAGTATATTTTCCATTATGCCATACATCCTCTATAAGAGAGATATTTTAAGAGTGAATTAGTAAAACCTAAAAACATGGTACTTACTTTGCAAAAATCAACTAACACTCAGGAAGTACCCAATTTCTAAGTTTAGTTCTTAAAAAAAACACGTTATGCAGATCATTAAATTTTCA
This sequence comes from Potorous gilbertii, assembly GCA_028658325.1. NCBI lineage: Eukaryota > Metazoa > Chordata > Mammalia > Diprotodontia > Potoroidae > Potorous > Potorous gilbertii. Next base: position 363,516,678 of record CM053770.1, on the reverse strand, counting down.
GGGAGCTATCACATTGCAACTTAGAGTCATATTCTCTTTTTTTTGTTAATAACTGCATGAACTGGAAATAAATTAGTATAATATGTCCATTTTGATTAGATGCCAGGACAGATTTCCTAATTTACAACCCAGCTGCACTCATTTTGATTTCTCCACTATGTCCCTGGACTGAGTACCCCTCCCTCTGCTTTTCAGCTTTCTTATCATATATGTATCAAGAGAGTCATACCATTTCATATTTGTGTCCTCAGCACTTAGAACAGTGCTTGGCACATAGTAGGTACTTAATCAGTGTTTATTAACTTTATTGACTTTTTAGTATATAAGTTAATTTAGATCCAACAAAAATGTAAATATCTTGAGGATACGCTATCCTAAGTTTATCAGCATGAGCTTCCTGAAAAAAAATCTAAACTAAATCTAAAATAAGCTCTAATTACTGAAATATTAACCACTGAAGTTGATTTATAATGGAAGAAAAATCCATGTCTTTATATATCCAGTGTTTATATGTCCACTCACTAATCACAGAAAGGTTCACAGAAGCAAATAGGAACTAACGCTAAAATAGTAGAGAGAAAACCTTTATAATCTTTAAGAATTAGGCAAGTTTAAAGTTATTAAAATAGGAAAATATTTTTTGAAGTGGCTCAGAGTAGGCAACTCTTTTATCTTTATTTGTTCACATATATTAAATCACTTTACTTATATTGTTAGAATATTAAATATTGCTTTGTTTTTCAGTGTGAATGACATCTTCATATCCTTAGTACCAACTTCAAAATAGAGGCAGCTATGGTAAAAATGAAAAGAACATTGGATTTTCAGAAGACCTACATTTAGGTCCCTAGCTTTATGACTTGCAAGTTACGTTGCCTTACTCAGGTTTTTTTCTTGGGCTTCAGTTCCTTATCTGTAAAATGGAAATAATAGTAGCTGAATACCTATTTCACAGGATTGTTGTGAAATAACATAATAAGATACAAATAACAAAATAATACAAAATAAGATAATGTATAAAAATTGTAAACTAAAATATAAATATAATGTAATATAAATTTCATCTATTGTATTATTTTTGCTATCATTATCTCACTTTTCTCATCTGTCGTTACCATTATAACTTGCTTACTTCAATAATTCAAAGATCTATTGTAAAAATTAAAGGCAACATAGTAGAAGTGGCAAGAATGCTAGCTTCAGAGCCAGGGGAGATCTGGTTTGAATAGTACCTCTGTCACTTACGAGGAGAGACAGAGAACAAGCCAATCCGAGAAATGTAGTTAAATACTTGGCAAATTGGCCCCTGGGTTCCAAGGATCTTGGTCCCACTACTTACTCCCACTACTAGGTAAATCAAGTCACTTCTTGGAGCCTCAGTTTCCTCATGTAAAAAATGAGGGAGTTGGGATTAGATGACCTCTAAGGTCCTTTTGCCTTTCTATGATTCTAGTGAGGCTTTCTGACCCTCAGTTTCTTCATCAGTAAAATGAAAAGCAGAATTTTAATTCCTGCTTCATAGGATTGATGTAAGGATTAAAAGAGATTATGCTCTGAAGTATTTTGGAAACACTAATGGTCTTTATTGCTATCAGTGGTGATAAAGAAGATGATGATGTGTGGACACTCTCTCCACTTAAGCACATAACGATTCCTCTATGCTTTAGAAAATTATCTTCATGAACAACTGGAACCCCCAAAAAAATGATCACTTTGTAGTCAACACTCTGATGAATCATTTCTCTAACTTAGCTAGACTGGTACTCAGATGGAAAACTAGACAATTATTTTATCTTTCATTTCAAATATTATCATTTTTTCCAATTACATGTAAAAATTAACATTTGTTTTAAAAATTTTGAGTTCCAAATTCTCTTCCTCTCTTTCTCCCTCCTCTCATTGAGAAGACATGCAATTTGATATATGTTATACATGTGCAGGCATGCAAAACATATTTCTATATTAGTCATGTAATAAAGGAAAATCATGATCCCTGAATCTGCAAAAACAAACAAAGAGTTTAAAAAGCATGCTTTTATCTGCATTCAGACTCCATCAGTTCTTTCTCCAGAGGTGGATAACAATTTTCATCATAAAACCTTTGCAACTGTCTTAGACCATTGCATCACTGAGAAGAGCTAAGTCATTAACAGTTGATCATCATACAATATTGCTGTTACTATGTACAATGTTGTCCTTGTTCTTCTCACTTCATTTTTGTCAGTTTATCTAAGTATTTCCAGGTCTTTTTCTGAATGCATCCCGCTTATCATTTCTTACAGCCCAATAGTATTCCCTCAAAATCATAAAGAACAACCTATTCAGCCATTCTCCAGTTGATGGGTATCCTCTCAATTTCCAATTCTTTGCCACCACAAAGAAGTTACGACAACTCTTTTTGTATGTGTATATATATTCATATATATATATATGTATATATATATATATATATACACACACACACACACATTAAAAAAATTTGTGTGTATAGATGTATATATATGTGTATATGTATCTACATGTATATGTATAAGTGTGTTTATATGTACATGTATACATATATATGGGATGTAGGGTGTGTTCAGGGAGGACCAGTACCTTAGTGTGATTGGTACTCATCCCTTTTGGGGGTTCTTTCCACTTTTGGTGTGAACCTGGTCCACCCAACTCTCACCTATGGCTCCAAGAATCTGCAGCTATGCAGGGGCCATACTCCAGCAAACTGATTCGGCTGATGGGCCAAACCAGGTTGAGGGTAACCAAGGGATCTCAAACCCATTGGTGAGTTGGGGGGTTTCTACCCCAAGCATGTGAAGACTTCCTCTGGTGGAATGGGTGGAAGAGAACCATTTGTTCCAACATCCATGAAGGCAGCTGAAGCAGGCAATGTGGAGCACTTAAAGCTTGGTTAGACACAGAAGACGCCAAGGTCATCCACTGCAGCCTGAGCCAGCTCCAGCCTTCTTGACTCTGTCCTGGAGGAGAGAGTAAGGCTGACAACTTCATGCAACTCTGCCTCATTTAATTCCAATTTACACACAAATCAAAAAACATCACCCCTGTGGTAGAGCATTCCAAGCTCATATTGGTCTGATCAGCCACAGTTGGACACACTGAAACTTCACTTTATCATGGTGATATCATTTTGGTCCTCTTCAAAAACGAAGGACAACAACCAACTAGATAGACAAACAGACAGACAGATAGATAGATAGATGGATGAATGGATGGATGAACAGATAAATGGGCAACTAGGTGGTGCAGTGGATAGAGCACCAGTGCAGAAGTCAGAAGGACCTGAGTTCAAATCTCACCTCAGACACTTGACATTCACTAGTTGTGTGACCTTGGGTAAGTCATTTAACCCCAATTGCCTCATCCTAGGTCATCTCTAGTCATCCTGATGAATATCTGGTCACTGGATTCAGATGACTTTGGAGGAGAAGTGAGATTGGTGACCTGCACAGCCCTCACTCAAAGTCAAGTGCAAGTCATGCCATTATTTATCTGATGTCATGGACTTCGGCAACAAAGGATAAATATACATAGATAATATATCCTTTTCCTTTATTAAAAAACATATCTTTGGGATATAGATCTAGTTGTGACATTGACAGATCAAATGGTTATGCATAGTTTTATAGCTTTTTGAATATAGTTGTAAATTGTTCTCCAAGATGGTTGGATTGGTTCACAACTCCACCAAGAGTGTACTAATAAGACTGGGCAATTCTTAAAGACTTTCCAGGTTGGCAGTACCTGTCAGAACTTGATCCCTGATGGCAAAGATTTGGAGAGCTTTCGTTCAGAGATAATAAGTCAAACCCTATTAGCTGACAACTGACCCATTTACTTGCAGTTAATTTGTATTTCAATTGTGTAATGCTGACAAGGTTAGAGAACTTTCCTCACAACATTCCCACATGGTAGAGATGTACAGTTGTTGCTTTTATAAGGCTCACTGGGGCAAAGTGACTGACTTCCATAAGGTCTCACAGATAGCATATAGCAAAACTAGAATACATCTGATCATGGGATTAGAGACCTAAAGGTGAAATGAATCATAGAGGCCAACTAATCTAAATCCTATTTTATTGCTAAGGAAATTATGTCTCTAAATCTAATAACCCCACCTCAATTTTTCCACTATATGACACTGCCTGCTATTAGATACACCACAAATATAATTTGTTTTTTAGTCATTTCAGTTGAGTCCAACTTTTCAAGACCTCATTTGGCGTTTTCTTGGCAAAAATACTGAAGTAGATTTCCATTTCCTTCTCCAACTTATTTTACAGATGAGGAAACTGAGGCAAACAGGGCTAAGGACTTGCCCAGGGTCATATTGCTGATAAGTAGCTGAGACCATATTTGAACTCAAGAAGATGAGTCTTACTAACTCCAGGTCTGTCACTCTATCTAATGCTCCATCTAACTGCCCTACATGTGTAATAGGAGAATAAAGAGTAAAAATCTGCCTTCAAAAAATTAGGGACATGAATTAGTTTAATTTTAGACTAAATCCAGAGGCAGTATGGTGCACTGAATTTTAAATAAAAAGACCTATGTTTCCATTCCTGCTCTGTCAATTACTATCTGCATGATTTTGGATAAGTCATTTAAGTTTTTTTATATCTTAATTTCCTTATCTTTAAAATAAGGTAATTTGGATTAAACTTAGATGTTTTCCCAGGATTGTGTTTGTCCTTTATTGTAGAAGAAGACCATGCCATCAGAGAAATGATGACATGACTTGCATTTGACTTTGTTTTGAGTGAGGGAGGGCTGTGCAGGTCACCAGCCTCACTTCTCCTCCAGAGCCATCTGAATCTAGTGACCAGATATTTATCAGGATGACTAGAGATGACCCAGGATGAGGCTATTGGGGTTAAGTGACTTGCCCAAAGTCACACAGCTAGTGAGTGTCAAGTGTGTGAGGTGAGATTTGAACTTAGGTCCTCTTACACTGGTGCTTTCTCCACTGCAACACCCAGCTGCCCTCAAGTGACCAGATATTCATCAGGATGACTGGAGATGACCCGGGATGCACTGGGAGACCTTGGACCCTTTAGGACAAGGTCTTTGCAGGTACTCACTAGGGTAAGGCAACACCTACTCATTGAATGGGCCTGTTTAAGAGATGGCCAGCATATGACCACTTTAATGAGGCCAAGAAAAAGAAAGACATCAGACTGGGAGGGAAACAGCAACAGTTACTCCTGATAACCACTCTAAAGCAGGGAGGGTCCAGAAGAGCCCTTAGGCAGGGGTCCATTGACATCCCCAGCTTCAAAGTTCAGTAGGTTTAAGGTTAAAACCCTATAAATATTAGTAGAAGACCACACCTAGCTAAGGGCCAGAGTGAAAGAGAGGACACAGGTCAGGAACACCAATCCTAGAGTTACATTTGTGATGATCTAATGTAAATTCTTTTAGGACAGTTCCTGTTTTGGTTTTGTCTTCACATTCCTCATGCTTGGCACATGGCAGACACTTGAGGTATGTTTGTTGAATGACCAGTGCTCACTCAGGAGTAAGGTGCTTCTCATTTGTGTTTGATAACTTCATGTCCTCCTTTACAGAGGAGATTGAGGCCATCTAATATGAATTTCCTCAAATCCATACCTTGAAACTAGTCTTCTTTTTCTCTTTTGGAGAAAGAAATAATTGTTCTTTTGGCCAAGGTAAACCTTTCACCTATGCCTTAGATCCCCTTTTGCCCCAGGGTACCAAAAAAATTAACTAAATATCTTGCCAGCATGATTTTCTAATCCAGGTAGTTTGTGTATGTTTGGAAAGGAAGTTATCACAATGAAACACCATGGATTTATCAAAAAATAAATTGACAGACTAAACCTACTTTCTGTTTTGATAGGACTACTACATTGATCAGGAGAATGCTAGCCTATTAGTATGCTAAAAGTTTAATACACTGCTTGGTACCTAGTAAGTGCTTAATACATGTTTTTCATTAATTTGTTGACTCCTTCTTTCTCCTTCGCTTCTTCCTCCTCCTCCTTCTTTCTCAAAGAGTACCAACAATATAATGAGGGTGATGTCTTTACTTGCAAGTGAATTGGATTTACATGAGGCATAGAGCTGTGCAAAGTCATCAAACTCTCCTCAAGAATCATTGGGTCCAGTGGCATGACTGTGTGTGTTTGTCCTTGGTTGCTGAAGAAGACCACGCCCTCAGAGAAATGATGACATGACTTGCACTTGACTTTGCTTTGAGTGAGGGAGGGCTGTGCAAGGTCACCAGTCTCACTTCTCCTCAGAGTCATCTGGATCCAGTGACCAGATATTTATCAGATGACTGGAGATGACCCAGGATGAGGCAATTGGGGTTAAGTGACTTGCCCAAGGTCACATAGCTAGTGAGTGTCAAGTGTCTGAGGTGAGATTTTAACTCGGGTCTTTCTTCACTAGTGCTCTGTCCACTGCACCATCTAGCTGCCCAGTGGCATGACTAAAGTCAAGATGACAGATGATGGCCCCATTTACTCCATTCATTCTATGAAAGTACCATTCTCTCTATCATCTAGGTTTAAAACCTTCGTGTTATCTTTGACTCCATCCTTTTCCTCCTTGTCCCACATTCAACCAGTCACTAAGTGCTCTTAATTGTCTTCTATACATTTTTACATCCATCCTCTCCTCATCTCCATAGTGACCATCCTACTTCATTACCTTCTGCCTTGTCTGTTGCAGTAGCTTCCTAACAGGCGTCTTCATTTTCAATCATTCTCCCTAACCATTACATCTCAGAGAATTTTAGAAGTGAAAGGGACATCAGAGGTCATTTAATCCAGCCTGTACTTGAAGAAGCTGTAACTTTAGAACATAATGACATTGTCATTCAGACTTTGCTTAAGCACTTTTAGTGAAGGGGTAAAATGAACATATATGTCTATAACTTGCATAGCTCTGATCAATAAGGAACTTTTCCTGACATAAAACCTAAATTTGATTCTTTGAAACTTCTCCTCACTGAAATGTGTGGGGCCAGAGAGAACAAATCTAATCCTTCTTCTATAAGAACTTGAGGATAATTGTCATGTACCCCTTACACATTCTCTTTTCTAGTCTAAAAAACCTCAGTCCCTTCTAGTGATTGCAGTCTTCAAAGCCCTTTACCATCCTAGTTGCCCTCCTCTGATTGTTCTTCAACTTAATAAGTGTTCTTTCTAAAATGTGGCACCTAGAATATAATGAAAGGGGTCTTACTACATAGAGGCAGTGAGTTGGAATGGATAGAGCATAGAACTTGGGGTCAGGAGGATGTGGCTTCATATTCTGTCTCAAACTCTTATAATGACACATCCCTGAATAAGTCATCTAATATCTATAGTCCTCAGCTTTTTCATCTGTAAAATGAGATTTACTCAGTGGCCCCAACGGTCCCTAGTTCCATCATCCTATGGTCAGCTCAGAGAGTAGAATAACTGTAATCTCCCTAATCTTGTATACTATGCCTTTCTTGTGCAACTCAAAATCACATCCTTTTTTCATGACCATATAGAATTTCTTTTACTTATGTTGACTTAGCAGTTCACTAAAGCTCCCAAATCCATTTTTTCAGACAAACTGACATCCAGCCATACCTCTCTAGTCTTGACCTTGTAAAACTGATTTTTTAACCCAAGTGTGTGACTTAATGTTTATCTCTCTTCAGTTTAATCTTATTGAGTCTAGCCCAAAATTCTAACCTGTTAAGTGTTTGGTGTAGGGGTGCTGACTCTCTCATTCAGTGTGGTAACATCCTTCACAGCTTTACTTAGTCTGAAAAAATTATAAACATGCCATCTATGTTGTTCATGGTATCACAGAGACAAGCAGCTAGAGCTAGAAGCCTAGACCTTGAATTAGATGATCATCTAGTCCAGTCCCTCTTGTTTTATAGATGAAAAAACTTAAGCTCAGAGAGGGAAAATGATTTGCCAAGGTCACATGGACAGCAGGTGACAGAGTGGGAATTCTAACTCAAATCTTCTGACTCCAGCTTTAACATTTCTTTCCACTATTCCATTCTGTCTTTATCCATATAGCTAGGAAATATACTTAACAATACCTAGCTAAACCTAAACACCTGGGTATTATAGCAGACACCTCTTTCTAAGCTGATATATAATTATTAATGCCTATTTTTTGATCTAGCTATTTGACTTAATCCACCTAAGTGCATTTATTGGTCTATCCCTCATCTCCCCATTTTACATGTACTGCCTTACCTCATCTCATGAAAGAAGATACCCTTTCCCCAAGTAACCCATGGTGTCCCTTCCCCCCATCCCCTTTCCTTTCGCCTTTGTGTGTTATCCCCCCCTCCCCATTAGATACTAAACACTTTGAGGATAGGGATTTAATATATCCCTAGTATGTCACACAGTGCTTTGTACATAGCTGGTGCTTCATATATATTGATTAGATTGGATTGCATCTTCATTGATAACAGGATTCTTACTGCAAGTTTCTTTCACTAATAAAATCATAGTTCTGGTCTAACTCCCCCAATGGACTATGTTCCTTACTACATCAGAAGAAAACAAGGAAAAGGCCTCCAGCAAGATGGATGTGTTTCCTCTGTCAGACTTATGGAAGGACATGGAAAAGAATCACCCAAGATGAGCAGGTATGCTTGGATTGTGATATGCGTTGATGGAAGGGACAACAGATCTATTTGTGTGTTTGAGAATTTAAGTTTTATGTGAGGTGTAGATAGAGATACAAAGAGAAATTAAACACTGTTTCTTTTCTGCAGGGAAATTAAATTCTAATATTCATTTGTCTGCTATCTTCAATAGCTCCTGTCTACCAAAAAAACCCCAAACTCTTGAGATTAAGATTCAAATATTAGATTATCTGGCTCCAAACCACTTTCAGCCTTATTTCACATGGCTCCCCTTCATGTACCCACATTTTATTGCCTTTGTCACTTTCCATATATTGTTCCTATTCTTAAGCCTTCCTCTCATCATCTCTGCCTTTTAAAATCTTACTTTCCCTTCAAGGTCAAATGTAAATACTCCTCTATGAAGCCTTCCCTGATGACTGTAACTGCAAATGATCTATTTGCTGCACTGAACTTTGAAATCCTTTATATTTGTCTTATGCCCTTAATTTTTTCTCCTTTATTATAACTATTTGTTTAGGTGTTTTATCCTTCCAATTAGATTGTCAGAAGCAAAATCATTGCTTGTTGGATAAAACTTCATTTCTATATGATTTAACAAATAAGTACTCAATGAATTAGTCAGTCATAGCTTGGTAGAGCTAGAGATAGAAGGGATCTCAGAGGGAACTTTTCTCTTCCCTAATTCCTTCCTTTTTAAGGAGGAGAAAACTGAGGCCTGAAGGAGTAAAATTATTTCGCCAAGATAATAGATACCACGTGTCAGAATCAGGATTCCAAATAACGTTCCATGACTCATAATCTAATTCTCTTTTCATTGGTCTAAGCTATATTTTTTAAAAGTTTATTTTCTTGGGTATTTGGAAGAGGGAACAGGAAATTTTAATTACTGTAGTTGAACTACTGTGTAATTTATCTTTGACCAACACAATAAACAATGAGGCCAAGGGACTCATTTAGGGATGGATACAAAAAGAAAAGAAAGGAAAATTAAGAGGGAACTTATTTTTTACTTTCCGCTGATGTTATTGCGACTAACCTCCATTGAACATGGAACAGTCTGGATTCCCTTCTTGTCTGTTGCATAAATCAGAGAATAGCTGTTAACCTTGTATCTGGCTTCTTTCTCAAGAATGACAATAAAAGGTACTTTTAATCACCTCAGAATTAACTCTTCTTAAAGTTAGTGATTCTGGAGATCCCCATCCCATGTTCAACCTAGGATCTTGGTGTTTACTTAATTTTTTCTGTGCCAGTAGCTAATACAGAATTTTCCATGCACTCTGTATTGCACATTTTTATCAACTCTGATCAAAACATCATGATGTAAAATATAAAAACAATAAATTCATCATCATCAGAAACAAAACATTTCCAAAAAGTTACTTAAAGAATTGTGGTCATGAAGAAAAGGATCTCTTTCCTTCTAACTAGATCCAAGTGGTGTCTTTTTAAAGAGGAGATGAAACATTATTTTATTGATCCCTGGTGAATGTGTGCTGTCATTACCCAATAGATATATTCAGTGTGAACAGCATGGAACTGCTCGTCTAAGATCGAAAGAGCCAGCCCACCAAGTCAAGATTTGATGCCCATGTGTTACAAAACAAAAGATAAAACTTATTCTCCCCTGCTCCCAATAAAAAAGGGGTGCTCAGCCTCCAGATGAAAATGATTGATGAACCACTACAATCACACTTGAATTATTCTGTAAATGGACACACAACAATTGTTTCCTCTAACACATGGCCACAAGGCACTGTACGATGTACATTTGATTTAGATGATATTGCAGACTTTTCACTCATTTAACTTGATGAGTTTGTTCAGATCTTCAGAATGTCTGTGTAACAAGGGTTTTTTTAGGATGAATATGTTTGAGAGGAGAGCAGAGGCAGTGTGGTCTAGTGAATAGGGTACTAGACAGAGAGTCAGAAAGTCCTGGGCTCAGAGATCTTGCCTCAGATACTCATTAACTGAATTATCCTAGGCAAGTCAAACTTCTCTGAGTGTCCATTTTTGTATCAGTAAAATGGGAAATATAATGATGCCTGCTTCAGCCATTGTGAGATAATATATGCAAGGTATTTTGTAAAACTTAACGCACTATGTGAGTGAACGCAAGTTGCCATCATTATATTGCCATAGATCTATGTTACTCCTTCCACAAAATGGAGCACAAATTATTTTGTGGGTGATCCTTGCTGGGCCTCAATGATTCCCTCACAAGCATGCCTTCTGGTCCTCGCATCCGACTGAGATGACTGGGAGTGGAATATTGCTCTTGGTATACTCAGTAATAGAATATTGACTATGACCTGATCATTCCTTGACCTTTTTAAAAAGACTTAGAAACAAAAAAGTGATTCAGCCCCAGGAAATGTAGAAAGGATGGGGAAAACAATTAACAGAGAGCTAAGTCTAACTCAGGGATTCTTCCTTGGCTCCTCACCAGCAGCAGCCAGCAATTTTAGATGCTCCCTGTTGCCTCTCAGATCAAATTTAAAGTCCTCTGTCATTCAAAGCTTTTCATAACATTCCAGCTACCATTCCAGCATTCTTACACCTTACTTCCCTCTGCACACTCTATGATCCTGCTATGCTGTCTTACTAGCTGAATAGGATACTCCATCTTCCCTCTCTGTGCTTTTCCACTATTTACACTCCATGTCTAGAATGCTCTGACTCCTTACTTCTGTCTCTTTGTCTCTCTGACTTCCTTCAAGGGTCAGATTAAATCTCACCTTCTTTAAGTGATCTTTTTCCAATCCCCCCAGCTACTAATAATTCCTTCCCTTTTTAGTTGACCTGCATCTATTACATTTGAATCTTTTATGTACAAGCTGTCTCTATCACTAAAATATATTCTCCCCCCTCCTCTCCCCTCCACCTTTATTTGCTTTTTGTTGTATCACAAGCATTCATCCCAGTGGTTGACACAGAGAAAATACTATCCTAACATATGTTCATTTACCAGTTGTCTAGTAAATGATTAAGTCACATTAAAAGAAGCATAGCTTTAAGGAATAAGGAAGCAATGATTCCTCTGTATTCTACTCTGATCAAACCACATCTGGGGTATTGTGTACAAATCTAGATACTAGAATATAGGAAGGATATTGATAAGTTGAGGAATTCCAGAAAAGGACAAGGTCATGTTCATGAGTTGTGAATTAATCCAACCACTCTGGAAAGCATTTGTAACTATTCCAAAAAAACTATTCAACTATGTGCACTTTTTGATCCAACAATACCACTACTAGGTCTATGCCTCCAAAGAGATCAAAGAAGAACCCGATATACGAAAATATTTATAGCAGCTTTGTTTTGTGGTGTCAAAGAATTGGAAACTGAGGGAATGCCTATCAATTGGGGAATAACTGAACAAGTTATGGTACATGACTATGATAAAATACTATCGTGTGGTAAGATGATGAAGGGTATGGCTTCAGAGAAACCTACAAGGACTTGTATTAATTGAATGAAAATGAAGTGAGCAGAACCGGGAAAATAAGTTACATAGTAACAGCAATATTGAAAGGGTAATCAACTTTGAAACAAAAATTTTGATTAATATAATGACCCCACACACCAAAGGACTCAGGATGAAACAAGGTATCCACTTGCAAATGGAGACCTGATGGACCCATAGTACAGATTAAAGCATTTTTTTCTCTTTCTTTCCCCTCTTCCCTTTTTAAAAGAATGTGACTAATATGGAAATTTTCTTTCATGACTATACATATTTATAATGGGTTTTGTTTTCTTAGCCTCCTCAATAGATGGGAGAGGGATGGAATTTGGAACAAATAAAATTAAACAGAATTTTAAATTAAATTAAATTTTTAAAATTGATTCTTCTAAAATTAGATATTCTATGTTCCATAGCTCTCTAGCATCACCAAGAGGATATTGGCTTTAAAAAAGATGGGTTTTTCTGTCAGGGAACTTAGGATCGTTAAAGATACTAAGCAATTTTCCAAAGGCAATTCCAACTTGCTCCCTTCTTCCTACTCGATTCTAATTCTAGTTCACTGTCTGTCATAGCACCTGTCCAAGATCTATGTTTTCATGGAGTAACTCAATGGACTGTCCATCCAACTGCATTCATAATCTGAACCATCAACATTCTTTCTCCATATGGTTTTACTTGCATAGGTTGTTAGACTGATCTCTTATGAATGCTCATAGATTTCATCAAGAATGCTCAGTAGTATTTTAGGGCTTGCTGTAATCAGCACAATGTCATCTGCAAATGGAAGCATCCAAAGGGCCTCATCAAGAGGACTAAATAGTGAAAGAATATTCTATTGAAATGTATTTTTAATAAGCTTCATTGAAAATAAAAGAAGGAAAGATTATTTTGGGCCAGTTGTAGGCTGACTCCCAAGTACAACTCTGCAGTCTGGAGAGTGTGAGTCTACAAGATAACTAATTTAGAAGAGAGGAAGGAAAAACTGTCAGGCCAATTAAAGGCTAGCCAAGTGGTAACATCACAATTGAGAGTTTGAACCAAAGCAGCAAATCATTTTTCAATAAAATATGCTATTAAATATGAACACTCAACATAATATGATAAACACATTCAGCATGAATATATAGGCACAATTCTCTGGGTCCCCACCCTCAGAGATATGCCTAGGTGATAAATGACAAGGACACATATGAGAATAAAGTTTGTTAAATCTGATGATCTACTTTCCTTCCTCAATATCAGTTTATACAATAGTCTCTCCAAAGGGGACTTCTTTGAATTTAGCCTAGTCTGGTACCGGATCTCCATAACCAAAGGGTACACATAGGCTTTACATAATTCTTGTCACACAGCCAAATCAGCCTCTTAGATACAAGGCCTCTGGCAAAGCAAAAAACCACCTAAGACGAAGGAAAAGTACATCGATGAGGAAATAATTATAATTGCTCTTCAGAAAGTATTGAATTTTTTTCACTTTTTCCTTTGTATCATCTTAACACTGACAGTATAAGTGACTAATACGGTTAGTGTTAGGAGAAGTTCATGAAACAGTGATATCACACTTTTCATTATATCCCTTGTGTACTTGAGAAAGCCAAAGGTCCTATGTAGACTTAAGGAATCAAAGGGCCCCACTTAAAATGGAAAGAGTTTCCAATATAAACAAGTTCAAGCATCCTCCTTTTCCCCTTACAGTTTTTAAAGTTTTAAATGGGTTTTTCATAATACTTTGAACTTCCTTTTAAATTAGTCAACTTTAAAAAAAAGAAGAATGAAACAACTTCATCAGTGCATGAAAATTATTGGTATATGAGGTTCTTCAACGTTCTTGGATTAGATGATGTTTTCTCCACTGATCTTCCCTTGCCAGCAACTAAAATACCTACTAATGCTTTCTGGCTCTGGAAGTATAGCCCATCATTGGCTACATGTGTTTACCATTATCCAAAGAACCGTCAGACCCTTTTTTCCAGTGGAGGCATTTATGGAAATGGGCCAGAATGTGCAGGAACACAGTTCCGGTAGTGAAATTAGCAACTGGACAACATTCCCAGGGAAGTGGCTGAGTTCAGGTCTGGCAGAAGGCCCACTGCTGCTGGTACCAAAGGGGAGAAAGAGAAGGAATCAACAGAAAAGAAATATAGAGCTACAAAGGATAAAACCTGAGTGAGGAAACCAAGAGGAGGCAAATACGTGGCTTATGTAACATTAAAAAATCACTGATCAAATATAACTTCTTTCCCATGTTTGCTAAAATATTTGCTATTGGGTGTTTTCTGAATCTGAAATGAGAAAATCCTTGGCTGGCCTGGATTAAAGAGGGAAGTTTTACCTTGAAGCCAGGCAGCAAGTGGACTGTTATGGTGAATTTTATAGTTTCATTCCATCAGTTTGGTCACAACCATTTGAAAACTGTTCTCTTGTAGTACAGTTGAAAGTTGACTATTCTTTTCTTTTCTGCATAGTTCAATGGAGCAACAAGATAATTTTATTTTAGCTGTGTAAAATAAAAAAGATTATGCACAGTTGACTTTTCCAATGTAATGGACAAGAAGTTTGATAGAGGTTATCCAAAACCATGAGTAATCACTAAAACATTAAATTAGACACTAACTCAAAGACTTATTTAAATTTTCATTTAAGTTGCTGTCTTAGACTGATGCCTTTTTGGATAAAACACTTGTATGAATTCATGTACTCCATCCCAACTTCCTATATCCAGACTGCTGGGGACCAGTCTCAATCCATGTGTACATGAAAGTCTAACACAACAAAATACTTCGGGATTCTTCCTCTACATGGGTAAGGTCAAAAAGGAGCTTTTTTTTAAAGCTACCTCCCCAAGATACCTCCAGCATGTAGGTAATTGCTTGGTAGTATTTTTGGTAAAGTGTCCCTAAAAACCGAGAGCTCTAAATAGGGCACAGCTGGATAGATGAAATTGCACTCAAAAGGAGGTTTCTTATCATTCTAAGTTGCTCAGAAAAGTTCAGACAGCCTGGTTTTCAGGTCCGATGATCCAAAACTGCCATATATTCTCCACACTACTATACAAATAATCTTCCTGAAGCTCATTTGAACATACTATTCCCTTCTGTAGCACCTTCAGGGGCTCCTTATTGCTTCTAGCAATAAGGAGCAAACTTTTCAGCCTGGAATTCACAATCTTGCTTCAGTAGACCTTTCCAAGCTCCTTTTACGTTTTTCTCTTTCATGTACCCATCATTCCAGACAAACCTGTCCACTTGCTGTTCCTCAAACCTGACATTCCTTCTCCTTCCTCCATGCCTTTGCAGAGTCTTTTGCCAATGGTTGAAATGAATTTCTGATTTCCGTCATCGCTCAGCCCTCATGCCAAGTCTTTTAGGAAGTCTTTTTCTAATTCACCTAATGGCTAGCCCTCCATTCCTTCTCAAATGACTATGATAAGTTTATATATAACTGGGTTTATTTTTTCTTTTCCAGTAGAATATAAGTTCTTCGAGGACAATGAGGCTTTTCTTATTTATTTTCTTTTATCACTCACACCTAGAACACTACTTTGTACATGGTGGGTGCTTAATTTGTACCTGGAATAATAAATACCTTGGAATAGAACTAGATGTAGTGTGCCTAGAATGAAGTTTTAGGTGCAGTAGGTGCTAAACAAATAAGGATTGATTTCAATTTTATGTGCTGATTGAATTTAATTCCAATGAATTTTCCTGCCTTCTTTCTAATGAAAGATATACAACCAGAGGTGAATGACAGCAAAATATCTTAGCATGCCACATATTAGATCACCCAATCTATAATCTTCAAGGATTAGCTTCAGAGTCATAATTATACTTAAAAAATCATAGTTGTTGAATTTATTCACTCTGCGGATAAGTAATCAAAGGTCCAGTCATTAAAAAATAATAATCTTTTACATGTCCTATGTAGCATGAAAAAATTGTGCATCAATAAGATGTTTAGGGAAGTCTCTCATTGCTCTGTGACAAAATTATACTCCTTACCCACATTTTTGTATGTTTTTCAGTTGTGTACCACATGTTACATGTTTCACGTAGACCTAAGACCAATTCAATAAAATAGAGTAAGCATTTCTCATGACAAAGATAATATTTTTAGAAAAAAATAGTGTTTTACCTAATAAACTATCCATCTTCATAGAATTAGAGTTAGATAAGACCTTAGAGGTTATTTTGTCCAACCCCCTTATTTTATTTTATTTTTTGGCAAGGACAACTTTTTATTGCTACCAGAAGGCTTTAATCAGTGCAATGATTCGGAGTGCAATACCTTCTTCAGACTCCCTTATTTTATAAATGAGAAAACTAAGGCCCAGAAAAAGTGACTTACCCAAGGTTACACTGGTAGCCAGTTTCGGAACTGAGAATTAAACCTAGATCTTCCAACTCCAGCGTACTTTCCATTGCACCTTGATTTAAGTCAATCAATCGATTTCAATGATGACTGTACAAAAAGGAATCATGTTTCCCAGCCATTCTCTTTCTAATCATAGTTCCTTATTACCTCTTTCTTGGTCATGATTGCAGTGACAAAATGACAAATGTCCATTCCCAAAGTTTCTGAGCCTCTGTAACAAGATTAAGATATGCACTATACCAGTGAATAAAACAGGCATCACTGCAAAAGTTGTTTTAATTATAGGTCAATATATACAAATGTCATGACCTATTATACTCTAAAAAATTCTCCTAAGCAAAGAAATAGGTGTTACTATGATAAGAACCAACTATAAAGAGTTCCCTGTTTCTGTTCTCCTGAGGTTCCATCTTGGGATCTGTCATCAAGGAGTAGTGACAACCTCAGGAGAAACCCACACTCACACATGTAAATGTCCCATTCTTTGAATTGTGAGTAGGGGGTATAAGGGAACAAAGATTTTTCACTGGAAGAGCCCTGCTGTTGGAATCTGCTCCCACTTGTAGTCTCCTAGTGATGAATATGGATATGATTAGGGTATAGAATAAGTGACATCTGTTTGCTTTGACCTTTGGGTAATGTGGCGTTTCTTTCTCTGGGGCAGATGCTAGAAAGGTGTTTATTGTGAGTTGACAGGGGTCTTGGTGGGTGGTGAGGTGTGAGTCAAAATTCGACTATGCATTCTGGCATTTTGTCCACAGATGTTTCTCAGATGTTTGTGGGCGGGCATATCCTTTAAAATAAAGAAATGCTAAATGTATGTTTCTCTTAAAAGATGAAAAAAAAAGTCCTACCCCTCAAAATGTAGTCCTTTGTGTTCTCCTGTTTGATGCCTGAAGTAGCATTAATTGGGGACACATACATGCTAGAGAGAATATAATACTACTTGCTCACTAAGCAATTCCCAGTCATTAGTATGAAATTGATATGGATTCGTAAGATGAGGAGGCATTTCGGTTTTGGTGCAGGTCATTCCTCAGTACTGAACAATGTAAAGCAAAAACTTGGATCTGTGAGTTGAGATTTTTCCCTAACTTGCTGATTCGTGGTCTGCCAAACTGACTGGTCACTTGATGTTGATAGAAGATTCTTTCGCCTGACTCTAAAATCATCTCATTATATTGGTATGTCATTGCCCTTTCCCCAAAAACCTTCCCTATTTCTGATTTTCCCATTGATTCTGTGAGTACCATCTTTCCCCCAGTCATTCATTATAATTTGAGTGCCATCTTCAACTCTTCACTCATACACATCCTACATATCCAATTCATTGTTTATTCTATCTTGTAGGTTCTATCTTTGCAACAACTCTCTCATTTGTCCTCTTCATTCCCACAGCTGCCACCCTGTCTCAGGTTCTCATCACCTCACACCTAGATTATTGCAATTACTTCCTAGTTGGATTCTTCAAGCATCTTCCCCTCTCCAATCCATCATCTACTCAGATACAAAAGTGACTTTTCTAAAGCATAGATCTGACTATGTCACTCCCCCTACTCAAAAAACTCCAGTGGTTGCTGATTATCTCCATTTTCCAACATGAATTTCCCTGTTTGGCATTGAAAGTTCTTTGTCACCTGACCATTTCCAACTATTTTAGTCTTCTGATACTTTACCCTTCCCTACACACTTTTTCATCCAGCTACACACTAGCCTATTTGCTGTTCCTTCCCCACCACCACCACCACACACACACATATACACACACAGACACACAAACACACACGTTTCATCTCCCTACCTAGTGTCTTTTCACTGATTGTCCTTCATATTTGTAATGTTCTTTCTTATTCCTCATCTCTGCTTCATGGTTTCCTTGGCTCCATCAAGACACAGCTCAAATCAAATTTTCCCAGAAGGTGTTTTCCTACTCCTGCTCTATGTTAATAACTTTACTCCATGATTACCTTTCATTCATATTGTGTGTATACAATATATTATGTATGCTTACATGTAGTGCATAGATATTTGCAGACTACATTTTGTGCCCCTCATTAAAATGTGAATTTCATGATTGCAGAGACTGAGGGTTTTGCAGATGTTTTTTTTTTTATTTTCTTTCTCCCCCTAATGTCTAACATGGTGCTTATAACATTGTAAGTTTTAATAACTACTTGTTGACTATTATAGTCAATTTTTAATTGCATGAGAATCAAATCCTAATGACAGACCCTTTGAATTTGATAATCTTGTTTACAAAGGAAGCAAAAATATAAACTTCATACTAAGAATACTCAGGAATGTAAAGTAAATCCTGAAAATAAAAGCAAGTCCATTTCATGTTAAATTTTCTACTAACACTCTCTGAATAACTTGAACTGAGTTTCAAGGCTTCTACTTCAAAAATCCTATCAATAGAAGAAAAATATTCCTCATAAAATCCATTCACCTAAAAATGGTGCAGCTAGAAGGAGCCAGGAACTCAGATCTAAAGCATTATGCATAGAATTGGTTCCTTTTCATAGTGTCCAAAGTGCCCATCATAGTGCTTGAGACAGTTACTCACTTTGACTTCAGATTGCAAGCAACTGTAGGGAACTTGCAACGTTTGTAAGGTTGAAACATCAGGAATAATGTGACTGCTTTAAATATATCTCTATCTACATCTATATCTAACTATATACATATCTATTTATATAAATATATACATATAAAGAGAGAGAGAGGAAATGACTGTACTAAATATGGTTTGTCAAAAGCCTAGACATTTTCATATTCATAAGAAAATATATTCTGGTGCCACACCCATCAGTGTGCCACTTCCATGTTCAAGAATTCCAAAATTACCTTATCTTACTATAATCTGTTGCCTTTCTACTTCTCCCTCTACTTCCACTACTCTTTGTTCACACCATGACCTTCAATCTTGACATCTCAGTTTTTCCCGGTCCATCACTGCCATATTTGCCCTTCTTTCTTCCCCATTTTGACTCCTTAATGAACATGTACAGTCCTACATGGTTCCCTTCTTCTGAGTCCCTGGGCCTCTTATCATATTGACAATTATACCCTGCCAAGCCTCACCTTTGGATGATTTCCACCATCCACTACCTTGGCCTTTACACATATAGTACTGAATGAAGAAAAATCTCACAACATTCTGATTGGGACTTTTCTAATTATGTTATACAGCCTCATGTGGGATCTCACTACCCATAAGCAATCCTTCCACCCCTCCCTTATCAACTCACTATCTCACTCTGTACAAAAGCTTTTCCAAATCACTTCATTCCTCCTCAAACTTTTCATGGGTCCCCTCCCTCTACTTTCTCAACTGAGAACCTAGTCATATTTTACT
This sequence comes from Potorous gilbertii, assembly GCA_028658325.1. Lineage (NCBI taxonomy): Eukaryota > Metazoa > Chordata > Mammalia > Diprotodontia > Potoroidae > Potorous > Potorous gilbertii. Next base: position 363,496,842 of record CM053770.1, on the reverse strand, counting down.
GAAAAAATTAAGGTTATTCTCTATTATTTTCCTCTTCTCCTCTCTTCCTCATCTCATTCATGTGCCCCTACCACTACTTTTCCTTTGCCCTGTCTCACTGAAAGAGGTGGCCTCACCCCTTACCAAGGCCAACTGCTCTACCTGAGTAAACCACTCCATCCAGCAGACTGCCCCATCTGTCATTCCCACTCCATCACTTATCTTGGATTTCTCTCTGTCTACTGGTCCCTTTCCTGATGCTTACAAACATGTCCATGTTTCCCCCATGTTCAAATAGACCTTCCTTAATTTTTCATCCCTGCCTGTGCTCATCCTATATCTCTTCTCCCCTTGTGGCCAAACCCCTTGAAAGGGTGGTCAATGGCAAGGGGTGTCCACAATGACTCCGCTTACTCTCTAACCCCTTACACCATGGCTTCTGATTTCATCATTCTACTGAAATTGCTCTCTCCAACATTACCCATGATCTTTTAACTTCTAAATCCAGTGACTTTTCCTCAGTCCTCATTCTTCTTGACCTCCTTATATAGCCGTTGACATTGCTGATTATCTTCTTGTCCTTAATAGCCTCCTCTCTCTGGGTTTTTTGTGTACCACTCTCTCCTGATCTCTTGCTATCATGTTACTCCTTAGTCTCTTTTACTGGATCCTCATTCAGGTCATACCCTCTAACCATAGATATCCCACAGGGTTCTATCCTGGACCCTTTTCTCTGTCCTACTTTCTCTATACTACTTCATTCAGTGATCTCATAAGCTCCCATTAATTCAATTATCATCTTTATGCTGATGATTCACAAATCTACCTATCCTTCCTCAGCACCTCTACTGACCTCCAATCCTGCATCTCTAATGGCTTTTCAGATGTCTCAAATTGGATGTTTATTAGATATTTTTAACTAAACATGTCCAAAAATGAACTCTTTATCTTTCCCCACAAATTTCCCTTCTCCTCTCCTAACCTTCCCAAGTACCACTGAGGATGATTCTGCTCTCCCAATCCCTCAGACTCACCATCTAGTGCCATCCCCTGTTCCTCACTAACTCTTGCCTCCAGATTCAATCTGTTGCAAAGCCTGTTGAGTTCACCTTTGTAACAACCCTCCACTACAGCCCCTTCTCTTCTCTAACACTGCTACTACTCTAGTGCCCTCCCTAATTCCCTCAGGTCTGGATTATTGCCAGTATACTGGTGGGTCTGCCTGCCTCAGTCTCTCCCCACTCCAACCCAATCTCCATTCAGCTGCTTTTAGAAGTCACTTTTGGGAATCACTGCTGTCTCTTTTAGGAAAAGGGATTTTCTTAAAGCATGCCACACACACACATACCCTCTCCCGCCACTCAACAAATTTCACTGGCTCCCAATCACCTCCAGACTCAAATACAAAATCTTCTTGGCATTTCAAATCCCTCATTACCTCTGCCACCCCCATTCCTTTCAGCAGTACCTACCTGCTAAGTACTCTTTGATCCAGTGATACTGATCTTCTTGATGTTCCATGACCAAGACATTCCATCACTAGACTAGGAATATTCTCTGTCCTCCATACCTAGAACATTCTCCTCTTCTCTGACTACTGACTGCCCTGGCTTTTTTCAAGTCCCAACTATAAATTCTTTTAATTGTTTCCTATTTATCCTGTGTATAACTTGTTTGTATATATTTGTTTTCTCCCCAATTAAAATGTGAGTTCCTTGGAGAAAGGACTGTATCCCCAGCATTTAGCACAGTGCTTAGAACATAGTAAGTGCTTCTAATTTTTAATTGACTCATCCACTGATGAGAATCTTTAATTTAAAAAAATAACACTGAGTAGAGGACCATGTTTGGAATATGAATTCAACAAGTATTTGTGGAATTAGAATCTGTTTTTAAATCTGAAATCCTATGAGACTTGGTCATATTGAACCAATGTTTGCAAGGGGAGAGAGGTCTTGAGATATACAAGACTTTTTGGCTATCCATCCCCACAGAGCACAAATTTGATGAGCTAAGTATAAAATAAGCAAAAGCATATGATACACATTTCTCTTAAAGTACATAAGATAGGTATAAAATTTTAGAGGAATATTTTGGCAATTTTTCCCCTCTGTTATGCATAATGGTAATAATATGTTGCTGTGTCTATGTAGTATTTTACAAGGACAACTTGATTATTTTTCAGACTGTACCAATGAAGTAGCCACAAATGTAAAATATTTGCAATTTTTTTTTAAAGAGACAAGGAAAGACAAAATTACTCAGCCAGAGTTATAGAATAAGGCAGAATTTAGGTTCCTGGCCATAGTGAACAGGGTCCCTAGAGCCCGGGAACCTTGATTCTCTGGACAAGGCATTTATTTCTTCACTAAACCATAACTTCTTTCCCATGATTCAGGATTTTAATGAACCTCAAATCCAACTTGTGCATCTACCTCTGTGCAATATTCCTTTTTTCCCACTGGCAAATCTGATAAAAATCTAAATGAATACTCATATTTGGTCAATAGCCAAATAAGCTATATTCCTTAAAAGAATGAGAGAGAGAGAGACAGAGAGAGAGAGAGAGAGAGAGAGAGAGAGAGAGAGAGAGAGGAGAGACAAAGACAGAGGGAGAAAGAAAGGACAGAGAGACAGAGACAGAGTTAGTAAGTTAGTGAGTTAGTTGGTTAATTAGTTCGTTAGTTTAGAGATTAAGTCTTCTATCTTGCCCAGGCTAGAAGCTAAGTGAACGCTCAACAACCCTGAGAAGTTACTGCTCTCATGATGTAAGCAAGGTCCTTGGGGCAGGGATTGTCTTTTGCTTGTGTTTGTATTGCTGGTGTTTAGTAGGGTGTCTGACACATTGTGAGTGCTTAATAAATGCTTGTCAACTTGACCTGAACATATTGATTCTGGACTTAATGTGAACACCAAATCAGCTTAGCCCACTGTAGGGGGCTGTCTTTGAGTCTTTCCAAACTTCTGAGGTCCAATGATCTATCTGCCAACCCCAGCCTCCCTGATAGCATAGATTACAGACATATGCCACTATTCTTGGCAACAAAGTCAGATGCTAAGTAAAAAATCAATTAGTCGTATGAACCTTGAGAAGAACCTTCTTCATAAACAGCCTTTTAGGGCTAGTGCATCAATTCCCAGATATGAAAATGACAACAGTGTTCTTGTCACATCCCAATTACATCCTGAGATACATATTCAGACACATATTTTAGTATGAATCACATTATCAAAGTATTTGTACAAATTACATCACTTGAATCACCAGTTCCATATTCATTTGTACAGTCAACATCGCTTGGACTTGGCTTTCTCATCAGTTCCCCTGTTACCAAATGGAATTCAGTAACCAGGTGTTTTCCATCTTCAGTAAAGACCACACAAGAGAAAACTGAATTAAACCGAACTTGAAAAATTCAGGGCAGAGATAAAGCAGAACTTTCCAAACATAAAGGCTGATCAATATTGGGCTTAATTACTGAGGCAAACTGTGGGAGCTCTTCTCTCAAAGACTTTAAGTAAAATAATACGTATTTCCATAACATTTCCTCTTACTTACAGGAGTGATCCTGTCACAGGGCCAAGCCATCTTTTATGCCTCCTTCAGCTCAATGATTATAGGATTCTAATTCCTTTCATCTCTTTTCAACATTTGTATGTTAAAGCTGAAGTTTCCTTATGTTAAAATTTTTTTTTTTGACTCACAAAAGCCTACCTTTTAACCACTGAGGCATTGCTCTTAATGCTCTACTCCTATGTGCTCTGAGTTGGTGTTTCCTTGTATGCTGTCACACTCACTGAGTTTGCTTCCTCTGCTAACTTTTCCAAGTCCAAATTTGTGGCTGTCAGGAAACGAGTCTCTCTAATTGGCCTTGTACAGAATTGCTGTAGGGAAAAAAAATCTTTCTGGAAATTATATAGTATTAGTCCGCTCACACTTTAGTGTCAGGAGGGTCCATGCACTCAAACCCCAGGCACAAACACAAGCTCCAAATCCAATAAATAATTAAACCAATTGTAAATATAAATCTTAATAGCCATGACCATATATGCATATAGACATATATATGTCTGTGTGAATGTTTATACACATGTATGTGTATATTTACAGACATTTATACACAATACAAAAGTATGTTTTATTCACTATTTCAGCATATGCTTGGTAGCTGCAATATGGTAGCTGCAATATAATAAATACTTAATAAATGTTAGTGAGTGATCTGTTAAGTAAAAAATACTAATAAGCCAGTTTTATTCAAACCTAGTTATGCATATTTGCAATTCACAGTATACACTTATGGTTATTGCACATTTATACAATGCATGCTATATTATTTGTGCATTTAAAAAGTTGGTAGATACTATATATATATATGTGTAACATATTTATATTCAATAATGTATAGCTATTAAAGCTACATATGTATTCTATTCTATTATATACATGTATGCTATATATACACATGTATATGTATTTCAGTATTACATATTAATGTCTATATTATATACTAATCTTTTAGTGACCTATATATTTCATTATTGTTATATGTGTATTTGTATGTACATATATACACATACATATATAATGTAACCTGCAGGTTAATATGCATATTATAAATTCTATGTTTTAGATATTATATGTTTGTATATATGTTACGCATATTATATTGTAATCATTAAGTGTCAGTGACTCTAACTGATTTCAGGAAACTAACAGTTTATGTTCCTAGAAACTATGACAATTTTACATCCAGTTCAGATTAATTATGATTAGATCGAGAGATCAGTTTAAAATTTCCTTTGCAAAGACAAAATCTTGCCATTGCTTATCCATACACAATTTTGTGTTGGAGCGGGGAACATACACTTCATACAAGGGTAGACTTTGACCTCTAGTGAATTCAGTCTTAGTAATGATGTCATAATGTCATAAGTCACATTTTTTTTTTCTCTAAGCAAGAGAAGCATATATACCAGCAGTTTTTTTTTAAAGGAAAGTTATAGTCAATTAACTCTGGACAAGGAAATACAATAAAAGACCACCCAGCTTATACCAACCCTTAAATGACCTGTAAAAAATACTTGTATACCAAAGTGAGACATTAATAAAATTCTGGAGGGTTAGGCTTTTTAAAGGTTATTTGTTTTTGTTGTGCTGTTTTTTTAAGGGCAACTCAAGAAAAAGTAATAATTATTTCCTACTCAGTCTTCTTATTGCTTAATATGGTCTTAACATTTATATTACGTTATGTAGGAAAAGTCCTTGCTCTCTAAGAGCTTATTTAACAAGACAATAGGACAATATAGAAATGCTGTTTTAATATATGCTATCAATACTCAATTGTGTCAATGTTAAACAGTTGCAGCACCCAAAAGTCATATAGAATCCATTACCCACTATAACAATGGGGAAAAGAAAGGAAAGAAATAAGCATATGATGCTCATGATGATCTTGGGAGGTAAGTACAATTATCATCTCATTCTACAATTGAGGAAACTGAGGCAGATAGAGGCTAAGTGGGTCACACAGCTAGTAAGTATCTGAAGCTGTATTTGAACTCAGGTCTTCCTGACTCCAGGTTCAGCTCTCTATTCAATGTCACTGTATCCATGGATGAAAACATGAAAATAATACAAGACCATGAAAAGTCAATTCAAAAAATATTTTTGTCTTGATAATAAAGTCCTTGATATATATTCTATGTAAGATGCAGACATATAGTCACTGTGACATTTGTACTCACCATTCTCCCTGTTTAGCCATAACCCTTTCAAATTTAACTCTATTATTAACCCTTTAGGGCTAGGCAGCTGAAGAGGGTACTCTTTGTCTCTTATGGTAATAGGAAAAAGATTTTACTCACAAAAAGACCTGAAAGTCATCAAAGATACACACACACACACATACTTATGTATGTGTGTGTGTATACATATTTACATGTGAGTATATGTGTGAATAGTTTGTGTTTCATTTTTGAAGAAGACCAATGACATCACAGGATGATGTCCTGATTCATGAGTAAATTGGATTTAAGTGAGGTAGAGCTGCACAAAATAGTCATCCTCACTCTCTCCTCCACCATCATCAAAGTCCAATGGGAATACAAAAGCCAGGACAACTGGTGATAGCCCAGGATGCAGTGCATGACCTTGGTGTCTTCGATGTCTGACCAAGTTCTAAGTACTTCACAGGGTCTGCTTCAGCCTCTGGACAAAGTGTTTTCACCTACACATTCCACTAGGGGAAATCTTCATATGTTTTGCGTAGACACCCTCCTAATCACCAAGAGGCTTGTAACCCACTGGTTACCCTCAACCTAGTTAAGCATGTTTGGCAAGACAGCTTACCAGGGTACGACCACTGAACCTGTTATAACTTCTTGGAGCCATAGATGAGAGTATGTGTGTGTGTGTGTTCATCCTTTGTTGACAAAGAAGACCATGCTATCAGAGAAAGAATGACATGACTTGCATTTGACTTTGTTTTGAGTGAGGGAGGGTTGTATAGGTCACCAGCCTCATTTCTCCTCCAGAGCCATCTGAATTCAGTGACCAGATATTCATCAGGATGACTGGAGATGACCCAGTATGAGGCAATTTGGGCTAAGTGACTTGCCCAAGGTCACACCAGCTAGTGAGTGTCAAGTGTCTTATGTGAGATTTGAACTCAGGTCCTCCTGACTCCTGCACTGGTGCTCTATCTACTGTACCAGGCTGCCCCAGATGAGAGTAGTGCATCAGGTGGATACCAAAGGTGTATGAGCAGCCCTGAAAAGGGGTTCAGCAAGCCCTTATACCAGAGGTGCTAGTCCTTGAATACTCCTCTCTTTCTCTGTCTCTCTCTTCACACACATGCACACAGATATAATATATACATGTATTATATATATATATGTATGTGTGTAATATTAGCTTTGTGACTCTCAGTAAGTCATCTAAGCTTTCACTGTCTCGTGCAACTTTCTAAGACTGGAAATTATTCACCAAAAGCTTCCTACATTGTTTCAATTCCAGGTCTAGTGTGAAATAAATGTGTGTGTACAATATATGGACAAAATATGTGGCCACTCTGTTGGTTATCTTTGCTAAAGTGCTTTTCCTTTTTCTAAGACAAGTTTCAATTAGCAGGAGGTGGTTAAGCAGAAATTATATTGGTCTAAAAATAAAAGGCAGCAGTAAAATATTAAATAAAATATATGAATAGACAGCAGGTCAAATTCTGAATAGCCACTGACAGTTCTTGTTATGGACCTGAATCTTATATTTCTTCTGCTTGGTAGTACTTACATAATGCTTTGAAAGATGGATACAGGACCCTGTGCAGTTATCATCATTCACTCTGAAGCAAAACAAATAAAAATCATGCTGTCCTTGAAATTGCTTTGAGGAAATGGTCTGATATTTCAATCAATCAAGTATTTATTGAGCACTTACATTTCATTCATTCAAACACCAATTCATTAAACACTTACTATATGCAGAGCACTAAGTTAGGCACTAAAAGAAACACAAAGGTAGTTAAATCATGAGCATTGCATTCATGATTTACAACAGTGTGACCAGTGTGCATTTCACTGCTTGGGTTTAAAATTCTGTGAGGTCTGATTCCAGTAAATGGAAGACATTAATTCAGATAGAAGTGTTTCAAACTAAGGCTTAAGCAAGTGAGTTGTGTTAAAAAAAAAAGCGTAGACTCTTTCATCAAAATATACAACTCTGAATAACTGGAAAAACGATGACTCATAAAACCTACAGCATCCTACAGAATTAAGAAGGAGCTGTAGTGACTAGAAATGAAGGGAAAGAGCTGAACCTCCTTCATGCATGGTTTTAGACAAGGCATTTAAAGCTTCAGTCACTTGGACCTATGGCATGAAGTGGCCCATTGAAGACATTTGGAAGCATACCTCTTAGACGGAGCAGTACTGTGGAGCAATGCTAGGATCACAACTCCATGATATTGAAAACAACTAAAGTGGTGTTAAAATGTAAGGTCTTCAAGAAGGCATTCTGACGTTTGCTTGGCACAGCATATCCTATCCTATGAGTCATGGACACATAAGAAATCTTAAATAATCATCCAATTTACAGTTGTGGAAGTAGAGAGTGGATATGTATTCAGGAAGAGAAACTTTCCTGGCTATGGAGAAAACAGGGAACTGCTGACTATGAGACAAGTTTATAAATTGTAGTTATACAATGCATATATCTATGCGTGTATTCAACTGTCAGCCACTCTGAGGGTCCTCCATGTGATGTAGTTGTGTCTATAGGGTAAACAAACAAAATATATTTTGTTTTCTTGGAAAAAAATCTTTTTTTTCTTTTTTTAAATTATTTTGTTTTCGGTATTCTACAATCACTTCCATGTTTCTTAGATTTTTCCCTTCTCTTCCCCTCCTTTCCTCCTACCTCCCCACTCACTCCCTGAGACAGCATTCAATTATATATAGGTTCTACACATACATTCCTATTAAATACATTTTCACCTTAGACACGTTGCATAGAAGAATTAAAATGAGTGGGAGAAATCATAAAACAAACCAAAACATAATAAAAAGAAAATGATGTGCTTCATTATGGAATTGAATTCCATAGTTCTTTCTCTGGATGTGAAAGGCATTTTTGCCTTAAGAGACCACTGGGAATTTTTTAAGTCCCTGAATTGCAATAAAGTACTAAGTCTACCAGAAAAATTGCTCTCATAGTGTGGTTGTTGCTGTGTACAAAGTTCTTCTGGTTCTGCTCCTTTCACTCAGTATCCATTCATGTAAGTCTTTCCAGGTCTCTCTGAAGTCTTCCTGTTCATCATTTCTTATAGGACAATAGTATTCCATTACATTCATATATCACAATTTATTCAGCCATTCCCCAGTTGATGGGCATCCCCTTGATTTCCAGGTTTTGGCCATCACAAAGAGAGCTGCTACAAATATTTTTGTACATGTGGGACCCTTTCCCATTTTTATGATCTCTTGGGGATACAGTCCTAGAAGAAGTACTGCTGGGTCAAAGGGTATGCACATCTTTGTAGCCTTTTGGGCATAGCTCAAATTGCTCTCCAGAATGGTTGGATCAGCTCACAGCTCCTCCAACTATGAATTAGTATTCCAACTCTCCCACGTCTTCTCCAACAATTAACATCTTCCTGTTTTGTCATGTTAGTCAATCTGATAGGTATGATATGGTGTCTCAGAGCTGTTTTTATTTGCTTCTTTCTAATCAATAGTGATTTAGAGCATTTTTTCATATGACTATAAATAACTTTAATGTCTTCCTCTGAAAACTGCTTGTTCATATCCTTTGACCATTTACCAATTGAGGAATGACTTGTATTCTTGTACATTTGACTCAGTTCTCTATATATTTTAGAAATGAGACCTTTATCACAGACACTCATTGTAAAAATTCTTTTCCAGTTTTCTGCTTCCCTCCTAAGCTTGGTTGCATTGTGTTTTGTTGTGCAAAAACTTTTCAATTTAATGTAACCAGAATTATCCATTTTGTACTTTACAATGTTTTTTATCTCTTATTTAGTCAAAAATTCTTCCCTTCTCCATAAATCTAATAAATACACTATTCCTTGCTCCACTAATTTGTATATAGTATCAGTCTTTATACCTAGACCATGTACTCATTTGGACTTTATTCTTGTGAATGGTGTCAGGGATTGGTCTATGCCTAGTTTCTGTCACACTGTTACCCAGTTTTCCCAGCAATTTTTGTTGAACAGTGAGTTCTTTTCCCAGAGGTTGGGTTCCTTGGGTGTAGCAAACACTAGATTGCTATATTCATTGACTACTGTGTCTTGAGTATTGTTGGAAAAATCTTAAATGCATGAAGAATCTCAGCGATTAAAACACTAATTTCACAGGATTATTAGGATCTATTTTACCAGTAGAATCTATAATGGGTTCGTCACATGGAGAAAGTAAGGGACACCAGATAAATGAGCAGAATGCTCTACTGGTACGTTCTCAATGTCAGAAGAAAGCAAAGAGTATGTTGGATGGACCATCTAACTAACTTATAGGAAGGCTGTTGTGTTTGTGCTTCATTCTCAAAGAGGACCATGACAACAAGATAATGACATGACTTGCAGTTGACTTTGATTTGAGTGAGGGAGGGCTGTGCAAGGTCACCAACCTCACTTTCTTCTCCTGAACCATCTGAATCCAGTGACCTTATATTCATTAGGATGACTGGAGATGGCCCAGATGTAGTGTGAGAACTCGGCCCTTTTCAGCTAAGGTCTTATCACATTCTCACTTTGAGTGAGATACACCCATTCAATGAATAGTTGTGTTTAAGTTACTCAAGGGATGACCCTTTTAATAAAAAAAAAAATCAAACTGGGAAGGGAAGACCCTCAGGGTTCCTGGGTAAAAGAAAAATGATAACAATTTAGTTATTGCATTCACTCTGTGCTAAGTGAATGGGGATTGGAGAGGAGAGGAGAGGGCAGGGGAGGGAGGAGGGAATGGGGGAGAGAATGGGGGAGGGGATGGGAGAAGAGAGGAGAGGAAGAGAAGACAGATAAAGGAGAGGAGAGATAAAGGGAATACAATTAGGTTTTAGCTGTTTCATAGGCTCCATCCATAGGGCAAACATTTTCACTTACATTCCTCGAAGACAATGATTATCAGTCTTTATTCTTTCTAACGAAGTGATATCTACTTATTTCAAATGTATTTCCGTAGTTCTTTGCCCTGTTTATCGTGTGCTCTAAGATTGTTCCTTCTTGTTAAGTAAAGGAGTGTTCTACCTATAACTGCTTTAGGGCAATGGGCTCTGCATTTCATTAATTTTGTACAAGTTTTTGTTAGAATCCTTTCAAAATCTGTTATGGTCCATTTTATAAATTAAAAAGTATGCATTGAGCAGTACTGCATAGATGTTAATGTTATTAAACTCTCGGTCATTCTGATTTCAGAATGCCAAAGAGTCTCAACATATTTAATCACCATTTTCTTCTTGACATTTGTACATTCAGTGGATCTTTCTAGAAAGACTCCAAGGAATTTTGAAGTATCACCTTTATCCACTGATTTAATATAACTTCTGGATTTCAGTTCAGCACTTTTATAATTTATATTTCCTTTTACATTTATCAAAGTCATATATTTTGATGTCATTGAAAAAAGATTCTATGGAATGAAAGGGGTATTTAACATTTATTTTTGTTATTATTTCCCTAAAGAGCTGGCCCTGTACATGAAATGCTATTTTATATAACCTATTTCTATATTTCTGATTCAGCTGAAATTCTTATTGACTTCTCCATGTTATTCAAAAGTAGTGATCTCTTTATCCTAAACCCAACTTATCTAAAATCAAGAGTGCTACATTTGGAGGCGGAGTACATGGGTTCAAATCTAGAATCTTTTGTTTTCGGCCTTTGTTACCTCTGTCAGTTTACTTAACTACTGTGGCCCTCATGTTCCTTATCTATAGAACTAGAATTGAAATAGAGGATCACGATGGTCCCTTCTAATTCAACCATCTTTATCTATATGCCATTATCATCATTCCAGTCATCCAGACCAAAAACATCATATAGAGTCGTCTTTAATTTCTTTTCATTTCTATAAGATGCAGTCAGATATCAAATACTTTTTTATCTCTCTTCATAACATATGAAGAATCCATCCCTTTCCCCTGTCTGCTGTCCCTATTCTAATTGAGGCCTCCATTATCTAACATAATCTTCAATTCAACCCTCTTGCAGATCACTCTATACACTTCTGCCTGAATATCGTTACCCAAAAGACCACTTTATATGTATTATACCCTGCTCAAAAGTCTTTGATAGCTCCTCATTACCAGAAGAATAAAGTATAAATTCATTTGCCTGATATTCTTGGCTCTGTATGGTCTGACCCCAGCATACTTCTCCAACTTTAGCTTCCATGATTCCTCTTCACAAATTTTCACCCATTCACTCATTCACTCAAAAAATATGCATGACATGCTGGGTTTATATAAGATACCATGCTAACTATTGGAAGAGATACAAAGATAAATGAGACAAGGGCCCTGGCCTCTCAGATTATGCTCTAACCAAATTGTTATAGTCATTAGACAAGCCCATCCCTTTAACTTTCGCAGCCCTTCCTTCTCCTCTCTGCTTATGAAGGTTCTGTTCTACTTTCAGCTCAGCATAAGTTCTACTTCCTTGAAGCCTTGACTACCTAATCTCTTAGTTTCTTTCCATCCTTTGAACAGCTGGAATCCTGACTCATTTGGCACTTAGACTATCTTGTTTTATTAATTAATAGTCTTGAGTACAGGGTCTGTGCTATATACCTCATCTTATCCCTACCTTATAACATAGTAGATGCTCAATAAGCATTTTTTTGGTGGTGATGGGAATGGTAATTGATTTGAAATTAAGACATCAAAAAGAAATAAATAGGCATATGGTAAGTTTGTATGGCCTGCAATGTGTTACAACTAAGTACTTACAAGGAGAAAAAAAAACTAAAACAAAAGAACCTATCAGACAAATACAAGTTAAAAATACAATCCCCCAAATTCAGTGGGCATGAATGAGTTACTTGATGCTGGGCATACAGAAACAAAAGCAGTTATAATCCTTACCCTTGCAGAGATTTTAGTCTATTTTACCATGTTAACTCAATAATAAGGCCAAATTAAGTATTTATTTCAAAGTTATGTTGTTTGAAAATAACATTTTGAAAAAAGTTTTCTTTACAAAAATAAAAAAGGTAAGTCTCTAAAAGTTTAGGGATCGTGACAAGGATTATGAAACTGATTGAGAGTACATCAGTGTTATAAAACATCTATAGAAATTTCAACTAGAAATATAGCATTGTCAATGTATCCTTCTGTAAGATAAATCAAGAACTCTGATGGACATGCTATCTAGCTAAATGACAGACCGAAGTATTAGAGGAGGAGGTAAATTTGAGATCAAGAGGGATGGGTGCTGATGGACAGACAGGCAAATGATCCCTCATCCTGGATAGCTGGGAGGCCAACAGGGTCAGCATGATGATGAACCACAAACAATGTCCACAGGAGAGAGAGCACCAGGTCACCCACACAGCTGCAACTACATTCTTTCCTGCCTGCAAAAGGTTTATATGGCTCAGTTCCTCTCTCACTGTTAATTCAAATCTGCCCATAGGCAGTAGCCTTCACATGTGGATTGCTGGCCACACATGCATCAGTATTTCCTAACACATACACATGTTTTGTAACATTGTGAAAAATTTGACACATAGATAATTTGTTTGTCCTTTCTCATTGAAGGTTGACATTCTTACATAATGGCATAACAAATCCACCCATCTGATTTATATAGGATATGACTTCAGAGTATGGTCTCTGTATACTCTTGCCTAGAGGGGGGAGGATGGAGTAGGAGGCTTTTCAAAGACACTTCAAACCCCATGACTATGACAAGATTTGAGTGAACTGCTGAGTTGGAATATCTTTAGTCCTAAATTTAGGGCCATTTTTTGGAGCTAGCCAAAATTGATTTACAGAATTTGGCATACCACATCTCACACTGCCGCCATTGTCAAGAAAACCCTGTCCTAGCATTAGGTAATGGATGTAGCAATGTGAGAGAATAGAATTCCCCAGTGCTTTGGACTATCTTACTACCATCATATATAGCAAAAAAGCCCAGGGGGGAATCTCATGAGGTGAGCCAAACAATAGCCAGACATTCCAGCTGAGTTGGAATGTTCTCAACTGGGAGTATTTGCTGGAAATGTGCTCGCTGGCCTGGGGCCATATTTTCTCACTATGCACTGTTTCTATGAGGTTTGTTCACTTGTGGTGAAGCTGGTGGTGATGGCAGTATGGCACTTGACAGCGTTAGACCATGACAGGAGATGAACCTTGGATCCTCCACTTGGATTATTTGTTCCTGTGAGGGAATGAGTTATGATATGATCTGTGGACATTTGGGAATTGCAACTGGATTCTGACAGTCCACCACAGCATTGATGATAGGAGAAAATTTAATTCTTTGGATAGAACATCTTAGAAAGATCACCTCTTTGAAAACTTGCTCAGCCTGGTCCCAAAGGATCCTGACTTCTTTCACGTTTATATTGCTTATATATGAACAATTATCAATCAACAGGCATTTAAATCCTTACAGTGCATTGGGCACTGTGATAAGGGCTAGTGAAACAAGAACCACAAATTTCCTGTTTCCAAGGAGCTTATATTCTTTGGGGGAGAAAACTAGAAAGTATACTGCTAATGGGGATCTTCAGGCTCATGCATTTTTGTTGTTGTTGAATATTATTGATGTATTTAATGTTTTCAAATATTGTCATATCCTTTCATTCAGAAAACACTTATTTTTGTCACAGTCTGAAAAATTATTATCAAAAAAGAATTTGGATACAATATTTCAAGAAATTATTAAGGAAAATTGCCCTAAAGTTCAAGAAAAAGAATAAAGCCAAAAATAGGAAGAATCCACCAAACACCACCTGAAAGAGATCTTAGGAAGAAAGCTTACAGAAATGTCATAGTCCAGTTTCAAAATTCCCAGGTTAAAGAGAAAATATTGTAAGCAACAAGAAAACAAATCAACTTAAATACTGCAGAAAAAACAGTCAGGATTTCACAAGACCTAGCTGTTTATATGCTAAAAGACTATATGTATCTCATACATTTTTTGGTCCCAGACCTTAACCTGCAGAGGAAGAAAAAAGAGTAAGTTTGTAGATTTAGAATCAGAAGGGGTCTGAGAAATCTTCTCAAACAATCTGCTCATTTGGGGAGGAATAAGGAGAACAGGGTCCAGAATAGTGTCTGGTTCATAGTAGGCAATAGATACTTATTGGTTAATTAATTTGCCCAAGCTAGGATTCAAATCGAAGTTCTCTGATTCCAGATCCAGGGATCATTTCCTTGCTTCATAACTTCCTTTCTCTGTTATTTGGGAATTAATTTTCCTGCATCTAGTAGAGTTAAACATGAATTTCTGTACAACTTCCTATATCTTACATCTTCTATCTCATTATTGAGTATAATGGATAACCATATTTCTTTGAAAAAGAGTCAGAATGACAGTTAGAAAGTATGTCAAAAGACACTGAATCTACCCCTTACTTGAAGAATAAACCTCAAACTCTAGCTCCAAATTATTGACTCATCTACACTTAAGAGTTGAAAGGGTTATCAACTTGACCAACTTTCTAACTAAATAATGGAACAACTAGCTAAAAGTCTTTTCTGATTGCGTGATTCTATTACTTGAGTCACAAATTATAGAGCAAATTAAAGCAAAAAAAAAATGAATTGAGATAAGTCATGACTGAAGGTCAAAACAGCAGAATAATGGAGGTGATAGGGATGCACCATGATATCCAGAAGTCAGGAAGACCTGGAAAGCAGGAAAGACACAAGCATTTATTAAGCACCTAATGTATGCCAAGAGTTTTACAAATTAGATTTTGACAATAGTCTTCTCAGGAGAAAGTTGTTACTATCCCAATTGTATAGTTGAGGAAACTGTAGCCCACAGAGGTTAAGAGAACTGTCCAAGGTCATACAGTTGGTAAATATTTCAAGTTGTATTTGAATTCAGGTCTTTCTGACTCCAGACCCAGAGTTATATCCATTGCACCACCTAGCTGGATTCAAATTGAACCTGGATTCAAGTCTCCCCTTTGATGCATACTAGGTGTGTGATCCACTTAATCTGTGGTTTAATACCCCAGACTGCTGAGACTATAAATCACACAGCTAGTGCCAGTTCTCATTGGTAGAGGAATTTTCCTAGCTGGGAGCTCTTTATTCAAATTAAATTAAATCACAAATCCAGTCCAAAAACTACATTGATAAGTCCTCACTGTTCATTGCTTCTCAGTCCCATATAATCTACTTTCCCACTTCACTTCTTTAATGAAATCACAATCTTTAAGGTCAACAGTATCCTCTTAATCACCAAATTTAACAGCCTTTGTTTATTTCTTTGACTTCTCTACAGCTTTTAACAAAGCTGAACACTTCCTCTTTACTTGATACTCTTTCCTCCCTTAACTTTACTCATACTACATCCTCTCCATTCTCCTCCTACATCTCTGTTTCCTCTCTGTCTTCTTTAGTGGAATGTTATTACATTCCAGATCTCCTAATACAGAGGGTTCCCCCAGGATATGTTCCTGGGCTCTCTTACCTTCTTCTAACCTTTTTCTACATTCTTTCCCTAAACAATCTTGTTCACCTTCATCGCTTCCTTCATAGGTTCCCAAAGTGAGTGATACTGCCCTTTTGGGAGTACTAGAGGTGGTGGCAGCCTATAATGCAATTTGGGAGGGGGGGTGTTGAAAATGAAAATAAGGAAGCGTGTGCATGCACATGTGTGTGTTTGCTTTTCGTTGCCGAAGAAGACCATGACATCAGAAATAATAACATGACTTGCACTTGACTTTGTTTTGAGTGAGGGAAGGCTGTGCAGGTCACCAACCTCACTTCTCCTCCAAAGCCATCTGAATTCAGTGACCAGATACTCAGCAGGATGACTGGAAATGACCCAGAATGAGGCAATTGGGGTTAAGTGATTTGCCCAAGGTCACACAGCTAGTGAGTGTCAAGTGTCTGAGGTGAGATTTGAACCTAGGTCCTCCTGGCTCCTGCACTGGTACTCTATCCACTGCACCACCTAGCTGCCCCAAAGGAAGCATAAGGAAAGAAGAGAAGAAAATTTTGAAATACCATTCATACAAGTTTAATCTATTGTGTAATAGAGTTAAAGTTGTAGTGATTACATAATTTTCCAAATAAAAACACAAAAAAATGCAGGTTATAACCTATTAGTGGTCAAATCCCCCAACAGTTTTTAACAAGCAATTGTTGGCAGGTGAACATGTCATGCATTGTCAGGAAGCCCAGCATGCATCAGCAGGAAGATGTGCACTTGTCTACAATACAATGGCATAGTGTTACATGATGCAATATTGTATCATCAAAATTTCAATGCAGGAAACCCGTTCCCCACAAATTCACCATAAATTATTAAATTTAAGATGTGTCATTTTAAAAATATAAATTTTTATATTTTTAAATATACATTTAATAAATATTAAACAAAAATGTTAAAGGATTAAAGAAAGTAAATTTTGGGGGGTATTGACTAGTTTTCTTTTTTTTTTCTGAAAAGGGAGCAGTAGACCAAATAAGTTTGGGAACCTCTGCTCTAGGCAGATACATCCCAGACATAAGTGTGCATAAAGCAGGGTCCAGATTCTGGCCCCATGGAGTTAATATTACCACTGATCCTTCTTCTCAGGACCAATGATGAAGCTCACCTCAAGATATTCAAATACCAGTGCACTTCTCCCTCCTCCCCAATTCATTTCTATAATCTTGAATCCGTATCTCTTGGCCTTATCTATCTTATGAACTACAGAATCATATCTTCAACTACTTTTAGGATATTTCCAAATGGATGTCTCACAAGTACCTTAAGCTCAACATAGCCCAAGCTGAGCTTTATCTTTCCTCAAATCTACTTCTTCTTCTGACTTCACTAATCCTTTTGTTAATATCATTTACCTAGTCTCTTATGTTCATAACCTTGGAATTATGACTCTTTCCTTTCTCTCTTCTCTCATGTAGGATCAGACACTAAGACTTCTACATCATCTCTTGCACCCAGACCCCTCTCTACTGCACTGCCACCATCCTGTTTTGCATTTTCCATCTGCCTAGACTATTTCAATACTCATAATAGTTCTTCCCACTTTTACTCTCTCCAATCTGTTCTTCATACTACTACCAGAATTATATTTCTTATGCATATAAACCCATGTGTTGGACCCTGACCTCTGCACAACAGTCTAGGTTCAATCCTGGAAGCATCTCTACTAATAATCTCAATGAGGTGGTATGATACAGTGGAAAGAGAACTGGACTTGGAATCAGGAGAAACATGGATTCAAATCCTACTTCTGACACTTCATACTTTAGCTTTTTGGGTAAGTCACTTAACCTCTATAAGCCCTGATTTTGCCATTGTAAAATGAAAGGATTGGATTCAACCTACAAGGTCCCTTCCAGCTCTAAATTTATGATCCTATGATTTTTCCCAAAGTGAAGAAAATCTGGGGAATATCAGAATCTTCTTATAAATTATTCCCCTCCATATACTCCGTGGTCTAATCACACTGGCTACTCCTCAAACACGGGACTCCATCTCCCTTATCTGTATCTTTGCTCTGGCTATCTTTCATGCTTGGAATTACCTCCAGTTCTTGAATCTCTAGCATCTTTTAAGACTTAGCTCACTTTCACTTTGTTCAAGAGAACTTTTCTGGTCCCGTTTCCCCCGATTTCTCTCTTGTAAGGCTTTTTCTCAGTTGTTTCAGACATATCTGAATCTTCATGACCCCATTTGGGGTTTTCTTGCATAGATACCAAAGAGGTTTGCCATTTCCTTCTCTAGCTCATTTTGCAAATGAGGAAACTGAGGCAAGCAGGCTCAAGTGACTAAATGTCTGAGGTTAGATTTGAACTCAGGAAACTGAGTTTTCTTGACTCCAAGCCTGGTACTCTATCTACTGAGCCATCTAGCTGCCATCCTCTAAGTTTGCCTTGTATCTACTTTGATTGTGTCTTGTATATACCTGTAAATGTACATGTAGTGTAACTTCTTTAAGGACAGAGATTGATTTACTCTTGGTCTTTTTATCCCCACTGCTTAGTACATCTGGCACAGAGTAGGCAGTTGATTAATGGTTTTTTTTTATTAGTTCTTTGATTGATTCTTTTTCCAGAATCTTCTTCCTAGGGTCACAATTACAGATATTAAGGGAATTTCCACTACCCCAAAGGAAGGCCGACTCACTAGTGACTTAGTTAAAACATGGCCTGAGGCTGAAGAATCAGCACAGTGATACAAACGTCAGCCCAGGTGTGACCACATGTGATTGACTTTCCCCAATCCCCACCCATCCCCAGACAAGACCTAGCAAAGCTCTACTACACTCAGGTTTAACCAAAGTAGATCTCTGCCTCCTGATTTTGTTACTGATTTCACAAGTGTCTTGTCACAAAAAAGAAACTAAGCATATCCATTGTGGATCATATAATTAATACAATACTTTCAGGTTCTGTTTTGTCTGCTTCAAACTAATTTTAATTTACCACCTAAGGTAAGACCCCATTTGACTACAGAATTTGCATATACATGCCATCCCAGATAAATTGATCTTAAGTTCTTAAGTAAAACATGATAGTCTA
Organism: Potorous gilbertii; assembly: GCA_028658325.1. Lineage (NCBI taxonomy): Eukaryota > Metazoa > Chordata > Mammalia > Diprotodontia > Potoroidae > Potorous > Potorous gilbertii. The sequence goes on along the minus strand of CM053770.1, from coordinate 363,477,623 downwards.
GCTGTGTCAATATCCTTATGGCAATGTCTTCTGTGAATGTTTTCAGTTTTGTTTTCTATTTACAAAGTAACACTGAGGTAGCGCTGAGAAGGTCAGAAGATGATCTTCCACAGAATTCCAAAAAGTGTCCTTTTTCTGTCTTTTTGTTTTCTTTCTATGTGTTCCATGTGCAATTAAAATAAATAAAAATGCCCTTTTGTTTTTGAGCTGGTTGGATCACTACAGAGTACTATTTTAGAAAGCAGTTTCTTAAACTTTACTTCTCTTTTGTTAAACCACAGTGGAAGTTTTAGTGGCTTTAGAATGACTTAGAATTCAGTTTCCTCCTGCATTCCCCAGTGTTCTCTAGTCAATTCTTTTCTCTTAAATATTTAAATATTCCCTTGGAGCAAAGCTAGCTGTCAACATGGTTTTAACTTTCATTCCTCAACTAATGACACCCAGATTTACATGGAAATTAATTGTGGAAAACCTAATGTCTGCCTCTTCTACCTGACTTCATCCAAATGAGGCAAACATTGTGTACGTGTTCAACAGCTAATCTACTATGAGACAAAGAAATGCTGTACTTTTATGGAAGGCTTGAGGCACATTATTCACCCTTTCTCTACATTTCCATCTCAACCCTTGCATCTTGTTCCTATTAGCATTTAGAAGATGTCTCGAGTAGCCATCATCTCTTTGCAGGGAAATTAAATTTTGCTGGACTCTGAGTTCTGTTAGTGAGTTCATGTTTCCTGAAGGAAAAAAAAGCTTTCTTTCTTCACCTTGTAAGACAGTATTGGAATTTTTCCTTCCTCATACACTGATTTTCTATGTTACTTGAATTACAGCACTCCATGAAAGAATGAACTTTCTTAACAATAGTACCAACAATGACACTTCCTTCTTATACTGACCCAATTATAAATGGAACATTTACTTTGAATTTATTTCAGTCATCTTCTTTCACTTGCTTTCCCCTATAATCACTTCATGATTTTTGTTGATGGCACTATTTCTCAGTCATTCAGGCTTGAAGCCTTAAAATCCTCTTTGATTTTTCCCTCTTAATCGTAATACCACATTCAGTCAGTCATCAATCCCTCTTGATTCCTCCTTCACAATCATTCCTATATCTACCCTTTCTTTTCATTTCCACTGTCCCCATACCAATGTAGTCCATTATAACTATGTGCCTGCAGGATCTCAGAATTGCAAGTGATTGGTCTCCTGGTTTCACTCTCTCTTATTCTCTCCCATGTTTTCTAGACAAGGTCACTAGATTCATCCTCCAAAACCATTCCTTTGATCACTAGTCCCCCAAACAAAAACTTAAATGGTTCCCCACTGCTTACAAAATAAAACACAAATCAGGTCTGGTCTTCAATACTCTACACAATATGGCCTCCAACCTAACTGTGCAGTCTAATTCCTCACAGTTTCTCTACATTAACTCTTTATTGTAGGCCAACTGAACTACTTTCTACCGCACCAACACTCTGCCTTCTTTTGTTTCTCCATGCTTTCGATTATAGTGTTCCCTTACCTTCTTTATATGTTATCTCCTCCACAAGGCTTTTGGGTCAGTCCATCTCCATTTTCCAAATCACATACTTTTTTAGTATCTAATTAGGTCACTTTGGCTATGGCATCGAGTACATGCAGGAGACTAAAATGAAATGAGTCTTGAAAAAATAGAGTGATGCCTTAATTTCCAGACAGATGAGTTTCAGCTTTACTAAGTAAGGTAATAAGGAGGCACTGATGATGTTTTGAGCAGCACAGTGACATTTAAGATTAGATTGTGCATAGAAAAGACTTTTCTGGTGGTAGAATAAAGGATAGATGGGAAGAAGGAAGGAGTAGTTATGGGAACACATGCAACATGACTATTACAATAGTCTAGGTAAGTGGTAAAAGCTTGAATCAGAGTAATAGCATTGAGAATAAATAAAGAGGGATGATGTGAAGCCAATAGAACTGATCACTAATCAAATCTGAAAGGTAAAGCAAATGTAAGAGTCAAAGATTAAATCCAAAATTATGAATTTAAAAAATAGCAAATGATAAGGACACAGGCAGAAATACCTAAATGGATGGAATGCTTAAGAAAAATAATATGATTGATTTGAGACATTGTGATTCAGTTAAAATTGGTATTGTTGGAGTCCCCAGAATACCTGCTTCAACTGACCTGGAAACTAGGCACTGTACTCCTCCCCACATACTTGCTTTCTGGATCATAGTTAGAGGTAAGAGAATCCTGGACCTCTGTCCCTCATTTCTCATTCATTACTAGGAAACTCAGAATCCTGATTTTAGCAGCCCAGATTACTCCACTGCCCTCTTCCATAGATGGTGGAGCAGTCCCATATAAGTGCTATATCATCTCTTTATATAAAATGCTGTTTAAGTTTGAGGTTTGAATGGCTTGAGGCCTGGGTTCAGACTATGCAACTTGTGGCATATGCAAGACACTTGAATGCTTATAAAGTTAGAGACAGTGAAAAGGGAACATGTTATACTATTCCCCATTAGTATCTGTCTTCCTTCCATGGCTGCCATTCCTCTGTGACAGTATTAATCTTCAGAAACAATTTTCTTCCTTTTTTCTAAAGAAATGTTTGTGTGATCAAGTTATTATTTTGTTGTCTTCGAGGTTTTCATAGGTTCTCTAAGTGGAGACATCTGAACGACAGGTGATGTGAATCAGCAGTGCCATGATCCAGGCCAGCTCTATAGACTTGGGAGTCATCCACCGAGCAATGGAGAGTGTTGCCATTGGAGTGGATATTCAAAAGAACAAAATATTAAGAGAAGAGCAAAAAAGGCTAAGAACGTACCTTTGCAGAAAATCCACATTGGGAAGTTAGAAAGAAGATGGGGAGCCAGTGAAGGCAGCAGAGAAAGAACAGTGAGTGACATTGGAGGAGGAGTTGATAATCTGCTATCCTATCACCATTTAAAAATTGTCCTTCAATTCAACAAGCACTCATTGGATACCTGTCTGGCTACCAACATTGTGCTGGAGGGACACAAAAGAAGTTAAGACATGACCCCTAACCTCAAAGAATTTATAAGTCTCATCAGGAAGATAAGACATATGCACATGAAACAATACTATTTAAGAGAATCAAGTGTCAACATATGTGGTACAGACTCATTCAAAATGGACTTAGAAGACCAGTATAAATTTGATGCAAAAACATACGTGACGTAACTTGCTAGAAACTGTACTGAATAAATGTATCATTGCATCAAATGCTTCAATAAGAACAATATTTGAGTTTTCTCCTGTATCTATTTATGCCTATGTAGAAGTAGTAACAGTTATGTCTAAGGGGCATTATGGGATAGACAAAAAGCAAGCATGATCAGATCACAACCATAGCAACAATAGAAACAATATTAACAATAATAAAGATAAAACTGTTTATATAATGCATTGAAATTTACAAAGCACTTTGCCTGTATTGTAGAATACTGTGTTCTGTTTCAAAAGGATATTGACAAATTAACATATATATATAGAAGAGAGGGATAAAAGTGATAAGAGGTCTTAGAATCACATCCTCTAAAAACAGTTAAAACTTAGAGTAATGGTTCTCAAAGTGTGGTCTAGAGAACTTTAGGTGTCTGTGGAGTCAAAATTACATTCATAACAATACTAATATAAGTTAATTTCTAATAAAGCAATTATTGACAGACATAACCCACATAGACTAAAGTTCTTTGTAAGAATCTTCAATAATTTTCAAGAGCATAAAGATATCCTTAGATAAAAAAGTCTGAGAACTTACTAATCTAGAGAAATAAAGATTTGTTTGGTGGGAAGAAAATTATAGCGATTAAATTAGGTCAAGTCAACAAGCAAGGTATCTAAGAAATGTATGACTGAGATAGGAAGCATAATGTAATAAAAGAGAGTCTGGCCTTGAAGTCAGGAAGACCTTTGTTCAAATCCTGTCTCTGATATATATTAGGAGTGTGACCCCAGGCAAGTTACTTAAAGTCTCAACTTCTCCAGGCAACTCTACGGCTAAAATTTGAAGAGCAGGTAATAAATGTTTGTTGATCAACTAAGTAACAAATGCTGAATTGCAGAGAAAGAGGGATTTTCTTCAACAGAAATTCCCTATACCAATGAGACTACTATTATGATAGATAGATACACAGACAGATAGATTGAAAAAAGAATAATTATTGCCAAAGAAAATGAACTTGTCACACAGCAAGAGGCAGGAAAAATAATAATTAAATTTATATGGAGGTATGGGAGCCAAGATAGTGGAGCAAGTATTGAATTGCTGTAACTCTCCCATATTTACCTCCCAACAACCATAAAATAGTGCCCCCAAACAAATTCTGAAGCAGAAGAACCAGCAAAAAGATGGGGTGAAATAATCTTTTAGCCCAAGAAACTTGGAAGATTGGTAAGAAAGGCTGTCTCACTCAGGTAAAAGGGAGAACACAGTCCAGGACAGGAAGCATCCCAGCAAGCCAACAACAAGTCCTACCTCAGAAAACCAGTGGGAGATCCGGAGCCCCAGTGCAGTGGAACAAATAACTCCAACACAAGAAGTCACAAGTGCCTCAGCACAGCCAGAAAACTGGGAAGACTCCAACTCTGAGAAACCCCCCATGCTTCAGTGCAGCCCCAGGGAAACACAGAAACAACCCCACAAGCCTGATTAGATGCCAGACACCAACACTGGGACCCCACTTCAGCACTAGGTAAGCTGCAGGACCTCCTATGCCCTCTAACAATGCCAGTCACCACCGACATCACCCCCTCAAAACAGCACCAGAAACAAGGGTACTCAGAATAACATCAGTGCAGCACCAGGCAAACAGCCAGAACTTTCAGCCACTGGCACAAGAAGCCTGAGATGGTGCCCCTTCCACCACAAGAGCAGAACTGAAATTTAAAAGAAAAGAAAAAGAACAAAACAATTGAGAACAACAAAAAGAATCTGACCATAGAAAGTTGTCGTGGTGACAGGGAAGGTCAACATATAGGCTCAGAAGAGGACAACAAGGTCAAAACATCTGTGGACAAAACCCCAGAGAAAAATGGGAAGGGTTTCAAGTCTGGAAAAAACTCATAGAAAAGCTCAATAAGGAGCTTCAAAAGCATATGAATGGCAGAAGAAAATCTAGGAAAAGAAATGAGAGTGACCCAAGAGAAATAGTTTTTTTTTTTAAAGTGTCAACAGCTTGGAAAAAGAAAACAATTTCTTAAAAAGTAGAATTGGCCAAATGGAAAAGGAAATACCAAGGATAACTGAGGAAAGCAACTCCTTAAAAGTTAGAATTAGGCAAGTGGAAGTTAATGATTCTATGAGACATCAAGAATCAATCAAACAAATTCAAAAGAATGAAAAAATGGGAGGAAATGTAAAAATGCAACATTTGAAAAACAGCTGACCTGGATAGATCCAGGAGAGAGAATGTCAGAATCATCAGACTAGCTAAAAGCCACAATCAAAAGGAGGACCTAGACAGCATCTTTAAAGAAATTATCAAGGAAAACTGTCCTGATACCTGGAACCCGAAGGCAAAGTAAACATTGAAAAAATTCACCAATCACCCAAGGAACGAGATCCCAAAGTAAAAACTCCAAGAAACATTATAGCAAAATTACAGAACTATCAGGTCAAAGAATAAATACTACAATTAACTAGGAATAAACAATTCAAATACTAGGGAGCCACAATCAGGGTATTACACAGGACTTAGCAGCTGTAATATTAAAGGATCAAAAGCCATAGAACATGATATTCCTATTGGCAATTAAGCATAATACTTCAAGGGATAAAAATGACCATTCAATGAAAAAGAAGGATTTCAAGTTTTCATAAAGAAAAGACCAGAATTGAACTAAAAATCTGACCTCCAATATCAAGACCCAAGAGAAACCTAAAAAGAGAAAAGAACACACAAGGAATTCAATGGAGTTGAACTGTCTACATCCCTAGATGGGAAGAAGATACTTGTAATTCTTAAAAACTGTAACATTAATAATACAGCTAGAAAGAATATGCATACACAGAGGGAATGGGCAGAAGGTGAATTTGAGGAAATTACATAAAAAATAATAAAAGGATGAGAAAGAGGAGTACACTGGGTACAGAAGGGAGAGGTAAAATGGGATAAATTATTTCATCAAGAGGTATCAAAAACCTATTCCAGTGGAGGGAAAGATGGGAGAGCAGGTGACAAGTATCACTTGAATTTATTCTCATCAGTATCGGCTCAAAGAGGGAATGATATACACAATCAGTTGAATATAGAAATCAATCTTACCTGACAAGAAAGTAAGAGGGGGAAGAGATGAAGGAAGGAGGAATGACAACTGACAGAGGAAAGGGCAGACCAGGGGAGGTGGTAGAGAGAAGCAAAACACTATTGAAGAGGGAAAGAGTGAAAGGAGAGAGAAGACAAACAAGAGGAAAAATAAGGTGGAGAGAAAAACAAAGTGAGTAATCATAACTGTGAATCAGAGTAGGATGAACTCTCCCATAAAACAGAAGCAGACAGATCAAAAACCAGATTCTTACAATATGTTGTTTACAAGGAACACACTTGAAGGAGAAAGGCACACACATAGAGTAGAGGTAAGGGACTAGAGCAAAATCTATTATGCTTCAGCTGAAGTAAAAAAAAAAAAACAAACGAACAAGGGTAACAATCCTGATCTCAAAAAAAAAGAAAAAGAAAAAATAGACCTAATTAAAAGAGATAGGGAAGGAAACTACAACTTGTTAAAAGGTGCCATAGACAATGACATAATAGGAATACTAAACATATATGCACCAAGTGGTATAGTACTCAAATTATTAAAGAAGAATTTAAGTCAGCTACAGATTTATGACCAAAAGAGAGATAGAGAGCATTACAATGCTCTCTTTAATGTGAGTAGATAATTTTGTAAAACAAATAATTTTGATTATATTAAATTAAAAAGCTTTTGCACAAACAAAATCAAATTTATACAAACACAAGTCATTCCCCAATTGATAAGTGGTCAAAGGATATGAACGGGCAGTTTTCAAAGGAAGAACTCAAAACTTTCTATATACATATGAAAAAGTACTTTAAATCACTTTTGGTCAGAGAAATGCAAATTGAAGCAACTCTGAGATACCTATCAGACTGACTAATATGACGTATAAGGAAAATGATGAATGTTGAAGAGGATGTCAGAAAATTGGGACACTAATGCACTATTGTGAATTGATCCAACTGTTCTGGAGAGGAATTGGAAACTATGCCAAAAGTGTAACCATAAAATCCATACCCTTTGATCCAACAATCCCTTCCTAGGTCCATATCCCAAAGAGATCATAAAAAGGGAAAGGACCTACAGGTGCAAAAAAATATTTATAAGAACCCTTTCCATGGTGATGAAATATTGGAAATTGGGGAATGACTGAACAAGCTATGGAATATGAATGCAATGGAATACTACCGTGCAATGAGAAATGATGAACAAACAGATTTCAGAAAAAAACTTGAAAAGACTTGTACAAACTGATGCGAAGTGAAATAATCAGAACCAGAAACATATGGTACACAGTATCAGCAACATTGTGTGATAATCAACTATGAGGAACTCAGCTCTTCTCAGCAACACAATGATCCAAGAGAAGTACAGAGGCCTCACAAAAGAAAATGCTACCCACATCCAGATAAATAACTTATGGACTCTGAGGGCAGATGGAAACACAGTTTTTTACTTTATTCTTCTTAGTTTTTTTCTCCTTTTGATCTGTTTCTTCTTTTACAATTGTTGCTAATATGGAAATATCGTTTGCATGATAGCACATATATAACCTGTATTAAGTTGCCCATCATTTTAGGAAAGTAGGGAGGGAGGGAGAAAAATTTGGAACTCAAAATCTCGTAAAAATGAATGTTAAAAATTTGTCTTGACATGTAATTGTGAAAAAAGTAACATTAAAAAAATTTTTAAATAATTATGGAACACTTTATACAAGAAAATGAACTCTAATACAAAAATCAATTCGTGTAAAAGTTGCCAGTTTCCCTTTAAGTGGAACAAAAGTTTTAAGGATGGTATATAGAAATATATTGGATATTCAATTTAAAAAAAATTATAGGAACAAAAGGTCAAGAATGGTGCTGCTTAGAAAAGAGAGGTCAGTCAGTGGAACAGATTAAGTTCACAACATACACAAATAAGAGAACACAATTGCATGGGGCTAAATAAAATCAAAGACCCTGTTTACTAGGAAAAAGACTCATTATTTGACAAAACTTAAAAGTAATATTTTACTTTCAGAAAAGTTACTTCTCAGGTAGTAAGAAAACTTAGAAGCTCAGAAAATTTATTCTGAGTATGGATATGTCACCCTGTATACCAAGATAAACTCCAAGTGAATACATGATTGTGACATAAAAGGTGATATCATAAGCAATTTAGAGAAGCAAGGAAGAAATTACCTTTCACATTTATGGATAGGGAAAACGTTCATGATTAAACAAGTGATAGAGCTGCATACAAATGGATATCTGATTGCATAAAATATGAAAGTTTTATATAAATAAATTAGTGAAAATTAGAAAGGAATTAGGTAACTGAGAAAAACACTTGGAGCAAGTTTCTCTGATAAAGTTGAAAATATATAAGGAAGTGACTCAAATGCATAAAACTAAAAGTCATTCCCAAATAGACAAATAATAAGAATATATACACAGACAGTTTTCAAGGGAAAAATATCCAAGTTATTAACAATCTTATAAAATGTTCTTTATCACTAATAATTAGGAGAAATACAAATTGAAGCTACTTTGAAGTTCTACTTCTCACCTCTCAGACTGGCAAACCCGACCAAAGGGGAAATCACTAATATTAGAGGGCTTGAGGAGAAATAGGCACACTAGTGTACTGTCAGTAAAAATGTAAATTTGTCCAGCCATTCTAGAAAGCAGAACTATATGGGAACTATATCCAGAAAGTTACCAAATTGTGCATGCCCTTTGACCCAACTATAACACTACAAGGTCTGTATATCCCAAACGAAATCAAAGAAAGAAGAAAAGGATCTACATGTATAAAAATGTCTTTAGTAACTCTTTTCAGATCAATAAAAAAATGGAAATTAAAGGAGAGTCTATTCTCCAGTTGGGGAATGGCTAAATAATTAAGGCATATGAATGAAATGGAATATTATTGTGTCATAAGACATGGTGAAATGGGCAATTTCAGAGGAATCTGAGAAGATCTTTATGAACTGATGTAGAGCAAGGCAAGCAGAACTTGGAGAACAATTTATAGAATTATAACATCATAAAGAAAAACAAGTCTGAAAGACTTTAAAACTTTGATTAACAGAATGATAAACCATGAGTCCAAAAGAAAGAAGAAGAAACATGCCAGCCTCCTAACTGAGAGATGAGAAGCTTAACATGTTTCCAACATGAACAACATGAGAATTTGTTTTACTGGAGTATTCATATTGAAGAGTTTGTTTTTTAGGTTTATGTGTTTTCCTAAATTGCTTAATGATGGACTAATGGGAGGGACAGATGAATTAAAAATATTTGCCACTTAACTTTTTTAATAAATGAACTTACTAAAGGAAGAAAGGAAAAGGAAGGAAGAAAAAAAGAAAAAAAAGAAAAAAGAAATACAAAGAAAAAAATAGAGAGAAAAAAGAAAGAGAAAGAAAAGGTAACTAGCAAATAGTTCTTGTATTCCATGGCATTCTTATGGTTTCAGAACAAGGAAGGACCCCAATACATTGGTGGGATACCCCATGGTGAACTTGTGATGGGTCATAGATAACAGTCCTAAAAGATGGATAGGTTTGGACAGATTGTGATCCTTATTGCAGGAAATCGAAATCAATGAGATCACAGATTCATTTGAATATTTGATTGAGTCAAGTTCCTACCAATGAGAGCTGTCCAAATGTGAAATACACTACCTCATAAAATACCTATCACTGAAGGTCCTCAAAAAAATTAGAAGAGTACTTGTCAGTATTGTCAGGAGAATTCCTGCTTCAGAAATGGATTGGGCTAGATGGACTCTTAGATTCAGTGATGCCAACTTGGTGTAACTAGAATAGTTTTGTGATAAGCTTGATATCATTTTGACATGCCCTGTTTTATAAATGTACTTCCTCCCTCTCCCCTATCCCTGGCAATGCTGTACCTGATTGCAAAAAGTTTCTAAGCATCAAAATCTCACTGAGGGCAAAAGACAAGTCATAATAGGTAAATATTGGGATGTGAGGCCTTATTTTTGGGTCCAGGGATGTTTGGTACAGCAACAACTTATTTTATTCCATTTTTTTCAGATAATCTTGCCAGGCAAGTAAGATTTGATAGGATTAAAAGATCCTACAGTCTGTGAAATTATGACCTCTCCATTTTGCATAAAGCTAATCAGCACAGTTCTTTTCTGAGCTAAAACTTGCCCCTTGATTACCAGATGATGTATGACTGTTTGTGATGAAGATAATGTTCCAAAAGGGAGCTTGCTAAAATCCTCCAAAAACTCCTATTATCCAAGACCTTTGGCTGAACTTCAACCCTCCACTGAGGAGTAAAAAAAGACTCATGTTAGAGTCACCAAAGTCATTCCACCTCATTCTAAACTCAAGATTTTTAGATGCCCATTAACCAGAAATAATTAACTGAGATAAAGGAAGCTATCAAGCTCTTGCTGTAAGGAATTAATAAAAGCTTTTTTGCAGTGCCTGTACTCAATATTCGGTGCACTCTAGTGTCTGGGGGGAAAAGACTAGGTGACCATCTATTATTAAGTCTTTAGTAGCTTTTGGCTTGTCTTCCAACATATGTTTCCCTATGTTGGTCAGTTGTAACCTATGGGCTGTAAAATAAAGACAGAAGGCTTAACAAATGATTGGCAAATTTCCCAAACTTTAGTCAGTCTCAAGTAGCATGAGAAATGAGGATGCAGTGAGGGCAACAACTGAGGGAAACCAATTTTGTTTGAGTGTCCTTATTCCAGTTTGGCTGAATGCTTCTTGAACTCCCCCTGCAGTGAAGGGCAAGGGGTCAGGATATAGTTCCAAAACACAACAAAATTCCATTTTCACAATATTACTAGGTACACACTTTAGTTTTACCATGTAGGCTGCAGCTAATATAGAAGAGCCAGTATGTAATTGTTCTCTCACTGAAATTCTCCCATATAATTCCATGAAGGAGCAACCTAACTAAATTTCTCATTTCTTTTTTTTAATGAGAAGGATGAAAGTCTTTTTTATTGAATTTTTAGCAAATAAAAAGTGTAGTCTCTGTTTTCTCTTCTTTTCTGTTTAGGACTGGTCAGATCCTGGCACTGCCTGTGCCATGGTCTAGGTTTGATCCTCCTAGAGTCTAAGGAGTCATTGGGCTCCATCTTGTTAGTCTCAATGTAATGTCTGTTATGGATAGTCCCCTCCACACTTGAAGGCCTAGCGGGCATTAGAAACTGCATAACTTCTGCATAGTACCCTTTGTTACTGCAAAATGCTCCCATTTCCCCCTAACAACCCAGTTCTAGAAGAGCAAATAGGGACAGATCATTACCTGAAAATGGAGATATTTTGGACCAAGAACAAACAAGAAATTTTACACTGGTGGTTTCAGCATCCATTTCTTCAGAAGTACCCAGAAAACATCATCAGTGGCACTAATATAGAACTAGGCTACCAGAATTACAGAGACGCTGGAAACCTCTAAGTCATTCAGTAAGGGCTTTGAGATTATCATGTCAGAGGCAAATATGGTGGTTCCATTGTCAGAAATGGGAAAGAGACATTGTTATGGGAATTTTTACTGATACTTTCCATTTTCTATTTTTTTTTGTTTTCACACTTCTAGTTTTATCCTTATATATTCTTAGGCTGATAGACATTAATCAACTTTCTAGTCAAGATTTTTTAAAATTTTATCCCCTTTTCCCACTGTTTCTTGATGTTTCATGAGGACATAAGCTCATAGATTTAGATCTAGAAGGGTTATTACAGGTCACCTGGTCTAACCTCATAATTTTTTTGGTTTAGGAAACTGAGGCACAGAGAGGTTAAATGATTCTCCAAAGTCATATAGGTAGACAATGAAAGATGTGCAATAAAAGCCCAAGTTTTTTTATTTCACCATTGCATTACCCCTCAGTCCTCCAGTTCTCTCCACTAAAGTCCTTTGCACTATTCAATGACTCAATATCAGCAATAGAAATTGTTTAGTTGATAGAAGTAGCATAAATGAAGATAAAATGAATTACTACTGTGCTGTGAGAAATGATGAACTGGATGATTTTAGAAAAACATAGATAGACTTGCATGAAATAATGCAGAAATAAGCAGAACCAAGAAGATAATATATATAGTAACAGTGATATTATTCTTAAAACTATGAACAAGTTATGCTGAATATTATAAATAGTCAAATCAACAAAAAGGACCGAGGAAGGAAGATGTTTTCCACCCCCAGAGAAAGAACTGATAAATAGAAGGATGCATAATATGGTTTTACATATGTATACATACACATACACGTGTGTGTGTGTGTGTGTGTGCGTGTGTGAAATAGTAACTTTCTCTAGAGTGAAGTGGGGAGAGAGGGAGAAAACGTTTGATATCTAACGTTTGATATTTTGTTAATATCTAACAAAAAAAATTAAATTTAATTTAAAAATAAAGAAACTGCTTTACTGTCTGCTTTATTGCTCTTATTGACCTCTAGGCTTTTCTATCTTACTTGTAAGTGAAATCTGCTATATGTGTTGTCTCCTCCTGGTGGATCGTGAACTTTTTGAGAGCAAGGACTGAGTCACTTTTCTGTTTGTATACCCAATCATTTAATAATTAATGAATGCCTTTTTACTCTTTTCCTAACTGATAATGTTCATCACATTTCACCATCCTCCTCCGTAAAATTCTACAAAAGAGTTTATATTCCTAACTATTTTTACCCTTGGTTTCAATATATCTCTGACAAGAATATGAAGCACACATTGATTAAGGTGATTTCTATATTCTTGATTTCTTTCTTGTGGACATTGAAATATAGCAGTCAAAGTGCTTTAGAAAATAGTAATTGTCTGTCAATATCTTTCCTTTTAACCATTTCCCAGGTTGTAGCATTAGTAACTTGTTTAAACAGGTCAAGTTGAAATTGCCTCTTTTTATCAATTTTATTCTAATTTTTTTCTCTCACCTATTAAAGGATAAACTGTACTTTTCCGATTCACAAATGACTCTCCTAAAAGAAACCAATCATGATTTGTCTGTTAAAGTATATCCAATTTTTTTGTTATGTCACTTGTAATGTCCAGTGCCTTTCAGCTTTCTTCTTGTAGATAGTGTGTTTGCTGTATAGCCTTTTGCTTCTTTTATATCTTTCTTCTTTAGCTTTCCAACATCATCCTTCTCTATGCCAATCTTTGCATTAAAGACACAAAGCTTTCAAGTATATGTTGATTTAATATAGAAGGTCTCATGAGGTCCTACACAGATTTTCTTCAACCTCATAGGGTCGTTAAGATTATAGATTTAGAGTTGGAAGTGCCCTTAGAAGTCATCAAATCTGACCTCTTCATTTTATAGAAAAAAACCAGTGCTCCAGAGTGGTAAGTAACTTGCCTAGAGTCACACAGTGAGGTAGGATTTGAACCTATCACTTCTGGACTCCAGGAATTCTGTAGCAGATATTTGTGTGTAAGTAACCATTATCATCACGGTGTTTTGTTTGTGTGTTTGGTGAATGCTAATCATGAGCACTGAAATACTAGATCACCAAGTGTCTGATGAAATGATATTTTTTGTTGTCTTTGGACACATGATGAAAACAAACCCTGACAACTCCTTTTTTTTGTCTCTCTAAGGAGAAATAGCCAACAGCCTTTCCAGTTAGCTACAACTTACTTTTGCCTTATGTTTCATTTGTTTCAAGAATGTCAAAATCAATATTTCATTTCCTTTCATTGGTAACACATTTAAGTAAAAACAGATAAGTTAATATTTATAGAGTCTAAAACCATGTGATTCTTAGCATTCTCTTCCTTGTGTTATGCTTTGCCAGTTTTCCTAAATAAATAAATAAATAATTTGAAAAATTCACGAAGCACTAAGGGACCTTTTATATTTTTCTTCATTTTGTGGGTTGACATGGCCAAAGAATCCATGACCAAATGGTAAGTCATTTGGTAACAGTAATGAGTCAGTCTCTCTATACTTACCTAGGCTGGGCTGTGAATAGTAGACATATTGTGTCGCTGGAATTCTATGGAAGGTCCCTAACAGTGAATATTATCAGCTCCATTTTACAAACTAGAATCTTAGACTTAATTGTGGAAGCTAAATTACTAAAATTCAATGTAGGCTAATAGATTTAGAACTACAAAGCAGTAGATCATGGAGTCCAGTGTCCTCTTCTTAGAGATGAGGAAATTGAGCCACAGAGGTAAGATACTCTTCCTTTAAAATATCTTTCTTTAAAATTAAATAGTATTTCATTCATTTACTAAACTTTTTATTGAGGATGTGCTATAACCTTAGCTCTGTGCTAATATTTCCATAATTCTCTGTAAAGGAGTCACTCTACATCATGAGACTTCATGCTTAGCTTCTAAGAAATTTGCTCTTTTTCAGAACTAACAGGAAAATTTTGTTTTGTCTTACTTATAACTATACTTTATGTGGAAATCACTAAATCTGACTTAATACAACTAAACCTGCTAAATCTCAGTATCCTCCTCTCCCCCTTCATTATGGCCCTGAACAGCCAAAAAATACGCTGCCATTATATTTAATGGTAATTAAAAATCATATTTAAGAGTATAGTCAATTTTCCAGGAATGATAGCCTGAGTTTAGGGTATTTGTCCACTTCTCCACATTTCTCTTCTTGCGGTCAATGTTCACCATTTTATTACAGAGGGCAAGACTTGCCAAATTTTCTGAAGAATTGTTGGGTGCCTATCAATTTTGTTTCTGTGTTGTTCAGTCAGATCTGACTCTTAATGACCCCACTTGGAGTTTTCTTGACAAAGACATTGGAGTGGTTTGCTGTTTCCTTCTCCAGTTCATTTTACAGATAAAGAAACTGAGTCAAACAGGGTTAAGTGAATTCTCCAGGGTTATACAACCAGTAAGATCTAAGGTCAGATTTGAACTAATGAAAATGGATCTTCCTGACTTCATGGCCTAGCATTCTATACATTGAACCATTTAACTGCCTCCCAGCATCAGGTACATATGCTGGAATGGTACCTTGTGTTGGAAGAGGCTCCTGTAGTCCCAATTCTCCATTCTCATTGCTATTTCCACTAATGCTTGGTGGGTGGCAGGAAGACATACTGCTTTTCCCACACGAGAAGGAATTTTGGAAGCTTTTGAAAATATGAGGGAAAAAAGAGCTTAGACTTGCTTTGCTTGGCCCCAGAAAAGAGAATGGAGAACAAGAGGGTGGGGGGTGGGGAACTGCAGGGAGGCAGATTTAGACTTCCTCTAAGGAAAAACTGCCTGTCATTTAGAGCCTCCAAAAGTGAATTGTACAGCTTAAAAGTAGTTCTCCTCCTGCCCCACTAGAAGTCTTCAAAGAGAGTCTGGATGACCACTTTTCAGGGACTGTGTAGAGCAGATTCCCCTTTCAGGTAGGATCTGGGCTAGAAGATTTTTTTTTCCTTTCCTCTCTAAGACTGTGACTGAACCCATGATTGTACCACCCACCCCAACCCCCTTTTAGCAACTGAGGAATCCTGCTACAAATAACAGGATGTAGGCTCTTTGGGGGCAGATACTGTTTCATTTTTGTCTATGAATCCTCTACTCCTAACACAGGGCTTGATAGATAATAGGTGCCTGATGTATGTTTGTTCATTGATTGATTCAAATCAAATTTTCTTTTCATTAATTCTTATCTTTAGGGATATTTGAATAGTAGTACTTGCCCAGATTGTTAATTATTTATATTATTTCTTATCTAATCTTGCCCATAGCCTTTGTATTTTAAACGCAGGAAACTTTTAAATTTTATTTTTTTTTTTGAAGTTGTCTATCCTAGGATTTTTCGTACTCCACCATCCCTCACCTCATCACCTCTATCCATATATACTCATTTCTTCTCTGGTACATACTGGGATAGGATAGCATTTGTTTTGGATGAGCAGAAAGAGGTTTCCTCATGTGAAAGATTTGTGTTCCATACCTTTTCCCCAGTAATTTATTTAAGGGATGTGGGGGGTGGGAGAGCTACGTTCTTTATAAGTCTGGCTCTAGAGCTCTTTAGATTTGAAATAACTTTACAGCCCAATTTTGCATCAAAAGATTCTACTTTAAAAAAAAAACATCCAAAATGAAAAGCTGTTAGATTGTTCATGCAATGTACTTTGAGGAACAGCTTTACACAGATGGACGACCATAAAAATGATGGTCTGTTATCTTGTAGCCTGAACTATACTCTCTGAAGCATGAAATATTGATATTAAATCAAGCTGTACCTGGTTCCTCCAGAATGAATCCTTCCAAGTTCTTGACCTCTATGCTAGCACTGTTTCATTTTAGGCAGAATTCCAATGGGGAGGGGGGAGATGCCTGGGATCCACAGAGAGAGACAAATTGAGAGTGACATTGTGCCTTTGAACTGGCCTGTTTGAATATTTTTATTGAATTTAGGAGTGCCAGAAAGTAGTTAAAGTTAAGTGTAATGACGCCCTCTCACAAACGCACGTTTATTTAGTATACACAGTTTCCGCCATTCTACAATGCCATTTCTAGGTGAGTAAAGATAGCAAAAAATACTTCTGAGGTAAGAATGAAGTATATGTAGTAAAATAAATTTTGGGACTATTGTCTCTTTTAAATTGTAATCTGAATATCATTATTTATGAATATGGTAGGCACATATTTGAGGCAGCTAGGTGGCACAGTGGATAGGAAGCCGGGCCTGAAGTCAGAAGATCTGAGTTTGAATTTGTCCTTAGACACTATCTGTATGATGCTGGGCAAGTCACTTAACTCTCAGTTCCACATTTGTAAAATGAGTTGGAAAAGGAAATGGCAAACTATTTCAGTATCTTTGCCAAGAAAATGCCAAAAAGGATCACAAGGAGTCAGACATGACTGGAATGACTGAACAACAAGCACATTGCAGCATGTTTCAAAAGGCAATGTAGCATAATGGAAGATTAATAACCTTGTAACAAGGATGGTGGCATTGCGGGACAGTGGAAAGAGTGCTGGATTTGAAGTCAGAGGGCCTGACTTCAACCAAAAATCTTGACTCTAACCCTTATTACCATCAGTACCTCTAAAGATTTCAGTTTTCTTATCTATAAAACAAGGAGGTTAGACAGCAATTATCAATTGGCAAACTATGGTCAGAGGGTCAAATCTAGCCCACTACCTATTTTCATAAGCCCTGGGAACTAAGAATGGTTTGGCCATACAAAAATAGACCAAGGGTCAAATTTAACCCATTGGCCATGGCTTGGTGATCCTCGGTATTGATGATCCTTGATAGCCTTTGAATCTTTTAATAGACCTGGGTTCAAATCTCAGCCTCAAGATGAGCTGCATAACCTTGGGCAGGTTAATGTCTTAGTTAAGCATCAATTTTCTTATATGTAAAATGTGGTTAATAATATTCACATGACCTACCTCACAGGGTCATAGTGATGAAAGAGCTGTATCAACCTTAAAATGATAAGAAAATGGGAGTTCCTTAATCCAGAGAGCAATTTGGAACTATGCCCAAAGGGCTATAAAGTTGTTCATACCCTTTGATCCAACAAAGTAATTTCTAGGTCTGTATCCCAAAAAGATCATAAAAATGAGTAAAGAATCCACATGTGCAAAAATATTTATAGCAGCTCTTTTTGTTGTGGCCAAAACTGGAAATTAAGGGAATGACCAATAATTGGGGAATGAGTGAACAAGTTGTGGTATATGAATGGAATGGAATACTATTGTGCCGTGAGAAATGATGGGCAGGCAGACTTCAGAAAAATCTGGGAAGACTTACCTGAACTGATTCTGAGGGAAGTGAGCAGAACCAGGAGAACTTTGCACATAGTAACAACAACCTTGAACAATGGCGGACTTTGATAGACTTAGTTCTTCTCAGCAATGCAAGGATCTAAGACAACAATAAGAGATTCATGACGGAGGGTGATATCTACACCCAGAGACAGAACTGTGAGGCCTGAGTGCAGATGGAAGTATACTATTTGCTCTCTTTTTTTGTTTTGTTTTTTATCTTCTTTCTCATGGTTCCCCACTTTGGTTCTGGTTCTTCTTTACAACATGGCTAGTGTGAAAATATGTTTAATATGAATGTATAGGCAGAGCCTATATCAGATTGCATGCTGTCTTGTGGAAAGGGGAAGGAAGGGAGGAGGAGAAAATTTGGAACCCCAAATCCTATGGAAATAAATGTTGAAAACTAAAATTAATTTTAAAAAAAGAAAATGAGAATTCTTATTGTCACTTGTACATATTTTGCTAGAATTGTGCCTATGAGATGAAAGTTATAAAGTAGATAGAATACCAGTAATCCTTTCCAGAAAAATAAAGGATGATATAACTTTAAATCCTGGACTTAAAGTCAGGAAGAACTGAATTTGAATCTTCCCTCAGACTAAGACTAGGTAGTGACACTTGACCAATCACTAAACCTCTCTTAACTTCAGTTTCCTCATCTGAAAAATGAGAATGATAATAGGCCCTGCCTCTCACAACTGTTAGAGAACCGTATGAGACAATTTATGTAAAGTACTTTGAAAACAAACCTGAAAGAACTATGTAAATATTAGCTGGCTTTATTATCTTAGGTGACCTGGAAATCTAGCCTTATGATAGATACATGAGTTTAAGGGCTACTTGATATTATTTCTTGTCTGGGTTTCTCAATCATTCCTGGTGACCATAACTAGGTCATCCACTTAACCCCCGCCTACTCTGTGTCTATGTGTATTTTCCAAAATCTCAGTCTGGTTAGTTAGTCTATTTGATTAAGTCTTGGAATCCTAGATCACAGTTCAAAGGGTCTCAGAGACCATCTAGTTTAACCCTCCCTGCCGATGCCATTGGTTCTCTTTCAGGACAACAATCTTCATTTCACAAATAAGGAAATTCAGGCTCAGGGAGGTTAATTAGGCAAGGTAGCATAAGTTGTCTGTTTCAGAGGTGGGCTTGGAACCTAGAACTTCTGACTTCATAGCCAGTGCTCTTTCTCTTATGCCACAAAGCCATGATAGTGAGTTGGCTTCCATGGAGGTTGTACCATGTAGGATTGTGATTTGCTTTATTTCATGCACTACCATCTCATAAATATTTTCTAGTGATCACAAGGTGCAGGTGCAAACCCATGTGGACAATGTGTTTTGAGAGCAGTTCAATACAATGAACTTTGGATTTGAAGATGATAGGCTACTACTTTCTATTCACTGAACTAGGCCAAGTACAAATGTTAGTCCTTAATAAATACAAATGTTAATCCTTAACGTAAGTATAGACATAGCTCAAGAAACAGAGGGGAGCTCTGCATGGGGATAGGGAATGAGTTAGTTATTAAGTATGAAATCTGGAATATTAATCATAAAATTAGCTTCAGCATCTGTAATTGGTGGCTACTATTCTATCCAATGGATCATATGTACACTTGTCATTTCAAATTATTTTTAGTGGGCTTGATCCTATCACAGAATAATTACTCCCTGGGAGTGCATTGCTCACCTTTTGGAGGTTAACACGTTTTCGACTCCAGGTGTATCATTTAAGGTAAGAATTTACTAATTGGCTCCCATATGGCCTGACCACATAACAGGTATACTACTTTAATTTTCCAAGGGTAATTTTCCATGGCAAAGTTTTATTTAGCAAAAGTTCATGCCTACTTTTATAACTCTATTTCAAAAAACAGTTACCCTAGCCATCATTCTACTTTTTAAATTGTTCCTGGAGTTTAAAGTTTATTTTAAATGATGGAATCAATTAAAAGCTCAACTTACGACAATGTAGTCTCTCTTATTGACATTTTATACATTGTCTCCAACGGTTGTCTTTGTTGATAGTAATTTGAAGAAATAGATCACCAATGCTCTCATTAGAGAAGAACTTCACAGCCAACCAAAAAGTGATTGCCATTTACCAGGTACCATATTCATGGACAGAAAGAGGAAATGGGTAGTTTTTCTTAAGAATAATTCTGGGAAGAATTCAAACTCTGAATTTATACTCTAGTCTATTCAATGTGTTTTTATTCTAGGAGGTCTGTTTGGAAGAGCTTTGGCATTTAAGTGGTTCAGTACAGAGCGTGTTGGGCCTGGATTCAGGAACATCTGATTTCAGATCTGACTCTGGCACTTCCTAACTGTGTGATCCTGGGTGAGTCCCTTATCCTCTTTTTTCCTCAGTTTTCTCAACTGCAAAGTGGGGCTAACAATAGCACCTCTCTGACAGGGTTGTCATGAGGATCAAATGAGATAATAATTAGAAGGGTTTTAGCACAGTGTCTGGCAAATACTGGAACTTAGTAAATGCTTAATAAATACTTCTACCCCCTTGGAAGAGCACTAGATTTGGAGTCAAATGCTCTGGCATTCAAATACAGACTCTGCTACTTACTATTCTTGTGCCCTTTGGCAAATCATTTCTCCTCTCTGGGTCTCAGTTTCCTCATCTATAAAATGGAAAAATATTATGTACACTACTCATATCATCTGTGTATCTGTGTTCATCCTTCACTGCTGAAGAAGACCATACCATCAGAGAAATGATGACGTGACTTGCACTTGACTTTGTTTTGAGTGAGGGAGGGTTGTGCAGGTCACCAGTCTCACTTCTCCTCCAAAGCCATCTGAATCCAATGACCAGATATTCAACAGGATGAGGCAACTGAGGTTAAGTGACTTGCCCAAGGTCACACAGCTAGTGAGTGCCAAGTGTCTGAGGTGAGATTTGAACTCAGGTCCTCCTCATTTCTGCACTGGTGCTCTATCCACTGCACCACCTAGCTGCCACACTCATATCATAGAATTATTATGAAGATAAAAATGTTTGTACCATAAATATACACTTTTAAAAAAAGTACTTACTGTATGTAGGGCACTGGGTGGAGGAATGTGAAAGAAAGAGACATTACTGTTAAGCACATTACCATTTAAGTGAAGGAACTAAAAATTGTGCAAAACAATTTATCAGTACTAAATAAGTCAAATACAAGACTGAATTTAAAGATGCTAAAGGAAACTAGAATTTAAAAAATTTTGCAGAATCAGATGTTAATAAGAATTAAAGAGTAGTTCATTGTTTAGATGAAATTCAAATGCTCCTATTTTAATATTGAGCACTGTAATGAAGATGGCAATGCATCAATGCTATAATCTGCTTTGATTTCTAGAAAGCATAAGAATTATCCAACAGTATAATGGAGAAGCCAGGTCACAACTTTTTTCATACTAGTAACCGGTATATTTGGTAAGTCAATGAAGATGTAATAAATATGACTTGACAGGTGTACCGATAGGAAATCTAATTAATTATTCCTTCTTTTCATTTAAGTCCTAAACAATGTTTGAAAATGCTTTCACTGAGAAAGGGAGGAAAGTGAAAAACTATAGGAGAGTGACCATCTCCTTGTCATGTTTATTGTTCTTAAGTGAGAAGATTTTTAGCCCCTGATCTTCCTGCCTTGGTATGCCCCTTTCTGAGATAAATGAGAAAAGGATTTTCAGGAAATGGACTATGAAGAATGACTAAAGGAAGCAATATGTGGGTCCTCAAAAGACAAAGTCATGTTATAGAGAAGATACAATTCTTGCATAAGACTTCTAAAGGAATGTTATAGTGTGGAAAGTAAAGGCTAAGCGGCTCTAGTAAGAGTTTAAACTTTCAGATTAAAAAAAGTGAACCACTCCACTGAACTACTAAGAGAAACTTAGGGGTTGAAGAGCATGGGAGGATGGAGGAGTTAGGTATTCAAGATATACATTTAGCAAATGGTATAGTTTCTCCCCCCCGCAAAAATGATGAACCATTAATTGTTACTACTCTGAGATTCCTAAAAGTATAACACATAAGAATAACATATAAGATTGTTACAAAATCTGTAACATACTTGAGCACCACTTGAAACAGTTACATTGAAATTGATCTGAATTGTATAGTCAAGATCAAATTCCAAATTTCCTTCAAGGTTCTTTTCACGTGGACCTCGTAAGAGAACACTTTCACTTTCATCATCAACCTAATCCTTAGTCCTCTATCTAATATTTATTTGGGGTTTATTTTATCACGCCCTTCCCCTGCTCAGTAGAATCTAAGTTTTTGAGGGCAAGTACTGTTTCTCATTTAGTCTCCATATCTCTAGTACTTACTACAATGCCATGTACACAGTAAGCACTTAATAAATACTAATTAGATTTCATTAGAGCCTTGTAGGAAGAGTGAGGAAGACTGAGCTGTAGTCTTAAATTTCCCCTTAAGTAGCAGTAACATCCCGGGCAACTTGCTTAACTCTTCCAGCTGGATCACTAATCTGTGAGGCTTCTTCTAACTCTGTGAGCATCAGGAAGGTAGTGATGCCTTCTTCCATCTATTCTATAGAGCTTCAAAGGGAAAGTATTTGTGTTAAGTCTAATGAAAACGCATCCTCTTTTTCTTTGTTTTAAATGACATAAACCATAGTAATATAGGGTGTCCAAAAAGTCTTAATGCAATTTTAAGTTTTAATCACTTAAGTGAGTATTAGGGCTTAAAATGGATCAGTGACCCTGGGTTAGACTCCCAGACTTTCAACAAGTCATTTCCCTATCATGGGCCTCAGTTTCCTCATCTGTAAAATAAGGAGGCCAAGCCAGATAACCTTTCATAGTCCCTTCCAGCTCTTAAGCCATAATCCTGTGACCTAATAAGTCATAGGAAGATTGTCAGTCTTCATTGGTGGGGGGTTTCTATCAAGACTCACCACACTGATGAAAGCATAAATCCTTTCTCCAAGTCTTTAAATAATGTTTCCTTGATCATCAATACTTTGGTAATTCAGGTGCCAAAGACAAATTAGTTGGAAAATCTGGACAAAGGCCAGCTCACTCCTCTCTGTAGGTTTTCCCCAAAGAAGGGGCTTCTTTCTAAATGCAGGAATTAATTTGGGTAATTACTTTTTGCCCATTCTTTCTTATATTTGGAATATAAGGAATATTCAGGAATAAAACATAAAAAGGCTAAATATCACTAGATGATTCTGTGGTCCCCTTAGACCCTGAATCCATCTGTTTTCTTTAGGGTCCTCTCTGGATTTCTCCTCTCCCTCTCATAGACATCATCGGGTTTAAAGCATGGCGCACTGGAACACTGCGGGCTCCAGCTGCTGGCTTCCTATTCCTCTCTACTCAAGGCTCACACAGATCAACTGTGCATAACTGTTGGAGGACTGGGCTGCATCAGGAGGGTGCACTTGAGTGATGGGTGGGCCAGCGGTGTGTGGCAGATTTGCCACACATGAGAGCTCTGGAGGGAAAATCCTGCTGAAGGGAGGTTTCGAAAGGCTTCAGAAAAGACAGCACATGCATTTCTGGATTCATAAATTGTCACACTGAGCCGATGATCTCATTTTAGTGATATTTGTTATTGAAAGGACTGTGGATAACAACTTGTCTTATAATGGTTTCATGATGTCCTGGTAAACAATGTCAAATTTGTCCAGATCTCCGATGTTTTAAGCTAACTTAAATTTTTACCCCCCAAAAAGTCCTCAGGGTACTTTGTTTGAAAAGCAAAATATAAGAAATGCAAAAGAAGCACTTGAAAAAGAAACCTAAATGGTTGTACACAATGAAAAGGATTTTTTCTTTTTCTGTTTGTTGTTGTTGTTGTTGTGTGTTGTGAACTACATCCCAGTGTATGTGAGGTTATTTTTATTTTGTGTGTGCTGCAGTGCTCAACATTTTAATCGCCACTTCCTCAGTAAAACCATTGGAAATCGTCCATCTTGCCATTAGCACTTGCAAAATAACTGTTAACAATATGCTATCCAGACACAGAAACTTTATAATTAATGTTGGAATAGGCTTCAAAGTCTAGTGACTAAAATATATCCTATAAAAATTACTGGACTTCATTCAATGCTGTTCTGCTGTTTTAATGTTCAATAAATGTGTTGAGGGGGAGATATTTGGCAACATCAGTTAGTCACTCTGGCAAGGAGATGAGAGATGCTGGAGGGTTGGTTTGCTGTTGCATGGCAAATACACCAAATACTTGCTAGGCTTCAGTGTAGTCTCTGAAAAGTCAAAGAGATCTGGCTAAATGCAACTCCCCAATGTGTTTCTGTATAGTCATTCAAAGACTCCATTCCCACCTTGTCAGTGTTTGAGGGGCTGGGGCAGGCTCCATTTAAGCAATAAAAACTACAGGCCATGTATATATATCTGGGTGATTATAGCATAACTCAGATTGTGTTGTTAAGTCAGGAGGCTGGAGGCCAAGTGTCTTAACTTCATGAGAAGTGCAATATTGGCGTTGAAATACACTGCCTGAAGTGTCTTACTGCTGTCATGAAATGGAATTTCTACAGTACATTAAAAAATGGGAAACACTTAGGCCAGTGGATTTAAAATAGCCCTGAGTATGACATCACTGACAGCTAATCACAACTCTAATTGCAACCAGAGTTCTGAGGCTATTATATAAAATGTCTTAGCAGACACAACTGAGAATCTGAGGAAGAACAAACACTATGTCATGGAATGAGTCTTCAGTAGCAAGGACACTGTGGCAATAATGGCAAGGATGGGGGGTATTTCAGGAGACTTCATGTAATCCCATCATCAGCAAGGACTCTAAGATTGTGTTCCTACTATGTGAAAATGAGCCCACAAAGACCACAGACTTCTTCTTAGATGAGAGGTAGAGACTATGGATTTGGAATGTGGCATACTTGTCAGAAGCAGTTGCCATCTTGGATTATAGGAACAAAAAATCATAGATCTCAAGCTAGATGAGATCTCAGAATCTTTTTAGTCCAGACCCCCCACCCTATTTTACCGAGAAGAGACTGAGGATCAAGTAACATGGATCCTTTGACTCAAAACTCAGTTCTCTTTCCCTTGCAGCTTGCTGTCTCCTCAGCTTTTCTTAATTCCTTTTGCATGTTTCAATTGCATTTCAAAGGAAGAGACACAGAAGAGAAAGGGTTAAAGGGAGATAACTCATGAAAAGGTAAAAGGCAATAATAAAATTTAGAGAGGAAATATGGTAAAGTAGAAAGTGTGCTTTATTCGGAGTTAAGGAACCTGAATTTAAATCCTATCACAACTACTTACTACCTATGTGGCCTTGAAATAGCCAACGTCTCTGGGTCTCAGTTTCCTTGTCTATAAAATGAAAGGGTAGGACTAAATTGGAGGCATCAAACACAAATAGATATGGATCTTTGTAAGAGTTGAATGTTGGATTAAAAAAGAATTAATATTACCTGTGTTTTACTGTACTTTTATTTATTTTCTTAAACATTTCCTAATTGCATTTTAATCTGGTTTAACTTTACTGGAGAATTTTGGGGACCATAGGTCCCCTCAAGTTTGGCACTTCTAGACTAGATGACACCTAACATTGCCTGAAATCTATATGCCTCTGAACTTTAAATTTTAAAAAAGGACAATGCAACAGATTCTCTGGGAAAGTCACCTATGATACCTTCATTCCCACCAGGATTCATCCATCTGTCTTTTAAAAAAAATTGAGACCAACCCCCATACATGAACAAATGAAATCCAGCTCAGATACCCTACAGGAGATGAAAGAGTATAATGAACTGTGAGGACTGTGGTGGGTCATATGTTGCTTCTGATCCAAGCACGAAATTTCCAGTGATATTGATTCTACATAACCCAGAAGGACTGGAGTATGCGTGTAATCATAAGGACTCCATTCAAATGTTACATCTGAATCCACCTAACACCACAAAGTGGAACATGCATTTCAAGGTCCGTTTAAGCAGCCACTATAAAATGTTGGCCATACTAAAAACACACATGGAGGAGGAGGTCTGTTAAGAAGGTTGCCATAACAAAGTGCATAGCACAAGAAGTAGGACAAAGAGGGGTTGTCACGGAAGCCAGAGATTGTAGGTCTAGTGTTTAGTCTTCCTCATGATTTTACTACTGAGTTTGGACAAGTCCCATGTACACTTTCATTTTCCCTATTTCACTTGCCTCATTGCTCTGTAAATCAATACTGTCCTTAGACTTCTCTGTGACTTTGGTGGCTGTGGTAGCTCTACACTACTAATGTAAATCCCAGCTCTCTTGTGACTTGGTAGACAGTTTTTGAAAGGTATTGCGGATAAAATAATTCAATGCTATGGGGCCCACCATTGGTACTATACCTTTCAATCCATACATCAATCAATGGACCTTTATTAAGTACCTACTCTCTTCCAGATATTATGCTAGGCAATGAGGATAAACAGGTAGAAAATGAAATAATCCCTACTCTCAAGGAACTTCTATTTTCTCAAGGGAGGTGAATGTACCTATTTAAGGAAAGGAGGAATAAATATTTACTGGATGAGCATACATAAATACAAGGGAGTTAAGGGTGGAAGGCACTAGCAATGGGGGTATCAGGAAAGGCAGAAAGTAGAAGGTGGTGCATGGGCAGGAGAGGGATTCTATGAGACAGAGGTGAGGAGGAAGGGTATTCTAGATATGGAGAATGACTAGTACAAAGACATAGAAATATATGTAAAACACAGAGAGACCCAATTTGTCTTCATCATAACATGTGGGAAGGGGAGCAAATGCTATAAGCCTGGAAGGATAAAAGAGCGATGGCTTGTAAAAAAGCTTTAAAATCTAACAAAGGAGTTCATGCTTGATCCTAGAGGCAATAGGAAGCTGCCCAATCTTACTGAGTAGAGAAGTAAAGTTTATTTGAATAGATAAATCATTTCCAGGCTTAAGAAAATTCACTTTGGCCACTCTTTAGAGGATGAATTTGAGAAGAGTAACTTAAGGTAGGAAGACCATTGTAAAGGCTATTATAATGATGTAGATGAGAAATGATAAAGAAATTAACTGTGTGAGTAGAGAAAAGAGGTATTGTGGTGATAGGAATGGCAAGATTTGGCAACTGATGTGGAGGGAGGAAGAGTAAGAGGTTGAAAATAATGCTCAGGTTATGAATCCTTGTGAAATGCAGTGATAGTAAGAGAAATTCCCTCTTGTCTCTTCCTACAAGGTAACCGAAAATAATGCAATTAGATGTAAAATGTAAAGAAAACCAAAGTCCTTAACATCATATACTGACAATTACAAAATGGATTTGAGCCATAGGCAACTTTACTAACAGTTTTTTAAACATGCTTATTTATGTATGTATTTATCCTTAACACACTTTTCTTTTTAAATTTTTAGTTCCAAAATTTCTCCCCGACCCAGAAAAAGAAAGCAAATTATGTCAATTATGTATATGAAATCATGCAAAACATATATCCATAGTAACCATATTACAAGGGGAAGGAAAGGAAATGAAGAAAGGAAGGAAGGAAGGGAAAAGGAAAGGAAGGAAGGAAGGAAGGA
>CM053770.1:363399413-363449577 GCA_028658325.1 Potorous gilbertii | reverse complement strand
CAGTTCACAACTCTACCAATAATTTATTAGTGTGCCAATTTTCTTTCAACCCCTTCAGTATTTATCATTTCTGGTAAATGTGAGGTGGTACCTCAGAAAGGTTTTAATTTGAATTTCTCTATTCAATAATTAATGAAGGCATTTTTTCATGTGACTGTTGATAGCTTTTTTTTTCTTCTTCAGAAAACTACATGCTCATATCTTTTGACCAGTTGGAGAATGGCTATTATTTTTACAAATTTGATTTAGTTTACTATATATTTGAGAAATGAGGACTTTACCAGAGAAACTTGCTGAATTTTTTAATATTGCTTCATTGTCTATAACACCTTTTAATTTTTATCAAAATGGTTTCCCTAATTATTTCTTTTAATTGGGTCATTTTTTGCTTTTGCTTTGTCTGAGATCATGATTGCTACCTCAGGCCTTTTTTGTTTTAGGTAAAGCATAATAGATTCTGCTTCAGTCACTCATTCTAACTTTGTGTGTGTACGTTTCTTTTTCAAGTGTGTGTCTTGTATGGAATATATTGTTGAATTTTGGTTTCTTACCCATTTTGCTATCTGCTTCCATTTTATGGGTGAGATCATTCCCTTCACATTCACAGCTATGCTTACTGTGTGTTTCCCTCCATCATATTTTCTTCTGCTTATTCTTCTCTCTCTTTTTATCCTGATCTTTCTCATAAATCTATTTTGCTTCTAACAACTGCCTACATTTTATCACTCCGCCTATTTCTTTTATCTTCTTCCCTTCCTATTTCCCTATTGGGTAAGATAGATTTCTATACCCAACTGAGTTTGTATATATATAACATGCATACATATACACATATACATGTGTGTATGTTCTTCACTCTTTGAACAAATTCTGATGAGAATGAGCTTTAAACATTGCCCACCCACCCCCATTTTCTCCTCCATTATAAAAAATTTTCCTTGTACGTCTCTTTCATATAAGAAACTCTCTGTTCTACCTGTCCCATTTCCTTTCTCCCAGTGCATCTCTTGCTTATCCTTTCATTATTTTGAGAACATCCCAACATAATCAGCTCATATTCATTCCCTGTGTGTTATCTCATCTTACTTTGTTTCACAGTTTCCATTTTATCTAAACTGATCTTTCTCCATCCTCCCTCCATCTTTTTCCTACCCTCTCCTCTATCATGACTTTGCTCACACCAATCCCCATACCTGAAGTGGACTCCTCCACTCCACACCATCTTCAACATATCTCTATCCATTGAATCCCTATGTTCCTTCAAGGTCCACTGCCTCCATTAATCTTTCTGTAACATAACTCCAGACACATATCATTTCTTCCTCAAATTTTTCAGATCATGTCACCCTATTTTTCCCTCCCTTGTTTCAATTATTTGTAAATTCATCCTCTTTTGTTAGATTTTAAAGTCCTTGAGAGAAGGGTCTGTGTCTTATCCACATACCCTAAATCCAGTATGGTGCTTTATACATATATACAAATTAACTGCCAGACACCCTTGGATAGGAAAAAGTGATATATTAGGTAAAATTGTTGACCCTATAAAGAATTGGAAATTAAGGGAATATCCATCAATTGAGGAATGACTGAACAAGTTGAGGTAAATGAATGTAATATTACTGTGCTATAAGAAATGATAAGCATGCAGATTTCAGAAAAATCTGAAAAGATTTACATGAAGTGATGCTGAGTGAACTGATCAGAACTAGGAAAACATTATACACAGTTATGACACTGTGCAATGACCAACTATGATAGATTTTGTACTTCTCAGAAATACAATGATCCAAGACAATTACAAAAGATTCATGATAGAAAATGTCATCTACATCCAGAAAGAGAACTGATGGAGTCTGAATGCAGATGAAAGCATACTATTTTTACTTTGCTTTTTTGTGTTTTTATTTTTACTCTGTTTCTTCTCTCACAACATGACTAATGTGGAAATAAGTGTAACAAGAGTGCGCATTTATAACCTATATCACACTGTTTGCTGTCTTGAGGAGGGGAAAAAGGAGAAAAATTTGGAACTCATAATCTTATAAAAATAATGTTGAAAACCATTTTTACATGTTACTTGAAAAATAAAATACTATTTATATTTTTAAACAATTAAAAAAATGTTGACCACATCTATTGCCTTCTTATTCCCACCACTCAGCTGTACTACTTTTCCTACAGTGCTAAAAGGTCTCATCCAAGTTCCATAGCAATTTTTAAATGATATTATTTAATGTCCTATATGAGCCTATGAAACTTCTTGACAATTTCCTATGTATTTTATTTTATGTATTTAAATAAGCTAGTCTGAGAAGGGATCAAAAGACTTTACCAGATGACGAAAAGTATAAATGATGCAACAAAGCTTAAGAATTTTTGGATTAAAGTCATCTAGGGTTATCCCCTCATTTGCCCAAGATCATGCAAATATCAAGTGACAGAGCCAAGATTTGAAATCAGATTCTCTATAACTCCAAATCCTGGTTTGGTTTGAGAATTTTTGATCCTGCCTCATCAGCTGCTTGTTTTAGAGATGAGAAAACTGGTAGACAGAAAATGACTTGGCTAAAATTATGCAACTATTAAGACAAGAATCAGTATTTTGTCATGACTGTTCACTTGTGAAGTATTTCAAAATGTACTGAAGAAGTCTTGTTCCTTTATTCTTCATTTCACAGGTGAAGATATGGGCCAAAGTAATTCATTTTCATTATTCCTGACATTGAAAACATATTGTGTTTAAAAATTCTACAATTCTGCTTCCTTTAGTTTAGCTTTTCAATGGAAGATGGTCAATTATCACTTTCACTTTCAAAACATGGACACATAAAAGGATACTTTGTTCTGAGTCAAAGATAAGATCCATTTGTAAACACTTATTGGATAATGACCCAATAATTGACTTTAAGCCCTGATGTGGTCACAGTTAATAAATGAGATCCTTCCTTCCTACAATAACCAATTTACTATGAAATGATAAGGAAGAAAGCCAGGTTTCTAGTTGACTGATGACTTTTAAACTAACATGTTGTCAGTGCCTGAAAGCTATTGTCACTATGTTTGTTAAACACTTACTGTTTCATAGGTCAAATACCACCACAAAATGAGGGCAGGGTCTATAAAGGAATTACTTACACAAAGATAAGGTAATAAAATCTCTTCTTTGCTAATATTACCCCAATAATCATGTATTTTGCTAATTAAATTTAGCAGATTCAATGTAGAAACTATATTTTCCTTTGTCATGAAAAAGTAGCAATTTATTTAATGAAGTTTGGTTTAGAACCATCTAAAGTAGAATACAGTCTTATGAATTGAGGAATTTTGACTAAGAGCAAAATGAATGAATGAAAAATCATTTATTAAGCACATACTATGTGGCAGATACATGCCAGCACAAGGGATACAACTAAAAAGAATGAGACTATACTAGTCCTCAAAGAACTAACATTCTGTGGGGGGGAAGAAGTGGTACATAGTGGGGTGTCAAACAGGGAATGGAGCGAGTGGAGCCATACAATAATTGGTTTTCATTATCTTTCAGAAAGCAATGACAATTAATATTGGTTTCATCTGTAAAATGGGAATGATAATAGCATCTACCTCCCAGGGTTTTTGTGAGGATCAAATGAAATATTTGTAAAGCATTTAGCATAATGCCTGGCAAACTGTAAGCGCTACAAGAATGTTCGCTGGCAGCTGCAGCTGCAACACTAATATTATCACTCCCAGAGCAACAGGTGGAAAGATGGGGAGAAAGAGCAGCGTTTACAGGGGACAGGGCAGCTGGCAAGGCTTCTAGAGTGGATGTCTATGGTGAGTCTTCACTCACAAGGCAAGATAGCTCAGACCCAGGGCAGAGTTCCAGTGCTAAACAGATCAACTCTCCTAGGGTGTGGTCTAAGTTCATCCCAGAGTGTGGAGGTCCAGGTAACAAGAAAGAAGTAGAGGCAGAGAAGATAACAAGGAGTCCTGGGTAGATGGCATAAAAAAGGCTGTTACTACGCTATCCAATTATCCATGTGAATGCGAGATATGAATGACCTTGATAATGTAAATCAATAAATAACTCTAAACATTTTTAGACATCATTATTGAAATCCTCTATGGCAGTTCCATTATATTCAACAATACTTCATTTGCCACATACTTAATTATTGAAGCCTTACATGAATCAGAGGAGAAATTTATAGAATACCAACAGATGACCAAGTGGAATAAGGGGAATGGAAAGAAAGCCATTGTGGGGAGAGCTGTAGGGGACTTAATGTTACTGGGAAAAAACCAGGGAGGACTGATAAAAAACAGAGGGCAATCATGGGTAGCCCAGTGGGGGGTAGGGATGTTTAAGAAGAGGTCAGATGAAGTCTATAAGACAAAGCTGAGAAAAGCCTAGGCCCAATGAGTTGTATAGCCATTCCTCATACATATTAATTCTCTGCGCAGAAAACATTAAAACAACACTATCAGTCTACAAAGAAATGACAAAATTGATGGATAATATTTATAACTCTTGATAATAATCCCTTGATAATGAATATGTAAATGATCCAAATGTAGAAAACAGGAAGGCAAAGGGGGAAGAAATGGCCTGAATGACTCACAAACCAACCAACCATCTGCTAGAATGTGTTTTTGTTGCTCAGTCTTTTCAATCATGTTTGACTCTTCATGACCCCATTTGGGATTTTCTTGGCAGAGATACTGAAGTAGTTTGTAATTCCCTCTTCCAGCTCATTTTAGAGATGAGGAAACTGAGGCAAACAGGATTGAGTGACTTGCCCAGGGTCACCCAGCTAGTAAGTTTCTGAGGTCAGATCTGAGCTTATGAAGATGAGTCTTCCTGACTCCAAGTCTAACACTCTATCTACTATACCACCTAGCTGCTTTTCTGGAATATATGAGATAACCATTACTGATCTCTTTTACTGAAATGTATTTATCTGCTCTGTGTTCCTTTTTAAAGACATTAAGTTGCATACTTACAGAAAGGCAATTAAGTTGTTTTCCCAAAAGTCAGGAGGGATTTGTGCTAAGTCACCCAAAACCAATATCGTAGACCTCCTTCTGACCAATGGATTATATTTATAAAATGGCAGACTAGAATTGGTGGTAGGCATAGTCTCTAGCAGGGATTCAATAACTTATTAACTCTATGGACAGTTTCACAACAATTTCCTTAACCTCTAAGAGCCTGGAGTGGATTGCCATTTCCTTCTTTAGTTCATTTTGCAAATGAAGAAACTGAGGTAAACAGGGTTAAGTGACCTGCCCAAGGTCACAAAACTAGTAAGTGTCTAGAGCCAGATTTGAATTCATGAAGATATCTTTTTGACTCCAAGCCCAGCATTCTATCCATTGTGCCATTTAACTTGAATTTTTTTTAAGAAAACAATAGTATTTTGTTAATTTTGAATCTGGTTTAGTAAAAATCTAAATAAAAATGAGTAATCCTTTCAGGCTCAGAAGAAGTTGGCAAAGAAATTAAAATCCTTTGGGAATTGGATTTAGCAACATTTGTAAGTTATAAAGTATTGTTAGGATTAGTCATATCTTTAGATTAAATAAGATCCTGGGGAAACCACTAGGAGAGAAAGTTTAAGAGATGTGGGGATGTTGATCCTATTTGTACAAGGACCTGATAAGTGAAATGATGACTCAGAGGTGAGTATAACAAGAGTGTTCATATAGAGCCAGTTGCTTAACCTTGTAGCTCAGGGCCTAGAATGCCACCTGGGAGCTTCACTGTACAGGTTGTCCCAAAAGTTTTAGTGTCATTTAAAGCCACTAAAACCTAAAACTTTCCTAAGATTCTTAGAAAACGCTGTGCATCACATTATTTTCCTCCCTTAATGTCAGTCTGAAGCAGATGTGCCTTTTCGTGCATAAGCATAGATGCTTTTAATGTATCTAGTCAGAAAATACAAAGGATTTAAAAAGAAGTCATCTAGTTTCTGTAAGTCATAGCAAACTAGTCTGTTTCCTTCTTTGGATCCTCTCATGGTACCTACTTCAAACCACTTGTGGATACTTATATTCTAAATTACAGACATTGAGGAACCTCAGAGGTCTAATGCTATCTGAGTCATGAACCCTCCCTCCACATTTACAGATTGTCTTCTAGCCTTGGAATATTTCCGTGGTGGGGATATTGATGATGGTGGGAATGAGCATTTATTAACCATTGCTAAGCACCTTGCAAATATATCGTTTGATCCTTACAATGCTTAGGGTAGGAATTATTACTATATTTTACAGTTGAGGAAACTGACAAAGACAGAAGTTGTCACTTGCACAAGGTCACACAGCTAAGAAGTGTCTGAGGCTATATTTGAACTGGGACCTTATTATCTCACATGAAGAGGTGAGAAAGACTTATTACAGTGAAGACAAAGATGGGAGGGTGTGGTGGGCACTGCTTGAAGCTTTTTTTGGAATTGTCTCAAAGAGGGAATAACATACACAATCAGTTGGGTGTAGAAATTTATCTTCCCCTACAGGTAAGTAGGAGAGTCGGAATTTGAGTAAAGGGTTGGGGTTCGGGTGAGGCCTGTCAGAAGGGAAGGCAGGTTGGCATTAGTCAGATGCGTCTTCCTGACTCCAGGTCAACACTCTATCCATTGCACCACCTAGGACCTGACCCTCTCTGCAGCTGAGACAGCACTTCATTTTGAGATAGTTATCTTTATTAAGAAATTCTTCCTCATTTTTAATTTAGATCTGTCTTTCTGTCCTTCCCACTCATTTATACTGCATGACAGAACTCCAAAGATGTGAAGACTGCTATCATGTTCCCCCAAATCCTCCCTTTCCTTCTCCAGGCTCAACTTCCCTAGAATCCTAAGATGAGTCTTTTGTGTCATCCTAGTTATTTTCCCCTACATTCACTCCAGTGTATCAATGTCTCTTCTCAAATAAGATATCCATAAATAAACATGATAGTCCCAAAGTGACATGACCAAAACAGGTTGCAATAAAATTATCATCTCTCTTGCTTGGGACATTATATCATTATCCATGTAGCCCAAGGTCACACAAATTTTTTGATTATCACTTCACACCATTGGCTCATATTGCACTTGTAGTGTACTAAAATCCTCAGTTCTTTTAAAAATGAATTTTGATATAGGCATATTCAGTCCAGTGTCCCTTATCCTGGATTTATGTAGGGGATTTTTTTTTGTCTAAGTGGTAGACAATATGTATATATATATATATATATATATATATATATATATATATATATATGTGCACCTAAATATATATATACATATATACATACAAATACATGTACACATATCTATACACACATATACATTCATATACATATATTATACATATATACATAATAAATGTGTAGATATAGATATAGATATCCCTATTAAATTTTCCATATTATATTTGGCCTATCATCCACTTTGTCACCAACTTTTTAAATACCATTTTTGTTATGTCATGTTCTAGCCATCCCTCCCAAAACAGATTCATATCATCTGCCTATTTTATATATATATATATATACTGTGCATAGCATTAATAAAGCTGTTGAATAAAAATAAGTAAACACCAATCCCATAGTACACTACTAGAGAATTCTAGGCTTATTATCAATTCATTAATCAAAACTCTGTGTCCTGTCATTCTAACAGTTCTGAAGCCAATTAATAGTACAATGATATAATCCACACCTCTTTATTTTGTTTAAAAAAAAAGGAGTATCATGAGAGATTTGGTCAAATATTCCATTGGCCAAGATTTTCAAAGGTTGTGGTAGCTTATAGATTTAACATACTTGCATGCATGAAAGAGAGGCAGCATGCCATGGTAGAAATAGCTGAACCTAAGGCCAAGAAGATATGGGTCCGAGTTGCACCTTGGATATGTAGTGGCTATGTGAAGCAAATTACCCAACCTCTTAGTGCCATCTAATATGGTAAGTTGCACAGAAGGCTCTGATCTGAATCAGTAGAGGGAATTTCTTTACCTGGGAGCTCCCTATACAATTGCTGTCTCACAGGTCCAATCCTTGTCCCTATCCCTATCAAATATGGAAATATGCATAGTCTATATGAAAATTGCACTCTATGGATACCAAATAAGCTTACTGAAAACACCTGTCCTCAATTAGCTCAATTCATAAGATCTAGTTGAACTTTAAGCAAATGAAAGAACTACTGAGCTGTCAGTTATTTTTTTGTTGTTTCTTCATTGATACACTTTGCTTTAACACATCAATCACTACAAAACATACTAAAAAACAAACTACATTATGTTCCTAGAAAATAGTTAAGCAAAATCTCCTAATACAGTGACTTTAACTGGCAGAACCTGAAACTTTCCATTTTTATAGATCATAATTTGTAAACCAAGAGGAAGACTTTTATTTTAGTCATTTAGAACTGGCTTCACATGGATATTTTCCTTGAGTTTTGTTGTCTTTTAGTGTCATATTCATTTACAATGATGTAGTCATTGTGTATATTGTTTATTTCATTCCATATGCTTTGCTCTGCATCAATTCATTAAAGTTTCCTCGTGTTTCTCTGGGATCATCATGTTTGTAATTCCTTTGGACTCAATAATATTGTATCACATGTATCTATTAAAATTTGCTCAGCCACTACACAAATTTTTAGTACATAATTTGTTTCCAGCTTTTTGATACTATAAATGATGCTCCTATGGATGTGTTGGTATTGTTCCCTTCTCTCTCACTAATACTCAATCTTTCCCCATCTATTGGCCACTTCCCTATAACCTGAAAACATCTCCATCCTCCAGAAAAAAACAAAACCCTCACTCAATGCATCCTCACCACCTACCATCTTCCATTCAATTATTTGCTTTTCATTCTTTTTTTAACTCTTGGCAGTCTGGTTTTCAATCTCAATATTTAATTGAAAACTGCTCTCTCTGTAGTAACCAATGGTCCCTTAGTTTCAAAAAGGAACAGTCCTTTCTCAATCCTCAACATCCTTCTTGACCTCTCTCTGGTCTTTGGTACTATTGGTCACCTTCCTCTTAACACTCTCTTTGATCTTTGAGTCAAGGTGCCACTCTCTCCTTTTGCTCTTCCTACCTATCAGACTACTTCTTCTCAGTCTCCTTTGTTGGATCTTTATCTGGGTCATCCCTATCAAGTGCTGGAATCCCCTTGACATTCTTCTATATCATTCTTTACAATTTCAGTGGATGATCTCATTAGTTCATGTAGATTCAATTATCTCTATGCATATGATTCTCAGGTATGTTTATCCAGTCATACCCTCTCTCCTGGACTCCTGTCTTGCATCTCCAGCTGCCTATTGGACATCTTGAACTGGATGTCCCATAGACATCTTAAATCCATTGTTATCTTCAAGATAAAATATACAAACTTTTGACTTTTAAAGTCCTTCATAACCTGGGCTTTCCCTACCTTTCTAGTATTCTTACATCTTACTCTGCTCCAAATACTGTTATTCAATAGCATTAGTCTCTGAATTTCTTCGCACACTATATTTCATCCCCCAATCCCATGCATTTTCCCTGGTTGCACCGCCCCCCCCCCTCAAATCTCGAATTCTCTTCCTACTTGTCTCTTCATCATGACTTCCTTGGTTTGCTTCAAGTCTGATCTAATACCTCAAGAAGGCTTTGCCAATTTCCCCTTAATGTTGGTGCCTTTCCTTTGAGATAATCTCTAATTTATCTTGTGTATATCTTGTTTGTGTGTTTTCTTCTCTATTGGACTGTCCTACCTTCTGCAAGAAGCCTTTCTTGGTCCCCCCATAAAGGCAGCTAAGTGATTCAGTCGATAGAGTTCTAGGCTTAGAGTCTAGAAGTCCTGAATTCAATTCTAGCTTCATTTACTATCTCTGTGACCCTGGAAAAGTTACTTAATAGTTGTCTGCCTCAGTCTCCAAATGGGGATTATATTAGTACCTATCTCATATGGTTGTTGTAAAGACCAAATAATACAATTTTTGTTAAGCACTTAGCACAGTGCCTGACACATAGTAAGCATTTAATAAATATTTGTTTCCTTCTTTCCCTCAATGTAAGTGCTTTCCCTCTATTGATTGACTCCAATTTGTTCTGTATATAACTTGCTTGTACATAGTTGTTTATATGTTGTCTATCCCCATTAGACTGTAGGCTCTCTAAAAGCAAAGGGCTGTTTTTGTCTTTCTTTGTATCCCCAGCCCTTGTTATAGTTCCTGGTACATAGGAGTCGCATATAAATTGTTGTTGACTTGATTTGACTTAACATATGGAACCTTTCTTTCTGTCATCAGATTATTGGGAATGTAAAATGTAGTAGGATCTTTGGATCAAATGGTATGGTGACTTTTTGTACACACTTCCATTTTTTTCCCCAGAATGGTGAAACCAATTTCCAGTTCCTCTAGAAGTTATATTAGTGTTTCCAAATTTCTATAGTCACTTCAACATTTTCTGTCAGCTATATTTGAAAACTTTTTGACAATGAAAGAATATTAGAGATGAATATTAGTTGTTCTGATTTTCAAAAAAGAAAAGGAATGGAATGGAATCTTCAAGTGACAGCCTGATGGGCTTGATTTTAATTACTAAAAAATTTCTATCTAAGGCATAATATTAAAGGGATGGCTTTTGAGAAGTCAGAAAGAGAAGCAATGATAAATAAAAGCCAACTGACTCTATCAAGATCAGTTTAGATTTATTTTGTGTCTTTTTTTAGACATGATTTTAAAACTAGTAAGTTAGGAGGAAACCTGGGATGATGGTATAACTGAATTTCAACAAGATATTTGCCTTAGTTTCTCATGCTATCTGATATAGAGATA
The DNA here is from genome assembly GCA_028658325.1 of Potorous gilbertii. Taxonomy (NCBI): domain Eukaryota; kingdom Metazoa; phylum Chordata; class Mammalia; order Diprotodontia; family Potoroidae; genus Potorous; species Potorous gilbertii. The sequence continues at coordinate 363,438,769 of CM053770.1, read as the reverse complement.
TAGGTCATATGATGGTATAATTAAAATAACATATTTATGTGATGCTTTAAAAATTACAAAATGTTTTCATTGAATCATGACATCAAGATCATAGAATAATAGATTTAGGGTCAGAAGGTCGCGCAAATATTATTACCCATACTTCAATCTTCCAGAAAAATAACAGGGACAGGGGCTGTTTTATGTCTTTGTATCTAGCAATAGCTTGTACATTTCTTTCAACCAGATTTTTTATTTCATTGTATGGAGCAGCAGTTATCAAAGTGTGGTCTGTAAACCACTAGAGGTCCCTAAGACTCTTCCTGGGGGTTCAAGAGATCAAAATTTTTTCCATAGTAATACAGAGACATTATTTGCCTATTAAAACATTCCTCTCATTTCCAACCACATATCTATGTAAAGCTAGGGGTTTTTTAAAATATCTTTCAACAGAAACAACATATCACAACAGACTGAATACAGAAATGGATAAAGGAATCCAGCTGTGTTCTATTAAGGGAGATATTAAAGAGATTCAAAAAATATATAAAACAATGTTTCTCTCTAAATTGTTTTTGTTTTAGAAAATGCATTTTTTCTTTAAAATGTTATTTACGTTCATACATAATGGATTTGTTACTGTTATATTTAAATGAATATATTTTTTAAATTCAGTTTTATTTTCTAATATGGTAACTATCAATAGATACAAACCACATAAAGAGCAACTCTCTGGGGTCTTAAGTTCAAAACATTTGAGAAGTGCTGATTTAGAGAATTCTCAGTAAGGAAACTCCCTACCAGTGTAGATCTATAACTATTCTTTTTATAGTCTTAGAGATTTGCTTATGGCACTGAAAGGTTAAAAATTTTCTCCAGGGTCACGCAGGTGGTATGTGTTAGGAGAAGAACTTGAACCCAAGCCTTTACAACCAGTCAGAGCCTGGCACTCCATCCACTACATTGTGTTGCCTCTCAAATATTAAATGCAAGAAGAGGTTGTAGACCCATAAAGGGCCTTGACCTTGTTCAAGGTGCAGGAACAGGTGGCAACTGGTAGCTCTGTTATTTATTACCTAGCTCTGAGTCACAGATCTAAAGTGGACTAAATAGTAGACCTGCCCATAGTGGGGGCATTCTAGGGTGAGGAACAATCCATGGCCCTAGGCTATGTCCTGAGCAGGGAGCAAATTCAAAACAAAACAGTTCCAGTCCAGGTTAAAGATATGGCAGAAAAACCAGGGCAGGAACCTCAGATCAAAGGAGAGCCTATCATTCTGTCAGTTTGAACATTTCAACCTTGACTGGCAGTGACTGAATCCATTGGCATTCTACTGGAACATCAACCAGGGTAAGTCCACAGAGTCTGTTACTCAGACCCAAGCCCAGATCAAGAATTTAACAGAAGTCAGACAGTAAGGCAATGATCATACTCAGCCCTAGGTCAGATCACTTTGGGAGCATTTTAAGTTTACAAGTCTCCAACTTGAGTTGTCCCTGAGATCCTAGAATAACACAATATTCAATGCCATTAGGAGAGCAGCAGAAGTATCCAAGTATCCAAGCAGACACAAACTTACCATGTATTTTCCCTCTGGAAATGTGTCAAAGTCACAAAATAAGCTATAAGAGTGAGCAAAGAAAAAATAATGCCACCAAAAATATATATTATGTTGACAATGATGCTTAATATGAAACCAGAATAATTATCATAACCCATAATACTAATTACTCCAAAACATCTGAAAATAGAGCCACAAAAAGAAATGCAGTTTGAGGAAAAGTTCAAAGTGAATTTTTGGAAAGGATGAAGCAAGAATTTTAAAAAGAGGTAAAACATGATTTTAAAAATTAATTTTTGTGACATGAAAGGGAAAAATGATCATAGAAATGAGAGTCATAGAAGAAAAGAATTCACAGTTAGCAGTAGCTTTGGACTTAGACTCTGCACGCCTAGACTCTGGTACTGACTCTATCTTTCTTGATAATGCCAGTCCCAGTCCAACGTCCTTTCCAGGTACCTATCATAGCTTCCTTCTTCCTAGATTGTTTCTGTACCTCTTATCTCCACTACCAGATTTTAGAGGAGGAGAGAATCTTGCATATAGTAGAATATCAACAACTCTTTATTTAATAAATGAAAAGGGATGTATGACTGTAAAGAGTGATTTAAAGGATCTCATTCCACCGCTATTGGACAAAAATTGAAGTAGAAGAAGGCAGAGAGATGACTAGTCCTACATGTGCTTTGGGATAGAGCTTAAAACAGAACTAGTAATTTCTGTTTATTACATCTTTTTTACAAAATACACTAATTAAGAAAGGTATGATGTAGATATGATGGAAAATGACTATAATCCCAGCTACCAAGGAGGACAAGACTCATGGATCTCTTGAGCACAGGAGTTCTGAGTTGCATAGTCTAAGCTAAATGAGTGTTTGAAATAAATCTCACAAAACATGAAGAGAACTCACAAGAGTGGAGGGTGGAGAGGTGCCACAGACCTGCCTAAGGAGGGAAATTTTTGCCCAATTGGAAACAGCGCAGGTCAAAGCTCTCAAGTGTATCAGAGGTTTCCTTCAGGCTTAAAGTTGCTCTATTTCCTTCTTTTGCAGTATTCTCACATTCTTAAAACGTTGTGCATAATGAAAGCATTATGGGAGAACATTATATTTGTGTCAGTGAATGATAGGAAAGGATAGGAGACTTAAACTTGATAATTTACTTCAATACTTAAGAGGAACTGTGGTTTCACTGATGAGTATGCTTCTACCACTGACTTTATTGAATCTTGTTTATAGCTTATTAAACAGTCTTTGGGAGTTATTATGGCAAAAAACAAAACCAAACTTTTTTCATCACTCTGAAGTCAATTGAGGGGGAATCTCTATGAATGTACAACTGGGCCAGTATAGTCAAGTCTTATTCCAATTCTTTAACATCTAGTAGGGATGTGCCTAAACTTTGATTAAGTTATAGGAAGTCACACCAAACTGGGTATGTTTCAAGCATGGGCCCAGCATAGATTAGAAGGAATATTTGCTATTTGAATTCTAGATTCCAAGACTTCTAAGACTTAATAAGTCTATCTTCCTGCCTCTGAACAGGACTCAGTGTATATTGTCCCATTCAAAAAGGTATTGCTTAGTTTTAAGGACTAGCAAAGAAAGTGATTACACAATCTCCCATAGCAACCCAGTCCCATTGTTCTACAGTTGACAATAGTTCAAAGTAGTATGTGTTACCACTGTAAGAGTGGTGGAAAGAGAGGGTGTAATTATTTATCTAAGTTAGTATACAAGATACATAAGGAGTAGATGGAACATAGTCTTCAAAGGAAAGAGGCTAGCATGTAGGAAATCCAGGAAAAGTCTCAATTCCATCAATAATGAATTAGTGTCCTAATTTTTCCACATTCCCTGGAATACTTATGATGTTCCACTTCAATCATTTTAGCAATCAAATAGTTATAAAAGAACACCTCAAGGTTGTTTTGATTTGCATTTCTCTAATCAACAATAATTTAGAGCATTTTTCATATAACTATAAATGATTTTGATTTCTTCATTGGAAAACTATCAGTTTAGTTCATATCTTTTGATCACTTATAAATTGGGGACTGACTTGCATTCTTATAGATTTGATAAAGTTCTTATATATTTGAGATATGAGATCTTTATCTAAGATACAGTCTATAAAATTCCTCTCCCCCAATTTTCTGGTTTTTTTCTGATCTTGGCTTAATTTTTCTTATGTGTACAAAAACTTTTAAATTTAATTCAATTGAAATTATTCACTTTACACCTAACTTTGCTCTCTACATCTGGTTTATTTATAAGTTGTTCACCTGTCCATATCTGGTAAGTAATATCTTCCATGTTCTTTAAATTTTCTTGTAATATCTCTCTTTATATCTAGATCATATATCCATTTTGACCTTATCTTGATAAATTGTGTAAGATCTATCTGGTCTATTCCCAGTTTCTCTCATACTGCTGTCCAATTTTTCCCAAATTCTTTTTTTTTTTTACCAAATAATGAATTCTTACCCCAAAATCTTAAGTCTTTACACTTTGTTAAATATAAAGTTATTATATTTATTTGCTGCTGTAAATTGTATGGATACTCTGTTCCATTGTTCTGCCTTTCTATTTCTTGGCCAGTACCAGATAGTTTTGACAATTACTGCCTCAGAATACAGTTTAAGATTTGGTACTGCTAAACCTTCTTCCTTTACATTTTTTTATTGACTTTTTTTAGTCGAAATAAATTTTGTTATTATTTTTTTTCTAATTCAGTCAAACACATTTTTGGTAATTTCATTGGGATAATGTGGAATATATAAATTATTTTAGGTATAATTGTCATTTTTATTATGTTGGCCCTGACTACCCATGAGCAATTAATATTTCTCCAATTATTTAAATCTGATTTTATTTGTATAAATAACTTTTTGTAATTTTTGTTTACATAGTTCCTGGGTTTGTTTCGGCATGTATACTCCCAGGTATTTTATATTGTGTAGCATTATTTCAAATGGGGTATTTTTTACTATCTCTTCTTATAGATTTTTGTTTGTGATATATGGAAATGCTGATGATTTATGTGAATTTACTTTATATCCTGCTACTTTACTAAAAGGATTGTTTCAACTACCTTTTTAGTTTAGTCTTTGGGATTTTTGAAGTATATCATCGAATCGTCTGCAAAAAGAGAATATTACCTCAGTCTCTATTCTGGTCCCTTCATGTATTGTTATGGCTAAGATGTCCAGCACAATACTGAATAACATTGGTGACAGTGGGCGTCCTTGTTTCATGCCTGATCTTACTGGAAGACTAGTACTAAAATACTATATTAATTACATTGCATTACAAATAATGCTTGCTGATGGTTTGAAATAAATACTTTTTTTCAACTTATGGAAAAATCCATTTAAACCAATGCTTCTAAGTGTTTTGAATAGGAGTACGTGCTGTACTTAATCAAAAGTTTTTTTGTATCTGTTGATATAATCACATGATGTGATTTTTTTTACTTCTATTATCCCTACATTCCTGGTATAAATTCCACTTGGTCATAATATATAATCTTTGTAATATATTGCTATAATCTTTTGGGTACTATTTCATTTAGGGTTTTTGCATCCACATTCATTAATGAAATTGGTCTATAATTTTCTATCTTTATTCTTCCTGGTTTAGGTATCAGTATCATATTTGTTTCATAAAAGAAAGTTGGTAGGATCCCAAGGAAGGAAGATGAAAGGAAAGGAAAGGAAAGGAAAAAGGAAAGCAAAGAAACAGCCTTCTCTTTGTAACTAGCACTTTTTTTCCTAGATATCCACTAATGTCTCTTTGATCATTTCTCCCCTTTTCTAGGCACACATTTCTTTCATGGTATCCTTTGCAGCATTTTCCCTGTACTTTTCCTCAACTGCGTTACGTTGCAGGCTAACCACACCCAGTATGTCTTTTTTCCTTGCCCTTTGGGTGATCCATAACTTCAGTTGTGTGTAGGCTGGGTATTCTATGAACTTCAGACCTGCTCCAGAGCAGTTTTCTTGATTCATCATTTTTACTCATTATTTCTGTATTTATTTCTTGGCTTGGTAATCTATGACACTGAATCTGAACGATATTGTTATGGAGTTAATGGTGTAGAATTGACAAATGATCTTGCCAAAAAACTGTACAGAGAGGCTCCTCAGGAGAGTAGCATGTTTACCATGTATTGTATTCTAGGTTGTACACAAGCTCTGCACTGCCTGCCTAGGAAATAAACATTAAAAAAACTACTTTAAAAACATTTTTTTAATGAGGACCAGCTGCCTGGATGGTTTTGAGGGTGTTACCTTTCTTTAGTTTCAAATGGGGGTTGACAATTGCTTCTAAATTAAAAATGGGCATTTTAGCCTGGGCAGACATAGAAGACCCTAACACACATCCAAGAATTTGCTTTCAAAATTATGTTTGTCTCACTGTGAGGTCAAATAACCTCTTTCCACTCATGACACAAGCTCATTCAACTAAATTTTCCAATAATGAGCACAATAGTGTTTGCATTCTGTACACATTTCAGTCAAATGTATGAATGTAAAATGTAGTCTACTATGGAGTATCATTTATGAAAGCCTGCCTCTGCCCTTCTAATACCTAATATCTTTATTGAAGATTCCCTCAAAATTTCTATCGAGTATTCTCATAAATATTTTTCATACCTAGGAAACTAAGTATATGGGTCGCTTGTTGTCATTTTCTCAATCTCCTTTGTTCATTTATTTTAAAGGATCATAGATACAGAACTGAAAGTGACATTAGAGGCCATCTAATTCAAGACTCTTATTTTACAGATGAGGAAACTTTGCCTTGATTTGCTTATGAGCATATGGGTAGAACTAAAATTAAGCTTAGGTCCCCACTCTCAAATCAGCACTCATGCCACTAAAACATTCAGCTCCATAAAAATAAGTGAGAATATTTTTAAAATGCTATTTTTATTTTTCTGAGAACTGATGCCTTGATGACCTCAGTATTATGTCAGCACCAACATTGACCTTCTTTATTGGTACTTAATCTAAAGCAGCTAATTTTCCTATCTTTATTTTCTTTAAATCATTGTCACTTCCAGTAACACATCTGGGATTTCCATATTTGAGTCCACGGTAAAAAGGAAGAGATAAAAAAATACTTTAGAGATAGTTTCTATTTTTTGTCTATCTTTTCTTGAGTTTCTTCCTAAAATATCTCTTGCCATCCTTTCTTTAAACATGTTTCTACTTCTGTTTCTTCAGATATATATTAATATATATTATATATTCATGTATTATATATTATATATAATACATAAATAAATATAAATATATATTTAAAGATAATACTGCATGTAACCTCCCCCAGTGCTTCCCTCTAGAAGTTTACAAGAATGTTTATACTGTAAACCAGAATTTTTTTTATCTTTATCATATTTTTCTACTTGGAAAGGTCAAGTATATTATAATGGAAGTAGTTGCTTTAGTTGCTTTTTTACACCAGTTGATTGACATCCATTTTCCTTCTCTATGAAATCGTTATACTGGATATCAATGTGCCCCCTAGCTTTCCTTGAGAGAAGAGATATTTTAAAACAATTTGCAATAGATTTTTTAGTACTAATTTGAATTTTATTCTTTTGCTACATATTTACTATCTTAGCATTTTTGCAATGAAATGACTATGACTCAAAATTAAGTAGCTGACCTAATAAGATAGTATGGCTAGACAATGTTAGAGCCTAATTCCAACTTAAAGCCTTAGAGTTATGAGACTTCATAAGCATAAAACAGTACAGTGGATAGATAGAGCATGGGGCTTAGAATCAGAAAGACTCATCCTCATGAGTTGTTAACTGGTATAGTATTAATATATTAATATATATTAATGTGCAAATTAATATATACTAATTAATATATTATATTATAACTCAACAACAACAGCAGCAAAGAGATCAACAAGTTCATCCTTTCCCCTCCTGTTTTACTGATGAGGAAACTGAGGTCCAAGGAAGTCATATGGCTTGTCAAAAGTCACACAATTAATTAAAGGCAGATCTGGGACTAGGATGTAGATTTTCTGATCCACATTTCAGTGCTCTCTATATTCCATGATCCTCCCTTTGTACATCTAGTTACCTTTCAGGTGAATTCAGGAGTGAGATTGATTTTTCATATAATTTTAAATAGGAATAAAATGCACTAAGTGAAATAAACATCATAATTACATAAATTACTAGGAATTTTTAAAGTCACCAAAATAGGAAAAAATAACACCAACTAACTGTAAATGTTTGTTCTTTCTCCTCCAGATCCTTTAAATTTAAGTATCATGTTTGTTGCTGTTTAGTCCTGTTCAGCTCTTCATGACCCCATTTGAGGTTTTCTTGGCAGAGACACTGGAATTGCTTGACATTCATTCCCCAGATCATTTTATATGGGGAAACTGAGGCAAAGAGGGTGAAGTGACGTGTCCAGGGCCACACAGCTAGTAAGTGTCTGGTTGTTGTGTTCATCCTTTTTCAAAGAAGACTGTGACATCAGGGAAATGATGACATGATTTGCACTTGACTTTGTTTTGAGTGAGGCAGGGCTGTGCAGGTCACCAATCTCACTTTCTCCTCCTGAGCCATGTGGATCCAATGACCAGATATTCATCTGGATGCCTGGAAATGGTCCACGAGGCAATGCGAGACCTTGGCCCTGTTAGACTAAGGTCTTTTCAAGTACTTACTTAGGGGGAGGTAAGGCCCATTCAGTGAATAGGCCTGTTTAGGAGGTAGCAAAATGAGCAAAAGGAAAAATAACTAAATCAAGCTGGGAGGGAAAGAGCCACAGTTACTACTGATAATCACTCTTAAGCCAGGATGAATTTGAACACAGGAAAACGAAACTTCTTGATTCCAGGCTGGGCTTCTATTCACTTTGCCATCTGACTATCTTTATGTCTAGTTTACTTAAGTTTAAATTTCAGTATACTTATTGCCTGGGAAATATGAGTAAACTGGTGCTTAAGGAATGAGCTTAAAAGGCATTATAATATGAGAAGGTAACCTACAAAGAATGTTGAGTAAAGCACTTAACAGGAGAGCTGTAAGTACTCCTAGAGCATAAAAGTCATTAAGCTAGGGATACAGCACACTAAAATTTCTACCAAAGTCCATGAAAGTGGTGCTATGTAATAAATGTGGCAGATCAAGGCAAACATATTTGAACAGCGTCAACCATGGTCAGCTTACTAGTTTACTAATAAAGACTGAAATTTAAAAAAAAATCAACAAACTCAAATGTACTCTAGTCAGCAAGAGAACCAAAAATAAGTGATTAGTAAGGAGGTGCTCAATTTCTGGAGTTTAAAATTAGTTATTTGTTTAAAGTTTCTCTGGTTTCCAAATAACTCAAATCTAAAAAAATGTCATTTATTTAATTAAAAAAAACCCACACTTATTAAGTGCCCATTATATACATGGTAAATGCAACTCGCTTGCTAATGGTGTAATGGAAATTTCTGAAATCAAATCAGGACCCAGACACATTAGCTGCTCATAACTTTATTTACCTTTATGACTTATTGGCTATTTTGAAAATTGCTATCTGGGTGATTATGGGCAAGTTACATAAAACTAAAGAGTTACTAAAACACTTGCATCATCTCTAAAATGGAAATAATGTATATGAAATTTGCATTGATTTAAATCAATAAAAATCTAAACAACTGTCATCTGCCAAGTTACATAGGTGACTAGGGATACAAAGGCAAGAAAGGAGAACTGTGGCCCTCAAGGAACTTGCATTGTCCTGAATAGTAATTTCACAGGGTTGTTGTAAGGAATGTGCATTACAAGTTGGCAAATTTAAAAAGATAACAGTTTATTCAATCCCATTTTATTTAACAAGCATTTAAGTGCCTACTATGAGTCCACCACGATGTTGGACCCAGAGTTTATGTCTAAGTTCAAAAAGGCAAAATGAAAACAATCTTTTGCCCCCAAGGACTTATATACTAAGTAGTCAGTAACACAAATTTATTGAATCAAATGTAGTTTTAAGCTGTCTTCTCACTCCTTCATTCTCTCACCATTCCTTAGAAGTTTAATTGAGATAAATAAATTCCAGAATATACCAGGACACACTTATGCTTATCTTATTGAGGTTTAAACTCTGCCCACCCAAGGATGCCAAAAATTGTTTTGTTTTCATGATGTATTGTGGTGGAAACCATCTCAAAGACTTTAGTCACATCACCTCTAATCCAAGTACAGGCATTTATTGAGATTGATGCCTCTCATGAAGAAGACTAAATTCCAAGAGGAACCAGAAACTTCAGAGAAAGCAAGATGGATTTTTATAGGGTAAAGATGCAATTACATAATAGAAATTATGAATATTAAAAAGGCAGGAGGGATTTGTTAAGGGATTAGGTGATAGGAGAGGAATCCCAGCCACGGTGGAACTGCACATGCAGATTACCCACAATGCATATAGAAAAAAACCTATTGGGGGGGGTATGTATTTTTGATAACTGTATTATAATAAGCCTCTGTACATCATAAGTTCACTCTAGGTAAGTTCTTTACTATTACTGTGCAGATGTCTACTTAGGGAAATTCCCTTCTATTGTTTTGGGGTCCACATCATGCTTGGGCATCCTGGTGCTGCTGCTCTCTGATTGACTGAGTACTGTGGTCCTATCTAAGGCTAGAGGAATGTGGTTGTGGTTGAGTACAAGGATACACCTTCTGTTTCTGTGAGAAATATGAGGAATGGGCACACCTGTTGTTCCAGCGAACAGTGAGGCATATATGGAGAAGTCAGGATATTAAGTGGGGTGGAAGTGGAGTGGCTAGGTAGAGGCAGTGGGTCTGCTGTTCAGTGGTGTATATAAAAAAGTTAGAATATTGGGGCTGGGGGCAGTTTTATTAGAATTTCATCAATCCTATTTAAGTCCCATCTCTTAGGGCCACTCTCCCTCCCCTAAATTCTTTTCTTGCTTCATGCCTGCAGTTTTGATGGAGCAAATTGCCATTTACTGCACATTTACTTAATCAACATGTGTTGTTTTCTTTTTCTTTCTCCTTCCACCTAAAACTCATTTTCTCCACGCCTCCCCCCACACACATTTGTCCATTGTAAGGATTGTCAAATAATATGGCCTGAAGTTGCTTTCTGGTACTCATCTAAGATGCAGAGAGTGGCAACCCACCAATCATAGCATCAGGTCCCAGGGCAAAAGTTCCAGGCATGGAACGATTAAGTCCTCAAGGACTTGGCTGCTTGCCTGTCTGGCTGGTTAAATGTCTGGGAATTAAAACTTCAAAAGATGTTAGAGCTAAGAGAACTTTAGACATCATCTGGATCCAGTGAACCGTTGAGGAATCTGGGGCTTGAGAAGGGAAATGACTCATCTAAGGTCGCATGGCAGCTGGTTAGCGGTTACACTAGAAAGTATGTCTTCTGATTGACAGTGCAATGTGATTTCCAGTGTACTAAGAACAAGTGTGAGGAATCTTATGTAGGTTGACATTTGATTGAAACAGGGGGTTAAGTTTTAACATCTACTTGGAAAACTGCAATTTTAAAGATTTGTGTGAATCTCAAGTTTGATATTTAAGGAATTAATTAAGATCTCTATTTGGTCTAAGAGATACAATTTTGTGGATAAAGGATAAAACTGTATTCATTCAATACATTCTTATTGAGCTTCTTCTACTGGTGAGGAGCTAGCTAGGTGAAGTGGACAGATTACTGGACCTGGAGTCAGAAAGACTCATCTTCCTGAGTTCAAATCCATCCTCAAATACTTATGAGCTCTGTGACCCTGGGCAAGACACTTACTCCCTGATTGCCTCAGTTTCCCCATTTGTAAAATAAGCTAGAGAAAAGCAACAAGAGATAAACAGGTGTTCAATTAATAAAAGTAGATTTACACGCTGAGTTAAAAAAAATGAAAAAGATACATAGCCAGTCCTGTCCAAACTGCCTCAACACCCCCACCCCAAATCTCATCATTTTATCACACTGCTAACAGTTTCAATAACCAAAAGAAACCAAGTAGCAAATGATTATTTAGCATTTTTCCAGGATGCGCAGAATTGAGTCCAAACTACAAATGTTACTGAATGTATCCACTACTCCACTATTGTATCTATCTGTGTGTTTCATAGCTTGACCAAGTAAGCTACTGTGTTTTCTCTTCTGTTTATTCAAGTCTGGGCACAAGTATCCAAAAGCTACTCTTAATAAAAGGATGTTCGAAGGATGGTGATGAGGAAATGGCAAACCATTCCATTATTTCTCCCAAGAAAACCCAAAATGAGGTCACAAAGAGTCAGGGACAACTGAGAAGACTGAACAGCAACACCCTTTGTGAAGTAATGTGAACAAAGTCATGGAATATACAAAGATGAATAAGACACAGTTTGTGTTCTCAAAGGGCTTAAAATCTAGGAGAAAGGTAAGGCAAGGACCTAGACCAAGGTGATAGAGTCAGAATAGACAATAAAGAGCATATTTGAATTCCATAATGAAGGAGTAATCCCTGGGATTTAATATTGGAGTGGCTCCATAGCTGTATTGATGAATTATAGAAAGGTTTTCCAGGTATTCCCTTGAAGCCTGAAGGAGAGATGGCACAGAGAATTAATGTTGGAGCCAGGATGTTCTCAGATCACATAATGCATACTAGTACATATACCAGCTCTATGGCCCTGAGCAAATCATCTAACTCCTAAATGCTGAAAACATCCCTCTAAGACAATATGTAGTTGAAGAGGAGATGCAGATTTGCATCAGTAGAGAGGGAGTTTTTGCTAGGACTTCCTTATAAAATACAAAAATAGTTGCTAATACTTATATAGTATTATAATATACTAATTAGCCTAAAATTGTTTTCTCATTTGATCCATTTGACAAATAATGAAACTGAGTGAAATAAGGACATTGTGAAGACTTTTCATAACAAAAATATGGGGAATATTGTATTTTCTAAATAAAATGTCTTTCCCATAAGATCTCTCTTTCTGGATACCTGATTTCCAGGAGTCCAGGGCTTTGGGCAGTTGGGGCCCCTCTCTTCTCTCTGTGAAAGTGCTGTGGACTGTAGCCGAAATGTGGAAGTTACTCGAATCTTTCCTTTGTTTGTTATACTATTGCCAAATCAACACTACCAGTTCCCCTTTCTCCCCCTCTCCTACTTTTTACCTTAGTTATAGAAGAGCCACATCAGCAGTTAAGTTAGGTAATAGAGGAGGAAGTGCGCTGGGATAGGTGAATATTTCCTGGAATTTGTCTAGTTTTTCACGCTTAGACTGTAAGCCCATCTCTCAGCCAATGGAGAGGTGGGATAGTAGACAGGTGGGATTCTCTGCATTAGGGTATATAATGGTGCTTTATAGCCCCATCCTGGTGGAGAGATGCCCCTTTCTTGTGAGAATTGTAATAAATCATTTTCTGTTCTTATGGAGAAGCCTCCTCTTTTATTTAAAATTTTAGGTGAAGGTCTTTTTACCCCACACAAAACTGAGGCAACAAAAGTTAAGTGACTTGCTCAGCTAGGAAGTATCTGAGGCCAAATTTGAACTCATTCTTGATACCAGACCTGATACTCTTACCTACTGTGCCACCTAGCTGCCAATGAAATGAAATGAATGTAAACAATGACAGTAGAAACAAGTCTGAAAACCCAAGCTGAACATACTACAATTTGGTTCAGTTTGGTATGAGTGAGTGGTGACCTAGGAGGTGAGGCCAGCTTTAATATATAGCTAACGCCTTTCCTGTCACATGTGATAATTAATAGGCTAAAAGCTCGAATTAGATGAATATTTCAACGCATGAAGTTAAAAATTGTTAATCAAAGGGGCAAATAATATTGTCCTCTAAGAACAAACCATCAACCTAAGTCTTAAAGGTTCTGATAAGCATATCGTAAATGACTCATGGCAAGATTTCCCATCTGCACAAGCAAGTATCTCAATACTTCTCTCAAGCAAGCATAAACCACTTGATTCAATAGCATAGTATTATGAATAAAAAGTTCAAAAGACAGTTTTTGAGTAATTAATATCAAATGTCTTAATTATAGCTGGCAAATAATAAAATGAAGTCAGTGGCACTCTCAGGAACCAAAGATGAATTTTGGTGGTCCACAGAGAGTTTAAATACTCTTGGAAGAGTGGATGTTCCTGACATGGAAATCAACTCTGATGGCTTAACTATGAGAGAATGAATGTTATAATGACAGGTGGGCTTCTTCTAATGAGGGATTGGGGTATCACCTTTAATTCTGTTTCATATCTACCCAGATCTAGATAAAGGTATCTACCTCTACCCAAGAAACTTAAGTTTCATTTGGGTGAGGTCTAGTCCAAGAACTGAGAAGGTTAACCAAATCTCATTATGAGATCAGTCCTTTAGAAGTTGCTTTTACCTAGTAAAAAATAAGAAAAAAAAAAGGTAGGGGAAGACTTGGATTCCTTGACATTAATTGGTTATTAATATAAGGGAAAAGTAATCATTTCTCTCAGTAAAGAACACTGGACCCAATCCTAGGCCTAATTCTAGGAGCAGTCTGGTCTAGAGCCTTTGGTGTTTCTTTCATAGTTCTAGTTAGTTATGAGTGTTTCTAAGTTACCACTTACTTTGATTGCTAGTTTACTAAATAGATGACGGATAAAATGTTTTCAATATTTTTCATTCATCTCTGTCTTATGAGAGGGTCCCCATATGTTCATCAGTTGTTTAAGAGTGAATTCATGTTGTTTGCTACATCATACCACAAAAGTGTTTATTATCTTATTGAAAAACAATTTTCTCAAAACAGCTCAATCAAAAATGGAGGTTTAAAACAAAATAGAGTTAGTTATGGTAAGCTGAAAAACTTATGCCTTCCAATCTTATTAAAGTGCTAAAACTCATTCATCACACGACACTGGCTTTCTGACCTTAGACAAGTCACTTTCCTTCTTAATCTAAGTTTCCTGGTATGTAAAGTGTAGAAATTGGACTAAATAATACCTTAAATTATTTATAATTCTAACAATCTTAAAATCTCTTTCTTCTCCCAAGCAGTGTTCCTTTCCCAAATAACTCATTTTTATTTGTAGAGTAATACCCCCCCAAAAGTTTGTGCTCTCCTTGGTGTCAGGAAGAACTTAACTAAAATTCAGCCTCTGGCACTAGCCATGTGACCCTGGGTAAGTTATATCTATGGGCTTTGGTCCTAGATGAAATACTAGATCTTCCTATCTGAAAAGGGTAGGAAAGTAGTAGGAGAGAGAGGAGAAATGACAAAATCTTCAAGTTTCCATCTCATTGACTTACTACAGGCCAAAATTCCATTTTTATGGGCCCAAAACTTCCATTTCCTAATTAGAGATAAGGTTTGAAGTGCATATACCCTGAACAAAGGTAGAGATTCACTTAAATTCTCAATAACATGCAAGACACTGATGTTATATCTTTTCCCAGAAAACAAATTTCTAGAGTTAAGAGAGCAGGATGAGGTCATTGAGAAGATATAATGGAGGAAAATAGAGGAGGGTCAGAAAATAAAAGTTGTGATCTTTATAGACACATTGGGACATACATTTCCTACTTCTCATTTTTGCTTACATCTTGGGGAATTTGATTGCCTCAAGGGCTAGGACCCAGTCCTGTTCTTCTCCCAAAGTGCCTAGCATTTTACTAGGCACCCAGGAAGCTAAATTAAAAAAAAAAAAAGATTATTGATTGTAGGCTTCTCCAGAAAGGGCAGAAAATATTTCCTGTTTTTTGGAAAGCACCTCAATCTAATTTTGCATCCATTTCAAGTCTCACAGACCTCTAATCAGGAAAGAAAAATTCAAAAGTAATTAAATCCATCACCCTGTTCCCAAAGTTTTCAAGTAAAAAGTGGGGAAAATGGGTATCTTTTTTCTTAAATTCTGCATATGATGGAGATTTTTGCCTCCTCCCAATCTTGTACAATACAGGCTAAGCTGAGTCGTTATAGTGGTCAAAGGAGGACTCCACCCATTTCTAGCATATATTGGCTAGTTTAATGAACTAACCACTAGGCAGAGGACTATGGTAATGATGGAGTTCAGTCTCTGGGAGCCTCCTTGAATCTTCCCACTTAATCTGGTCTTTCATATTCAAATCTGTTGCCCTTGACTTAGCCTGGCTTTTCATTGTTTGTTAACTCAGTATTGCCCCTCCTACCTCTCACCCAAACCAATTGTCCAATGTCTCCTGATTGCCTCCAGCTGTTTCTCATTCTGGATTACATCACTGGTTCCCCCAGTCTCATCAAGATCATCCTTAGACCCTTCTCCCAGACAACTAGACCACCTCTAGAACTTTCCCATGGACTTTCTGTATATGAATTCCATCTTGCCTCCATGAAGGTGCTTGGATTCAACCCAGCTTAAACTCTGCCTGGCTAAGATTCTATCTGGCCTGCTTGTGAATTACAAGCATTATAAATGCTTAGGCTCCTTAGGAGTCAACCCAAGATGGCAAATCTTTAATAAACTTTGTTTTTCTTTGGCTTTAAGAAGGCTTGTGTCTAATTCATTCGAGCAGGACCCAGTGTGTTGGCATTTTGGGATCCCCAGCACCACTCAACCTCAACAGTAGCACATGTCAAGAGTGCTGCCTTGAGGTAGTTTTGCCACTTAACTGAAGCCAACATCATTGACTGACATAGATACTGTTGGAGCCAATGTCAGTTTACCAGTCATTATTGACCACATTTCAGCAGAGATGAGATCCCAAAATGAAGTAAATAATATCACCTTGAAAAAAATGGCATATAGTCTGTTCAATCTCAAAAATCAAAGACAGCACTATTATTTGATGTCTGTAACATGTTACGGTTTGTTCTTCCTTCTGGAAGAGGACCAATGACATCAAGAAAGTGAAGTCTTGATTTGCAGTTGAATTGGATTTAAGTGAGGCTGGGCTGTGCATATTCACCAACCTCATTCTCTTCTCTAGAGCCATCTGGGGAAAGATATAAATAAAAAGAATTGGAGATGACCCTGGATGCAATGGGAGACCTTGGCCTTTTAAAGCTAAGTTCTTTCCCAAGTCTCATTTCTGTCTTAGGCAATAGCTATTCAATAATTATGGCTAAGTAAGAAATCAGACCCAAAAATGGCCTCTTCTACATAGTTAAAAAAAAAGGAATATAAATTTTGATCCCTGAAACCTTGCAAGATATCTATGTTGGGCCTTATGGCCTAGATTTCTTTTTTTCCCTCTTCCCTACTTATTTATTCTATCATTAAAATAAAACTTGAAAGACAGCATTGGAAATCTACACTTTGATAAAGCCCATTGGGATTCAAATGCCTTAAACCCAAATCACTCTGACTCCTACTGATTGGCCAAAAATAGGTCCCAGTCCAAGCTTCACTTGGTCATTGTTCAGGTTGGCTCAATGTGAGCATGAATAGCAATTGTTTCTGTTTTGGCCAGAAACCCTGAGGGTCTTCCCAGCGCAGATAGTCTAGCATGTTGACAGGGCAGAAAAAGGACAAAGTTTTTCAAATATGGACAGAAGTCTGTCTTTGTTAAACAAATATCTTCTGTTATACATATAAAGTTTTGCATTATTTTGGATAACACTAAAAATGATGATGAAAAGTAGATGTTGAGTATTTGGATTTTTGAAATATTAATATCACAGCTGGTTCTCATTTTTTTCTTTCAAATACTTGCTTATCCCACAATATGCACTAATATAGTAGTAACTACATAAAATGTTTTTTCTTTTTTGCTGTTTTTGTTTTTTAAAGACTTTAAAAATAACTATGCATCCAAGAGGCCATAACCACCTAAAATACAGATTTATTTTGTGATTTTTTTGTTTGCAAAGATTGTGCTAAAAGTGATTAGAAATGGTTGATGTATAGATTTCTGAAAGCTGCCTTTAAAAAAGCACTGCTGAAGAGATGAGGGATGTGTGCGTGTGCGTGTGTGTGTTGAACAGATAAGTCAATATAAGTGGGTTTAAAATAGAAAGTAAGGTAGCTCTCAGTTCTGATATATTGTTTTGGTAAGTAGAATTGGGTGTGATGTACTAGGCAATGCCTCTTCATTGGCCAAGGGTTTGAAATATGTGATGTTATATTTTCTTTTTAAACTTCAGAATAGTCTCTAGCCAATAGTGCTGCCCAATTGCAGTTAGAAGAGCTTTTCTTTGGGGCTTTAATGCCTTGCATTTTACACCAACTAGTTGTGTGGGCCTCAACTAAAGTGGTATCCCACCCTGGCATGAAGGTGACCCTGGATTATCAAAGTTTCTGCGAGGGCCACACAAGTCCTGATAAATCCAGATCCACTTGGGAACAACTTTGAATTAAGAATATTGCCATGTAATTCATCGCTCATGGACAGCTGCAGAAGGATAACTTTTTTTTTTCCAGCAATCCATTAAGAACCTAAAGAGATTGTAATCTGTGTTGGGCAGGTGTAGTTCCCATGCAGACCAGATTAAAGATCCCTGAAATACTGAAGTATAAGGTGCCTAAGATCCTCTGGAAAAGTTGCATTGTAGATCCTCTTGCCCCTCCCTATTTTGCTCCGTACCATTCAGAACTCTGGACTACCTTGGATGACAAGACTTAAAACAGACACTTAAACCAAAATAGTTTCTAGTTCCCTACTCTTGTGAAACTCAGCTCAGGGATTCCCAGATTTCCAGCTTGGGTATAGGGAGGGAACCAAGCCCTGGTTATTTAAAGGCAGTATATTGGGGGTGAACAAAATATAGCCTTTGGAATCAGAGGACCTAGCTTCCAATTCCATTCCTATAACCTATGTGACCTTAGCGGTGTTTTCTTATTCCTAAACTTATGAGAAAGTTGAAGAGGATACTTGTGAGATTCTTTTCTCTCTCCTCTCCAGAGTTTGTGAGGACGGGGCACACCTCCATATCACCTCTGCCAAGCAAACATTCCAATGAGAGGTAGCTTCCTGGAAACTTAATTATAAGATCCTTGAGGGAAGGAACGGTTTTGAGTGAGTTGATCAAAGTATTTATTAACCTGTTACTTAGTCTCAGACACTGAAAAATAATATGACAAAAAAAAAAAAACCTGTCTCAGTTTTCAAGGAACTCGCCGTCTAAAGAGAGAGACAAAGTAAATACTGCTATATGTCAACAAGATCTCTACAGGATAAAATGGGGAGTATAGTCTTCGTAAAAGTCTCAGAGCCAGGTGTTTAAATACATGCTTGCGGATTGGAATGGAAGAGAATTCACTTAATTTCAAGCTAAGTGGCAGGCGACCTCTAATAATAAGGCTAGTCCCGTTCCTATTCCATTAATGAAGTGCGGCTGCGGTGTGCCCAAAGACTTTGCTACCATTGTCCCCAGGGACCAGCAGTCATTCCAGGGGTACTGAGCTCAGGGATTGCTCCCTTAGCATCCTGAACCAGAGAGGGGGTTTGTAGAGAAAGAGTCTCAAAGGCTTCTGGGAAGGAGCTGGAGTAGTTTGGCTCTTTGGAAGCTGGTTCTTTAGCCCACTTAGTCCCATGCTCCACTTGGGGATCCATGACCACACAGTAAATTCAGTTCCACAAACACATTTGGCTCCTGCTCTTCGCAGAGACAGTGCTGGAGCCTTCTTCTTTAAGGATGGTCCAAGTAGGAGAGGAAAGTCTAGGGAGGTGGGAGTGGGGGTCGGAGACTTGCATGAGTTGCTGCTGGATGATCAGACTCTTAGGCTCTAGGCTCCGTGTCTCTGACCCAAGGAGAGAGAGGAGCTGCTAATCTGATTGGGCTAAGGACTGCTGAAGGAAAAGCGACAGATCCTGGGGAGCATTTAGGAAGCAAGACCCACGCTCGTGGGAAAGTCACCTTAAAGGGAGCGCGATCCGGCAGGGGCCACAGCTAGGTAATTCTGTAGCCAAGAAGGTAGCCCCATCCAACGTTGGGGCCCCGCGAAGTCTGTCGAGTAGGCGGGGAAAGAGCCCCTCTTCCACCGTAGCTGCGGCTCTTGCTTTCGCCAGTCGGGCGGCAGCTCCCAACCTTCCGAAGACTCGAGTTCCATCTGGTCTGTTCTTTTTGGCCTCCCGATTGTGGATAAATCTCCGAATTATCGGGGAGAGGAAAAAGAGGAAAAAGAAGAGTAGCGGAAACCCAACCCCACGATTAAGAGAGTTCTTTCCTCCCCTCCTTCATCTACATTGAGAGTTTCTATTCTTGGAGAAGTTGCCATTCCCCTTCGGGTTTCATAAAGGTGTATTGAGACCAGAGTTCTGCACTTCCCGCCTCCCTGCCCAGGGAAACTGGGTCTTACTGTTGCCTTGAGAACACTGGAGAGAGTGGGAATATGGAAAATTTAGGGATAATTTTAATTTCACTCAGAGATCTTTGAATTCCCAGTGCACTTTTGAAGGGCCCAGAAGTGCTTTGGAAAACTTCTGGGCTTTTAAGTAACTGGGGAAGCTGTGAGGACCCAAGGGAAACACTTTTGTCTTCAACAGTCACACAAAATCTGACAGTGTTGCTGGAACAGTACCTCTTTTCTTTTTCAAAAGAACAGTATTTTTTCCTTCCTTCCTTCCTTCCTTCCTTCCTTCCTTCCTTCCTTCCTTCCTTCCTTCCTTCCTTCCTTTCTCACGTCGGGCTGGATATAAGGGGCATCCGGCACTAATCAATTACCCTCCCATAGTCTTTGAATACCAAGGGACTGATTGGACTTTTCAAGACAAATGCCTCAGAAAATGATGTATTCTTCACACTTTCCACTGAAAGAGCTGTTTTTTTTTCACTTATCAACTGAAACAAGTTAGTCTATGAATCCTGGCTACTTGTTGCATAACATATATTCATACCCTAAGAGAGAGAGAAACTTGGGATGTGGGGGTGATAGGAAGGGGGAGCAGTGAGTTCAGCTATTTGTTAGTTTATTTTATAACAGGTGGTTAATAGCAACAAGAAAAACCAAAATGTTTATTCTACCATGGGCCCAAAGACACCTTTATGAAGGTGGACCCATTATTTTCTTCCGTAATTGGGGAATGGGGGCGGAGATGAGTAGAGAAGGGGAGGAGAGCGAGGAATGAAGTCCAAAGTTGCTTAAATTGCATTTGTCTTTCCCCTTTCTCAGAAAATTTAAATTATACACAAACGATTGCTTGAACAATAGGACCAGTGAAGTCGGTGTAAATGCAGGAAAATATTTCTCAAATGCTATTTGCCTGATGTGTGCTAAGGGAATTGAATTTTAATGACTGAGACAACTCTCCCATTGAAGGGACAGTAGCAATCAAAAAGGTAGGGCTGTCTTTATAATCACACTATCCCACCTCCGACTCCGAAAGTGGAAATATCAAGTTTTACTCTTGGACATCCCCCCCCCTTTTTTTCTCTTCTCTCCTCCTCTGCCTTAAAAAAAACGTTCGATGCTCTATTATGAGATTTTACTGACCCAAGCGGGAGAATTCTGTGGGAATTTTGTACTTATCTGTTGGTTTGGGCTTTCCCCCACCTCCCGGCTCCTGTAAGTCACTGAGAATAGTTCCTAGGCAGAGCTTCGCTTGAGCTTGCAAAACAGACCCGTTCTCTGGCTCCACAGCTCCATCTTCACTTACCCAGAATGACAGACTTCTGGCGAAGGGATCCAGCCCGGGGCTAAGATGAGAGGGACTGTTGAAAAACCGTACTCAAGTCAAGTTTGAGGCGCGATATTTCACAGTGCCTCTGGGACGCTGATTTATGTTCTCGCCCTAAGAAATAGTCCAAACTCTTTGACTTTAGAGTATCATTATTTTATTTTATTTTTTTATCAATTGTTCTTTTTCTCCATATCACACGGAGATAGCTTTAAGTAGAAGGGGGATTTTATTTATCACCCAACACATCTGAAATGTATGCAGAGAGAAAAGAACTCACTCTGGATCTCTGGCTCAATTTTGGAGCCGTCGGGGAATCATTTGACTAACTTGCTAGAATGTTTCACATTCGAAACAGAAACGCAGCTCGCGATTCTGCTGTAAATCAGACGGCTGTCTTCTACTATGAAACAGAAATATCTAACAAAAAGGGGGAGGAGGGAGAAAAAACAGAGGAAAAAGGCAATGTGATCAAAGCAAAATGTCCTTCAGAAACGAAGATTATATTTTAATTCTAGAGCAAAAAAACTGTTGGGGTGTAGGAGTGGCATTCAAATGTGAATGCCCTGTAATGGAATCTGCACCCTTAGAGAGTGTCGGACGTGGAGTCAGGAAAAACTGGCTTCACATATTGCTTCAGGCACTTAATAGCTGCGTAACTTTGGGCGAATCACTTGACTTCCCTCAGCCTTAGTTTCTTCATCTGTAAAATGAGAACACTAGCACCTGCCTTCTAGGGTTGTCCCTCACAGTAAAGATTAAATGAAATAATGTAAAGTATCATATAAATGTAAGTTCATAATAATACCCTGCATTTATATGGCGCTTTACCCATGCTGAAAGGCAGGCGGCCAAAGTTGGTGTCCTGGATGGTTTGATTTTGCGTCTTCCCTCTGTCCCCTACAAATGAATCAAAATCATTTCCAACAACATATTCTCTAACTCGCTCGAAGCGCTGCAGACTCCGAGAGTGTTACCGGGTTCTGGAGAGTCTACAAGAAGTCTGGTTTTACTTGAAGGGTGAAATAAGGGACAGGTAGGCGGTGAAGTTGCCACAAGCACAAGAATTAGGCATCTTCGGGTGTTTTCCTTTTCCTAACTTTCTGCAAAAAGGATAGCCTCTGTGAGCCACCCAGTCAGTCCACAAAACAATGTGGAAACCTTAGAACAAAGAACTCTCGGATTTCCTGCAGCTCAAATAGATCTCAAAGCCTGGGATGAGAAGAGTCCTCAATGAGCCAGAAAGTAGAGGAAAGCGGGAGAAGAGAAAATCTATACAGGTATCCCTTCAACAAGTGATTGGAACAAATTTAAAACCAAACCAAACATCTCTTGGAGTTGCACCTATCTGCAATTCTGTAACAGCGAGCAGCCCAAAATATACACCGGGTTACCACAACCGAGGAAAGGACAAAGCTCATCTTTGTTCTCTTATAGGATTTTTTTTCACTACAAGAAATTTAAGAAGAGAGAAACTCTTCGAAACAGTGTCCCAGAGGGCCTGACCCTTGTACACCTGCGACACTCGTAGTGTTGAATTTTAAAACATGTGCACTGATTTTTAAAAGTCTAATGAAACCCAATGAATAATTCGAGTTTAAGTTCAAGCATCAATTTTTTTTTTTTAGTCACTAAATAAAGAGACCGCAAGAGGGCTAGGATGCTTACTTGAAATTCCCAGGCTTGATACGGATTTAGAGATATTACGGAGAGATGACAATGGCAGATAAAGTCTGTTTGTTTTTAATGGTCGTTATCTTGGGAATTTCTCAATCCAGGGAAATAGAGTGTTTCACGGTCATTTCAAACAACCGATATTTCAAACCAGCAAAACTTTGTGTTGAGGGAGGAATCATTCCACTCCCTTCTTAGTTTTCTGTTTTGTTTATAAAAAGGCGAAATGACTGTGATTTCATTAGAATCTGGAATTCCTGTCGCCAAAGAAGATTTCCTAGAGAAGTTAAATGACTTACACAAGGTCAGCCAGTCAGTTCATGGGAGAGGAGAGGCTCAACACTAGATCTTACTGATCCCAAGTTACATTCACTACCTCCTAGCTGACGCTTGCTTTGTGAGGGGAAAAGTCGAAATAGAATATAACATTTCCCAGGGAAGATCATTGGCAAGACGCTGGGAATTCTGAGAGCAAATCTGATTTGTGCATCTCTCCTCCTAAATAGATTGTTGTTCTGTTTTTGCAGTTTTAATATATTTAATACATTTCTTAATAACTTCTTAATGTTCATTTCTTAATCACAGTGTTTGTATAAATTCAAAGGTACATTTTACATCGAGTTACTCCCTGTTTCTTCCAAGGAGGAATAAAAGGAAAAAAGGGACCCCTTTTTTTTTTTGAATGAGCATCCTATTTGTGAGTCATTCTTTTGCCAATAGATGGCATAGTGTCCTTTCCATTCCATTACAACCAGACCAGAGCAAAGAAGAGAAGTAAGCCTCCAGCTTACTGATTTTTTGCTTCTTATTTTTCTTTTCTTTTCCTGATTCTAGTGCATAAAGGTGGGCTCTCCTCTTAGGGGTACAAAAACACAAATACCTCCAAAAACAGTGTATTTCCCCAAAATTAAAATTACAGATGTAATACATACTTTGAACCCTATAAAAAGCGTTTACAATTGTTACTTTAAAAAAGAAATTTATAACTTTCATATGTACCTTCCTTGTGTAATAGGCAACTGCCATATGTTTCCTAGTTTCACAATTCAGTTTTTCCTGGACATCTGTAGCAGGTAGTGAGTGCTTCTTAAAGCACATTTTATGTACTATGAGAAGTAACCTGCTCTGAAGACTAAAGGTTACCATAAAAATATGTCTTTCTAGAAATGCTAGCTATTCTGAATTTACATTATTCAATAGTCAACCTAAGATACATCTCTCTCCTTCTTCAAGTCATCCTGCTGGGAGATGCAGTCTTGTCTATATCAAACTTTTATTCAGCATTTCAAAATAGCTTTTTTAGGTAGTAGCGGTTCTCTGTCTATTATTGCCATTGTTTTTTATCTACTATATTTAAATGATGATTGCACTGCCTTCTTTTTATCCTTCTGAAAAGCATTAGGGATATCTCTGTACAAGCATTCATGTGTAATATTTATATTTATGAAGAAAAAACATACTAACCTTTATTTCCTCACATTTCCTTTTACTATTTTCATGAATCCCCTATTTTCATATTAAAGTAAAAATTATACAAGGAGGAAAGGGAGGTCATGTGGCCATGTATTTCTACTAGGATTTTTCATGTTAAGTCTTTAATTGCCACATCAATATAACACTATTCAGATGCTTACTTGAATTTGGAGAGGCACAGTACTACAGTAATTCATTTTGCTTAAAAAATATTTTCATTAAGCTTAAACTGAAATGTTTTATCTGTAGTGAAAGTACCGATATACCCTAGCCACATTCTGGACTGTTTATACTTTCAGCAAAGTACATAAATGCACATAAATTTTCCACAGCTTAAAAGTCATATCTACAGATGTGTAACACAGGAACTTAGTCCAATTTTCAGCCAATAAGAAATTGTAATGATTTTGCAAGAAAACAAACAAACAAAAAACATTGACAGCCAAAGCAGGAGATTCTTACAGCAAAGAGAGTATCAAGGGAGATCTGGTGCTAGTCAATTCGGTTCCCAAAGTCAACATGTTAAAGACAGACCTCTTCTGGAAGAAAAAGTGAACTCCAAATAAGTTGTGCAAAGATGGTTTTGAGATGCCAGTTGAAGTGTGATTTTTTTTTTTTTTTGATACAGCAGACTTGCTAAAAGTTATCAAGGTGCCCATTTAAAACACTTTATTCAGAATACAAGTTCTTTCTTTTTCATCTTTTGATTTATGGTCAAAATTGTAGTATCTGAAGAGATTTGTCATTTTCCCTTATACTGTTTATTTCACTCTTTTGCTAACTTCATTTTTTCCTGTCCGTTTACGAGATGGTTGTGCTAGCTGTAGATGGAATGGGATATATCTATGAGAGGCTGAGAATTGGAATGTATTTTTTTTAACTTTTTAAATCATGAGAATGATTGTAAATAACACATCCCGAGGGCGAAGTGCGTCACTCAAGGAGCCAATACATAGGGGTTCTAGGAACCGTCTTGGAAGATGTATTTCCAAAATACGTCACAGAAAATCTAACACCCAACTGTCCATTCATTGCTAGTTCCCTTCCTGATTCCCTGGCTTGTGTGCAGGCCGGTTTCTGAAATAATTGGGAAACTAATTTCTCAGATCACTGAAGGTCAGCACCGAAGCAGTATGTTCAGTCCGAGATTTCTTCATCTCTTCCCAACCTAATCCCAACTCCCACCAACTGGCCGACTTTTCTGCAGAAAACTCAAGTTTTGCCGCAGGGTAAACAGTCCAAACTGTTGGCCCGCCTCTTTTTAGCTATCTTCTAGAAAGAAGTAACTACGTGTTGAAAAATAAACGCGCAGAGGAAAAATGGCTCAGAGCTCCTTTTATTTGCAATTCGCTTACTCTGATGCTTTCTTTTCGGGACAGTTTTGGTCTTAGTTAATAGGGGTCATGAAGTGAAGGGTTATTAAATGGAAAAAGATTTAAACGCTTTGGTGTGGTGGCAGCATCAGAGGCCTAGGGAGGGAGCAGGGCAGTGGTGGTTGTATACACGCACCACACCACACCAGAAACACACTACCTTATTAGTAGGAGAATGAGGAGATTTTCGACATTCTCCCTTTCGTTCTGTTGGGCCTGCTTATCTAAAGACCCCCCAAAAGGGTCGTTACATGCTTCCAAAACGTCCAGTGCTACAGTTGTTAAATTGAATTCACTTAACCTTGCTTTTAGTGTGGTCTTCCTATCTATGATAAATTCATGGAAACCTTTTTTATACTAATGGACAAAGAAGTGCCATAATCTAGGCAAGGAATCTACTCTTCTTGGGACATGGCAAGTTTTACAGACTCTAGACTCCAAATTTTATTCACTGAGGTTAGAGGTCTGGGAAACTAAGTAGGAGAGAGAGAGAGAGAGAGAGAGAGAGAGAGAGAGAGAGAGAGAGAGAGAGAGAGACAGAGACAGAGACACAGAGACAGACAGACAGAGAGACAGACAGACAGACAGAGAGAGACAGACAGACAGAGACAGAGAGAGAGGGAGAGAATCAGAGATAGAGAGACAGAGAGTCACGCACACAGAGAAACAGAGAGAGAGACAGAGAGAATCAGAAACAGAGTAGAGAGAGAGCGGGATGGAGGGAGAGACAGAGACACACAGCCACAGACAGACGGAAAGACAGAGACACAAAAAGGGAGGGAAGGACGAGGAAAAAGAGGAAGGAGAAAGGTAAAAAAAGAGAGATTGTGGGGGGAAAAAAGTAAGGGGAAGGCGAGAGGGGAAAGTGGTGGGAGAACAATGGGATGCTTGATCCATTTTTATGACGCAAACCATTTCTTGAAGCCTTCTAATCAGTACAGGGATTTTATGCAGGGTTCCCAATTAGGAAGATGCTCTTCACCAGATTATATTACAAAGTAACTGAGCCAAGCTAAATAACTTCTCGTTGGTGCTTTATGGAATCGCCTCCACCCTTCTGATCCCCTCCTTTCCCTTCCTCCAATATAATGTCTTTTCTTTTCTTTTTTTTTTTTTAACTAATGAACAATTCTTTCTTGGTGGAAAGGAAGCCAAAGAAAGCCTTGACCCTTCGGAAAATTTGTGGATCTTGTGATGATTTAGGAGTTTAGAGTTGTAGTTCATTATACCAAATAGAACCCTTGAACTTAAAAACAAAATACCCATCCTCCCAGTAGACTCAATTCTCTGAGATGCCTACGTTTGACCGCTAAAAGGGAGGGGTGTCTCCGTCTCGCTACAGAACACACTTACCCACCAAGGTATTTTTGAAAGAACTAAGCGGAAGGCAACATATTAACTCGTTACTCCGAGGCTAAGGAGCAGAGGCTGTTAAAAATTTGGAAACCTAAACTCGGAGACAGAAATGGGTCGGTAAATCGGCGGTTAATCGTATTTTAAATGCCACTCTTCCACAAAAAGCGCAGTCTCTCCTTTCAGACCTGCTGAAAATTCCGTGTAAAAATCAAGTATTTTGAAATAAAATAGCCTATACTTACTATCGAGCCAAATAAAATTTATCACCCGACAATTTATAAAAGGAATTGGTGCTTTAAACGCACTGGAGAGAGAGTCAGTAGGACAGACTGGGCTTTGTTTCACACACACGATTCTTTCCACTCTGTGCAACTTTAAATGACACCAAGAAAAATAACAATGGAACCCGACAGGTTTAAACACACACGAATGCACAAACGCACAGGCGTACACACAGCCCTTTGCTTGCTGGTGTTACTAATGCCTAAATCGAGATTACATTCAGTTCCAATTAAAAAAAAAAAGTAACCTTTCTTCTCATCAAATTAATTTCCTGTAATAGACTTTCTATTTAACATTCCTATACTGGTGGGAATATCATTATCTATATTGCTATTTTCTGGGGTAGGAACTTGATTTATTTAGAGAGTGATGCTTGCTCAATTCATTCAGTAATTGTTAAAACCCAG
This sequence comes from Potorous gilbertii, assembly GCA_028658325.1. Classification (NCBI taxonomy): domain Eukaryota; kingdom Metazoa; phylum Chordata; class Mammalia; order Diprotodontia; family Potoroidae; genus Potorous; species Potorous gilbertii. The sequence continues at coordinate 363,411,088 of CM053770.1, read as the reverse complement.
TCCTTCCCAGAAAAGATTATTTCTCTCCTAGATAGTGGGTTTGTTCTCGAATGTTTTTGTAGGAGTCTAAGAAGGGGCTCCATTCTGAGGAGATCGTTCTCTTTCCTGCGGATAGACTAACATCAATAAACACTTCCAATCCTTTGCATGTACTGGCCCTTTTTTTTGAGACAAGATTTGACATTTCACTTGTTCATATTCTGAAAAGTAGTTCAGCAGGATCACTGGAAATCCGAAGAAAGTGGCTACAGCAGTCTCCGAACTCTGCCTTCACCAGGGGTTTTGGATGCCTTGGAAGTGACTTCCCACTTTATATATCCTAAACAAAAACAAAGTGAGTTCTCATCTCCTCTGCCTCTCTTTCTGATTTTGGAGTAATCCTAACATTGGATGTGTTCAATCATGGAGCCCAGAATAGATGTCAGCCAGTTCAGGCAAAATGAAATGGAGAGATGTCTAGTTCAAATGAATTTTTTGCTCCTCTCACACCAACACGTCCAGAATTTAGGTGGAGTTATTAAAAATCTCTCTCCCTCTGCCTTTCTGTAACTGTTACATGTTAATATATTTACATTATATCTATAATTCAGACTGTATGTAGTAAATAAGTGTATGTATGTGCAAATCTAAACATGACATATGAGCATATAGTTGTAGATTTATTTTTAATGTAGCAGTTGTAAAATTATTTTATCAATCCATCTCCATTTTTATCTAAAAAGATATACCAGCACATGGGTATATATACATATACACAAATTATTGAGATAGAGAGAAAGGGATGGAGATTAAATATTAAAGAGTCTGGTTTTACATAATATTAAATCCATATAGATTATATTTATATAATTAGATAATGAAACCAACAGGGACACAGATAGAGTAAGAGACACACCCAGACAAAGTGGGAGAGCTTAAAAAACATAGCCACTGTGGACGGTTTGAGGAAGGTAGCTCATCTATGTATCTGAGTCTAAGTACATAAATGCGCATGCATCTTCAAACTCGGACTACCTGTACATTATCCAGACTGGGCTTCTGGCTCTGTTGTTTAACATCACCTGGTGTCAAAGGAGGAATGGAATTAAAGAGTCAGATAGAGTTTCCATAGAATTCAACCTTGTACATATGAGAATATAACTTGAGGGGAAACGTTGGTGTCCCACCTGCAGCAAACTTTGCTGGTTGAAGTTACTTTTAAAATGGGGTGGGGGTTCCCCTTTCTCTTCTAAGAAGACATTTTGGTGCCAAGGAAGACTTGCTGAATTTAGGAGTAAAAAAACATCAACATTTTAATACTGCTTCTTCAAGGTCATCTGAGTAACCTTGGGCAAGTTGCTTAACCTTCCCAGGCATGTTTACTCATGAGGGAGCCCTCAGAGGTCTTTTCCAATTCTAAATCAAATATCAGCACTTCTGACCTTAGAAAGTTCAGAGGGAGAAGAGGGATGGGGCTCCTGAAAGCAAAGAGAATAGTCTGATCCTGGTCCTGAGGGATCATAGTGATGTCTATTCTTTTCTTCCAGTCAATTAGCTAAGAGACTAACAACTCAAAGAAGCTTAAAATGACAGGAAGGACCATGCAAACTTCTATGATTCATTTTCAGTTCAAACTTTAAACATTTGAAGTCCTAAATATTTTCCTTCTCTTTAACTATATGTGTAATTCAAACAAAAATAGATTATTGGTGAGCCATTGTTACAAAGATAGTTGCGACTGTGTAAAACTGTAAAAGCAAACAAACAAACAAACCAGAAGTATCTCCTTTTACCCCAGTCTGTTTCGGTTTGTAAGAAATAGAGTTACTTCCCTTGGGCGTACCTGGATTAAATGGAAGAACCAGCAAGGGATACAGTTTAGGGGAACTGTGTGTGGAGGGGTCTGAATTAGTGGGGTTTTTGCAATGGGGCTAAGGGATGTCACATGGAAGTAATGGGGGAAGCCCAGAAAGTGGTGTTATCAGTCACTAAAATGTACTGGTATAGGCTAGAGACTTGGTGGGAAGTGAGAGATGGAGGGGACTGCAGCAGAGGTGGGGGGGGGGGGGCCGGCAGGATGAGATTGGATAGAATATTAGAGGCTTTGCAGGTAATTTGATGACATGAGGTAATCTTCCCCATCTTGGGGGAGTGGTCTAGCTGACTGGGGGATGCACACTCTTGCAAGTTAAAGCATTCTCTGAAATCTCCCTACCTGGAAAATACATTGCATTTGTTCTCCTGCGAGGAGGTTGCATACCAGTGGGGCACTAATTTTCTGAACCCAAGCCTGAATTTACAGTACTTTATTCAAAACTAGGCTCTACATAACCATGAACTCTAGAAGCCCTTTAAGAGATAAAGGAGAATGAGGAACAGCATTGTATGGCCTCCTCAAACCCTCTTCAACTCCTTTTCCACAAGTGTGTTGCAAGAACACGGAAAGTTTCTGTACTTAGTGCATAGGAAGCTAACCTAGGAATCAAGAAGTTCTGAAACCTGCCCCTGAAAAAATAGTAGCTGTGAAATCATGGGTAAATCACTTAATCTCTCAGTGCTTGGAGACAACTCTCTAAATTACTGACCCACCTTTGGAATTTCCACACCTGAAAACTCTCATTGTTGATTTCCTACACCAGTAATGGGTCCAAACTAAGGCTGCACTTTCAAGTCTTGCTGATAGTTTTACACCCGTGACTTTAATAGGCAGACCTATTCTGCTCAACTCACCCCACACTGTGGGATAAGCCTCTTTTATGCGTTAGATCAACTGCAAAAGTATATATTTTTAATGCAACTAACACACACCCACACCCACACACACCCACACACACACCATATACAACACTCTCAAATACTTGCCAAACGTTTGCTAAAATGATTCTTACCAACAAGAATTCAACCTGATTACTATCATCAAGTACACAGATCTGCCTTTGAAAGATCACTGTAACCCCAATCTTGTAAGGCACTTTAAGTCCTGAGATAACATTAATCCTTTACATTACTTCACACTGCCCTATTACTTGTTTCCTCTTGGCTATGGTAAAAATGGCCCGGTAGTGGATAGATTATTTTAATTTGACTACACAGATTCTCAGAATAAATCGTGTGACGACTGTCTTCCAGTCTATGCAGTTAGATTGTTTTCTTAAATGAGGTGGATTTCTTCCTCCTGAATCCTATAGAAAGAGAATTGTCTTAATACTTCTTTAACTGCATTTTAAAAAAGGTTGAATCATTTAAAATTGAATTTTGTACTACATTTAAAAAAATGAAGAGTGAGAAAGTTGAATTACAACTAAAACATAAATTACACATATATGCTGTGCCCCACTCATTCTGTGTTCCTCCTCCCGCCAAACATAAAACATGGAGTTTTGAGATTGGTCGAACACCGCACATACTTTTCACAAAGAGATGATGAACTCTCAAAAGTTGGAGAAATGAAATTTTATTGAATAGCAAATAAGTAACCCCACCCCTAAATTGTACTTAATGGTAGTAGACTTTAAAAATCCATTTAAATTATTTTTATTTTGCATCATTTATAAATTTTAATCTTAAATCTGTGCCCTTATTTAAAATAACGTGTTAAAAAACCATGACTTGAATGCTAAAATAATTTTTAAAAAGAGAATTGTGGAGCAACACTTTTTAATAAAGTGGTGTTTCATTTGGAATCTGTTTGGTTGCAATCTATAAGAGCATATGATGATTGGGGATGTAAGCTTCTGATCACCTAAACTTAAAGGAATTTACAATTCTCCTATTCCACACACCATAAAACGGGTTTTTTTTTCAATCCATTAAAAAGAAATCTTGGTGATGGTGGGTTCCCTCTGTCCCTCACCCAACCTCCCTTTAATGTATGCTCGTGACCAGCTGCTCTGGATCTAAGTGAATAGTTTCGCAGTGCCTTTCACTGGGAGGATTCCTAGTATTACTATCTTTTAAACTCTCCCCTAATCAAACCAGGCGGCCTTGCAACCTTCTGAGATAGTAGGAAAGGGATCAGATGTTTGATCTCTATGTGTGGGTGTGGAGGTGGGGGAGGATGAGTAGGGACCTGGGGAAGGGCTAGAGACTGGTGAGATGGGGGATATCGAGGGGGCATCCGACTGAGCCAGGCTGTGGCGCATGGAAGCCCTCCACTTTTGCAGCCTTGTAAGGAAATGGGCCCCGGCTTCCCCCAGACCGGGCTTCGGGGATTGGTGGTTGAGCTGGGTGATTGACAAGAGTTCTGGGGCTCCACCCCGCCCCCGCCCCTTCCCAGCCGCTTTATTGACACTAATGAGCAAGTTCTTCCCACCGCTCTCCTGCTTGGAAGTGCTGACAGATCAAGGCAACAAATTTCAATTACAAGCCTTAATTTGTGTCCGCAGAGTGTTTTTTACCCATGTCAGTTCTTTCTGGCGCATCAGACGAGGCAGAGCTTGGAGGAGAAGAAGGAGGTGGGGGGTGACAGTGAAGACTCATATCCCTGGAAAAAAAATAGGAAAAAGGAGAGAGCGCGCAAAAGGATTAATTAAAAACAAAACAAAACAAAGACAAGTTGGCGAAGGCGCTGCTGATGACTCGGATTTAAGGAAAATAGGAGAGGAAACGCCAAATTTGTTCTTGCCAGCGGCAGGGAGGGCAGATCTGAAGCTGTGGGCGGCAGCGCGTATTTTTTGTTTTGTTTTGTTTTTTGGGAGGGAGGAGGGGAGAGCGAGTGTGTGTGTGTGTGTGTGTGTGTGTGTGTGTGTGTGTGTGCGTGCGTGTGTGTGTGTGTGTGTCTGTGTGTGTGTGTACGTGTGCTTGTGTGTGTGTGTGTGTGTGTGTGCCTGCGCGCGAGTGTGCGTGTGTGTATATGAGAGCTGGGAGCGCCACGCGCGTGTGCTGGGGCGGCGGGGATGGCCGAGAAGAGAAGCTCGCCCTGCAGCATGCTGAGCCTCAAGGCTCACGCTTTCTCTGTGGAAGCGCTGATCGGCGCTGAAAAGCAGCAGCAGCAGCAACTGCAGAAGAAGCGGAGGAAGCTGGGCGGGGACGACTCCGCGACCGCCGCCGAGGGAGGCGGTAACGGCAGCGGCGGTGGCTCCGAGAAGGGCTCGGTGGAGGGAGCCGAAAGCGCCTCTCTACCGCCGCCGCCAGGGGCCGGAGCCGGGACTGGAGCGGGGTCCCTGTCTGCCCGGAGCTGCGTGGAGATGGAGCGGACCTGCGGTTCCCGAGGACCTGCCGGTGAGTCCGCCCCTTCCCCACTTCTGTCTCCAGCGGAGCGAAGCTGCACTGGACCCCGGGGGAGGCAGTCCCCGATTCCCGACCCTAGTAGAGTCTGCTACTGACCTCAAGGCAATTCCCAGGGGGCAAAATGCCCAGGCTCTGGACCTCCAGCGGCTACGTACTGCTGCGGGAATATTTCTCTGCTCAGCAGGTTTCATTTGGGTTTGGGGGTAATCAACTGCAGGGAGGAGGGCTGCAGTGCCTTCTCTGTCCCTAGCTCCCCCCACAACTGCGGCAGCTGAGATGCCTGCACTCCCGCACGCGCAGCTATTTACACCCGTGGGTGGCAAGGCACAAGTAAGTGTCTCAAAGTTACGAATCAAACTTCCTCACTCTCCACTCTGATTCCAAGGCCCACTGGTTGATTTGATTTGATTTTTTTAACTTAATTTGAAAACGTCGCCTTGGCCTCTCGACTTCTGGCTCACGCTTTTGTGCAGCCTTTTACTAGACGCCTCGTTTGTACGGTATCTCTTCCCCCCACCCCCACTACCCCAACCCATGCCAATGTCGCGGCCCATCAGAGATGCTCCTGCTTTCATTTTAAAGCGTTCTCCAACTCCTAAGCAAACAGTGGGCTATTTTCTTTCTAATGTCTTTTAAAACTGACCCTCCAACTTCTTAATTGTAGAAATTGACTATAGAGAAGCTCAGTCAAGAGGGAGATAGTTTTCATATTTGATTACTTGTCTCTGGCTCGCACGGAGGACTCATATTTCACTTTTGTCCTGGAGCCTTTTGGGGACGGGAAAAGGTGCCCCGGAACAACAGGTTGGTGCGAATTGTCGGGAACTAAGCTTTTAGCATTATAATTATTTTAATTTCATTGCATTCCTTGAAATCAGGTATGGCCAGCATATTTTGTGAAAAAGATCGGGAGGCAGGAAATCCTTCTTGCCGTCGTAACCAGGGTTGATGAAATGGATTTTGTCAAGAGGGGCTGGTAGGCTCCTGGCCAAATTTCAGTGGGATTGCGAGGTCCGGGCGGTGTGTTACCATCTACTTTTGGGCCGCGGCTGGGGCAGCGTTTTGAGGAGGGCACGGCTCAGCGCGATCAGGAGGGGACTGGGATGATTGATCCCTGAGACTTTTCCTGCTGCTTTCTCTTGCCTGGCGGAGGGTAAGGCTCTCCAGGTGGCCGGCCGCTGCTACAACTTTGTTTCCTATCCCAAAGCCTGCTTGGTTTACAGCTGGATACGAGGCCCGGGTATCTCTCTCTATTGCACCCTAGACCCTCCCTTCTTGGCAGGCATTTTCTAGTTTCAGCCCCAGTGTGGAGATCCCAGCGCAGGCCTGTGCTGGCGGCTCAAGGACTGAGAAGGTGGTGAGGGCCCAAAGCTGGGCCTGGGGATTGGAGAAGTATGTCAGGCCTGGCACTGCACTTCTCCTGTCCTCGGGGACTCAACCCCACTCCTAGACTCCTATGGCTTTGAGGGAGGCCTCAAACAGCACTTTTCAGATTGTCAAATAGTGAAGGAGGTGAGGTTGGGGGTTAATGTGTCATAGAAAACAAGGGAGGATATTCACTTTTCTCTTGGTTTCTTTGGGGCACACAGGTCACAGTCTTGTCTCTAGGGTCTGCCTCTCAATTTCTCCACCTTTTTCTCCCTGCCTCCATAAACTATGTTCAATCACCTCTCTCTCTTTTGCAGGCGGCTGTGAAGAAGGTTTCAAGCAGGGTACTTCCCCGGCTGTGTCCCCGGGAACTTCTCCAAAAGGGTCTCCAGTTCCACCTCCTGCCCCTCTCCCGGCACTGCCTCAGTCAGGGTCCCCACTACCCTCCCCACAGGCACCCCGGGTGGATCTTCAAGGTGCAGAGCTTTGGAAACGCTTCCACGAGATCGGCACAGAGATGATCATCACTAAGGCCGGCAGGTAAAGGGCCAGACTGTGGAAGACCGACCCTCTTTTACTTTTAGTAAATCAATTGGAGGAGGCACAAATAATGGTCTTCAGGAGTAGGGCCACCCGCCTATGCGGATGCCCTACTGTGGCACCTTGATTAGAACACATAGTCAGGAAGAGACAAATATGTTCCATATTTATCCCCTTTTTGCCCCTCTGTGAAAGCGGGGGGTGGGGGGGGTGGGGGGGAGAGGCAGACAACTGGAGCTATTGAGTAGAGCAGTGAGTAGTAGCCTTTGGGAAAGCAGGCTTAATAAAACACCACTGAAATCCAGAAGAAAATAACTGTGACCTAATGTAGAAGGCTATTAGCATTCAGATTCACCACGGAAATTAACTTTAGGCATGGAATTCTTCTTCTATACAGTTTTCCAAAGCCCTAGAACATGTGAGGAAGCTCAGCACTTTACTTTTTCAACTTCCATTCCAATCCTGGGGTCTTACTTCTCATTTAAGGTTACCCATTGTTTCTATATCATCCAGTTCTGTTAAAAAGAAAGTGTGAATTAAGATTGGATTGTGATGAAAATAAATTTGAAATTCAATAGTAAATTGTTCGCAGTTTGAACTTAGATCTCTCTTCCTATATTGATTGCCCTCTCCTTTGAATTTGCTCTTCTTAGTAGGTAAATGTGGGATCCTCCTCAACGAAGTTTTCTAAATTACATGAAATCAGTAATACCATCAAATTTTTTTAAAAGAATAGATTTTTTTTCAGACAATGTCTTAATAAACTGTAGAAATTTATACAAATGGTAAGCAAGGCCTAAAACTTGTAGTGTATCCCTCTAACCATATAAAATAAACTGATTGGTATTCCAGGCAATGAAAGCACAGAAGCATTTGGAGTTTTAAGTTTCCTATTCATTTAGCACAGTCTCAAAGTCTATGAATAATACGTTTTCTTAAAAGGAACCTCCCCCCTCCCAACTTCCAGTGGGTACACATGGTAAAAACCTGCGCAGCATAAAAGTATCCAAACTTATTAGAAATTACAAAAACATATTTTATTGAGTCCATATGCTTCTTTCTACATTTTCAGAGACGTTTTTTATTAATGATCCAAATTCACTCTTCAATAGCACAAAGTAACATTTGTCTTATGTAGGGTCCAGGCAAAGAATTTTTCTATCTTACAGGTGCACTGAAATAACACTAAAAATGAGCTAGCCAGTCAGTACTCTCATGCCTAGTTAGAAATAATGGAGTTTCTTTTCTGTAGATACATTCTTTAATTACATTCATATTTTAGGTAGGGAAGACTATTTAGTTATTTAGTATTAAATAGTTGTTAAGAAGTTAAGAGTAACCAAAGTAAGATTAACTGTAAGAGATCTTGGATATAAGCCATAGCAGGAAAATATTTTATTTTAAAATTTAAAAGCTTGATTTTTTCTTTATTTGACTCAAGACTAGTTATATAGTCCATAATTTCTTATTTTTACCCTTGAAAGCAATCACGTCTTTAAAAGATGAGTTATATGGCTTGAATATTACAGGATAGCGGCATCCTAAGGAGGCAGATAAATGAAAAGTTTTCCCAAATGTTGTAATTAACCAATTATCTAGTTATCCATGCTAAACAAGGTTATACTATTTTAGTTTTTTGTTGTTGTGAGGATTTATTATTATTTTGGAAGGGTGGAGTGGGTGGTATATATACCTTGTATTTGGTTTCTGCTTTCAATAAAGAGGTTTTACTATACCTTTCAAACTTCTAGTAACTTTTGTTCTTCACCTTTAGCACGTTGCAGACAGGAAGTCCTGTCTCAATAAAGAACATATTGTTTCGGGTAGAGCATGGCACCTTGGCTCCTTGTGGCTTTTTATAACCTTTGTAAATTTCACATTAGAATCTGCTTCCCCTACTTCCCAGAATTTAAATTCTCAGTCTTCTATTAAATATACTTTCTTGTTTGTGTATTTGTATAAAACATGCTGCAAGAACTTTTGTCAAAACAAATACATTGCTAACTTTAGTATATGTATCTCTAAGTCTACTTTTTTGCCTTGAAATGAAAAGGTAATTTCAGTAAACTTTAGTACGTTTACATGGCATGTCAGACTGCATCTTGTAAACCAATTTTGATAAGTGCCATTTTTGATTACTTGGCATTTATTTGTATCAAAAATAGAGATCTGAAGAGACAACTTTGTTCAGCTCCTTTTTTTTGTACTCCACATCCTTCTTGGTAGTATATGGGGACAGAAGGACGAAACTGCTTGATTTTTGTCTTTTTTATTCCCAATGCCTACCAAGGTTTCTGGCACATAATAGGTATTTAGTATACCCTTGTCAGATTGAGTTGAATTGATTAAATAAACATCACCATGCTCATTCCTTTAAAAAATAATAACTTCTTTCCCCCTTTTTATTGTATGTAGGCGAATGTTTCCTGCTATGAGAGTGAAGATCTCTGGTCTAGATCCACATCAACAGTATTATATTGCAATGGACATTGTACCAGTGGACAATAAGAGATACAGGTATTCTTAATGGACATGCAGATGAGCCCAGAAACTGAAATTTCATTAGGAACAGAGTTTGTGACATGCAGTTGATTGTGGATTTTTGTTTTTAGTGATTTAAGAAATTTTTTCATTTCCTTATTTTAGAGTCTAAAACCTTGTGCTAGGGGCTAGGAACAAGACAATCGTGAATTTCCTAGGACAGTACTTTCTACATGTGGTGCCCATTGCCTATGTAGATGAGGGCTCTTTGTTTTGTTTCACTTCGTTGGATGCTATCATTCCTCTGACTCCATGAAAGATATTTAATAGGGAACATTTTTAGTGCCGTTTGGTTTCCTGTTTAAAATCTCCACGCAGACAACTTTGCCTTTTAAATCTTTCTATTTTCATTTTAATTTTTGGAGTAAATGTTTGAATAATGCAGATAACATTTGCATCTTAGTGACCCTAAAATGTTAATTTAGGATTGTTTCCCCAGATTTAAGTAAACCTCAAGCAAAAGCAATATCTTTTTGGTACATTAAACTGAATTTGGGACAGATTTTTAAAAAATATATTTCTACAAATTTCCAAAAAATACTTGTAGTTTCTGTGATTTGCTACCAACATATGTGCTGGTAATTATAAAATGCTCTTTATATGTGGGCGATTACTTTTTTATTTTAATTGTTTAAACTAAATAATAACAGAAAGTAACACCATTAATTTACTGACACTTGAAAAGGCCTACAAAACTAGCTTGTTCTTTTCTTTTAGGCAATAGCACGGTTTTAAAAATTATTTTTTATAAAATTTGAGCTTTGTAGTTATTTATAAGTACAATGGACCACCAAGAAGGCTTAGGAAAGGTCATCTGGAGCACAAATTGAAATTTTGTGTATGCTCTACGAAGTTTAGTTCCAAATTTCATGGACAATATATTTTTAAATTTTTTTTCTCATGAAAGAATTAGAAAGGTCACAAAAAGTTACCATTGGATGTTGAGATTTTTAAGAAATATTTACTAGCATAGGAGATAATTGTTTTTAACTTTACTTGCTTTTTTTCCCCATTTTATATCTTGTGTAAAGGACCAGAATGGTTGAGAAAACAATCTTACTTTTAATGGGTTGCTAAATGAAATTATGTTTGGGTTCCATATAATTTTATTTTCAGGTTGGATCAAGTTGGATAATTTATTGAAACAGCTGAATGGTGTTAGAAGAGCAGACAGATTTTAATTAACAAATGGAAGGATAGAATATGAATACAGTGGATAATAGAAAGACAGTTTTATTGATCTTAATTTTTGTTGTAGCATGATTTCATTTATGTTTTGTGGATAAGTAGTATTTCTGAGAATTTTAATCTAAATTATTATAGATTTCAAAATAAACTTTAAAGATACACATAGTGCTAAGAGTGACTATCTGATTGTATCAGAGAGGCATAAAAAGCCAATAAAGTTTGTTCTTTAAATGAAGTTTTTCTAAAATCCATGTTTGAATCTGAGTTTTGTCCTAAACAGTATTATATAATACAGGGTGAACTAAAAGAAACCATCAATTTCGCTTTTAAATCAGCTTTCTCAAATTAATTTTTGATTAATTTGCTGAATATAAATGATTCTATAACTTTAGATAAGAGCAAAAGAGTAGTAAAACTAGAAACAAACATTTCAAATAAAAAAATAAGATGTCAAATGCATTGTTCCCTCACATTTTAGAGTATTTTACCTCCTGTGTTACTGCACAGGAAAATATTGGAATTCAGTATTTAGATTTACAAAGTTTGACAAAGAATTATAAAATGAAACTTTGCTACTATTAGTGGGAATTGCTTTTCAAAATAATTTAATATGTATGACTTTTGAGGTTTGTTTTTTTTTTTTACAATATGATCGTTGTTTTACCTCATTTGCTAATAATCTAAATCACTCACAGTGCTATTCATTTTTTCTTATATCCCTCCAGAGCTTACATATTTTTTTTTGGTTGCAGCAATATTAGATGTTCAAAAATATGTAATAGATTCATATTCTAAATCTTAGAATGTTATTTAGAGAGGAAAGAACATTG
>CM053770.1:363380998-363398913 GCA_028658325.1 Potorous gilbertii | reverse complement strand
CTTCAGCATTTTTTTGGGTCTTTTTGGCAAGGTGTTGACCTGCTTTTCATGCTTTTCTTGCATCTTTCTCATTTCTCCACCCAGTTTTTCCTCCACCTGTCTTACTTGATTTTCAAAATCCTTTTTGAGCTCTTCCATGGCCTGAGACCATTGAATATTTATTTTGGATGCTTGGGATACAGAAGCCTTGACTTTTATGTCTTTCCCTGATGGTAAGCATTGTTCTTCCTCATCCAAAAGGATGGGAAAAGGTATCTGTTCACCAAAAAAGTAACCTTCTATAATCTTATTTTTTCCCTTTTTGGGTATTTTCCCAACCAGTTACTTAACTTTTGGGTCCTTTGTCAAGAATAGAGTATCCTCTGGGAATCTGTAAGATCTCAGTTCCTCCAAGGTGGCACAATCAAGCATGTATATGGGTCTGGGAGCAGGAAGAGACTTTTGTGCCTAGAATCTTATCAGAGTTTCCTCTTCACAACTACCTGACCTCCAGTTTGGCAAAGTCAGCACTGGGGGCTGAGATTCAGGTAAGCTGCATGGGCAGGGCCGTCATTCAGTGTGAGATAAAGATCAGCTCCCTCAGGGCCTCTTCACAGGGCTGAGGTAATATTCAGCTCCTCAGTGGCCCCAGAGTTTTTGCAATCCAACAATTGATGTAGGCTACTGTAGAGGCTGCTATGGGAACTACTGTGGCTTGCCTGATGTGACCTCTGGGGCACTGCCTAAGGCTGGAGTTATGGGACTGCCCTTCTCCCTTCTCCGCCAGCTGAAAAAACTCTGTCACTGACCTCTGGCACTTGTGGGTTGAAGGATCTGCCAACAGCTGCTGCTGCAACTGGAGATTCTGCCCCCAAGGCCTGTTCCTGAGCAGAGCTGCCCGGTCCAGGCTGGGCTGGGCTCTGCTCTGCGTCAGGTGCAACCAATGTTTCCTGTGGGCCCTTCAGGTCACCCTGGGCTGGAAATCTCCTCCATTCTGTTGTTCTCCACTTCTGCTGCTCCAAAATTTGTTGAGAGTCCCTCTCTACAGGTATTTTATGGGCTGTATGGGGAAAGCCAGCATATCTGTGTCTTTCTACCCCACCATCTTGACTCTGCCCCTGAAGCCAGATTTGAACTCAGGAAGATGAGTCTTCCTGACTTCAGACCCACTGCTCTACCACTACATCACCTGGGTTACACAGGTATTAAGTAGCAGAGCTAAAATTTGACTTCAAAGTCAGAGCCACTTCTACTGCACCATGATGACTCCCAGTTGGTAAGACAAAAATATGTACATAAAACAAACAAAACAAACAAGAACAGAAAGAGATACTCATTAGATAATGTGGTGTTGAACTGAATACAATCAATTGCCTAAGAGAATTATAGAAAAAATATATGTCTAACCAAGAACTACAAATATATATATTTTGGTATCCCCATCCCCTCTACTTGCAACAAGTTGAATCGAGTTCATTTTTTAAGTTATAATATGTTCGTTTATAATAATAGAACAAAAAAGAATGTGATATAGTGGAAAGAGTTTTGGACTTCAGGTTAGAAAGACCAGTTTTTAAGTCCTGCCTTCTAACATTAACTGGGTGATTAAGGATAAATCACTCCTTTGAGATTCAGAAAACTCATGTCAAGACTTTTCTATTATACTCTAAGTTTGAGTAGTCTAAGTTATAAACAGATTATGTCTGCCTCACAGATCCTTACTCCTCTCCTGGCTTGTCCTCTCTTATTCAAGTAAAAACAATCACTCTCTTCTTTCCTGGAACTGTGAGAAGGGCCCAGCTCCACTGCCGCCACAAACTCAGGTATGCTAGTGCTCCTCCTTGCCGCAGTACTGAGACCTGGATCAGAGAATGGACAAACAACAGAGTTCTGCCTCAATGCTAGCAAAGAGACCCCTGCAATCACCTTCTCATCAGTTGTTTGATTACCAACTGTGGACTGAGAGCTCCAGTAGCATCTGATGGCACTGCTGATTCACTGGCTCCCAAGACCAACTCCTGGTTTACTGGTGCCCACTCTGTACCGGTGCAGCCTGCATCCACTCTCACTCTGGTACATAGACTTTTCCTGCCAACCTTCTACATTGTCTTGGGCTGGAAAATTGTTTCATTTGATCTTTTTGTGGGTTCTGCTACTCTAGAATTTGTTTAGAATATTTTTTAAAGGTATTCGGAGGGGATTTGTTAAGTCTCCTGAAAGATTCTGCAATCTTGGCTCTGCCTCTCTGGTAACCTCACAGATCCTAAACTGCATAACTTAGATTGTGGTTCTTTACAGTTTACAAGATAAACCCACAGTAACCCTGTAAAACAAAGTGTATCCTGATGATGAAGATACCAAGGTTCAGAGAAGTGACTTGCCCATCCATGATCACACACATAGTAAGAGTCTGAGCCAGGATTTCTACCCAAATCTCCTGATTCCAAATCCAGCATTCCTTTCACTTTACCACCCTGTCTCCAAAGAATTGGTATACTGAAGTGGGCCAAAACAAAGTCTAAATTATACATGGGCCAAGTCAGCACAGGGAATTCCTAATCAAATGTGTCCTTGAGAAACTCTCTTACATATTCTTTCCATGTGATGTGATAGAATTGTTCTATATAGAGTTTATCTCCTATCTCATTGGAAACAAGAATCCATTTTAACAAAACATTTAGAACATAAAGTTTAAATCAATATCAAATACTCACCTCTTCTCCTTTCCTCTGATGCAAGGATATTTGTGTGGGACTGAATTAGATGAACAGATTACAGGAAAAGCTTGTCTCATAATGATATTTTTTTAAACTGTAGATCAGAGGCCACAGCAACTAAATTTTTCAGCTTGAGAAACCAGTTCAGGGAATACTGTCAATCATGGTGGCTGGGGATTTGATGACAAAGATGAAACTGTTGTGAAGGATACTGCTGTTCATCAGATCCTTGTAACTCTCATCAAATACTCTGCCAAACATTAATGAGCCAGAGAGGGGAAAAATCTCTTGCAATTACTCTAAGTTCCTTTCTCGTGGAGCCTGGTCAATAAATCTGGGCAACAGGTTTTAATTTATGACAACATCCCAAAAGCTTTCTTTCGATGAGTCAATGGGGTGAGTGTGCATCTGTATGTATGTGGGTGGGTGTTATGTGTACATGTTGAGGGCTGATCTAGGATGGGAGGTCAGATACTAAATTCCTTAGGAACATAGATTTAGGGCTGGAAAGGACCTAAGAGGACATCCAGTACAATTCCCTCATTTCACAGATGAGGAAATGAAAGCTTGTGACTTTCTCCCCACAACCTCACTGAGTGCAAGTTCATTCTCTCTGTTAATTATTTCTAATTTATCCTGCATATATAGACTTTGTATAGTACCTAAAATAGTACTTTGAACATCAGAGGCTCTTGTTGAACGTTGAATCTCTTCAATTTTCTTTTGTTTTCCAGTACTTATCACAGCATATGGCATACAGTAAGTGCTTAATAAGTGCTTAATGATTATTAGTTAGTTGGTTACCTGTTTCTCCAATTTCAGTTTTGTAGGTCCTGGGTAGGGATATGCAAAAATTCCTCTAAGTCTCCTCACTGATGACCTTCTGCTAAACTGTGTAAACTCTTGCTACCATAAGTGTCTGGCTTCCTAGACTTTAAGCTTTAAACACTGAGGAAGAGCAATGCTTATAGCATAGGCCACAAGAGGCTAAATCAACTCTCTCCTGAGAGAGAAATTTACAAGCCATGCATGGAGAGTATTAAATCAAGACAATGTTATATGTGCATTTTTTTTTAGAGAGTAAAAATGAAGTACAGAGCCTAGTGTGATACAGTAAAAAGAACTGAGAATTTGTCATCAGATATCTGGGTTCAAATTCTGCTTCTGACCCCTCTTAGATGACCTGGGGGAGGCACAACCTCTTTGGGCCTCAATTTTCTCATCTGTAAAGTAAAATGATCGGGTTTGATAATCTCTAATGAACTTTGACCTCTAGATCTATGGTTGATCTGGCTCCTTCCACCTCCCTGGCCCCCTGGGCATCTGTGGTAGCTAGATGCCCTAGAATGTCAGATTATTCTTCTCATTCTTTGGTACCCTCTTATCTTTTAGGGAATTGTCATTATAGAAATATCTTCAAGAATACTCAGCAAAAGTGGTGTTGTCTTTCAGAAGATCCAAATTACGTTCCAGATCTTCTCTGTACGGACCTAGGGACTCTTGCCAGTGTGAAGCCTAACTCCCTTCCCTCATTTTTCTTTTCTTCTGACTTCCTGGTGTGCCCCCTCCGTGTGTGTGTGTGTGTGTGTGTGTGTGTGTGTGTTTCCTTCTGAGAACTGAGGAATTGACCTTACTGCTTCCCTTTCCACTGTTACTACCTGTTGCTTCAGTCTGGATTTCTTCCCAGCATAGTCCTCTGTAGAAAAGGTCCTTTTTGAGATGTTTTATGCTCTTATTTTTAATTTTGTTGTCATTTTAGACAAAGGAGAAACCAGTTGGGAATAAAATAGAATGTGGAGTTAAATCTAAACTCCTTGAACACTGGAAATAATTTTGTTTTTTGTCTTTGTGTCCCTGATGTCTAGAGCAATGCCTGACACATAGTAGGTACTTTATGAGTACTTGCTGAGTTTCTTTCTAGTTTAAATACCCCAAATGCACTATATCCCTGATAATTTTTATTTAGCACCATAGAGACAGTCACACACGTGGGGATGAAGAGAAATCACATTCAGACTATCACAAGCTTTTCCTCATTGCATTGAGGCAAATGATTTTTGGGGGCAGAGAGGAGGGTAACAGAGTGGTTGAGGGTTAGTGGTGAAGATCAAGACAAAGTCTCTGGGTAGAGATATAGATGGAGATGATAAAACACCACCAATGGGTGAGACTTCAGGAGGTGGACCGAGATCTTCAGTCTTTCTCAGTGCCAGTCCCAGCATTGAACACCTCATCCTGTTGCGAGGGGACTGACAGGGTATGAGGAGAGTCGGGGAGTGCGGTAGAGAATGGTCTTAGACAATAGCCTGATAAAGGCAAAGAAGAAGGAGAAGGGGCAGGAAATCTGAAGGGGTGGCAGCAAAAGAGGACAGGGACATTCTTGGGGTACCAATATCTGGCTAGTCGCTCAATCAACAAGTATTTTTTAAACTCCTACTATATGCACTGGGGCTACAAAAACCAAAAATGACACAATCTCTACTTTCAAGGCTACAGGTTACTTTACCTTGTGATGCACACTCCTACCCAAACAAGTGGGTCATTGAAAATGGAGAGACTGTAAATGAAACCCAGAGCTTTGGGTTGTATATTTCCATATCTAAATGCTGCTTAGATGATTTTGTTCATGAAAATCTTCCCCCTAGCAAAGGAAAAATTTTTTTCTATTTCTCCTCAATTATAAGAGCATACATGTCTGATAGTCAGAGCTATATCAAGGCAAAAATCCAATTGAATTTGGGCAAGTGATGGATGAAAGGGGACAAATTTTAGATTGCCTTTGTTAGGTGCAATCACACTGTGGGTGGGAAGCCTGGTCTCCCAAAGAATATATCCTGTGACTCTGTGGGGGTGTTGATGACCTCTAAAGGCAACAAGACCTGGACTGGGTGAGAGAGTAGGTGCTGTGGTGGGTGCTAGTGGGGCTGAGGGGTCATAAGACCTTCCCAGATGTTGGCTCCACACAAAGACCCCAGTGGTTTTGTCCTAGTTATGAATTTACTGGTTAGTGGTGGAGTGCTCTTCAGGAGATTAGGACACTTTTTATCAAGTAGTTTACCAGAAGATACCCAATTTTCTGGATTTGAGGAAGAATTCTCAGGCTTACAAATGAGTCAGGATATTGTCAGCCTAAACATCATCCAGCATGGTCAACCTTTCTCTTCCAAGCTCAATTACCCTACTTAATCTGTTGTGCAATCCCCTAGCCCATCAATTCTGCCACAGCACTTTCAAGGAAAAGCTGGGCTCAGCAATTGTAGTTATATAACGTACAGCTCCCCATCCCACTTGAACACACTCAAAAATAAGTCAAATACCAAACTTATTTTTTTAAGATCCCTCTTTCATTTTCAGGCAACTCATCCACAAAGCTATTGACTTGAATTTTCCTGGACAGTTTAAGGTAATGATCCTTGAAATGTATTTGGACAAACTACTAGGAAGACTGAGAAGTAGGCAGTCTCAGAATCTAGAAGACCTCAGCAAAAGTTTCTCCTCTGACTCATACTTACATTGTGAGCCTGGGCAACCTGTCAGTGACCTCAGGCCATTGACTATAAATTGTAGAGAAGTTTCACTGATAAAGAGAGCTCCTCACAAATAGAACCGCTCCCTGTATCAATGTAAATCATAGGTCTAGTTTTGAGGCAGGGATTTGAGGGGGTATCTAGGTGGCACAATGGATAGAGCACTGGGCTTGGAATAGGAAGATTCATATTGATGAGGCTAATCTTTGTTAGCTGTGTGACCCTGAGTAATCTGTTTCCTCATCTGTGACTCCCTCATATAGTTGTTTGTTATTCATATTTAAATGTTTCCCTTGGTTTCTGTTAACCCTGTTTGCCTCAGTTTCCTCATCTGTAAAATGAGTTGGAGAAGGAAATGGCAAACAACTCCAACATCTTTGCAAAAAAAGACAAACCCAAAATGAAGCCCTGGACAGTTGGACACAACTGAAATGACTCAACAACAAAGGAATTTTTCGGTGATTTTTGCATTTTTTTAAGAGGCAGTGGAGACAATATACAGACCTCTACAATCCAATTCAGCCAAAGTAACTCCGATCTTCCAATGGATCTATGTTCTCATCTATAGGCCTGTTCCTTTCAACAATGTAGACCATCCATGCCTGCCTACATGGATGATTCTTATCGATGTCCTCCCATAAGTTTGCCATAAGGAGTCTATCCAAAATGTCCAGGAGTTTTCCTTATTAAAACACCCTAGGAAAAAAGTCTCAGAGTTCTGCAAAATTCCAAACAATTCAAGCCATTCCCAATCATGGTACCAACACAGAAATCTCTCATTATAGTTCAGTTCACTAAACCAAATTGGGGGAAAAAAAACAAAACATTAACATGATCTTATGGTTTGCAGAGAAAACCACAAAACAAACCCTGAGTTAAGGTGATAATGCTTCCCTGTTGTACCTTGGCGTTGGAGCACACATTTTTAAGGAACCATCTGGTTTATTTAACATTCCAAGGAGAGCTACAGTACCGTTTAGCACTGTCTCATAAAGAAATCAATGGAGAATCCTTTTTTTCTGAAAAGCATGTTATCATTACAGGCCCTTGTCATTTTTTTTAATTGGACTTCAATATTTCAAAAGTTTGGAAAATATTTGGAGATGTCAAATGTTTTTACTTCAGCTCTGAATATGAAGATCTATCTACTTTCTGTTTTAAATATGGTAGAACTCAAGACACTGTAGAGACAGCATCATAACTTAGAGAACACACCAGAATTTAGAGAACACAGGCTCAGTGCAGCTAAGTTATCCAAGATTATACTGAGGAAGTGTCTGGATGGGAATTGGGATTTGAACCAGTCAGGTCCTTTGACTTCAAATCCAAAGCTTTCTCTCCTTGTACAATGTTTCCTCTCCTCCTTTTTAAAACTTTGTCTATTTTCAAGAGGAAAAGGTATTGCCAACTTTTCTAAACAGTACGTCATTTATAGAAATTTTTCTACCAACCACTGTAATATTCATGCCCTTACAAAAAGCACTATTAAAGTGATCATCTATTACCATAATTAAAGGTGAAGTAAAATTATGGGCATTTTCTTAATGTGAAGGCATAAATGCTTCAATTTTCTCTAGTGAACTGCTTAATACAACTAAAAACACAAGATTAGGGTATATATGTTGATCTAACTTTAAGTTAAGTAAGTTTCCTAGTAATCTGCTACTTCATATGATGAGATTTTAGTCTCACATGAATGAATGGTGAAGAAAATGATGAGTTCAAGGGTTTCTTCCACAAAGTTTTAAATACATTATCAAAATATTACTTACTCAAATTTGGTTATAGTTTATATTTATCCAAATATTAATCTAAATTGGAATATGCCCGAGGATGAATTTATGCCATGCAAATGAGAATATTTTTAAAAAGAAATAGAATCAAGAGAATAATGCATGACTAATATGTTTTAGTTACAAAATAAAGCACCAAAGAAATTATTAGAAGCTTCTTTCCTACAGTGAGACATAAATTTGTTTTACAAATATAATTAATATTTCTATTTATTTTAGAATAGAAATATAGTATGTCCAGATTCAAAATCCTTTTGGTGATAATATATTGCTCACAAAATGGGTTTATCCTCAACAAAAAAAATTATTTTGAAAGTTTTTTTCCTCTAAATGGAAGTAAAATAATATTTACTATTTGTGACAGAAGAATTTGTAAAATTGTGAAATCAGTCAGTACTATTTATGAATGAAACTTTCAGTACCTGGATAATATTAGCTCAATTTTCTCTTCTTATTTGTCTATATTGACATTGTCTGCTTCAGATCATAAGTTCTTAGAAGTCTCCTATATCTGTCCAATTAACTTTTCACATTGGGCACTATAACACCAAATGTAATTCAGCACTTACTAAACATTTTTAGATGAATCACAGAACATTTATATCTTGATAGTACAAAGAATTTTACATCTTTTAAGTCTTTTGATCCTCATAATATTCCCTTGTAGGATTAAGAAACCAAGATTCAGAGGGCTGGAAATGACTTCTCCAAGAGTATATAACTACTTAAGTAGCAGAATCATGATAAACACTACAGAAGATGAAAATGATGATATAAAAATTTAACTTAATATAATAATTTAATTGTATCAATTCCCAATTTAATCTAGTAAATTCCTACCAATAGTGTTGTGGATATAAGTTTGAACTCTCAGAGTCTAGTCATAATTACAGGAGGAAGGAAGAGGAGGAAGAGGAGAAGCATTTATATGACGCTGTAAATTTTGCAAAAAACTTAAGAAACCTAATTTCATTTTATCTTCACAAATACCCTGGGAGGTAGGTGACATTATTATATTGTGTTCTATCACATTACATTATATTACATTAATTATATTATCTATTATATTACATATTATACATATATTATTTTACATATCAGTAAACTGAAGCACAGAAAGCTTAAATGACTTGCTCAAGGGTCACATAACTAATAAATGTCTGAGGTAAAATTCTAACACAGGTTTAAAGATCACCTTCTTGGTATCTCCTGCTAAACCACAGATGCATTTCCACACCAATTACTTCATCCAGGATGGATCAGCCTTCTAAACTTGGAAAGGATTAGCTTAGCTAACCATGAAAAGATTCAACTCCAGAAAACTGGTCATAAGAAGATTATTTGGGGAGGGGCAGGGCAGGGCAGAGTGACAGAGCAACTCATGAACCCATCTATTAAGGCAGGAGGAATTACTAACCATCTGTACCTAGTAAAGCACAAATTCTCAAATTAGGCAGTAGGCGGAAACTCAGAGACCTCAGCTCAAACCCTGCTCAGACACTTACTAGCTGCGTGACCAAGGGCAAATAACTTCACCTCTCATATCCACAGTCCCCTCATCTGTAAAAATCAGGATAACCTTCCCAATCGCTAGCTCACAGGATTATTTGGGAAGAAAGTGCTTCGCAAACTTTACAACAATGTGTGATGCAGCAATTACTATTAATTTCCATTGTAATACTCTAAGATAAGTTAACTTCACTTTGGTGATCAGACAACAAATAACTCAAGGAAAATACCAACCCTGGAGTATGTTTTAGAAATAAAATATTCTATACACAGGTATACAACCAAAATAAAACATGAAAGAAATGCTGCAGTATTGCTATCAGTAATGTATAATATTAGAACTGAAAGGGACTTTAGAGATCATTGTTGGAGATGTTAAGTGACTTGCTCAGTCACACAGGTAAGTAGTATCTGAAGCAAAATCTGACCTCAGGATTTCCATTCCTCCAAATATAGTGCTCTACTCACAAAGCTCAAGAGCTGCCATTCAAGTAGCATTAATTTGACTTCTGCCATTAGAAAAATCACAATGTTAGTAGCACAGTAAAGTGGAAAGAACACTGGAACTGCAAACGCAGGCCTTGAATTCAAATCTTGACTCTTCCACTTATTATCCACGGGACTTTGGGCAAATCATTTACTATGTCTAGTCTTCCGTTTTCTCATTTGCCAAATAAGCAGGTTGAACCTCATAACCTATAAAATCTCTTCAAACTTTAAATCTGCGACTCAAAATTTGTCTTTGGCAACCTTCCCCCTCTTTTGGTCCCTACTGCTCTCATGATACCTAATCCCTCCTCTCCCAGACTTGTAAATTAACCTGCTCCAAAATTCCTTAACTCACCCCCTGGTCCCACACTTTTGAAATTCATGTTCCTTCAGCCAACTTTAACTAGATGATGCAGAGAAAACCAAGCTAATTAGATTTTTATTTTAGTTAGAATTATTACCATGTTTACCCTTCCCAAAGGGAAATCAGTATTTTAAAGTAGAAGCTTGTTAGCCCAAATGAATCTCTAACTGGAAGAAGAAATAAGAAGAGAGATTTTTGCATCAGAAGATCCTTTAAGTATCTCATGCCTAGATCTGCTACCAGCACCTCTCCCCAAACCCATGACCTGGCATTCCAAAAAAGGAAGGGTCAGTAACTTGGCACCCTCACTTTAGAAAGGTTGATGACCCTCCCTTTAGAACCAGAAAGGTTTCACCCACGCAACTGTGCCTTTCTAAACTCTGACTGGTCATGACTGACCTCTCCCCCCACCCCTTCCACTGGAATAGATTCCAGCCTGTTTGCCTAAAAAGTGATCAGTCAGCAGCCAGTCAGTTTTAAGCTACTCATTCTTGCATCCTGCCCTTTTTTTCTTCCCTTACACTCTGAAAAGGATGAAAAAGGAGAAGGGGGAGAAAATCCTATGTCTTCTTTTCTACAGTGAGAACTTTGATGTGCTCAGCATTTGTCATGGCTTTTACCTTTAAATGGCACTATCACTGCTCTAATATCCAGGAGATATGCAGTAATCTAGTTCTTCTCCCTTGTAACGGGAGGTCCTGAACCTTGTTTGAGAGCTTGACTTCGTGATGGCTTTTTAAAAGACACATACAGGGCAAACACTCAAATAATTCTAGTCCAAAATAATGTGTTCAGATACATACTTTAATATAATTTCTGTGGCATTTTTGTAGTAATACAATACAGATGGATAATTACAGATACCAAAGCATAGATACTATTTAATATAATCGCAAAAGCAAGTCTTTATAGTGGCACTGTGATAACTATTTACAGTAAGATTTTAAAGAAAAAAGTATTCGAGTAGTATTTGTAAAATCTTGCAGAAAATAAAAATGACCTTGAATTAAAAAAACAAACAACAACAGGTCTGTGGTGTTGTATCATCTCCAAATCACTGATAATGACAAAAGAAATACTTTTTACGTGCACATAGATGGACATGAATGAGTACCTTTTCCATTTTCCCAAGGCATTGAGAATTCTCCTTGAATATTACCAAGTTTTCACACAGCCTTACATCCACTCATAAACGTAGTATTCTTAGCATTATTCCAGATCTTTGTCCAGAAAGAAATTACTGTACAGAAGCAGACCGCTAATATACTCACAATATTTTTTGAGGCACTATAAAAGGTTTACATCAATCTCCTTCTGTTAATTGTAAAAAAAAAAAAAAAAAGCAAGAATCGCACTGAACTGATGAACTCAGGCTTTGGGAATATAGAACACATTGAAAGAAATGGGCCGGGCATGGAAACTATGAATCCTGTACTATGCAGATTCTGTTTAAGTCTCAGGGCATTCCTAAACACCTAATTGAGACTATATTAATGAACAAATCATGACCTACACTGCTTTTTCTAACCTAAACAAGAACGAAGTCAAAAAGGAGTTTTTAGCCTGGAGCCTATGAACTGATTTTTCTAAAAATAATTTGCTAACTAAATTTCAGTATAAGTGGTTTCCCTTATAATCCCATGTATTTTATCTTGTACACTTAAAAATATTATTCTGGGAAGGGTTCATAGACTTTAGCAGATTGCCAAAAAGGTTAAGAACTCCTGAATTCAACCAATTAATTCAGTGCAGAGGCATAACGGACTCACAGCATTGTTAACCTGACATATATGAAATATCCATAATGGTCCAATTATTTTTTCTCAGCCATTGTGCAGGGGTACTGCTCTGCCTGTATAACTAATTTCATTTGTCTTGCGATATAGTATCAAAGTAATTTGCTCAACAAACTCCCCAGATCTTCATACAAAGTGGGGAGAGGGGAGGAACCAAAGCTAATTCCTCATTTTTCCAGGTCTTAAGGTTAAACATGTCTTTAGCATTTAAAATGTGAAGATGAAATGGCTTTACAATTCCTTCAGTGAAATTCCTTACTATTTAGTATGCCAGGAGAGACTCCAAAAGGCAGATTCATGGAGATGACCCACAGAAATTCTTTGTAGTGTTATTTAAAACCAAAAAGGCAGCATATCAATTTACACAGGAAAAGACTCTGACAGAGGGCAGCTTACAAGGGCGAGTGTCCAAGCTGTAGGAGTTAGGAGACACTATATTATAAATAAGAACCATAACCTCCCTCTCCTCATCTATATACCGTAGGTCAAGAATTCCAACCTAGGCAATTAGTAGTGAGAACCCAAAGCAAGGGAGACCCTCACACCCTTGACCCAAGCACAGCTAAGAGGGAAACTGACAACATTAATCCTTTTGATTTAAAATAGAGACTTCCTGTATTTCATTATTAAAATCATGGGAATGTGGAGTTGGATTTAAATTATTTTAAAAAATAAGCATTCTCTCTCTTTCTCAGTTTACTAGGATTAAAATATTGCATTCTCTAGTGAAAATCAAAATAAAAGTGCCATACACTTTGGGAGCCTACTGGACATAGACATATTTCAGTCACCTTGGTTGTAGAATAGGAAATACTTGAGCAAAAATTAAAATAGCTACCAATGCATTCTCTGTTGAGGAATAAGAATCCCTACTGTCTGCTTGGCAGTGAAAATGAAAACAAATCCTTAAAAAAATAAAAAAACCCATTTTAGTGGTGTTTCTGGTTTTCTAAGAAGCAGTATCACAAAGAACTTTAAGTCATAGGATTAAAAAAATTGGGAGTGAGGGGAATAGATTTGTAGATTTATTAGTTCAGGGGGATTCACAGTTTGGGAATTCCACTACAGATGTGAGACTTATCTATAATTTATAGTCTCTGAGAAATGTGTAGAGCACTGAGAGATTACATGACTTGCCTGTGGTCACATGGTTGAATACATATCACAGGCAGCCCTCGAACTCAGATCGCCTGACACTCGAGGCAACCCCATCTATTTACTATATGCCAGGCTGTTTCTCAAGATCCCATGCTAGCACTAGTGAATAAGAAAAAAGTAAAAGAATGAAAACTATTCCACTCTTATGGATAGCTCAGAACTTCTAATGTTGTCTTTGAGTGACCTTCTGCACTTAAGGTCTCCACACCTTCCAAACCTCTAAGAATAACAACGCTCATGAGAACTAGATGATCAACACAGGTGTAACAAATGTTTAGAGAATTTTTCTGATAAATTAAGTTAAAAGTGTTTAGTTCTTGGGGCCAGTCTTTAAATATATCATCTTGTGTTTAAAGAAGTCTTGGAATTTGAGCTTAATATGTTGTATACATTGCAAACACTTTGTACAACTGGATTACCAGATGGAGGGTACAGTTGTATAGCCTGAATAACTCAAAAGGCTATGTATATACAGAATGGATATATAATATGTATATATTATATATATGTCACATATATATAATATATATATAATCTCACCATGAGCAAATTTAAAGGCTCAGTGCACCTTCCTTTTCTATTATATACACATTATACAAGCCACAAAATGACAGTCCTTTCATACAGCTAAGAACAGAAAATACACTAGAAAAAATTTTGTATTTTGACTTAAAGGTTCCATCAAACCATATGTGCAGACACTTGAGATGATGACAGGGTTAAGCTTCCTAGGGTCCTGGAGTCAAAGAAATTCTGTTGACTCCCACTGCTCAACAAGTGCACTCCTTCCACAGGGGGCAACATCTGCCGATCAGTCATGGTCCCACTCGGGGAGGACCCCAAGAAATTTCCTTGGGAAGAAACAATTTTCTCAGGACTGGCAGCCAGTTTGGGAGAAGTGGAGAAGTTATATCCATACAAAGCACAGGGGCTGTGTAACCTGAAAGTATTGTAAGAGCTCTGATGTGTCTGGTTGGTGGCAAAGGCATTGCCAGATGGTGAGGGCATGATATACTGGAGCTGGGGAGACATCCCTGAAATTTGCATAGATAAGCTTGTCTGCGGACAGCTGAATGTGTCTCCGTCGCTGCCAGCCATGGACATGTTCACGGTCGTACTGCTGGTAACTCCAACGTAAGAGGGAGTCCTTGGTGGGGCAAAGGTCTCACTGGTCTGGTTAGTGAGCCTGTTGTAGGTTTCAGCCAGGGAGGTGCTGTACCGGTTAAGGGTGAGGCCTGAACGGGCACAGGCTGAATAATCAGCAGGTGCCAGGCTGCATAGCTGGCTTGTGTTTGGCCCAAGGTGGAAGGCAGGAGAAGAACAAGGAGAACCAGATAAAAGATGAGGGTGGGTGGTAGGAACTCCATTTCCAGAACCTTGAAGTAAGGTAGATGAGCCTGTGTTTCCTACAAAAGATTAATAAAACATAAACAGCCAATGACTCTCAGCTATCTTTTGATTCAACTTGACTTGGAATTAAAGGATTTACAGACATATTTCAGGATTTTAATCACAAGAGAGCTTCCTGAATTTAGACTCCCCTCTTAAAAGTGGTGATGGTCTTAATGTTGCTTTCTCCGCTCTCTCAGCATTGTAGTGAATATTCCAAGTTCTGAATTTCCCAAAGTTTGTGTCAAATCCAAACTTAATTTTCTACTTCACTTTGATCTGAAATTGTCACCATCCCTTCTCCTCTTCCTACTTTCACGTTGGTCCCCAGTAGTTTTTTTTCAAACCTATATTGTCTCCTCATAGGAGAAATGTAGAATGCACACTTATACATATATATGTATATGTGTATGTGTATATATGTGTGTGTGCATGTATACACACATATATACATATGTATATTATATATATTCATAATAGATTTGAGAAGATAATACATAAGGAAAGGAATGATATATAAGGGAGGGAATGAGACAATGTGGAAGGTGAAAGAGATGAAGCCTTTTTTTCTTGCAATTTCCCTAATTCAATAACATCCAAAACTCAATCTGCCATCTAAAAGGTTTGTTGTTGTTGAGATTTACCATCCACTCCCCAGTTTTCCAGTTGCAGCTGAGCTGCTGCTCTATAAGGATGAGTGGGATTTTCATGTCAGGAGTTCCCCTCACCAATGAAATCACAAGGTCTCAACTGAAAGGCTAATCTTATACTTCACTACCATTCCTTACTCTAATGAATTGTAGAATAGAGCTGACCTTCTGTCCTCAAAAGTTATGCCCACAGAACTCAATTTCCAGGAAGTCTACAAGCTGGAAAATTTTTGAATGTAAGCTTGGTAAAGCCTGAGGTACACCTTGGCTTAGTGTGGACAGATGATGACTCCCTTTGGCCACAGAGACTCATGAAAGCATCCACTACTGGAAGAGAAAGGGAGAGAGGTGGAGTGATTCCTGCAGAAGCACCATTTATTCCAGGGAAATCATGGATCTTTTCAAGCACCACAGAACAAGCCCTTTACTAGCACTTTGCAGATCGAGGAATTTTGAGGGATGTGAAAGACAGGAGATTAGGCTCCCATTACCAGGGGAGATGAGGTCACGATTTTTTTTTTTGGTAGCAATGGTCTTAAAAATTAATTTAACAAGAAATGACAAAAAGGATGGCTTCAGTGAAAACATAGAAAGACCTGTGTGAACTGATGCAGAATAGAGTGAGCAATACCAGAAGAAGTAATATAATAATAACACTCTAAAAACAGACAATTTTAAAAGACTTAAGAATTCTTCTCATTATCGTTCCAGAGGACTCATATAATGCATTCCACTCATCTTCCGAAACAGAGGGGAAGAACTTAAGATCCAGAAGGATACATGTTTTTGGAAATGGTCAGTGGGGGATTTTGCTTTGCAAGACTTCATATCAGTTACAAAGGTTTTGTTTTTCTTTTTCAAATGGGGGAGGAAAATAAAATAAACTTTTGTTAAATGAAAATTATTTTTTGAGCCCTAGGTTGGCATCAGAACCAAGCTGCGTGTCTGACCCTTGTGATTTACAAGATTTTCATTTACCTTGTTTGGATATTCCTGGGATATCTTCAAATGTGAGAGTTCTTAAGGAAGGTCTCCAGAATGCATATGATTCTACCAAAGCTTCCAAACCCATTCTAAATGTTAAAAAACAGAAGTCCAATTAGATTGTTCGTTCCACACTTCCTAACACATATGGTTTACTACATTATTTTTAAATTATTTGATTAAAATACTACTGGTTACAAATTCCAAACTCTTGAGTCATGCATCTTGGAAAGTTAGGAGCTTGCTATAGGCAGAATAGAAACCTTAAGACCCCGGTACAATTTTGTTGTAAGAAGGCTGTAAGAAATACTAGTAACTAACATTTATATAGCACTTACTATGTTCTAGGCACTGTACTAAGTGCACTATAATTATTATTTCATTTGATCCATACAACCACCCTAGGAGGTAGGTGCTTTTATTAACTCCATTCTACAATTGGGGAAACTAAGGATAACAGCAGTTAAGTGTATTGTCCAGGTTCACACAGCTAATAAGCGCCTGAAGATGGATTATTACCAATTTATTAGTTGTCACTTACCTTCTATGTGGCTCAGTTTCCCTTTCTGTAAAATGGAAATAATAATGCCTATCACATTTACACCTCACAGTTATCTTGAGGTTCAAACATGACAATGTATGGAAAGTAATTTGAAAAAATCAAAGGTGTATTAAGTGGGTCTAATACTGCAAAGAAACATCATTAGCACTGTAAATAGATTTTTACATGAGTCTTTTATTTGACTGGGGGGAAAACATATCTTTATTTTCAATAGATTTTAGCTTCCTTTTTAGTCCTTTGCATTTTGTTTTATACATTTGTGACATTTGAAAAGGAGTCCTGAGGATTCAGCAGACTTGCAAGAGTAACCACCACACCCAAGGAAAGATTAAGAATTCCTTCTGCTACAAAGAAGGGCTGGGTGGAAGGAGAAGGCTCCAGGGAATGGCACAAATTCATACTCTTTGTAAGAATTCTGCTTAGATGATTCTAAGCAGAGGCTCTTGTTGGGTATATTATGGAAGTGGATGTGTTTGGGAGGGGGCAAGGGGCATTTCTTTTATAAATGGACCTACATGACTGTCGCAGTCCCTCCTGTCTTTGAAATTCTGTGATTCTACAGACAGCCTCAGCCACAGTAATGGAAAGCTACAAAATGGTTATGTTAGGAATGTCTGTTTTGACTGCAGAAAGTGAATATACAGGGTGAGATTATACGGCATAGTGCTACAGGATACTGAATTAGGAATCAGGAACCTGGATTAAGTTATGGTAACATTTCTGCCACTTACAACTGCCATAGGCTTGGCTTATTTTGCTGGTAAAATAGTCAGGCTGAAGTAGAGCAAGAGTTCTTAACTTTTGTGTGTCATGGCTCCCTTTGGCAGTCTGGTGAACACTATAGACCCCTTCTCAGAATAACTCATTTTAAATGCCTACATAAGTTTATAATGGAAATCAATTATATTGAAATTCAGTTATCAAACTATTTCTTTCAAAAAAAGTTCATAGACTTCAGATTAAGACTCCCTGGGCAAGATAATTTCTAAGGGTCCTTG
>CM053770.1:363363119-363380498 GCA_028658325.1 Potorous gilbertii | reverse complement strand
ATTTCATAATAGATGCACAGTTCTCAAGATTAACAGGTATCATCTTCCATTATAGGGAGGTAAACAGTTTTCCCAAATTGAGTAACAAGTTTTTTTTGTTTATTCCCCAACCCCCCTCCCCCATTTACCTTTTTTATGCCTCTTTTGAGACCTGCATTTGAAGATCAAATTTTCTATTAAGTTCTGGAATTTTTGTCAGCTAAGTCTGGAAATCCCTTATTTCGTTGAGTGACTATCTCTTTGTCCAAAATGTTATACTGAACTTTGCTGGGTAGTTGATCCTTGGTTGTAGTCCCAACTCCTTTGCCTTATGGAATATTGGATTCCAATTCCTTCGATCTTTTAATGTAGAAACTGCAAGGTCCTGTGTGTTCCTGACTGTGGCTCTTTGATATTTGAATGGTTTCTTTCTGGCTGCCCATAGTGTTTTCTCCTTCATTTGATAGTTATGGGATTTGGCAATGATATTTCTTGGGATTTTGAGTTTGGGGTTCCCTTTTGGGAGGTGAACAGTGGATTCTTTCGATGACTATTTTGCCCTCTGAATCTAGCACTTCTGGGCAGTTTTCCTTAATGATTTCCTGGAAGATATTGTCCAGACTCTTTTTTTTTCATTGTGGCTTTCTGGCCGGCCAATAATTCTTAAATTTTCTCTCCTGGATCTATTTTCCAGGTCAGTTGTTTTTCCAATTAGATATTTTACATATTCTTCTATATTTTCATTCTTTAGATTTTGTTTGAGTGATTCTGGCTGTCTCATAGAGCTATTAGTTTCTACTTGCCCAATTCTAATCTTTATCAAATTGTTTTCTTCAGTTAACTTTTACATCTCCTTTTCCATCTGTCCAATTTTTCCTTTTAGGGAGTTATTTTCTCCAGTTAATTTTTGTACTTCTTTTTCCATTTGTTCAATTTTCCTTTTCAAAGAGATATTCTAATCAGTGAATTCTTTCTTTATACTTTTAAAATCATTGGCCAGTTTTTCTTCTATTTCCTTCTTCAGCTGTTCAGGAGAGCTGTTTGTGCATATGAGCAGTTCATAGTCCCTTCTGAAGTTTCAGATGGAAGTATAGTCTCACTACTGACCTCTTTGGTATTTGTGTTTTGGTCCTTATCCCCATAGAAAGAGTCTATGATTTTTTCACCCTTCTTTTGCTTTTTCTTGTTCATGATGGTGATTGTGTGTTGTGGCTTCTGGTTCTTTCAATTAGAAGCTGCAGAACTTGGTGTTGAGCTGACTTGTGTGAAAAAGCTAAGAGCAGGTTTTTGTTTTGTGTTTCCCTGATCAGCCCTGGGGTTAGCTTGTTAAATGTGGGGGAGGGGTGGTCTGATCATGGGAGATCTTCTCAGATGAACTGAGGCAAAGGCAAGCTCAGAAGATGGTGATCCCAGCTGCCCTATTATCTTCCCATTTCCCCTGGAGTGCTGAGCCAGGCCTAAATCCTAGTGAGAGTTTCCACCCATCCTGGGGCTCCTCTCTTGGTGCTGAGACTTGCCTGGGTCCTAGTTCAAGTTTCCTTTGCCCTGGGTCCCCTTTCCTTCTGGTTTACCTCCTCAAAGTAGGAGGAAGTCCCCTTAACTATTTTTCTAGCCTCAGGTGTTATGAGACTATTTGCCCCCTCTGCTGTTTCTACTAATCCAGGATTTTTTGTGGTGAAATATATTATCGTTCTTTCAAGGTCATCAAGGGGAGAGGGGAGGGCATTTACTGATCACTCCACCATCCTGGCCCCCAGAAGTTCAAGTAGGTGACTTGCAGACGTTTAATCTGAGGGCTAAAAATCTCAGGAACTGCTGTGCTGATATCTGGTGCTCAGTGGCTGTCACTCGCTCTACTCTGCTGGTCTCTCTCCCTGGGCTGTGGCTCCACTGGTTCCCCTGCTGCTGTCTCAGGTTTCCCCCCCCCTCCCACCCCTACAACTGCACTGGATGCACTGGGCTGTGTGCTGTGGACTCACCCCCAAGGAACAGATCCTTCCCGTGGACCTTCCAGTCTGTCCTGGGGCCTGGGTTTTGAATGTTCCACAGTCTGTCTCCTATTAGATTCTGCACCTCCAAAATTTGGTCAGATTCTTTTTTTAGAGGTTTCTGAAGGAGTTTGTCTAAGAGCTTAGGTGAGTCGTTGCTCTCACTCCGCCATCTTGGTTCTGCCCCAAAATAAATATTTCTAATAATAAATTCTGAACTAATTCCCCACACCAATAAAATCGCAGGCCTGAACTCTATGTCCTGGTTTTAAAAAAATTAAGGAATCATTTGAGTTGGAAGGGGTATTAAAAGTCATTTAGTCTTATAACATCAGTGCATGTGAGAAGTACAAAAGGTTTTAAGAGTTGAGAACTTCACTGAAATCCGTTTTCTACTCAATCCTAGAAGTGCCTCGACTGAGACATATTACCCTAATTACTTTGTACAGAAGATGGTCTACAAAGTCAGTACAAGCAAGCAAAGGGTTAGTGAGAACCTTCCAGGAGTTGGGTAATGTCAGGCATTTACTTTCTGGTCTGGGGAGCTATTGACTGGCAGCAAGTCAGACAAAAAAAAAATTGGCAGAACAGGTGAAACAGCATATTCCAGGCCTCAGAAGATATTTTGTTCTTTGTTAATGGTTGGCCAGCAACAGGACATTCTCCTCCCCTAATGTGTAAAATGTAAAGATCTGATCAATGACATGCTTCCAACCTGGCAGGGAACCAGGTTTTTAAACCCAAAACTATTTTTATAGCTTTTCCAGTTAGGAGAAGGCATCTGGCTATCTGTAGGTGTTTAATCCAGCCTGCATCTGGCATAGAAGGATTAAACTTCTGCTACTTGTAACCAGGTGCAGCGATCTCCTGGGGAGAGACAGAGATCTAGGTGAAGCTGAAACTAAATTTCCATCCCATGTATGGTTCTTTTACTACTGAAACAGGGACATGTGCTAATGAATAAAATGCTCTTTCATCCTCTTGCCAACAAAATGCTGTGGACGTAAAGGCAGAAGTAGAAACATGGGAGGTATACAAGGGAATAGAGACCAGAGACATTCTGCCCTCAACAACATACAAATTGGGTTTGTGAAAGCCACAGTTTAATTTCAAACAGTTTCTAGATGGATTTAAAAGAGTATGGATTCTAAATGAAATCATTACCCATCCCACCAGGGTATAGAAACTTCATCAGTCTTAAAAAAAAAGCACAACTATTATCAGTTTCTAAGACATCATTCATTCACTATAATTAGTATATAGATCAGCTTAAAGATGGAAAGAGGGAGGGAGGAAAAGAAAACAGGAAGGAAAGATTAAAAGAAGGAAGATACAAGTAGAAAAAAGGAAAGAAAGAAAGATATAAAAGAAAGACAGAAAGACTGAGACAGAAATAAAGAAAAAGTCAGAGAAAGGAGGAAAGGGAGAAAGGAAGTAAGGATGAGAGGAAAGGAAGAATAGATGATAAGAAGGGAGGGAAGCTTTGTTTTTTTGTTTTTTTTTTTCAGGGTTGAGTAAGTATAGACAAGCACAACTTAATTGACAAGAAAGGTACTATACTGGAAAACCTATGGACAAACAGAAAAAGAGAAAACTGTTGTCAGAACATTGCTCAATTTTATAAGTGATAAACATGAGTGTGTTTAGTCTGTGATTTTTTTTGTTGGATTTGCTTGATTTTTAGCTGAATTTAGTATAATAAAGAGTATTAGGATGTATACTAAGTTTAGTTCTTGGATTAGTTCATTATATCAAAATAGGGATAACAAAATAACCACTAAACATTGTTCAAATGGGTATATCCTTAGTGTTTGCCCTGGGAACCTCTATAGTTCAGGTTGCTGCTCATTGCAGGTATGAACAGAAGAATGAGCCTTTGGGTAGCTTGCCTCTCTCCATTTTACAAGTTTCTTAAACCATGTAGCCAACTTTAGAACAAAATACCTTTCTGTTCTTGGGAATATGCAAATCTCAAGGTGAATTTTTCAAAAAGACCTCTAAGCTGAATGTGATGGTTCTGACATCATATTTACTATCTGGACCTTTTTCATAAGAGTAATTCCCACAGCTATTTGATTTAGAAATGGAAGAGAGCAATGAGCTCAACTCAACCAGGGATTCTTAAACTGGAGTCCATAGACTCTGTCTATGGTTAGAATTCAGAAGATTCTAAAACTTGAATGGGGACATATATATATGCGTATATGTGTGTATAGATGTATTGTGTAATATATATCATATATGTACAAAGCATATGTATATGTAGCATATGTGTACCTATGTGTTTTACATGTGTTGTGTGTGTGTATAAGTGACAAGCAAGGGAGCTATAGGATTCACCAGGAGTCCATGACACAGAAAAGGTTAAGAGCTATTCTGAGCCTCTCATTTTACACAGGAGAATGTTGAGTCCCAGAAGGATTAAGTAATTTGATCTAATTTCCATTGATAGCATGTAGCAGAGCTTGGATTTAAGACCAACTCATGGAACTAGAAAGGAGATTATAGGTTGCTTCATCTAACTTTATCATTTTCCAGATGAGGAGTTGAAGCTGAGAGAAATAAAAATCCACTACAAATATATTTTTTAAATTGCTTCATGCCTCAGGGTAAAGGCAAGGGAAATCAATCAATTTTGCCTTCAGGACAATGGTTCTACAGTTATAGGATGCAACTGAAAATGACTACTCAAGAGAATTTCTTGTTAATATTTGATTTTGCAATTAGTATTTAGTATTAGTAGGTAGCTTCTGCATTTGGACCAAGTTGTTGTGGAATTAGGATTTTGCATCTCTGAGATCCTAAGCCTTTCATTTTGCTGGGTTTCAATAAGCTTAGCATTACTTGCAAAAGGATACTGTTCCTCCTTCATTTTCGAAGAGGTGCAATGACATCATAACAAAGGGATATGAATAGACTAACCTGAATTGCTAAGCTGAAGGACTTGGACAAACCTTGCTGTCTTTGGGCAGAATAATGGTAGTACTTATGTAACTTGTTTATGTAATTGCTGTAATCAATGTGTCCTTGAAGGCAGCTTCCAATGGAGAAGTATGTACCCATTTTTAAAGTACAAGTGTATATTTTCTGTAACCTCAAGCAGCAGGATATAAGGTTTTCAGGAAGGGACAAAATCTGCAAGTTATTATAGCTTTCCTTCCTTCCTCCCTTCTTTCCTCACTCTTTTCTTTCTTTTTTCCTTCCTTCCTTCTTTTTCCTTTTTCTTTTCTTCCTCCCATCTTCCTGTAGCAGCTTGTTCAGTGATTCAAGCATAAAAGATACTCAAAAAATGGGCCTGAATGTCTATACTGAAGGAAATCAAGACATTTCATATTTTAGAAATATGCCTTACTTTTCTAAGCAATGCTAAGAAGAGGAAAGAGATGTCATTGAAAGAGAGGAGTGTTCAAATGGTCTGTGTGCTTTAGTGTTGCATTGTGGACTAATAGAAAGAAAGAAAGTTATAGCCAAGTACTACCTATTGGCTCCTTTCCAGTTTTGCTCCTTAGGAAATATGACTCTCAACTGGGAAATCAAAGACTTGTCTGTGGAAGTAAGTTCTGTGGTCTTGCGGTTTGAACATACTGGGATCCAGCTTCGGAGTTTCTTTATTTAGCTAGTTGTTTAACCCTTGAAAAAGATACTTTTCCCTTCATGACTTGAGACATGAGCAAACATTTTAGTCTACAAATGTGTAAGAGTGTGAGACCCTGGTGAACCTGAAAAATTAACATGAATTGGGGTAGGGTTGGGGTGGGGAAGGACTAGTGAATTAAGTCCAATTCAATAAACATTTATTAAGTGCCTACTAGCTCTAGGCACCATGCCAAGAACTTTGAATAAAAAGGCAAAAATGAAACTTCTTTCCAGCAAGGAGCTTACATTTTGTTTAGAGGTTACAATATGGACATAGAAAATTTAATACCCCTATATAAAAAATAAGTAATACAAAGGGATTTCAAAAGGGAGGCTGCACTATCTATCGGGAAGATCAGGAAAGATCTCATGTAGGACTAGTGAAATAATAACAGATTCCATAATCACTGTATCCTGTAAAACTACCAGGGAAAGGCCATGAGGCTCAAAAGTGTTTCTTTGGAGTTTCTTTGAAACTGCACAATATTCCATTTATACTATCTTCTTACCCCACCTCCTTTCCTCTCTCTAGCTTCTGGACTTCTGATTTACTGTAAGTAATATGCTTATGCAAATGATAGATAGATTGTTGGTTGTTGGTGTGTTCATCCTTTGTTTTCAAAGAGGACCATGACATCAGAGAAATGATGACATGACTTGCACTTGACTTTGTTTTGAGGGAGGGAGGGCTGTGCAGGTCACCAGTCTCACTTTCTCTTCCTGAGCCATCTGGATCCAGTGACCAGATATTTATCAACATGACTGAAGACAGCCCAGAATGCAATGGGAGACCTTGGCCTTTTAGGCTAAGGTCTTTTCAGGTACTCACTTTCAGTGAGGTAATGCCCATTCAGTGAAGAGGTCTCTTTAAAAAGTAGTCACAGACACTTGGATGGATGGATGGATGGATGAATGGAATAATGGAATAATAGGCAGACAGGGCATTTATAAAGTGCTCACTACATTCCAGGTGATAGACTAAGAACCAGGAATACAAAAATAAATAAGATCGTCCCCAGTCTCAAGAAGTTTACATTCTAATGTGGGGCTATGAAACATAAAGGAGAAAAGGGGTTCTGGAAAGGATAGGTAAAACACTGTTTGGGGCTGGTGACTAGGAAGTGAGTTGACTGCTGGTGGACAAAGTAACGTTAAATCAAAGGTCACAATGTTTTCTGGGGAAGAGTTCTGATCCCAGAGGAGGAGGAGGAGGAGGATGGGAGTGGGGACAGCATGATTTGGAGCTAGTGACAAGGAAAGTCAGAGGTATTATAAAAGTTAATGTCAATAAAGATCTTTCTCAGTTCAACTTTTTTTTTTTGCTATAGCAATGCCTCATTCTTTTGATTTTACAGTTTGTCTTCCTCTGTCCCTGCTAAAGTCCTGTGTGGTACAGGCTTATTATTTATTATGAAAATAAAAGTAAATTTAGATTGATTTTTAATACTTTCCTGACACCCTCATGAGAAAGACAGCCAAGGCTGTACTTTAAGAAAGGTTTGTGATTCATTCTCTGAGACTCTCAGATAACTAGGCTATAGGAGACTTTAGAAGCAGAGGCATTTTAGGCACTATAAGGAAACTTTGAAAACAGAAATAATTTTGTTTTAACAGTGACTAATATGTTGCCGTCTCTGAGGGATTTGGTAAAAATAAGTTAGGTGAAAGTATGTAATAGATGAGATTCTTGGACAAAGGCCCTCGTGTTGTTGCTAGCATACTAATGGAAAAGCATTTTAAAACCTTTAAAGCAAGATCAAAACATTATACCATAATTTCATCCATGAAGTCGCCATTCCATTGATACAGAATTGTTGTTGTCCATTTGTTTTTCAGTCGTGTCTGACTCTTCATGACCCTATTAAGGGATTTCTCGGCAAAGATACTAGATTGATTTGTCATTTCCTTCTCCAGCTCATTTTATAAATGAGGAAACTGGAAAAAAGATGGTTAAGTGACTTGCCCAGGGTCACACAGCTAGGAAGTATCTGAGGTCAGATTTGAACTCATGAACATGAGTCTTCCTTACTCCATGTCTGGCGCTCTATGCCTTGTACCACCTACTTGCCTAAATATGGGATTAAGATGTTAATATGTAATATATTCTATTTCCTCTAGCAACTGTATCTAAAGGAGTAGCCTGACTAAACCACCTTTTTAGTAGGCTTATTTCTTGTGATGGAGACTCTTTTTCATCTTCTGTATTTTAAGGGAAGAGGGAATCATGATGAGAATTCAAGATGAGTTTCATGAATTTCACTCAATATGACAAGATTACAAGGCATGAGCCTTTTGACTGGAGATATATAAGGGGCTTCTCTCCATGCCATAACAAATGGCACTTAAATTGTTTGAAAGCTATTTGTCTTCACAATATTGTTCTTATTATATAAATTATTTTCTTGGTTCTGCTTACTTCATTCTGCCTCTGTTCATATACATCTTCCCAGGTTTCTCTGAAACCATTCCTTTTGTCATTTTTTGTAGTACTCCATTCTTATAGTATTTGATTACATTTATATTCCAAAATCTGTTTAATTGTTACCCAATTGATATCCCCCTTCATTTCTAATTAGCCCCAAAGAGAAAATGGCACTGGGAATAATAACAAAGACTTCTAATAGCTATTGATATTCAGGTAAGAGCAAGCTATGGTCATCTATTGACCTAGGCTTTGAACTGTGTGCATGGAAAAGATCTCTAGAGACATATAACCAACTCATCCCTCAGGTCCAGAGATTCTTGCTGTAGACCATTCTTGCTGTAAGGTCTATTGCCTTGATTCAGAAGACGATAGAGAGGAAGAAACAAATGAAGAGAAAGATAGATTTGGATTCCTTCTTGCTTGGATTACATGAGGAGGGTTTACCAGGGTGTGGCCACTGCGCATGCTGCAGCTTCTTGGAGTCACAGGTGAGAGCTGGATGGAACAGGTGGACACCAAAGATGGAAAGAGCACCAAAAAGGGCTAGGCAGCCATCACACCAAAGATACTTTGAACATACCCTGCAAAAACTGAGAGGCAATAAAGTATGGATCAGTTCTTTGCTGCCTGTGATAATTTTGACCTAATAATTAACACCAAGAAAACACAGGTGCTCTATCAGTCACCACCACACTATCCATACATGGAACCATTGGTTACAACAAATGGAGAAGTTTTGAATGCTGTGGGTAAGTTCACTTCCCTTGGTAGCTACTTTCCAGGGATGTACCCCTTGACAATGAGGTTGATGCACGCATTGCCAGAGCTAGCTCAGTGTTTGGGAGTCTCCAAAGAAGAGTTTGGGAGAGAAAAGGTATTATACTGACTACCAGACTGAAGGTCTACAGAGCCGCTGTGCTGACTTTATTGTTGTATGCTTGTGAAACATGGACAGTCTATCAGCGCCATGCCAGGAAACTGAATCGCTTCCATTAGAACTGTCTTAGGAAGATTCTGAGGATCCCCTGGCAGGATAAAGTACCAGACACTGAAGTCCTTGCTTGAACTGAACTGCCAAGCATTCAAACTATGCTTCAGAGAGCATAACTGATGGGCTGGCCATGTTGTTCGAATGCAAAACCTATACTTGCCAAAAAGGCTATATTATGGAGAATTCACATGGTGGTCAGAAAAAATGATACAAAGACACTCTCAAGGTCTCTCTCAAGAACTTTGGATTTGAGTGTTCAGCATGGGAGACACTGGTACAGGACTGCTCAGCCTGGCATGCCCTCATCAGAAAGGGTGCTGTGCTCTATGAGCAAAGCAGAATTGAGACAGCACAAAGTAAACATAAGATGAGCAAATTTGGGATATCCACCCCAAATATTCACATGGACTATGTGTGCCCAATCTGTGGTAAGATTGTACTGGCCTGATCAGCCACAGTTGGACACACTGAAATTTCACTTTATCATGGTGATGTCATTTTGTTCCTCTCCAAGAATGAAGGACACAACAAATCAACCAACATGAGCAGGATATTGAGATTGTCCTCAGACTGAGAGAGATCATTGTCCGGATAGGAAGAAGACTGAATGGAGAAATCACCATTTTCCTGAGAATCAGAATGATATAGTAGAAAAAAATTGGACTTATCATTAGAAAGGGAAGAATTTGACACTGTGTCTGCCGAGAATCCACCTTCTGCTAGGGATGATGGATTCAAGGTACAGAAGGAGACGTATATTTTTGGACATGACCATTGTGTGGATTTATTTAGCTTGACCATGTTTATTTGTATGAAGGCTTTTTCATTTTTTTTAATTTTAAATTTTTTTCTTCCTGTTCCTGTTAGGGATAAATGTAGAATTAGCGATAGTGATCTCTTCTGGAAAAAAAAATCTTTGCAGTAAGTTTATATGATTTCCAAAATACAAAAGGAACTGATTTAAATGTATGTATAAAAGAGCCATTGCCTAATTGATAAACAGTCTAAGGATAAGCAGGCAGTTCTCAAGAGAAGAAGCCCAAGTTATCTATAGTTATATGAAAACATGCTCCAAATTACTACTAATTAGTAGTACTAATTAGAGAAATGCAAATTAAAGTAATTCTGAGATTCTTCCTCATACACGTCTGAGTGTCAAAAATGACAAAAAAAGATGGCAAATGTTGTGGGGACTATGGGAAAACAGACACATTAATGCACTATTGGTAGACCTGTGAATGAGTACAACCATTATGGAAAAACAATTTGGCATTATACATAAAAAGTTAATAAATAGAGCATACCCTTTGATTCAGCTGTATTACTTGTAGGCTTACACCCCAAAGAGATCAAAGAAAGGGAAAAAAGTCCTATCTGTATAAAAATATTTATATTTATGGTAGCTCTTTTTGTGGTGGCTAAAAACTGGAACCCTAAGGGAGATGACCTTCATTTGAGGAATGGTTGAATAAGTTGTGCTATATGGTTATGACACAATACTATATTGTGCTGTAAGAAATGAGGAAATAGATGATTTTTTAAAAACTGGAAAGGTTTATATGATCCAATGCAAAGTGAAGTAATCAGAACCAGAAAAAATAATTTATATGGTATCATCAATATATTACAATTTTGAAGACTTAGTAAACATGAGGAATGAAATGAGTAGGACCAGGGGAACAATTTACACACTAACAAGGATGCCGGTAGCCATGAAGAACATTGGCCTGATGTAAGTGGCCTAATTGCCAAGTGAGAGAGAGAGAGAGAAAGAGACAGAGACAGAGACAGAGACAGAGAGAGACAGAGACAGAGATAGAAACAGAGACAAGTCCTGAGGACCAATAATGAACCATGCTTTTTATTATGAAGAGGTGATAGATTTAGGGTGCAGAATGAGATGCATACATGTGTATATATACACATATACATACACATATGCAGATACACATGTGTATATGTATTATTTTATGGACACATATATACACAGCTATAGACATGTTAGCAACCAACCTGACATATAATGTCCTGCATAATGTCAGGTAAGGATACCATCTACCTAGCTCTGCTCAGTGCAACTTGACAAAGTCCTGCCTTGAGGAAAGATGGCACCCCAATACTAGAGTGCTTATAAAGGTTACTGCTATCTACTTCTAATGTAGAATATGTATAAAGTTAATCATTTCTCCCTATACTCCTTTGTTGTATCACATGTTCCTTCATGTTGTTCGTCTGTATTCCGTGTATACCTGGTTTGATTTTTAGAGACTATAGATTTTTTTTTCAACTTGAGCATGAATATATTGAGTGGCTTGGAAAGGATAAGACTAGTTCATTTGAGGTACTCATTTCCCTTTCCCTTTCCAGGCCAGGAATAATTCTGAGGTACAAATGAAAAAGTGGAGATGGGAAGCCGGTAGCCATGACGAACACTGGCCTGATGTAAGTGGCCTAACTGCTGAGAGAGAGAGAGACAGAGAGAGAGAGACAAAGAGAGAGACAGAGAGAGAGACAGAGAGAGAGAGAGAGAGAGACAGAAATAGAGACAGAGACAGAGAGAGAGAGACAGAGCGACAGAGACAGAGAGACAGAGAGAGACAGAGACAGAGATAGAGACAGAGACAGAGAGAGAGAGAGAGAGAGACAGAGAAAGAGGAGACTGAAGAGAGCTGAGTCAGGAATTTTGGAAACCACAGATTGAAAGTGAGACCATATGACTGTAGTGACAGTTAAGTGACCATCATATAGTGATGGACTTGAGGTCAGGAAAATCTGAGTTCAAAGCCTACTTCAGACACTTACTAGCTTTGTGGCTCTGGGCAAGTCACTTAACTTCTGCCTCAGTTTCCTCATCTGTAAACATCTGTAAAATGAGGAGGCTGGACTTGATTATCTCTTGCTCTAAATCTATTCTCCTGTGCTCTAATATAATGGAAGTGGTAGCAGAAACAGCTGTAAGAGGGGATTGAGTAGGATCCTAAGGGAAGCAGACAAGTTCAGTGAGATGTCCTTTTTACCAAAGTCATCAAGCCTATTCATGAACGCCCAGTCAGGAAAACCTAAGTTCAAATCCAGCCTCAGACACGTACTGGCTATGTGACCTGGAGAAAGCCACTTACCCCATTTGCTTCAGTTTCCTTATCTGTAAAATGGGGATAATCACAGCAGCCCAGGGTTGTAGGAAGGATCTAACAAAATAGCATTTGTACAGTGCTTAGCCCAGTGCCTGACTAATCATAAAAACTAACATTGAAATAGCACTTACTGTGTGCCAGACACCAGGCTAAAAACTTTCTAATTATTATATCATTTGATCCTAGTAGGTGCTGTATAAATATTTATCACCACTACCATCTTCATGACCAAATAAAGAACTGCTATTTTGTGCGGATAATCTTACATTTTGTTAGGGAGGGAAATCTCCAGAAAAGACATTTCTATTATCTTTTCTGTAGCCTGTCTCTCATAAACCTGTTCTTTGTTTTATTATTTTTTTACCCTCATTTCTTGAAAGGAAACAGGACTTGAAAGACATGAGCTAAACAGAGACTTAAGATGGAAATTCTGATGTTTCCAGGGCTTTGCTGTGGGTAAGGGCTGCTGAGCCACGAGGAAGATTTCAAGAGAGAGTCAATGTCCTAACATTGAGTCTGTTCGATTACAGCTGAAATCTTGAGTCACAACTTTTTGATCCTGTTTCCTTATCAGTAAATTGGAGACAATAATTCTCGTATTATTTAATTCACATAGCATTTGAGAGGATAAAATGAGATTTCATTTTGTAAAGCGCTCCCAAAGTGCAAATTGATATATAGATGTAAACTGCTATGATTACAATGGCCTCTCTCTCTCTCTCTCTCTCTTTCTCTCTCTCTCTCTTTCTCCCTCTTTCCTTCTCTCTCTCTTCTTCCTCCCTCCCTCCCTCCCTCTCTCTCTCTCTCTCTCTCTCTCTCTCTCTTTCCCCTCCCTCTTCCCTCCCTCCCTTTTTCTCTCTCAGACTTACCCAGTTGTAAATTTTGCCAGAGAAATCATCAAGCCTCTCCTGTTGAGTCCAGGCCTTTCTCCTGAATGATGTACGATCCATCTAACACTGTGTCAGATCAACATTATCTCCTGGAATGTAGGAACTTGAAGACCGCCTGCATTTTTCCTAAGCTAGACAAATTGGTCCCAAGGCACATCAAACCAGAGCACAGAATGTGAGGTGTGTCTGCTTCCAGTGCCTTCATTTATCTTCTTTTAATCAAATGGACTGGACTCATTTTCACTGGAAAGAAAGGCTTGTTATCCTTGGCTTTCTTGTCCCTCTCGCAGTGTTGTTTTTAGGAATGTGTTAATGGCTACAAAATTTTTTAACACGTCTGCAAGTGCCTCTCATGTTAGGATATTCTTCTCAGTTGTGGGAAAAGGAGCTGTCAGGTTGCCCGGTATCTGAAGAAAATGAAAATGTTTCTGACAGGTAGATTACACACAAGCTTCAAACTCCATCTTTGTGGAACATGCTGTTGAGAGGATCAGAAAGAGAGTGACTTTTCTTGCCAACCTTGATTCTTGGAGTCTTCTGTCAGTGCCCTGGTAGTCAATCACAGAGAACGGATGACAAAGGAGTGAGTGTGGGGAGAGATCAGGGGTTTCTAATTTCAGCATTTTGTGTTGTTCAGTCCTTACTCCAACAGGCTAGTTTTCTCTGCCGACTGAAGTCCTTTCTGGATCCTTTGTATTTGAAGCAATACGAAAGCTGAAATGGACACACACTGGTGTAGGAGATGGTACAAATAGTCAAAGAAATTGGTGAATTTAACCAGAATAGCTCTTGGATTCTTTCTTACTCTTTGTTATTCCTCAGACTCTCCAGGGCTGCAAAGTGGCTCAGCTAGGAAAAAGCACTTGGCCTGGAGGCAGGAATACTGAAGTTCAAATCTGGCCTTGGGCATTTCACTAGCTGTGTGACTCTGAGCAAGTCACTTAGGCTCTGTTTTCCTCTAGTTCTTCAATTGTAAAATGGGGATAATAGGGACAGCTAGGTGGCACAGTGGATAGAGCACAAGTCCTGGACCCAGGAGGACCCAAGATCAAATCTGGCCTCAGATATTTATTACCTGTGTAACCTGGACAAGTCACTTAACCCTGATTGCCTCCCTGCCCAAATTTAAAAAAAACAAATGAGGAATAATAATTGCACCTACTTCCCAGGATTGTAGGGTGAATTAAGTGAAATATTTGGAAACATTTAGTACAGGATCTGGCACATACTAAGGGTTCAATAAATGCTTGCAAATATCAGGAGAGAGAGGGAGAGAGAGAGAGAGAGAGAGAGGGAGAGGGAGAGGGAGACAGAGAGAAAGAGAGAGAGAGAGAGAGAGAGAGATGTTGGATGTATTCTAGGCATCGTTGTTGCTTAGTAGTGTCTGACTCTTCATGACCCTGAGGACCATAGAATGCCAATACAATCCACAATGTTTACCTAGCAAATACAGTGGAGTAGTTTGCCATTTCCTTCTCCAGGAGATTAAAGCAAAAAGAGGTTAAGTGACTTGTCTGGGATCATAGAACTAATAAGTGTCTGAGGCCAGATTTGAACTCAGGTCTTCCCTTCTCCAGGCCCAGTGCTCTATCCACTGAACAGCCAAACTGTCTCCATTCTAGGCACAGGGAGTTTGAATTTCTTTTCTGGAAAGAAGTCAGAATAATGCTTATCCCTAAGAGGGCAAATTTACAAATGGACTTTTGACTCTAAAAGAGGTAGCGCGGCATAATAGAAGAAAAATATTGGGCCTAGAGTCAGGAAGATATAAGTTCAAATGCTGTCAACGATGCTTATTTGATGTCTGACATGAATCAAGTCACTTAATGTCTCAGTGCCTCAGTCTCCTCATCTGTAGGAGGTTGGGTTAGATGATCTCTAAGGTCCCTTCTAGCTCTTAATCTATGATTTCATAATCTAGTTATTTTCTGGATGACAAGTCATTTGGGACTTATAAGTGAGCAACATGCTCAAGTCTCTGCCCTAAGGGAATCCAATTGGGTTCAGCTAGGCCTAAGAAAACATAGCTAGAAAGAATATTTTAGGAGAAAAGTATTATCCAGTGTGAGACTAAGTCATTTTTTTACTAGAATATTTCTAGTTACCTTATCCTGGTGTATTGTTTCTGAATTTTTATATATTTCTCTCTTTCTTAGTAAGCCATAGGAAATATAATAAGATTATTGATATAAAGTAGATCACAGAAGCCTTCTAGTCCAACTCAGGAGAGACCATGGGAGATGAA
This sequence comes from Potorous gilbertii, assembly GCA_028658325.1. NCBI lineage: Eukaryota > Metazoa > Chordata > Mammalia > Diprotodontia > Potoroidae > Potorous > Potorous gilbertii. Next base: position 363,365,210 of record CM053770.1, on the reverse strand, counting down.
GTGACTTACTCAGTGTCACATGAGATTTGAAGCCAAATCTGATTACATTGACAGTGTTCCTATGGTTACACCACATGGCCTCACATTTCCATTTACATATATGGAGACAGAGGGTAGTAGGTGCTAGAACTGTGCACCAAAATTCAATGGAAAAGGGTGAAAATGGCAGATAATTAGGAATCTGATGGGAGACTCAGGGTTGAAAAAAGGTCATAAAGAAGATAATTTAGTGATTCGTGAAAACTTTAGACAACAGTGAAAATAAAAGGCCCTGGGAAGAAAATGAAGTAAACAGCAGATGAGGTCCTGGACTTGGAGTCAGGACATTGTGTGTGTGGTTGTAGCTGTGGTTTGTCCTTCCTTTCTCGAAGGGAGATGATAACATGACTTGGAATTGAATTAGATCTGAGTGAGAGAAGGCTGTGTGAAAAATCACTAGCCTCACTTTCTCCTCCAGAACCATGTAAGTCCAGTGTCCTCATATAGATCAGATGGCTGGAGATGGCCCAGGATGCTGTGGAGTTGGATAGATCTGTATTCAAATATTATGTCAGTCACTACCTAACTATGTGACCTTAGACAAGTCACAAACTCTCTGTGTCCTAGAAATTGTATTATTAGGTCAAAAAGTATGCATTGTTTCATAATCTTCTGGATCAAAATGTTTCCAGAATAGTTGTATTAATTCCTCAAAGGGCTTAGAGCAGGCTAAAATCCTCACACAACTATGACACAGCCTTCCGTAATAAGTTGATTGAGCCTTGCTTTGTGGTTTTTACTTTGCATTTATTTAGTATTTTTATTTGGTATTTAATTTCCCCTAGTTACATGTAAACAACAATTTTTAACATTTGCTTTTAAAACTTTGAGTTCCAGAATCTCTTCTTCCCTCCTTCCCCAGCCCATTGACTGACAAGGCAAGTAATTCCATATAGGTTATATAATGTAGTTATGCAAAATGCATTCAGAAGTCGTGTTGTGAAAGAAAACATAGTTTAAAGAAACTCAAGAAAAATAAAGTGAAAAAAACCCAAAAGTAGCTTCAATCTGTATTCAGACACCATCAGTTCTTTCTCTGGGGATGGATAGCATTTTTTATCCTTCAGAGTTGTCATGGATTGTTGTATTAGTGAGAATAAAAAAGCCATTCACTCTTGATCATCTTGCAATATGGTAGTTACTTTGTAGGCATTACATTTCATCTTGCATCAACCCATGTCTAGGTTTTTCTGAGAGCATCCTGCTCATCATTTCTTATAGTACAATAGTATTCCATCACAATTACATACCACAGTTTATTCAGTCATTTCCCAATTGATGTGCGTCCCATCAACTTCAAATTCTTTACCCTCAGGAAAGAGCTTCTATAAATATTTTTTGTACATATAAGTCCTTTTCATTTTCGTTTTTAATCTCCTCTGGGATGTAGACCTACTAGTGGTATTGCTATGTCAAAGGGCATGCATGGTTTCATAGCCCTTTGTGCATAGTTACAAATTGCTCTATAGAATGGTTTAATCAATTCACAACTCCAACAGCAGTACATTAATGTCTCATTTTCCCCACATCCCCTTCAACATTTGTGATTTTGCTTTTCTCTCCTATTATCTAATATAATAGGTATGAGGTAGTATCTCAGAATTGTTTTAACTTGCATTTCTTCAGTCAATAGTGAGAATATTTTTATGTGGCTATAGATGGTTTCAATTACTTCATCTGAAAACTGATTATATCTTTTAATCATTTATCAATTAGGGAATAGCTCTTATTTTTTGTAAATTTGACATAGTTCTCTACATAGTAGAGAAATGAGTCCTTTATCAGAGAAGCTTGCTTCAAAAATTTTTTTCAGTTACTATTGCTAACTGTATTTCCCTCCATCCTACTTCTTCCACCCCCGTTTATTTCTATTCTCTCCTTTAACTTTGTCCCTCCTCAAAAGTGTTTTGTTTTTTATTCCTCTTTCCCCAATTCTGCCCTCCCCCTTCTCTTATCCCCTTCTCCTTCTATTTTCTTGTAGGGTAAGATAGATTTTCATATCCCATTGCCTTTGTATCTTATTTTCCAGTTACACATAAAAACAATTTTTTT
>CM053770.1:363336629-363362619 GCA_028658325.1 Potorous gilbertii | reverse complement strand
CAAATGGGGAGAAAATTTTGGAACCCAAAATCTTGTGAAAATGAATGTAAAAAGTTAAATAAATTTGTTTAACAAAAAATAAATAGTAATAGTAACATAGCTTGAGATCTGTTATGACTAGCCCATCTTCCTTCATATTTTTTCATTGATTTCCTTGATATTTTTGGCCTTTTATTCTTCCAGATGAATTTTGTTATAACCCTCACAGTTTAAATACTAAGATACTGTGGTCCAGAGAGGTTAAATTTTCCTAAAGTTACACAGAGTCAGCATTCTAACCCAGATCCTTTGTTTCTCAATCCAACAGTGGTTCCATCTCTTTACAGTTCTTGCCTCTTTGGAGATCTTGTAGATTTTCTTCTGAAGATTCTGCAGCTTTTAACACTTCATAGCCTGATTTAATTAGAAGGTATTTCTCTAAGAAGCCAAATCTTTTCCCATTCTAAAGCTTTTAAGTATAATTATAAACAAAATAGAATAGAACAGTTAAAAACATTTGCACAACAGTTTTGGGCAAAATCCAAAACAAAATGTCTTATGAGATATTTTTTTTACTTTAGTGAAATAAGATTAAAGGGAGGTTTCATAGAACTTACACTTAAAATTTTCCAAGTTTATGACTCTAACAATACTTACTGCTGCTGGGCCCAGAGTAACTAGGGCCATTATATGCATTCCCTTCTCCATTAGGAGTCATATTCTGCACCTTTACATGTGGTCCAGGCTGAGTGCCATCCTGGGGGAGCCTAGCCACCTCCAAGAGGAGTCAGACTCCTTTTCTCCCATTTTTTGGCTCATTAAATCCCCCACGCTGGTCACCTGGAGGGAGATTTTTTACAGCTAAATGACAGGTGCTGGCCACCTACACTGAGCACCTCACATCTCTCACCTGGACATGTGAAAATTTATTCATTCTCTGGGCTGTCTCTCTCAGTTCAACTTACCCTCACATTGGCAAGTCGAGATTTCCAGAGAAGAATCCCTACAATGTAGTTACACTCAAATTCTCTAGGATAATCCTGTTGTAGGGAAAAATATGTATCCCCTAATCTTCAACATGGACAGCTAGGTTGTTTAGTGGTTAGAGTACTGGCCCTGGAATCAGACAGATTCATCTTTATGAGTTCAAATCCAACATCAGAAATTTATTATCTGTGTGGAAAGTCACTTAACCCAGTTTGCCTCAGTTTCCTCCTTTGTAAAATGAGTTGGAGAAGGAAATGGCAAATCACTCCAGTATCTTGGCCAACAAAATCCCAAATGGAGTCAGATGCAACTGAACCACAACAACAATAATCTCCAGTATAACACTTAAATTCTCACTGATGTGTTTTGGTTTATACAATTAGTCACTTACAACGTCATTTTTTAGATCTGACATATATAACTATTTACCTAACAGTAGAGCAAAAGAACTAATATAGATCCTCACATATTAAAGCATATAAATAAGTAGTAAATACATCACAATCTACACTTAAACTTGGGTCACACTCTGCCACCCATGTATTTAGTACTAACGAATACACAGTTACAGAAACTTGCCAAATTAAAAAAAAATGAATAAGGAAAATTCATGTATTCAAATCATGTGTTCAACTGGAATTGTAAACTTGTTTCTTCTTTCTATGTTAGGAACTGTCCATAAAAGTTTACTGATGATTGATGTTTCTTCTTCTAAACCAAGTTAATCCACACTATGTTTGGCTAACACTTTACTGGGCATAATATCTCAGCCAAACTAATTGATCTATTAATTGACTTCTCTCCTTTCCATTTATTCTTTTTCTCCTGTAGACTTACTCATTAACAGTGACAGCATTTTTTTAATCACAGTCAATTTCAAGCTTATCAGATATCATTCTAATATCTATTCTTTCACCACCACCACCTTCCTTATATTTCTAAATTCTGAATCCTTTCTGTGAACAATTCAATCTTAGCCTGTCTTAGCTTAATTATCAAATTCCTGTCTTTTTTCTGTAACCAGATTAATTACAATTGTTGAAAAATCATACAACTATTTTGATACCCTATTTCCCGAGTTTATCACAGGTATTATCATATATAAAAGTGACTCAGCTGTCTTAGAATTCTCAATAAAAGAGTCACTATTTCAGTAGCTCTCAGAGTTACTGTTTTTCCTTAGAACACTGAGCAGTTTTAACTCAGTCCTTAAATTAGGATTAATTTAATAAATCCTAAGGGCCAGTACATTACTCTTAGGTCATAGCTCATGTCTAGGGTCTCCATAAATAGAAAGTTACTCAATATGTAATACTAAACAGTCATGGGACCCACAAAAGAATTGCTAAAAGTACTAAAGACTCACACTATTCCCTTGACAGAAGCAAACTAAACAGGCAGAAGTATTATCTATGGTTATAACCTGCCAGGTGGTTGATACTTAAAACCATCTAAACATGAAGTAGTTTTCAGGACTGCAGATAGGGCATGTTACACTTCACCTTCACTCTGAATAAATCTCCAAAGTCCACGTCTTCTGGTAAATTAGGTCATGAGTTGAACTCCTTACCCGGTGGGTGGTATCCTCTCTGGAGTATGAGCTTCTTCTGTTTCCAATCAGTTTCACCCAATGGACCCAAGACCCCTGGACCTCTCAAACTCAAAAGGTCACCACCAATTCTATACCTATATCTTAAAATTGAGGTTTAATTTCATACTTAGGAAAGAAAATTCCAAATAAAATATACATCTAAGGACTCAGGAAAAGTCTAATCTACTTGAATCTTCTTACCTTGGTTGGCCCAAGGGAGCGTGCCCTACATGACTGTGATGTCTACCTCCTTACAGGATGCTGCAGAATTAGGAGATACTACATGGAGAAGTGAAGAAACAGAGAATTCCAAAAGCTGCTGATCCATTTTAACTGACACAATGCCCCCCCTTTCTGCCAGTGTCTGAGGAACAAGGGACCATTTGGGTTTTGCTGCCTTATAACAAAGATTCAAGTCCTTTCCAAGGTGAGCGTATTTCACTTTCAGTGGCCAGACAAATTCAGTACATACGCCATTGAAAGATTTCTATAGATACATTAAATGCATGTTCATTTGTGGTAAAATCCACTTTGACCCTCAATACATGAGTCTATGGAAAAGGGATAATAAACCATCAGGGAAAGAAAATATTTTACTTTTCCATATTTGTACTTCTTGACTCCTTGTATGACTGTTTTCAGGAATGAGTGCTGTTTCTTGAGCTGATTTGTTGGGGTGAGTAAGTTATTCATTTGAGTGTAAATTAGTCACTTTGGAAGGTTGTATCTACTTTCTATGGTGAGTGAATGTTTTGTAAGACGCTGTTGTTTCACAGCATTACATAGTCTCTTAAGGCCTGAAAGCCTTCCCAGATAAACCTTATTAATTCCAACTACTCCAGTGACTGCCTGAACACTTCTGTAATATGTATTAATGAGACTTTTAAAAATATCATAAAACTTCATTCAAATGAGTGATGTCCCCTTCAAAATGAAAAGTTGTGGCAATTATGCTATGACCATTTTTCTGGAAATGTTGGCTTTCAAAATCTATGTCTCTATAGATATTAACTATCCTAAATGGTTGCATTCTTTTTTTTAAGTGAATTTGTCTTTTGGAAACAGTGAAAATCACTTGGAGGTAATTTTGATGTGTAAAGTGTTTTTCTTTTTTTCAAACTGGGCAATACCATTTTTGATGAGGAGGAGAAAAGGAGAGGAGAAGAATGCTTGAATATCCACTCTTTTAGCCAAGGTTCATTTCCCCTAACCCACCCACCCCAGACTTTATTTAGTTACATAGGATTAGTTATTCTTGCTTATGAACCTTTATCTTTTGTATTTTGACTCATAGAATTCCAAAATTTTCTCTCCTTAAAAATTGCTGCCAAGTTTTGTGTGATACTAATTGTTTCCTTGGTCCCTTTCTGATTGCTTTTAGGAATTTTTTCTTTGATTTGGAAACTCCAGATTTTGATTATGACATTTGCATTTTCAGTTGGTGTTTCTTTCAGTGGATTTTCTATTTTCACTTTGCCCTCTGGTTTTGGGCAGTTTAATAGATCTGGGCAGTTTGCTTTTGTTCTTTTTTTGTAATATACAAATTTTTATTGGTTCATAGTTTTCAGAAAGTTTTTCTTTTCTCATATTATTTATTCTTGACAAGTTTACAGATTAATTTTAAAGATCAATAGATCCTATCCATTTCCATCATTTTTTAATCTTTTGAGTTTATTCTAGAATTTCTTATTGTCTCATGAAATAGTTGAATTCTATTTTTTCACAAGCTCTGGAGAATTGATAGGCTGGCCATTTTTGAATGCCAAATGTATGCTTGCCTAAAAGACTATTTTACAGAGAACTCACACAAGGCAAGAGTTCACATAGTGATCAGAAGTGATGCAAAGACACTTTCAAGTTCTCTCTTAAGAACTTTGAAATTGATTGTGTGACATAGGAGACACTGGCACAGGACTGCCAAACATGGCATGACCACATCAGAGAAGGCGCTGTGTTCTATGAGCAAAGAATAATTGAAGTAGCTCAAAAGAAATGCAAGATGGGCAAATTTATATAATTCACCCCAAATGTTCACATGGCCTATTTGTTCCCAACCTGTGGTAGAGTATTCCAAGCTCATATTGGTGTGATCAGCCACAGTTGGACATGCTGTAACTTGACTCTAACATAATGATGTCATTTTGGTCCTCTTTGAGAACAAAGGTCCAAATACTTAGATGGATCTGAGCCATTATTGATGCTTTTGCTCTTTTCATCAGTGTAAATTTGAGTCCATTATGAGTTTCCTATCCTATATAGTTTTTATCCCTGTCTTTCCACAAATTTCCTACAAAGGATTGATCAAAATTGCTGGAGGATTTCCTCTGACTCTATTAATATTTTGCGGATTCCAGTATAACACTTAGGCTTTCCATCCACTATCCCTTATGCTGTCTTATGACATGATCAGCCCACATCCTTTCCTAGGCATTCATGTCTATGATGATGTCTTTCCCACCACTCTTTATAAGCAGATCATCATCAGTAATATTCTTTAGCCCATTTATACCCTTAGATCCACTTGGAGTCTTTCTATTTTCCTTTTAGTCACTTGCCATTTAGATTCCTCTGTGATCATGGTATTCCATGATTTTACCAAAATATGGTATCAGCAGGAGCATCTTGGCATTTAAAAGATGCTCTCTCTGTGTGTGTCTCTCTCTGTGTCTCTGTGTCCTTTCTCTCTGTCTCTGTCTCTCTGTCTGTCTCTCTCATACATATATATATATATATATATATATATATATATATATATATATATATTTAGCAATGAGCAGCTTGGGATAATTGAACATATTATGAAACTTTTCAAATGCAATCCAGTCTAATGTCTTCTTCCCATCAAATCTGGTAAGAGGCTTATTTTCTATATGAAGTTTCTGTGCAAGTTATGTGTACCAATAGAATAACTCAACAGAATATCCATCTGTTTTATAGTCCTAACCTCGACAGTAGGTTCTTTCTCTGGTTTGTTTTTCTAATATAGGTGGTTAAGTCAATCTCTTTTTAGTCAGCTTTTGTTGGTATAGTACACTAATAATGGACTTGTATGTATTTGTCTTATTGTGTTCTCTTGATGTGTTTTTTTAGAGTGCATGTGGATTTTCCCCCCATGTCTGTCTCATCAAGGGCAAGTACCATCTGTCTTTTACTTCCTTTGGAATTCTACTGCTTGTATATTTCTTTAATATAATTAGAATACTCAAGGAGAAAGAATAATGCCAATAACAACTATAATACAAATACATGTTTCAATCCAGAATCATGATGACATCAGAATAGGAAGTTCTTAAAGAGAAAACGCCCTTGGCAAATGCAGATCACCAACTGTTTTGCGAATTAGAGCCTTAAGGAGCCACCTAGGGACACTGAAAGATTAAGTGACTTGCCTGGGATCTCGTAGCCTACATATGTCAGAGGCAGGATTTGAACCCAGGTCAATCCTCTGAAGTTGACTCTCTGTTAACTAGGAAACACTTCTTCTCAGTTTGAATGTATATGGAATTTGATGGCCACAAAGTGCTTTGCCCACTTAAGTCACTAATCTTTGTAACAAACCAATGTGGTTGATATTATATATTATGTTGTATTATCTCTATTTTTCAGATGAGGGAACTGAGGTACAAGAGTTAAATGATTTGTCTAAGGTCAATGGCAGAGCATATGATTTCAGACACCAAAATCCAGAACACTTTCTATGATCCTCTCTCCTGTTAGCATATGTCTCAGACTACCCAGTTGACAGGCAACAAGCAGCTTGCTTACTAAGAAGGCAATGATCCAATGTACTGAGTATGACCTTCTTGTGGCATATATAAAGAATCAAGAAAAGTAGTCCAAACAGTGATCTCATTATTCAGTGTACGCTTGGTGTATGTCATTCAATCACCAAATAACTTGTGTATTTATTAATGTGTTTTAATGAAATGACTTTGTAATTTGCCAAGTTGTCCATGCCATAAATACAATTTTCAATTTTCGTTATTAAAAAAAGATGAACTGTTATACAGTGATTTTCTTTTAGGAAAGTGTTTCTCAGCCCAAATTGTTTACAGATGTATTCTCTATCATTAGCTGTCTTGGGGAAGGAGGAATGACACTTGACTACGAATACTTTTAAAGTAATTCAATAATTTAACGAATGACAATGACAATAACTGCTATATAATACCTCTAAGGAGGATTTGTAGGAATGCTGCAAATGTAATTTGGTTCCATTAATTAGACTCAAGTTTATACTTCTAAAATAAGTTTTAGAAGTTTTATTTCTTAGGAAACACTCCATTCAAATAAAAAACTGTGAACCAACTGCCAGCACAAGACAAGAGCCTTGGAATAGCACTGCCTCCCAGACAATGCACCTTCTTTGAGTTTGAATTCTTCAGTCCTCTCTCTCAGTCATCCTCACCAAGATGAAACAACTTTTGCAAAGTCCTGCCACAACCAGTACTTATTGCTCACTAACTGACACCAATGGGACAGCCAAGTCACATTGGCTGGAGTAACAAAACACTCAGAGGGAGAGACTTAGAGGTGGCATGTTCCAAGTGGATCAGACCACAACTCTAACCATATCTCCCCTCAGACCTGAGGTGGACACAGCCTAGGACCCTGTGCTCAAGAATTAGGGGAATATCAGCACCTTATCAAACTATGGTGTACTTTCAGCCAAGCCCCGTCCTTCTAAGATTAACCTTTGTGGAGACATAGCCCTGTAAATTCCTCTGCAGGAATTACAGGCTCTACCACCTCAGCAGCCATACCTACTTGAAGACCCTGAAGAGAAATTTCTTTCCATGAAAGTCCTTGTCTTGTCAAATGGCTCACTATGGAAATAACATTATAGAGGATGCCTTATCGTCTGTTTTGCTTGAACCCTAAGGACCACTGGCTCTTTCAATCTGACCTGCAACAGAAAGCAGCATTTGTTGTCTTCCCCAAATAGAATGGGAGTAGCTAAGTAGAGCAGAGGACAGAACACTGGACCTGGAGTGAAAAAGACCTGAGTTCAAATCTGACCTCAGACATTTACTATATGTGTGATCCTAGGCAAGTCACTTAACCCAGTTTGCCTCAGTTTCCTCATCTCTAAAATAAGCTGAAGAAGAAAACAGCAAACTACTCCAGCATCTTTTCCAAGAAAACCCCAAATGGGATCATGAAGAATTGGATACAACTGAAAATGACTGAAGAGTAACAAGTAGTAGAATGTGAGCTCCCTGAGAGCTTTACCTTTCTATTTGTATTTTCAACATTTAGAACAGTACTTTGCATATGGTAAGTGCATAATAAATCCTATTTTCATTCATTCACTTTTTGAACCCAGTTTATAGAAGACAATTTCATATCAATAAAATGATGCTTCATTAAGCAAAGCAATTCCATTCAAGTAGATTAAAAGCCAGAAATTCTTTTTCCTCTAGTATTCCACATGGACTTGTAATTTCATCTATGTCAATATTCTCGTCAATGAGACAGATTTCAATCCATCAATTACTGTCCAATGTGATTGTGTCCACAGTGTGGTGGTGGTCTTCCTTGATTCCTTTTGACATCACAAAGATCTCAGTGAAGCTAATCAAATAAAAAGATAAGTAAAAATAAACAGCATAATAAATATAAAATAAAAAGAAGCTAATCAAAAGTAATCCATCAATAAGATTGATTACTACACAGGTTGGATAGGCCGTATAGGGGTAGATATTAAAGAGCTTAAAAACGAAATAGATGAGATTATGTTTGGTCATAGAGGTAATCTGGAGCAACTGGACCTTATCAAACAGTAAGAAATGACGGGGATAGGATCGCACACCAAGAAGACCACTTTGGAAGCAATATAGAGATGAAATGGAGTGGGGAGAGACTAGAAGCATGCAGTCCAATTAGAAAACTATTGCAATAGCCAAGGTGAGATGTATTATGAGTTGAGCCTGACTCAGACAGGCCCTTGGTAGTCTCGGTATGATATTGAAATGCAGTGAGACACTCAGATGTCATTCAACAGCTAACAAAAAGATGTTTATGTAGTCATAGCAGAGGAAGGACTTTTAACAAGGCTGTTCAATGATGATACCACACCCATTCAACTGAATACAACTTCTGGTGTTAGTCATACTATTGACATAACATCAGAAATGTCAGAGTGGGAGCCAAAGATCCTTGCTGCCTTTTGTTTTCAGATGAACAGGAAACCACATCATCAACGTGAACTAGACCAACCAATCATGTCTCAAGAAGAGCTTCAAAATCTTTTAAAAAAAAAGTCTTAAAAAGTGGGAAACCTGTGGCCTTGAGGACACATGTGGCCTTCTAGGTCCTTGGTTGAAGCCTTTTGACTGAGTTCAAGTTTTATAAAATGAATCCTTTCATTAAGGAGATTTGTTCTGTGAAGTCTGAATTCAATCAAAGGGCTACACTTGAGTACCTAGAGAGACACATGTGGCCTTAAGGCTACCGTTTCCCCACTCCTGGTAACCTGGAATCATGTGTTAGGAAAAACTAACTCAGCCTACATAATAGACCTAGGAAATAATTGCTCCCTTAAAAAATTATTAGGGTCTGAACTGAGGTATTGGCTATATTGATAGAGCAAAGGGGTTATATGTCGAAAATGTCATGAAGGTAGAAACAATAAGACTGGCAAGTTATTTGATACATATGAAGAGGAAGAGTAGAGTCAAAGATGTGACAAAAGAAAGGTAAGAAAAATGTTTTTTAAATATGGGGAAAGCAAAATACTTTAACAAAAAAAAATCAGATCTTTAACTAAAGATGACTAAAAATAATGTAGCAATTTAATTTCCCTCTCCTACCCCAAAACAATTGATTTAAAAATCTCCAAAATTCAAAGCCCAGAGCTCTCTTTAAAACTCCATTCTTTACATCTATTTTAAACTAATCCTGGTTGAGTTAGAAATTGCATTTTAACAAAATATATTTGCCATGTTGCCAAATATTTTTGGAGTGAAATACTCGAATAAAAAAGCCAATGCAGTGCACAAGATTTGTACATGATCTATGGAGCTAGCCAATATTCCACCAATGGGAGAAGATTTGAAGTCTACAGATACTATCACTTACGCACAAACATAGCTTTAGGTTAAGAGAAGGGTTGGGAAGAGATCCACAGGAATAGAGGTATGCTGGAACCAGTTTAAGCTGGCTCTAGAAAATCAATTGTTAAATTTTCAATACGATGATTTATACCTCAGAAACCCACAAATGCTACAATTGTAGACTTGGTTTATTGCTGTACTGATTGTCTAGACCTTTAAAAAAAATGGAGAAAATGTTAGTAATTCAAATTAAACTTAACAGTGTGTCATGTATACTGTTTTTTTGAGATCTCATTGTTAAACATTTACGAGCACACCTCTCCAAGTCATGGTTTGTAGATTTCCTCCTGTTGATATTTTCTACTACCTCATTTTTTTTCACCATTCCATTCAACTGGGATCTTTGAGACATCCTTAATCTTTAAGGTCATCAATTTTGACATATGGAGATTAACTGATCTTGGGAGTAATAGCAGCTAGGGCTGATATTGGCTGATAGCTGTAGCAGGAACAGTAACATATTTGACATCAGACCTGTGGCTTGGGATCCCAGTTCTGCAGTTTGCTAGCTATTTGTAAAGTGGGTTGACTAGTTAGTTAATTTCTAAGATCTCTTCTAACTCAGGATCCTCTAATCCTGTGAGTCATCGATTGTGAGAGATATTTTTGAAATGCTATGACTTAGAATGGCTTCTATTTCTGAAGTATTCCTTTCCTCTTCATAATCTTTATGACAATAGAGAAGTGACAGAGGGGCAGCTTATGAGAAATTAACAAAGAAACAGAAAAACAGTATAGCTTTCATGGATTCCTGATACATTGAGACTAAAAGAAAACCAAGCAAACAGCAAAAGGTGAATGTTTTAGAGAAGTATAAAAAAATTAACAGGGTTTATTTCCTTGTTATATACTTTTTTTGGTTTGTTTTATGTGTGTATGCCAAATTATTCCTCAATGAACTATATTTGATAGGGTTTAATATTATTTGAATTGTGTGTTCATGCATGTTCCAAGGAAGTCTCTAGTAAAAATAGGAGATACCTTATATATAGTGAATAAATGTGTTTGTACAGAGAAATATATGTATATTAACAAAATATAGTTTATTGACATAAGTAAATATTATTATTTTTATTTCTAAATGCACAAATTTGTGCATATGTGTGTGTGTGTGTGTGTGTGTGTGTGTGTGTGTGTGTGTAGGCTTCTTGGCAGAGCAGCTAGAGTATAAAGAAGACACTTTCAAACGTTCCCCTGACACTTACTAGCTGTGTGATCCTGGGCAAAAGTACTTTTATCTCAAAATGTCTTAAATAGCTCCCTAGAAGTTCTCTACTAAGTTATAGAATGATCACAATCTTCATTGGTGGAGGGAGCTCCCATTCTTAGAGTTCCCCCACACTGACAAAAATCATAGGGATTTCATAAATTCATATATGTGTATACATGTGCATCTCCATCTATACATATATATATATATATATATATATATATATATATACATGGATATCTACCTATCAACTGGCATGTAAGTATATTTGTCTGTACATATGCATATACATATAAATACACATATACATGCATATACAATACATATGAACATACACGTAGAAGAATATGTAAACATGGGACAGGTAGGTTCCATGGATAGAATGGGTAGAATGTTGGACCTGGAGTCAGAAAAACTCGTCCTGAGTTCAAATCCAGCTTCAGACACTTATTAGTTATTTGACCCTGGGCAAGTCACTTAATCATATTTATCTTTGATCCTCATCTGTAAAATGAGCTGGAGAAAGAAATGGCACACCACTCCCATATCTCTGCCTCTTAAGAAAATCTTCAGTGGGGTCAAAAAAAGTTGGATGACTGAACAATGACTGAACTACTACTCCAGCAACAATAGCTTCTATGTCCCGAGACAGTTGTAAGAATCCAATGAGATAATATTTGCAAAGTACTTAACAACAGTATCTCATACATGTTGTTATTAAGTCATTTTTCAGTTATGTCCAACTCTGAAATGACTGAATACACAGATACATATGCATATATACATACATGCATACATACACATGCATAAACATATACAGTTATCTGTGAGTCTATCTGCCCAGTTCCTACATTGATGCCTCATTCTAGCATTGAGATAACCCTGCATTCTTGAAGGCTGTGTTAGTGAAATGTTAGCTTTGACAAGTCTGACCAAGCTAGAATGACTTTGACCATGGGTTGGGTGATGAACTGTATGCCAGTTCTCTGAGGACCAGTCTAGCTAAATTTAGAGAGGCTTATCACCAGAAGGGTGGCTACTAGGTGATGACTTATTTATTCTGCTCACAAATCTCATGAAGATTATCTTTTAGGCAGCAGTGATTTAATGGACAGAGTGCTGGATATCTATCTATCAAGGGACACCTGGACTTGAACCTTGGATCTGACACTTGGCAAACCAATCTCCTTCCTTCAGCATCAGTTCAGTCATTCATAAAAATGGAATTGCATTGCCCACATTACAGAACTGTAAGGAAATTTTCTCTTCTTTTTTTTCTAAAAGAATAGACACTTTGAGATATTCAGGAGACAATAACCACAAAAGAAAGATCTAATGATAAAATGTACTGCCTTTTCTGGCTGTGTACACATGCATAAAGTATGGAAAACAAAAAAGATAAACTAGATGTTTTAATTCAAAGAAGCAAATTTGATCTCTGAGGTATTATCGAGACTTGATGGGATAAGACACATGATTAGGATATGGCTCTGGGAAGATATATACTATTAAAAAAGGAGTAAATGGATGAAAAGGGTTAGGGAACATGTGGAAATACAGGAACAACTAGGATAAGAACAGTAACAGACAGAAATAGAAATGACATTGTCTTTAGGGTGTGCTGCAAACTAGTAGTGTATATGTGTACACACATACATACATACATATATGTGTGTATATACACATACACACAACCTGGAAAACAGATAAAAATGACATCAGGTTCAATTCTTTACATATCTTCTGAATCTGCTAGTAGAGCACCAGCAACTCCACTTGGTTTGGGCTCCATGGAACGTGCTCCACCCATGTTAAGCTAAACTTTCCAGTTAATTCTTCCCTTTCCATCAGCAACTTTACTTGGTTTGGACTCCATGGAACATGATGCCCCTTTGTGGCCCAATCTTCCTTCTAGTCCTTCCCCTGCTTTCCAGATTCTTTAAGTGTATTGGCTTCCTCCATTACAATGTAAGTTCCATGAGGGCAAAGACTGTTTACCTTTTCCTTATTTGTATTCTCAGAGTTTAGCACAGTACCTGGAATATAGTAAGCACTTAGTAAATGTTTATTGAAAAGGAACCAACAAGGGAATTCACTCTGGGACCACCTAAAGCCTCCAATGTGTATATAGAGGGAACTTAGTGACTAAACTACTTTGGACACTAGTTCTATGACCCAGGGCAAGCCATTTAACCTGTCTGTTTCCCAAATAATTCTCTAAAACTACAAGTTTCTTTTTTTTTCACTTTATTTTTTAATTTAATTTTTTTAATGTTTATTTATTTATTTTTAGTTTTCAACATTTATTTCCACAAAATTTCGAGTTTCAAATTTTCTCTCCATCTCTCCCCTCCCCCATTCCAAAATGCTGTGTGTTCTGCTTACCCCTTCCCCCAATCTGTCCTCCCTTTTATCACACCCCTCCCTTCCCTTCTGCCCATCTTCTCTCTTTTCTTGTAGGGCAAGATAAATTTCTGTATCCCATTACCCGTATTACTTATTTCCCAGTTGCATGCAAAAACAATTCTCAACGTTAGTTCCTAAAACTTTGAGTTCCAACTTCTCTCCCTTCCTCCCTCCCCCTCCATCTCCACTGAGAAGGCAAGCAATTCAATACAGGCTATATATGTGTTGTTTTGCAAAAGACTTCCATAATAGTCATGTTGTGTAAGACTAACTATATTTCCCTCCATCCTATCGTGCCCCCTCCATTTATTCTATTCTCCCTTTTGACCTTGTCCCTCCCCAAAAGTGTTTGCTTCTACTTACTCCCTCCTCACATTTGCCCTCTCTTCTATCATCCCCCTAACCCCACTTATCCCCTTTTCCCCTACTTTCCTGTAGTGTAAGATAGATTTTCATACCAAATTGAGTGTGCATGTTATTCTCTCCTTAAGCCAAATGTGATGAGAGTAAGCTTCACTTTTTCTCTCTCACCTCCCCCCTTTTCCCCTCCATTGAAAAAGGTTTTTCTTGCCTCTTTTATAAGAAATGATTTGTCCCATTCCATTTCTCCCTCTCTCCTCTCAATATAATCCTCTCTCACCCTTTAATTTTATTTTTTTAGATATCGTCCCTTCCTATTCAACTCACCCTGTGCTCTCTGTAAGACTACAAGTTTTAAAAGCAGGTGCTGATTTGTGTTATAAGAGGAAATTTCCCCACTGGGAGTTCCCCATAACAACAAAATTACCAGTCTGGCCCAAAACACTTCATTATCATTGACATCATCTTTCACCCACAAAGGAAGCCTTTGAGGAAATGAGGACAAAAATAAAGACTGTTTCTAACCGAACACCAAGTGATTTGACTCAATTAACTACTTGAAATGTCATGTTGACATTGTTTTATCAATTATTCAGCAAATACTGATTGATCACCTATATTGATATATGCAATGGAGAATGCAAAGCAATTCAAATCAAACTTCCAAACTGTGTCCTACAAACTGAAAAAAAGGAACAATTACATGTTGAACTCTGGGATACTGACTTAGAATGAAATAAGACTCAAGGAAAAGATGAGTGTTGGCTTTTATGCTTAAAGAATGTTTCCTGGAATACCTGGAATTTCTTTTTTTTTTTTTACTTCAGTGGGATGTCTATCCTCATAATAAAACTAGTAAGTAGAACAAGTCTTTGCTAATACTTTCTCCGCATCTCATCCTTTTTGCCCACCAATCAATCATTGTTTGCTAGACACTATGCTAGACCCTGGGCATATAAAAACAAAAGTGAAATATTCCCTGTCCTCAAGGAGCATATGTTCTATCTGAAGAATATGGGTATTATAACAACAATGAAAAAAATAACAGCAATCATTCCAGGAAATTTTCTAAATATCTATCCTTTGATTCTCCATTTAAAAATTCCTTTGGAGGCAGAGAACCTAGATTCCCAATTCCAGCTTTGCTCCTCATATGACCTTGGGCAAATCATTTAACCTCTTGAACCCTGTTTCCTCATCTGTAAAATGAGGTTGTCAGTTTATTTTTCATCTTAGGTCCTCTAGTCCAACCTTTCACTTTATATATGAAGGAATAGAAGACCAGAGATGAGGTGACTTACCCAGACCAATAGTCAGTGCAGAGCAGAGATTTAAAGCCAAGCCCTCCAATCCATAGCCTTTTGTTCTCTCTTCACTGTGAACTGGACCTTGAAGAATAATTGAGATTCAGATAGGTAAAGAGGAGGAAGTAGTGAGGGGGAGGGAATTCCAGATGTGGGAAACAGCATGAGCAAACTCAGTCTGTGACCCTCCGTTAAATAATCAGCATTGAATTTCAGGATTAAATCCCATTTAAAGTATCTTTACATTTTTCTTCATTGCTAGACAACCAGTCTCTCAAGCTATGCTTCTTTTGTATGCAAAGTTGAATCTGATGGAATAAATTTGTTCCATGATTTGCTCCAACTTTAATATCTATTTTTATGTATAATTGTGGTGTAAATCTTTCTGCTATCCATTCTATCAGAATTAAAATGTTGCATGCTCAATTACATTGACTAGAGAAGACAATTTCCTTTCCACTCAAATTTGGCAATTTTATCTCCTAGCATAAATAACTACAGGAAAGGTAAAAAATTGTTCTTGGCATCTCAAATTTGATTAAAGGAACATTTCTTTATGGAAGTAATATATTTACATGTTTTGGATTCCAAGCTTGATTTTTTTTTAGATAGAAATACAGCAGGCTAATTTACTAGCAAACCTATCATTTCATTAAAAGCTTGTAATAGAAAAGAGTGGTTTTTTTCTTATAGTTTTTTTATCCTTATAGTTAAATAACTGATTGGTAGATTAATTTCATGAGGATTTTACTTGAGATGCAATGCTGAACTTTTTCTTTCTTTTGGAATGTATTTGATTTTGAGTAGAGAAGGAAGGTGATGACAAGTTATCACTCGCTACATGTTCAGTTTTAAATTGTGGCTATGTAAGAAATAATTGCATAGCAAATTCATGTTAATAATGATATCTTGAAATGTTGTAATATGTTTCTTTAGGTATCTCAAGGTGCCTTAAATATGTGATCTAAGACTAAGTAATCTTTCCAGGACTCCTCAGAGATAATTAAAAGACTGACAGAAAGGACTGTGTGAGATGTTAGAATGGGCCATGAATAGAGAATAAAAAATTTTCTTGCCTAAATAAAATAATTAGAACAGCATTGAAAACAATTTTCAGATGTTATTAGACCAGCAAAAAACAAAGCAGAACAAAGCAAATGTACCTGATTCATCATATTTGCTAACCCAGTCTCCATTTGTGAATTTCACTCCTTCTCAAAATTACTATCCACATCTCTATTCAACTTTTTTCTTTTCCATAATTGGTAGCATCCAGAAAAGTAAGATTGAGAGGCTCCTTAGAGAGAGCATTGCATTCCCTCCAATGCCAAAATTTTATCTTGGAGATAAAGCAAAAACAACGACATCTACTACTTGGTAATGTGATCCAGTCAAATGAGTGTTTACTACACATCCACTGAATCCCTGATTATTTAACCATTTGATTTGATGGTAGATATAATTTGGACTGGATTGTTATCCAATATGATGTGAACTTAAGATAGGCTGGTCATGTGGCAAAAGTGAGGAATGACAGATGGACAGCTAGAATACTCTGTTAGTACCTTTGCAATGAAACAAAAATCAAAGGGTGTCTCTGGATGGACTTCTTTCCCCCCAGATTTTGGGAGGTCCTTGATAGAATTTGCAAAGCTTAGTCAAATAACAAAGGACTGCAAACTGCATCACTCGAAGGAACTCCTGAATTAATGAAATCACAGATCCATTTGACTATTCAAAGGTACCATTTAATCCAATATAATAAGCATTTAACAAGTACCTACCATATGCAAAGCAGTGGGGATACAGAAATAAAATGGTGCTCACCAAAGAACTTACATTCTTCAGAGAAGATAATACGTGAAAATATATGTGTGTATATACACAGGTGATATGTATTGTTGTTCAGTTGTTTCAGTTGTGTCCAACTCTTTCTGATCCCATTTGGGGTTTTCTTGGCAAAGATACTGCAATAGTTTGTCATTTCCTTCTCCAGCTCATTTTACAGATAAGGAAACTGATGCAAACAGGGTTAAGTGACTAGCCCAAGATCGCACAGTTAGTAAGTGACTGAGACCTCAAATGAATTCAAGAAGATAAATCTTCCTGACTCCAGGCCCAGAATTCTATCCACTGCATCAATGTGGTACATACATATTTGTATTAATGTGTATGTGATATATGTAGGTGTAGAAAGATACATATGAAACAATTTGGCAGAATCATTGCATATAGAGAGAAAGTATAATGCTTTGCACTTAAAAATTTTCTGATGGGAAACTTTTAAAAGGTCAGAAAATTAAAAAGACTACCAAAAAAAAATATCAAGCCAATTTCTCTATTATTCCAGATTTTTTCTTCATAACATGGGAGTTCCACCTTCACACAGGACAATTTTCCCTCATACTATTTAGAAACATAGGAGTCATTTCACATTCTGATGGCCCATTATATTCTTGGCTACTTTTCAGGTACTTTCAACTGTGGTACCAGTACTTGCTCTGTCAAGAAGAGCTAACATGGAAACCTATTGCCAGAGAACTATTCTTTCCTCCTGCACTATGTGAGGTGTCCTCAACCAAATCTGATATCACAAAATGACCTGGAAGAGATCAGCAAGAACATGGACACCAGTGCTGTATTGACAGAAATCCCTCCAGGAACTTTACCAGAACTGAAATTGGACAAGTTCCTTTAAGATATAAAAGGTGGAATTTATCCTCTAGTGGCCTTTGGACTTCCTTAGTCCAAACAGCCTCAACAGGAGAAGGTGACCTCACTGGTATACACCTGAACAAGCTGATGAAGTACAGTATTTGATCAGTAGAAAGAAAGTAGAAGAAATCTAATCAGGCTTATTCAAGTTCACAGACAGATACAACTGTCACCTGAGTTATGACTTGCTGTCCAATGAAAGTATCTCTGAATTGGCCATGTAGTACTATTTATATTCCAGGTATGTTTTCATGCAACTAAAGTAATTTGCTCATAAATAATTGCTAACTTGGAAATTCCATCAATTGGTTTTTCTTCTTTATTGTTTAGGAAGAAAGAATGATCTTACGTCTAAGGTCTATATTTTGTTCAATTCAACCAACCGTTAATTATTATGTGAGTATTAAACATTATGCTAGATACAAAGATTAAATAAAATATGGTGCCTACCTACATAGAGTCAGTAACCTAGCAAACTCACACACTCTTAAAATCTGATATTGGTAAAAAGGCAGACCACACTGTGTACAGAGTGAAGAATGTGAAATCAGATTGTGTTAGCTGGCTTAATTTATTTACTTTTCTTGTACAAGAGAGGAGTATGAGTATGTGTGGGAAATGGTTGCAATGTAAAAAAAAAAGAAAAAAACATTTTTTGTAAAATCATCTAGAATGGTATTGACCCGTTTTTCATGCTTTTCTTGCATCTCTCTCATTTCTTTTCCCAGTTTTTCCTCCACCTGTCTAACTTGATTTTCAAAATCCTTTTTGAGCTCTTCCATGGCCTGAGCCCATTGGATATCTATTTCAGATGTTTGAGATACAGAGGCCTTGACTCCTATGTCTTTATCTGATGGTAAGCATTGGTCTTCCTCATCAGAGAGGAATGGCAGTATCATCTGGTCACCAAGAAAGTAACCTTCTATAATCTTATTTTTTTTCCCTTTTCTGGGCATTTTCCCAGCCAGTTACTTGACTTCTGAGATTCCTGTCCACCCCTGCCTAGATCCGCCCAGCTAGTACTTGGGGTCTGAGATTCAAATGCTGCTCCCCAGCCTCAGGGTTTTCGGTGGCAGGCCTGTTTTCTATTCAATGGGAGCTTAAGTTCTGGTGCTCAGGTGGGGGCAGGGCCACCTCCCAGGCTCAGTTCCCTCAGGGGTTTACACAGAGACCTTCTGTAATGGAGCTCCTGCAGAGCTCCTGCCTGCTCTGGGAGCCTCTGGCCACCTGCTGCCTCTGCTGCTGCCTCCCGAGGGGGTCTGAGTCATGGAGACACCCCACTCCTCTCTCGGCCAGCCCAGAAGTGTCTCTCACTGACCTGTGCGTCTGTGGGTGGAGGGACCTTCGTGGCTGCTGGAGATTCTGTCCCTGAAGCCTGCTTGGATCTGCTCACTCCTCTCTGTGCTGCACGGCCAGGGAAGGGCTGGGCTCCGCTCCTGTCAGGTGCACAACAGACCTTTGGGATCGGTTTTTTGGGCTCTCTGGAACGGAAATCTCTTTCACCCCATTGCTGTGTGGCTTCCACTGTTCCAGAATTTGTTGGGAATTCTTTTTATAGATAATTATGGGCTGTGGGTTTGGAGCTAGCATATGTGAGTCTTTCTACTCTGCCATCTTGACTCCGCCCCGCCAAAATCATCTAGAATGGAAAAGACAGTATTTCTCAAATCTGAGGACCCAAATCCTGTCCTCAATACATCACAATTTCTGTAATCTTGGGTTTAACTTCCATGAACATAAGATTCCTTATTTGTAAAATAAGGAGGTTAAATCAAATGGCCCTTGAGGTCCCTTTCAGCTCTAGCATTATGGTTTCATGAACTCTTCCCAGATCATTCATTTTAGGAGGGTACTAAGACTAGACATTTCTTTATTTACCGTGTAGCTTTATTCCTCTAAACTTTGACAGGATGGATCTGAGCCTGGTACCTTCCCCCTACTTCCACTTTTCAATTTCCTTTTGCATGTTGTCTTCCTTTATCAGATTTCAAGCTCCTTGAAGACAAAGACCGTCTTTTACCTTCCTTTGCATCTTCAGAGGTTAACACAATGCTTAGCATATTATAGCCACTTAAATGTTCACTAATTACTGCAGGGATCGTTTTATATAGAAAAAATAGCAAATATTAATTATGTTCGTCACTCTGCTTTGCAAATCCCAGATATTTTGGCCATACCTTCCTCTCTCTCACATCCATTTCTCATAGATCCATAGTTTTTAAGGGAGTATTCTCAGTGGCTTCATCTGCAGCAAGACCCCAAAACATCTGATGTATTTTAACTATGTTGGCTTAAGAGACATTGCTTCTGTGTGCCAGGTTTCATGTTCTGCATGAGACACGTAGCACTGGGTAGAACTATTAGGGACTGATCTCCCTAAAGACACTGGACTAAGTCCTACATTTAAAATTACACACACCTAGAAACACTGGACAGGTTCACTTTTAAGCAAATCCTGCCAAAACTGGATCACTGATCTGAAACATTCCTGTTAAATATTGGACAGTCCAGTGTAATGTGAAAAGGTCACTTAGAATATCCTCCAAAATAAAACCCAGTATGGCATTTTATATGGAGTGCTCAGCATTTTTCTTAAAACTGACACACATTTTATATGGGTTATTAAATCCACAGAAACGAAAAGAAAAAAAAATGGACGATTTTCCCAAGCCATGGCATAGAGCAGGCGTCTCTATGGTATGTGTTTTTACTTGAAAGTTTCTCAATATAAAAACGCAGAAGCCATCCAAAGGCAAATGTCAGAGCAGCTTGGCCTCAACTGGAATAGATCACAATATAAATAGAGCTGTAACGAAATTAAAATTCCAGCTGAATACTTGTCCAGGAATAGACTCTCTAGATTGAAAGGTTACCAGGAGCAAAGCAGGCCTTCTGCCCACCAAACATAAGGTGGCTTTTCTTTGTCTGGTTGTTACATTTCCTATGATTCTATCGCTTATGATGCCATTTAAGTTTTCTTCCCTTTTCTCCATCCCCACTCCCAGTCTAAAAACAACTTGCTTCCATTTTGAAACCGAGCGTTTCAGTGGAAGGAAACCTTTCTCTGAAGTCAGAAGACCTGGGGAGGGGTGTGTGTGTATAAGCTTGGGTACATCATATAATTTCTTTCAGCCTTGATTTCCTTATCTGCAGAATTTAAGAATTGAACCAGACAGTCTATGAGATAACTTCTAGTTTTAGAACTACAGTCCTATGAATGGTAGAATACTGGAACTAGAAGGGTCCACAGAATTCACCTTCACATTTTACAGTGGAGAGAAAGAAGTGAGTTTGAATGAAGGAAAAGTTAAGTGGTTTGCCCAAGGTCACATGGATACTAAGTGACAAATCCACCACTGAAATCAAAAGTGGCCTCAGAGGCCAGCTGATCTAACCCCTTCATTTAAAAATGAGGAATTTGAGACAACTTGACCAACTGGATGCAGGGAGGCAGAATTTTAACCCAAGTCTTTGGGCCACAGAACCACAAATCCGTATATTTGAATGAATCATTGTTCCTTTTCTGCTTTTTCTCTGTGCCCTTCTCTAACATTCCTACCATGCTTAGAGGAGAAACAAAAGCAATGTGGTCTCTGAAAAATAGGGAAACTCTCAACAAAAAAAAAACTTGACTGTTCCCACATGACAGAATCTGGGTGTCTGCCACTGCTTAGATCAGACACCCAGACGATTAGCTGATTTTTCCCCCATTTTTCATGCAGATGCTTGGGTGCTCTATGACAACATCCTTGAAGAGTTTACAGATTAATTAGGTTAATTATTTTCAATTATTTCTCCCATTTTTTCTGTTTTGCTTAGCCCACTATGAAATAGAATCGGGATGAGATTTTTTAAACTTTGCTTTGATTGCAGTTTATCATAATGGTGAGGTTGTAGAAACAAGGCAGTTCTTTCCTCTGCAGCAGAGGTATCTGGGAAATATTTCACAAAAAACTAAAAAATACAACAGAACATAGATAATGTTAATAGGTAATCTTTTGAATCAATATGCACCCCCATGACGATCCTTAAGTATGGTTTAGTGGCCTCTTGATATTTAAGTTATATGTCATTGCTTGTACCACAAATGGCAAAATAGTTTGTTCTTTGCCAGCCAAGCAGATAGTTGCTGTTCACATCTGTCAATCAAGTGGAAAAGACTGCCCTGGACGCTGAGGGAATCCATCACAATTTGGACACTTGTGCAATGTCAACTAATTTTAGTTACTGAGTCCAGGGACTCTACTCAGAGTGATTGACAAGGCACTTGTTCCAGACTCAGTGAGGGTTACAGATGCCCTTATGGCAAGCAACTGCACAAATAGGAAACCAATTGAGCCTGGGGGACTTGCTTCGATAAACTATTTGAAGTATGAGTCTACCTCCTATCTGTATTTATTATTCCAGCTCTTGGACTAACGAGGATCAAAAAAACTTTAAACTGTTCCCATTAGGCCATCAGACTTCCCTGAATTTTCTGCCTCCTTCCTGTGGATGTTAGGGAAATGAAAATGACCAGAATTAGAACCTGAAGAACCAGGCAAGAAGTCACAAATCAGTCAAGGTTGCCCTTCATTTTTTCTTACTTCTGCTTCTTGAATAGGCTCTTCCTCCTCAAGCGCTGCCTGGAATCAAAAATGTGCTGGTAAGTGTTTAAGAAAGAATCCCTCTAAGAGGGAAAAATGCACTTTTAAGTCTAATTTGCATTTTTAATATATCCTCCATCACTTTCTTATGTCTACCTGGGGTGGGGACTCTGCAGCCTTGAGGCCACATGTGGCTTTCTAGATGCTTACATATGACCTTTTGACTGAATCTAAAGCAATTTGAATTCAGTCAAAAGACCATAGTTAAGGATCTAGAAAGCCACATGTGGCCTTAAGGCTTAGGTTCCCCACCCCTGGAGACAATCAGTAAAACAATAAATCAAGCTCTGATTTGTAGTGAGTTTTTATTTCAAGGTGAACATAGATGCTCAAACTAAAAATTTAACCATCAGCTCTGAGCTGGTTCACCCAGTTCCAGCATACCTCTGCCTGACTGAACAATATCTTCCAGACAAAAAAATACAGATATTTAGAAAGTGAATTTTGAAACATGAATGGATGCAGACTATGAGTAGTTTAGTTTTTTCTCCTATTCTCCTTCACCCAATAGCCCATGAGATTTCTCCTTGGGAAAAGAGACCCTCCACAGAGCTAGAGGAAATCAAATGGGAATATGCATTGGGGATTCTTTGGGAAAGGTTCTGAATAGGAAGAAAAACCATGCCTATGTCTTTCTCTTGCATTACATGTCAGATGCTGGCACCAGATGATGACATACAAAGAGGCCCATTCAGGTTTTATTACACTCACAGTTAGGCACCTTTCCCTGGGGCTGCCAACAGCCAGGGAAAAGTGGGCATGTTGAGACTTTCCTGAGTTAGTGACTGCCCACAAAGTAACTTCCCAGTCTTCGGGCCCAGCTTCCTGGCATCTCTGTCTCTAGTTACAGTTTCCAAGGTCCCTAACCTGGTGGTTTCTCTAAAGGTGCCAGATTCTGTATATGTAATCTATTCTTAGCTACATATCAAACATTCCCTTCTGAGCTGAGTAAAAGGGTATTTGAATAAACTCAAGGTGCTAAGAGGTAAGACATGGATATTTTAACACTTCAAAATATAAAACACAGGTTAACAAAAAGCTGATGGTTGAAATCTTAATAGGGCCTGACCTCTGTGGTAAGAGTTCTCAATGAATGAACAGAAAGTCCTAAGTATAGAGCAATAGAATTCAAAATCATTAAAGCTGGCAGGCCCCTTAAATGTGATTTAGTGCAGACACCTAATCTTACATAAGAGTAAACTGAGGCCCAGAGAGTTGACATGGCTTGTTCAAGGTCACAGCTATTTAGAGATGGCACTAAAGTTTCCTTACTCCCATAAGAGTGCTATTTCTGGGGTACTACGTCTTTTGTGTACTCCAGAGATATAGCCAGGATATTTTCTTTTCTTTTTTCCATAAATATCTAATCAAATAGGATTATTAGTGATGGAAGGGTCATAGATTAGAGTTAGAAGTTCAGGGTTGGGAAATCTGCAGCCTCAAGTCCACATGTGGTCCTCTAGGTCTTTGGATGTGGCCTTTTGACTGAGTCCACGTTTTACAGCGCAAATCCTTTTATTAAGGGAATTTTTTCTGTGAAGTTTGGATTCAGTCAAGAGGCCACACTTGAGGCCCTAAAAGACTATATTTGACCTCGAGGTCCCACCCTCTAATCTCCTCACTTTATATGTAAAGGAGCCATAGAAGTGAAATGTTTTGCCCAAGGTCACATAAGTATTAAATGACAGAATTGAACCCAGGTCAACTGACTTTAAAGCTAATGATTATCCTGCTAAATGGCAAATAAATAGCCAATGGACAGAGCATCAGACCTGGAGTCAAAATCCATCCTTAGACAATTTACTAGCTGTGTAACCCTGGAAAAATCACTTAATGTCTGCTTGACTCAGTTTTCTCATCTATAAAATGAGGGTAACAAAGATACCTACCTTCCAGGGTATTGAATGCAATATTTGTAAAGCGCTTAGCACAGTGCCTGGCACATAGGAAGCATTCTATATTAGTTGTTGTTATTTCCTGTTGGCCGCATATCCAGTCAAAAATGAAGATATGCAATGTTTAGTTAGGAAAATTATTTAATGGATTCATGAACTGCATCAGTGAATCAAGTTAAAGCAAAATTCATGTCTGAATTATCCAGGTGACTTAGCCAAATACATAGATTTTATTAGTTCATTGCTCTTCATTTTGCATTATTTACGCAGAAGTTGACATTGAATGTCAATTGATGACCCTAGGCAGAAAAGGGAGAAAGGAAATCCTGGCAGCACTTGGATAGTTTGTTATTTTTTTGCTTGTCTTTTTTTCCCAGGATGCTTAGTACCTACTAGAGAATGTCTATGTAGCTAAAAGTTTGGAAAAGAATGTTGCAATAAGATGTCAGGAAATCATATGGCTATTGCCATGTGTATCTGAGCTGCAATCAGTCTTTTTCTATAGTTATGATGTGCTGTCCCAGTGAGCCAGTGACCTGAGTACCTCAGACCTTGCTTACCAGATGCTCAAGCTACTCTAGTGAGTGATTACCTATTTTCATCTTGTGTGGCACCCAACTGCCGAGTAGAGTGAGATGTGCAGAGAAAGAATAGAGACACTGGGATCCAGTTTGGGAGGAGATGTTGGCACAGTTTGTTTTCTATGTCCATCGTTGCTTGATATTAGCATGTTTCCTAATCCAAGTAAATGCTTTTGCTTTTTATTATGATAGGAAATCTAAGTGATATGTCAAAAACAGCTATGTCTAGAAGCAAGGTACTTCCTATAAGGTGAGATGAGCAGAATTCTTGGGGAGTAACAAGAAAAAAAGTGTGTGTGTGTGTGTGTGTGTGTGTGTGTGTTTGTGTGTGTAAGGAATAGGACATTTAAATCCCTAAAGTAATGTTATAAAGTAAGTAAGCTAAAACCAAATATTTTCATCAATTATATGGATATTTTGTCTACCCAGTTCTTATTGTCTGGATATTTAATAAATTCCAGATCATTGACTTTTTTCTTTTCTTCTTTTTGTTTTCATGTGTTTATCAATCTATGGAATTAGCAGGAAATTACAACCTATCTGGAGGTTTTAGTGTTTGACAACCATTTAATATTTTGTCATTCTTATTCTCCGGAAATTAAAGGTTTCACTGACAGATGATTATATATGTGTATATAAATACATATATACACAAATGTATGTGCATATATACACACAATGTGTATATATACATATACATACATATATGCATATCTATGTGTATAAATAAATACATATATGCTATGTATATACGTGTGTGTATACACACACAATGTACACATGCACATGCACAGAGACAGACACATACATATAATCTTTCGTATGTTCCTCTTTTCTGATCTGGGTTTCTTTGCTCCTCCTTACACAACCTTTTGACCCTCCACTCCTGAGGTCTAACCATATTGATAGAGGACATAGTACAAATTTTTAATCAGTGTTAGCCCTACCAACTCAAAATTCCCAAACTCAAGAAATCCACCAACCTCAACTGCCCCAGCAGTAGGGACTTCAAGCAGGCATCTCCAAAATTGGTCATTCAGTCTTTAAAAGCAGGAAAACCTTGTGATAACATGATCCTGTCTAAGCATTTAAAGGAAGTAAAGTAAGAACATTTACTCTTTTTTTTTTTTAAATAAATTTATTTAACTTTTTACATTCATTTTCACAAGATTTTGGGTTCCAAAATTTTCTCCCCCTTTGT
>CM053770.1:363249632-363336129 GCA_028658325.1 Potorous gilbertii | reverse complement strand
ACTGACCTGTGCGTCTGTGGGTGGTGGGACCTTCTCGCCGCCCGGAGATTCAGGTCCCTGACTCCTGCTTGGGTCTGCTCGCTCCTCTCAGTGCCGCGTGGCCAGTGTGGGGGAGGGGAGCGCTCGGCCGGACAGGACTCTGCTCCCGTCCTGGGGTACCTTTGTGGTCGGTTTTTCAGGGCTCTCTGCAACGGAAATCTCCTTCACTGTGTTGCTGCGCGGCTTCCACTGTTCCAGAATTTGTCAGGAGTTCTTTTTACAGGAAATCTATGGGCTGTGGGTTCGGACCTAGCATAGGTGAGTCTTTCTACTCCGCCATCTTGGCTCCGCCCCCAAGAACATTTACTATACATCCATGATGTCTTTATTAGTGATTATAAAAAAGGATGTGGTCTCTAAGATCTACTCTTGGAAAAGGTCTTTTTTTTTCTTTTAGCATTCATTTTTAAATTTTGACTTCTGAATTCTCTCCCTCCTCCCAGTTTCCCCCTTACCCATTGAGAAGAGAAGCAATGATACCCATTATACATGTAAAGTCATGCAAAACATATTACCACTTTAATTATGTTGCAAAAAGAAGAAAAATAAAGTGGAAAAAATATGCTTTATTTTGGACTCATAATCCATCAGTTCTTTCTCAGGAAATGAATAACATATTTCAACATGAATCTTTGGAAATGATGTAGATCATTGTGTTAATCAGAGAAGGCAAATATATTATTTTATGTTTGAAGAATTTTTATTTATATCTTTTGCTTTTACCTTGACTACATTTCTTCCTCTTTACCTTTTCTTTCCCATTTTTGAGAACCACACTTAAATATCAAAAAAGAAAAAGAGAAAACAGATATTTTAAGTCTGTCATTTTTGTGCTTCTAAGTGTTTTGTTTTGAGTATTTCTTCTGTATGGGGGAAATGAATAGCACAGGGCTTGTCACATAGTAGCTGTTTAATAAATACTTTTTGACTCACTGACTGCTTGAGAATCTCATTGTCCAGGCAACTCTATAATTCGCAGAGCAGGTACAGAACTTCACTGGAAGAAGTAGGCACCTATTTGGAAGTTCATTGTTCCATTGAAGTCATGGGTCTCAGTTTTTCCCCTCATCATTACCCCTCAAAAAAAAAAGCCTTCAGCTATCAACCACTATGGGGAGGGACAATTTACAAGTTTAGTGATATCTTGTCTTTAATTTAATTTAACTAAATGTATGGGGAGATGGGTTTTAATCTTCTGGGAGTTTGAACAAAACAGGATAGGAACTTATCCCATCTTTCTAAGGTTAAGAAACCAGAGGTTCTCAACATTTTTAAAATATATCTTGAATCCCTTTGGCAGTCTGGTGAAGCCTATGAAAGCCAACTAATGTCATTAAATGCATAAAATAAATTACATAAGATTACAAAGGAAATCAATTATATTGAAATAGTTATAAAAATATTAATAAAATAAGTTGACTCTCAAATTAAGAATCCCATTCTAAATCTTATCCTGAAGATCTTGTCCTTATCTCATTATTGTTAATGTATTTTTGCTTAATTTAAGAGCTTTTTCATCCATTAATAGGCCTATGAGACCTGCTAAAATCACATGGAAGTCTAAGATACATGTGGTGGGAGGAGCTTGCTGAACGAGTGGAACAGGAAGGATGGAGCAGAACTGGAAGTGAGTCAGAGCAATTAGAATGGAGGTAGAGAAAGGACATAGGCACATAGACAGCCAGGAGTGTGAGTATTTGTGGGAAGGCCCTGGTGGGAGATGAAGGGAAGACTTGGGAAAATGTATTGACTTCTTGGTTACTACCCTGATTTGACATTCTATTGCTGGGATTCAGCTTTCTGGTGTTTATAATTGTTTTTCTTCTGCCTTCTATATGGAGAGTCTGTTATATTTTGTAATTCAGAACTCTGCCTGCATATTCATAGTTGTCTTTGGTTCTGTGAATATTGCCTTGGCAATACACCAATGTGGGCTAGATTCTTGGTTCTTGACAATCGATTTGATCTGGAAAGGTTGTAGGGGTTTCAGCACTTCTTGTATCTGATTTTCCAACCCTTCTGGCTATAGGAAGTTAGTACACTCTGACCTTCAGCAGAGGTCCCATCCATTCCCTAGAAGAGTTTTTTGTACGGAGCTGACAACAACTCCTTTATCCAAGATTAGCTGGTCATAACCTTATAGACCTTCAGAGGTCTTGTCCTGGACATGATAGACCCTCCCCTATCATGTTTCTGACAATATCTTACCTGATTTCAGGCTACATCAGTGATAGTCACTTTCTTTGACTTTGTTAAGATCTTTAGGATCATAAGACTTAGAAGCAGATGAAGCTTTGGAGCTCAGATGGTTCAACACTTACATTTTTCAGATAAGAAAACTGAACCTCAACATTAACATAGGTTAAGTGGTTTATCCAAGATCATGGAGGTTATGAACCTCAAGCCAGGATTCAAACCCAGATCCTCTGAATTCAAATCCAATAATCCTTCCCCTGTGACAACACTACCTTTCATTACTTCTAGATCATGGAATCTATTCTTTTCTTTTCTTACCCTCACTCTTTCCTCTGTATGGCTAATTTACTTGAATCATATTTCCTTACTGAAGTATAACAACTGGTATTGACTTTTGTCATGAAGTTGTCTATTCCATCTATTGTCAAAGATTGGCATCTTGGCTCTACTTCTCTGGAAGATACTTAGCCTGAGACCATAAAACTTTCATGAGCATCATCATGCTACTCCCAATACCTATTCTTTCATGGAGACTCTTCCGAACCTGTATCCCTAGTGAATCTGTTACGATTCTCAGCTTATTGATAGAAGTGAGATGAGATACAGTCTAGGTAGAGACAATAAACACTGAACAACTCCATCTAGGCCATTTGCTATGTTCATCCACCTCTCTGCTCACAAAACTAAGGAATCCATGGCTCATATTCCCAATCTTTCAAGGGAAGCAGTGTAATTCACACCAACTAAAATCCCTTAAGATGTTCCAAAAGCCTTAGTGCAGTTGGAAGACTTTTGGGATGCCCTGTATAGGAAATAACAGTAATATTTCTACTCTCAATCCTGATCAATATGCCTGCCCTCCAACCTGCCACCATACATTTATTTAAGTTTTCCTTCCTCTCTCAACAGTTACTTAGTAAAGTTACATTTGGCTTAGTTTTTCGTTTCTGGAATTATATTCCACTGCAATCCATGAAAACTGTTGCCAGTTAAACAATAATGCTCCTGGGTGACAAAGGAAGTTGATTTTTGTTGCCAGATACTTGGTAGCCAGTATGAGAGGCTTAGATAACACGAACATTTCTTGTTTAGTTGTTTTTCAGTTGTGTCCTACTCTACATGACCCCATTTGATGTTTTCTTGGAGAGACACTGAAGTGGTTTGTCATTTCCTTCTCCAGCTCATTTTAGAGATGAGGAAACACAGGCAAAGATGCTTAAGTGACTTGCTCAGAGTCATACAGCTAGTAGCTATCTGAGGTTAGATTTGAACCCAGAAAGATAAATGTTCTTGACTTCAGGTCTACCACTCTATCCCCTGTGCCACCTAGTTAGCGCAAAATAGTTGGTAAGCAAAATATGTAACTCCAAAATGTTAATTCATCTTTAATGCAGTAGTACCTTCTCTAGCATGTAGCATAGGGTCTAATTATTCCATTTAGTAATCTGGTTGTACCCTACTCCTATTGTTCTGCCTTTTCCCTCTACCAATGGAGACTACTCTGTCTTAATGTCCTCATATTTCTTGCGTTTTCCCAATGCTTCCTCTTAGTATTTTTGTATCTCATATGTACAAATACACATCTTCAACAGTCCACACATTATCTTTTCATTGTCATTCATGTCCTTGGTTGTGTTTTGCACATACTTCCTGCATGCATGTTGCTGCTGGGAACATTCAGTCACTTCCATATATCCACCATGCTTCTTTCCATTGTCCATATTTGTAATTTTAGTTTTTCTAAGCTCATCATCCTTCCTGTTTCACAGCCTGATAGCACCACTAGTAGGATGTTGGTGCTAAAAAGGTAAGCTTGTGCAGTAGTGAGTAGTTGATGTGATTGGAAGACCGATGCATTTTTCAAACTTCCATCTACTTCAATCTCATTGCCTTACTCTATTTTGTGCTCACTTTAGAATAACAGTGATGACAGCGATGGCAACAGCAATGGCCATCGCCACTATCACTTTTACCACCACTGTTACAAATAATAACTTAATACTTTTATTAGTATTATTGATGGAGAACCACTCCTTATACTGGCCAAGAAAACCCCAAATATGGTCATAAAGAGTCAGACGCAGCTGAAAAGGACCACCACCAACAAACTATTGTTGTTCTTGTTCTTGCTACTATTATTATAGTTTTGGCCAGACCGATGATTTCATTGGTGTAAGGAACTCCTGGTGAGAGCACTCCCTCCACCAACTGAGATCTTCACCTTCTATGTAATTTGTAGCCGTAGAGAACTGCCTGGGGAGGTAAAGGGTTAAGTGACTTACAAAGTCATGCAAAAAGCTTTGATAGAAGCAAGTCTTGAACCCAGATCTTCCTGCTTCTAAAACCATCTCTCTATTCCCTCTACCAACAGAAACAGAAACAGTAGCATTTATATAATACTTTAAAGTTTAAAAAATGCCTTCCTCACAACAATCCTGTGGTAGGTCCCAGATACACATAATTGTGGACACATTCAATGGGTTGTCTTCCAGTTGCATATCATCATCTGAGTAATATACATTTTTTCATCCACTTTCTTTTTCTATTACAGATGGTTAGACGAATTTCTCTCCCATTGTAAAAGATGACGAAATTTGTGAGGAAGATCATAGAACAGAATTTGGGAGTTGAACCTTAGCAGCCATATAATTCTATTCCTACACAAGAAAACCCTCACTATATCATATAGAAAATTGGGAATACTTCTGCTTTGACTCTGTTGAAGATATATTCCATGACAAGGATGAATAGTTTTGGTGAACATATTTCACTGCTTAGCATCTCATGATATAAATATTCAGCAGATAACTGAACAAAGATATCTCTACAGTCTGACAATCTTTTATATTTTATATAGACATTTGTGTGTATATGTGCACGCACCATACATGCACCCCACATGCATACACACCCAACACGCATGTATATGCATACATGTGTGTATACATGTACACATACATGTGTGTATATACATGCACATATATACATACACACATACATATATGTATTATGAAACTTTTAGGGAGATAACAATATCACCTCACAATCAGTGATGGAGAAAATGAACCTCTATAGGGTTTAGTGCATCATTCAACTAAGCTTCATCATCCTAAGAGAACTTGTAGATAAAATTGAAACAGAGAATATAAGGGACTTCTACCAAATACACAAACAAAAATGCAGCCAAGATGGCTTAAGCAACTAATGATGTGAGGGCTGAGTTTTCATTTCTGTAAGATCTTTAGGAGAATGGTCTATAGAAGGTTGAGAGCCTCCTTGATGAAAATAGGAGAACAAGGCAAGCTTTCTTTTGCAGATATCTCCTATAGTGGATCATATCTTCATGATCTCACAATCTGAATAGGAGTGACAGATAATGAAAGATACTACTATTTGTTATTTATTAATTTTAATCAGGCCTTTTGCTTGCTGGAGCAAAATGTAGCCTTAAAAGTTCTCTGCATGCTTGTTCTACATGGCAAAGCAATTCATTGAAACTACATGAAGACTAAGCTTATGAAACATGAAGAATGCACACGTCACTCTCTAAACATTCATTTTACATTCACAGATACAAATGAAGGGCTTCTTTCAACTTTATACCATAAGATATGAGATAACAAATATACTATCCTTCAGTTTCAAACAAAGAAACACTTACTTCATTCAACAGTTAAGTGGGCTGCTATCTGGCACTCATTATATCTGTGATTTACAAGGACCATATAGGCTTGCATTAGTTATGTCAAAGACGGCCAGTATAAAGCACCACAAATGGGATTTTTATCTTTCAGCCCACTACGGAGTCATTGCCTAAGATACACTTCTCAGCCTGCATACAATCAATCTAATGTAAACCATTATCTCCACCCAGAAGAATCAACTTAAGACTGCTGGGCAAGGGATCCTATCTTAAATATGTTTGACAACCAGAGCCCCTGGATAGCTTGAAAACCCTACTGCAAAATGTTCCTCCCTGGCACAAGGCAGTTGCCAGTGTGAAAGAACAAGAGGATTATCTTTCAAGGAGTTTGTTGACAGGCTGGGGAGTGAACATTTCACCAAAAATCAAAGTGTGATTTTTATCCCAAGCTTCCAAAATAGCTTCTAAACTGTGGACTATTCAGAAATTGAGATTATCATAATTTTAAGTTTATGAATATAACCTCGACTTTCATCCAGAAATTATAAAATATATATTTGGGGGCATTTACTATCTTTAATGTTAATATTTTATATTGTGTTTGCTAGTAATATTATTTGTAATTATGAAAGAAAGCAGAATTAAAGATTCTTTAAGAATTATCATTAAACAGAATCCATTTGGAGAAAAGTCAGATACATGAATAATTTACATCACCACTCTGGGCATTTATAATTTAAAAAAATCCTTTTTTGGAAAAAAAATGTTTATTTTTTTTATTATTTTCAGTTCTTAGTGTTCTCTCTCTTTTAAATCATAGGGTCTCAGACTTTGTGGTCTCTTAGTAATTATTGGGGATTACTCTAAGGACTTTTGTTTATGTGACTTGCACCCAGGAATGTGCTACTATGTTTGAACAACCACTCTGGAATACAAAAAATTCACTTTGAAGTTTAATCTGCAATATTAGCATTTTCTTCATCACTTAATCAGCAAAGTACTGCTTCTAAGGTGTAAAGGCTCCCATCAAAAACTTAACAATCAGCTCTCATGATTCAGTGTAAGCTGACTATAACACATCCCTGGTTCTAGCTTGTCATCATCATCATTGGTAAGAACATTTAAGCAGCACAATGGATAGAAGGTTAGTTCTGGAGTCAAAAAGATTCTGACCTCAGATATTTACTAGCTGTGTGACCCTTGGCAAGTCACTTAACTCTGTTTGCCTCACTCTCCTCATTTGTGAAATGATCTAGAAAAGTCACTCTAATATCTTTGTCAAGAAAACCCCAAATGGGGTCATGGAGAATCAGACATGACTAAAACAACAGAACAGAAAACAAAAACAAACCCTTGATTATAGCTATTAGAAATTATAAGATCTTAACACAGTTATGAAAGAGTTTTCACTTAATGGACACCCTGAAAGAGCCTTGGGGACACTTTAGCAGCCAGCAGATAGGTGACACAAGAAGTCCGAAAGAACTGAGTTCAAATCTGTCCTCAGACACTTATCAGGGATATGATTCTGCAAAAATCACTTACCTTCTTGCTTTCTTTAGTTTTCCTCAACTATACAATGGAGATTAATAATAGCGCCTACTGTAAAAAACTGTTGTGAAGATAAATAAGATAATATTTATATAGTGCTTAGTCTATCAGAGGTGTTTGATAAATGCTCATTCCATCCATTTATTCCATTCATCTGTCCTGGACCACACTTTGAGAACTGTTGCTTTAGATGTCTTTCTTCTTAGTCAAAGAGATGAGGAAGCTAGACAAGAGAGCCTATGATGTACATACTAGCTCTACATCTATGATCCTATGATCCAACTAACATAACAAACTCTAAACTTGGGGTTGGATTACTACTTCACTTAATTTCAAGTGGGCAATTGAATAAACTGTTGTAACTGACCATAAGTGACCAGTTAATTTGATTTGTAACACTTGGGTTAATCTCTTCGCTCTGTCATTTATTGGCTCTGTGAACTTGGGCAAATCAGTGTTTCTCAATGCCTCCGTTTTCTCATCTATAAAATGAGGGTAATAGTACTTGTTCCTTTTTTTCGTAAAAAAAAAAAAAAGGTGGGGGAGTGGAGTAGAGACCTATAGAAATCATTAGGTAAAGATGAGATCATATTTTTAGATGAAAGGAATAGTAAATTATTCTTTCAGATGTTGTTTC
This sequence comes from Potorous gilbertii, assembly GCA_028658325.1. Taxonomy (NCBI): domain Eukaryota; kingdom Metazoa; phylum Chordata; class Mammalia; order Diprotodontia; family Potoroidae; genus Potorous; species Potorous gilbertii. Next base: position 363,328,063 of record CM053770.1, on the reverse strand, counting down.
TCCATTTGGAATAAACTGGGAATGAGAAGGAAGAAATTAATTTAGACCTTTGTTTTTCTATTGTATATTGATTTACTACTTAGTTTAAAAGTGTCCTCATAAGTTCACAGAAAATACTTAGCAGATCATTCCTTCTTTCATTCATTCAATATTAACAGAGCACCTACCATAATAATTAGTATTAGCAAACATTTATTTAATGCTTTACACTTTATAAAGAGCTTATCTTACAACAATCAGTGAACAAATGATTAATAAGCATTTTCTATATGCCAGTCACTGTATCAAGTACTGGGGGTACAAAGAAAGGCAAAAATAATGCAGAACTTGTAATTTAGTGGAGAAACAATGGGAAAACAACTATATATAAATAGTATCTATGTGTATACACGCACACATACACACACATATAGATGTTGTTGCCAGTCATTTCAGTCATATCTGACTCTTCATGACCCCATCTGGGGTTTTCTTGGCCAAGATACTTGAGCAGTTTGCCATTTCCAGCTCATTTTACAGATGAAGAAATTGAGGCAAACAAAGTTAAGTGATTTACCCAGGGTCACACAACTATTAAGGATCTGAAGTCAGATTTGGACTTGGGTCTTCCTGTTTCCTGCTTGGACTTGGTACCTTCCAAGGTACTCTGTCCACTGTGCTACCTAGATGCTTGTATCGATAGATAGGAATGGGTATAGGAGTATGCTGGTAAATGTTTAGCAACCATCTCTCTGGGGGGCAGGGAGAAAGATATGTGTATGAAAGGAGAGTGATCAGCTAGAAATTGGGAAGGGTATAGTTTGAATGGGCCTGGAATGATGGGTTGGATTTCAGTCAGAGATGGGAAATTAATGAATTGGAAAGAGTAGTAGTTGAACTGAGTCTTGGAAAATTGTTTGAATTTCATCAGTGAGAGATGGGGATTGATGATCCAGAGGGAGGAAATCGGTAGAAAAACAGGGAGTCTCCATGGGGCATGATGAATCCAATTTGACTGAACTGTAAGGCACACCCTATGTACCTTCATGTGAAGAGGAGGAATGGGAGGTAAAGCTGGAAAAAGACCAGATGGCGCAAGGCCTTGACTCCCTGGCTAAATTATTAGCATTTCCTTTTCAGACTATGGGGAGCTATTGATGATCATTGAGATGAGGAGAGATGGGGTCAGAAGAAAGCAAAAAAAGGCAAGGTACTCTATCCACTGGGGGAATAGTCTTAATGACTAAGGCATCACTAGAATACAACAACCACAGAAATCAAATGATTGAAGTGCTGAGATGTATCCAAATTAGATACTACTTACCCATCAGCCAAAACAAAAATTCATTTCTCCTCTAATCTGTAGGTTTTGAAGGCCCACTTCAGACCCTACTTTTCATACTATCATTTCCTGGGGTACCACAGTTCATACAACTCTGCAAAATTTGTTCCCCATTGCTGAGGTGAGTTGTAAACCCAGAATTTCCCTTGACCACTTTGGGTCAGTAAAATTTCTGGAGAACTTTTCATAAGCATTAGGTTGCTGTTTAGGTCAGATTCTATTTTGGATAATTGTGTTCTGCCAGCAGTAAGAATTCCCTATGCAATTTGTGTTATAAAAGATACTCTTCATTTCCTGCCCTCGAAGTGCTCTTGTTTCACCCCAGAAGCTGGCTACCTTTCAGTTTCATGGAGAGGAGTCCAGTGATTTCTGCACTGGGGTGGAGTAGGAGAAAAAAATTTGAAAGCTGTTTCTGAGGCTAAGGGGCAGAGTCCAAGAACCAGGATAAGAATTCACACTACTGCCTACTAGCAGAGATACTAGAAAAGTCACTCATCCTGTCCAGCAACATACAGTTTCAACCAGTTTTATTCTGCTATGGCCAATAGAGAAAGATGCATTGTGATTCTCAAGAAACACCATAAAATCAAAGATTTAGAGCTGGAAAGGATCTTAGTAGTTAACTATTTATTTTACAGATGTATAGAAAGAGACCCAGAGAGTTTCAGAGATTTTGCCTAAGGTAGCAAGAGGTAATAAGAGCTAGGATTTGAATCCAGCTCCTTTGACACCAAATCCAGCACTCTAACTGAGGCATTAGAAAAAACCATTTGGACCTAGGGCAATGAGCATGGCCTTGGATAAGTCACTTAACCTCTCTGGGCCTCAGTTTCCTCATTTACTTTTCAGTAGAATGAATGAATAAATAAATGAGTGAATGAATTAATTGATTTACCACAAATTTAGCCTTCTATATGCCAGGTACTGAAGGTACAAGTAAAAAAAAAATGAAACAAATTCCAAGGAGTTTATATTCTAGTGGGGGAAACAAATTCAAAGAAATACATGAATTAACAAATAGATGAATGGAATTTATTAAGTTCATTGTGTCAGGCACAGAAAAGAATTTAATCAATGAAAATTTCATGCCATAATTGCTCTACTTACCTGTGACATCTGGGCTGTAATTGCAGTGGATTTTGATAATTGTGAGAATAAAATAGAAATTCTGAGAACTACAGAGCACTGCCTCTCTCTGTATCTACTGGTACACACCTACCAGCCTTTGTGAATACTAAGCATTCATTCCTCCAACTAACACTGTGCACCAACAAGGCTCTATCCTTCACCCCATTTTTTTTTGGTCTCTGTGCCATCTCCCATAGCACTCTTATTAGACAACTTCGGCCTCAAGCTCTCACCAGATGACTCCCAAGTCTTTATGACTTTCTGTTGGTGGCAACATCATTAAGATTGTTTGCTATGTTGAAATATTGGAACTCATTTTTAAAAGTATTTCTTTTACCTCACTTCTCCTATTATTTCAATGACTAAGTCTTGTGAATTTTACCTTCTTTTTCCCACTTCTTTCACTTTGGTAGAAGTCTTAGACTATTGCGAACCTCTCAAGTCAAATCTTTCCACCTCCATTCTCTTCATCCCCAATCTATCTTTCATATGTAGACTACTAATATGAAAGCTAATGTTCCCTTAAATGTACCCAGCCCAGACTTCCTCATTAAGGGATACCCTGAATGTTACCCAACATTCAAGACATGCTTGGATCAACATTCAAGAAAAACCACAATTCTATATGAATGTAATGGAATAATATTGTTCTATAAGAACTGATGAACAGGAAGACCAGAGAAAGATTTATATTGAACTGATGCTGAGTGAAAGGAGCAGAACCAGGAGAACTTTGTACACAGCAACAACCACAGTGTGCAAGGAATTTTTCTGGTAGACTTAGTACTTCATTGCAATGCAAGGACTTTAAAAAATCCCCAGTGGACTCTTGAGGCAAAATATCTTCCATACCCAGAGAAAGAATTGGATCTCAGAATGAAACAGACCATTTTCTTTTATATTATTTTTTGTTTGTTTTATGATTTCTCCCATTCATTTTAATTCTTCTATGCAACATGACTAAAGTGAAAATGTATTTAATAGGAATGTATGTGTAGAACCTATACAAAATTGTATGCTGTCTCATGGAGGGAGCAGGGAGGAAGGGGAGAAAAAAGGGGAGGGAAGTAAAAAAATCTAACATGTATGGAAGTTATTGTAAAACACTGAAAATAATAAAATAATTTAATTTAAAAAAAAGAAAAAAAGAAAACCACAATTCATGAGTCCCAGTAATGTTTCCTTTACCAGACCAACCATTAGTTCAAGACAAAAGATATTTAATTAAACAGCATAGCAAAATGAGTGGCAGAAAATATTTCCCCAATATACAGAGAGGGTACATTCTTCTACAGAATTTCATGAGAGCATTGTTGGTGGAGGTCTTTTGTTCTTGAAGAGGACCAGTGATGTCAGGAAGTGATGTATTGACTTTCAAGAGAGTAGGATTTAAATGAGTCAGGGCTGTGTAAAGTCACCAGCCTCACTTTCTCCTCAGGAGCCATCTCCCAGTGACAAGATATAGATCAGGATGACTGAAGATGTCCCTGGATGCAGAGGGAGACCTTGGCCTTTTTAAGCTAAGGTCTTTCCTACATCTCAATTTGTCTGAGGCAATGCTCATTCAGTGATTAAGGGTAGGAAAGAAATGAGGCAAAAAATAATCTCCTTTACCTAGTTAAAAAAATCAGTCTAGCAGGGGAGGATCCTCAGGGTTTCTGATCAAAATAGAAACAATTGCTATTTATACTCATTCTGAGTCATCAAAACCTAAACAATGATAAAGTGAGGCTTGAGCTGGGATCTATTGTTGGCTAATCATTGAAAGCCAGAGTGATTTGGGGAATGCACAAATAGGAAACTTGCCTATCCAGGGCAATTCATGGTTCTAGAACTGCATCTGATTTGGGACTACTCTTTAGTTCTCATTCCACCACTAGCTGTACTTCCATAGAACTGCTGATGTAATCTGGTCCCTCCACTATGCTGTTTTCTCCTAGGCCTCCCTGGTTCTATTACCTGATCCTATCTCTCTTTGGGACCTCTGCTCCTCTCTACTGTTATTCCTCTGAATTAAAGCTGCTCTGTGCAAGGAGGGGATATTAATTCTTTTAGAATAGCCTCAGGTCTACTTCAGCTCTTTTTTGGAGGTAGGCTCACAGCTATACCAAGCAAGTCAGAAAAACCCAGCTAACGCATCCAACAAAATTTAATTTAATTTAATCTGTCTTTTGAATTAATTTGTTTCTGTCTCAGGTTCGTGATTATTGAGATCAATCAGCAGTTTGGGTTAGGATGAGAAAATTCTTTGCAATTACCATCATCTCCCTGGTTTCTCCCTGGGTCCATACATATCACCTCAGAAGTTTCAGCTAGCAAGACCAGAGGAGCAAGGTAGTAGAGGAGCAACTTCTGTTCTACATGCCTGCATGCAATAACAACAAAAAAAATCCCTGCTCTTCCTAGATCTGCTCCATAATCATCTCTGGTTCCCTATTGCCTATCAAGTAAAATTAAAACTCTTTGCATAGCATTCCAGGCTCTATATTATCTGGCACCAATTTACTTTTCTAGTCTCTTATTGCCCTCATGCATGCTTCTCTGCAGTTGGACTACTTTTTGCTCCAAACATGCCTCATACTTTCTCTGTGCCTCTGTTACATTTTTCCCTATGTTCTACATTTCCTCTTGTTAATTTCTACCTAACCTCAAGAGCCCAACTCAAAGGTACCTTCTCCAAGAAGTCTTCCTTTCTCACCTTGCGTGTATTGATTTTCACCCAAGGACCTCTCATAACATTTTGTGTCTCTAATGCCTTATTTAAAATTACTGATGCATTTTATTTAGACAATAACAAACACTTCCTAACAACCCCCTAAACGTGCTCTTTACTTCAATTACTTTCCCTGAAAATAATTTCTCAACTGTTGACAGTAAAGAGAGATCTTTCCTTTTACTTTGAGAGTTTGGCTACCAACAATGATGATTGTAACCAACCAGAATTTTGTTACGTTTTAGTCATTATTTTAGTGTTTTCTTGATTCTGATTTCCTCTGCATCAGTTCATATGACTCTTCTTTGTTTCTCTGAACCCTTCACATATATGATTTCTTACAGTGCTGTAATATTTTATTATATATTACATACTTTATACCAAAATTCCTATGCATTTAGCATACATTTTAAAGAAGATTTATTTTCTCCCAATTTCATGTAAAAATACTTTTAACATTCATTTTTAAAACATTTTTGAGCTCCAAGTATTTATTGTATTTTAATGCATATTTTAGCTCTCTGTGAATGTTCCTTGACCCCTATTAGATAGATAAACTCTATTATGACTATAGATATATTTAATAAGACATTTGTATTTCCTCCCTCTTCCCCTCTTCAGTGCTATACATAAAATAGGGTCCTTTTCCCACACCCCCACAAAGTGTATATGTATTTTTTTGTGATTTCACATGTCACAGAAAAGGCTCAGAGATATACAGAAGTCCAAAATTTCTAAACCTTGAGATGGTCACACCAATTCCCTGTTCCAGTTTTCCTTAATAGTAGTGAAAGGTTGAGAGACCAGAGAGCCAAGTAGAATGGAAATGAATTTCTCAGAAAGTCACACAGTAGATATTTATAATTATTTGTTGGACTTTTTTGAATGAATTGAATTGCAGTGCGTTATGATAGTTGTTAAGGAGATAAAAAATATAATTAAGGCATGATCTTTACTCTCAGGGGCCTAACAAGCTGGTATAACCTGTATAGAGACAATTTTAATACATTTTAGGAAATAATGTGATAATGGTTCATATTTCTTCAATGCCTGAAGATTTATAATGTGCTATCCTTAGAACAAACCTAGCCTGTAGGTAGGATAATTACATTCCCCATTCACTTAAAAAGAAATTGATGGGGCAGCTAGGTGGTGCAGTAGGTAGAGGATTGGCCCGGGGATCAGGAGGACCTGAATTCAAATCCAGCTTAAGACATTTACTAGCTGTGTAATCCTGAGCAAGTCATTTAACCTTGGTTGCCTTCCCTTCCCCTGCCCCCCCCCTCAAAAAAAAGTAGACTGACACTCAGAGAGGTAAAAATGATTAAGAAATTAGGAATATAAAGTTCACTAAGGATCAGACGAAGGAGAAATATTACTTGTTGGGGGATGGGGGGTGAGGTAGGGTGGGAGATCGGAAAAGAATTCATGGAAGACAGCATTAACCAGGTTGTCTCAAACCATGGAATACCAGACATAGACCTGGAAGGTATATCAAAGGCCACTTAGTATAAACCCCTCACTTTATGGATGAGTGAACTGAGGCCCAGAGAAGTTATGCGATTTCCCCAGAGTCACACAGGTTAACGTGGGACTTGGGACCAGACTTCCCTGATTCTAGATTCTAGATCCAGTCTTCTTTTCACTGTATCACATTGCTGTCATGGGGCCTCTGTCCCAGGAGGAATGGTCCTAAAGTACTGTTGACAGTATGGCTTCTGCTGACTTACTTAAATTGTCCTTTGCAGTCTATACTTAATTCCTAGGACTCCTTTGAGCTTGTCCCCTCTCTAAGCTGGGCTCCTGGCTCCTGTTAGCACATTTCCCTGTCTCTGGGTTCCCCAGTTGCGTGTTGCTCCCTGTCCCTCTCCCCAGATTCAGCTTGGATTCCTACTGCCTCCTGCTTGATTTCTTTAGACTGATCTAGTCTGTCTACTGGCATATCTATTACCTCTCATGTTCTCTTTGGTTGTACTGATTTCCCAGGCCCTCAGACATAGGCTGGTTGCTTGGAATAGCACTGATCTCCCACAGGTCCCCACCTGCCTTGATCTTTCAGACTTATTGAAGTCTATTTCCCTTCCTTACATTGGTGGCAAGAATTAGTTAACATGGGGGCAAAATCATATGCTTCCTTGAACTTAAGTCTGAGCTACAGTTACAGCATAGAGTGATAAAGTTGGAAAACATTAAATATAAAAAGAGGAAATCATGAAAAGGTAGCTAAGCACTTGGATTTATAAAAAATACCACACTGGCCCCAAAAGAGGCCGCATTCTCCATCCCTCCCACCCTAAATCTCGGTTGTATAAATCTGATGGTGGCTTCAGTTGTGCTCTTAGAAAACAATAATGAAAGTAAAGTATATGAACAGATAAGAAATAACAGAAATTTGTAAACTTTGAAAGAAATTGAAAGAAAACTGAAAGAAATATTATTTGGGGAAAAAATTTCAAAGTAGATATATTTAATGTGGTTCTTTTGTATATTTTTCAGTATATACCTGTTTTTCCTTTTAAAGATAATTATTTTTTTGAATTTAAAAAATCTATTGGCTTTTTTTTGTTTTACATTGTTTTCATTTCCAAAAATATTGCACCCCCTCCCCTTTGCCCTTCTAGAAAGCCAATGCTTTAATAAAGGGGTGGGGGGAGGTAGGGAAGTGCATTTTCTTACCTTTTCTTAGCGGTTTAGCCTGATAATTACAATGACACAGCATTCAAAGCTCCCCTCTATGTGTGTGTGTGTGTGTGTGTGTGTGTGTGTGTGTGTGTGTGTGTGTGTGTGTGTGTATGCCAGAAGACATCCTATCCATTGAACAATACGGTATTCTATTTTTTATGGTCAATCAACATTTATTAAGCATCTACTATATACCTGGTGCTGGGGATACAAAGAAAGGCAAAAAAACAGTCCCTGCTCTCAAGGAAGATCAGGGTTCACATCTCACTTCAAAAATATTTTTGCTACATGAACCTGAGTAAACCACTTAAGCTCCCTCTGCTTCAGTTTCTTAACTGGTGAATAAGATAATAATGCCTTTGGAATTTACCACACAGACCTATTGAGAAGGTTAAATGCAACAAAACATATATATATATATATATACATATATATACATAATTAATATAAGAGCTAACATGAGAATCAGTTATTGTCATCTTATTGTGGGTTATTAAATTACATGTGCCTATTTGGTACTGGTTTCCTTTTTCTGAGTACAGACTTCATATATTCACACAAAGAATGAATTTAATTGACAATTATATGACAAAAAACAAAGAATGCTATTTTCAAAAAGACTGGTGGTTTTTCAAAATGACTAGTGAATTTCAACAGTTATGTTTTTGCTTTTTCTAAGATTGTTACCATGCTTAGTCACAGGACACATCAAGTTTTGCCTTCAGAATCTATGTCACTGTACTCCTTCACCTCCATTCCTACAGTATAATCTTTAATTTATTGGTTCTCATCTATATATGAATTTCTATTCATTTTTTAAACCAATCTCCTTGTTTCCCACTTCTTCTCCCTTTAGTCTATTACATAGTATTCCAGACAAATCATACCTTCCATCAAAAGATGGCCAAGCTCCATTTGGTCTTTGTTTAGGCCCTCATTGACTCAGAGTGACTGTAAATAGAAATTAGTTCTGTTTTGGCCAGAAACCCTGAGGGTCTCCCCATGTCAGACTGATATTTTCTTACTCACCCTTAATCGTCAAATGGACATTGCCTTGGTCAAGTTGAGACCTCTTAAAGACCTTAGCTTAAAAAGGCCAAGATCTCCTATTGCATCCTGATCTATTTATCTCACCACAGGACTCGAATGGCTCTTGAGGAGAAAGTGAGACTGGTGACTTTGCACAGCTCTCCCTCACTTAAATTCAATTTACTTGCATGTCATGGCATCACCTCCTTGATGTCATGGTCCTCTTCAAGAAAGAAGGAAAAACAGCAGACAGCTTCTTAGTCGTGTACCTCCTTGTTTTTCATCAGGTCCTTAGAAAACAAACATAATCTATTTATGAAGCCATACTCAAAACCTTTCCAACATGGTAGAACGTGCACTTCATTGGAGTAGCTTTCATGGTGCAAGGGTCACTTCCATGCCATGATGAAGCCTCAGAGAGGACTTTTGTGAAATTGACTATGTTTTAGTGGACAGAAAAAGATTTAATATAAATATGGGTGTTATTCCTAAATCCGACTATAATAAAATCATTGATTCACCAGAGTTAAGATCAGAATTTATAATAAGTAAGAAGACAAATAATAGTGAATGAAGGACATGGAATACAATTAGCAAGGCATAACCTTAAATTATTTAATCAAGCTAACGAAAAATCTTACTTGGGAAATGGACAACAGAGATGATATGGGCACTGACTTTAATAATTTAATCCTGAAGCTGAACCAAAATAAATTAATTTCAATAATGAGAACAAAAGAACCAAGATAGTGCTTTAGTATGCACTTCACTTTCTTGCAAAGTGCAGATACAAGGTTTTCAAAGCCAACATTAGGTTAGCAGAGAAGCTGTCTGTAAAATCTTACAAAGAAGGATGATGGACATTTATGAGCAAAATTGTCTCATAAAATATAGAGAAGCAGTGGAGGGTAAAATCAATCTGAAGAAAGCTTAGCAACTAAGGAAAGTCATCACAAGACAATTTGGGGATGAAAACAGAAATAGAGGAGTACAGAATAAAACTAGAGAAAGTTTAAAAAAACCGTGACAACAGACTATTTTTTCCCTCAGGAATAATGTAATCACTATCCTTGGACCCTAACAGTACAGTCCCTGAAGTGCTTAAAAAGGATATAGAAGTGGTACTAAAGAGAACAAAGAAAAGGAAAATCAGCTGGATTGGATTAAGTATATAAAGGAGAGATTTGTACTAGAGGAAATACAGTTGTGTGGGTATCAAGGGACCAATTTACATAGTATATAAAGGACTGGAAGATACCAAAGGCATGGCAAAACTCTTGGACCTACCTGATTCTAAAAAAAAAAAAAAGAAAGTAACTGAGAAACCATCTATAATGACCAAACTACATCCCTCTTCTCTCATCTATAGAAAATTATTATTAGGATCATCTGTACGTAAGCTGAGGGTATCCTTGTTAAAAGAACAAGAAAACTTTCAATAATAGACCACATCTTCACTATCTCAAAACTCAATGAAAGAATATAAAGAATATAAGATTTAATTGTGTTTATTATTTGTTTATTACAACAATAACAAAAAAAATTGACTGAATGGAATAAAATGGTGCCTTACCAGGCTTGAGAGGTCTCTCCTATCCATTTATAAAGATCATTCAGGATTCCTTAGAAGACAAGACCAATAGGAATTATGTTATAAAATGACCCATTTATAATAAACATCAGAAGAGGCATCAATTGTAAGTCATAGCATCATCTTCCTGATGCCATGATCCTCTTCAAGAACAAAGGACTAACCACAACCTGTGAGTAGTCAGAGTTGCCCAAATGGGGACCTAACTGGCCAGTTCCAGTTGAGCAACCCAACTCTTCTCCTGTCCTCTTCCCTCCCCTCCCTTCCTCTCCCTTCATCTCCTCTCTTCCCCTTCCCTGAGATGGGCTATTCTACCCAAAAGAAGGTAAGTTTTGGTGGCAGAAACTTATCTAGCTAACTTTAGGTTTACTTACTAGACTTCTTTCTTAAAGACCATGCCTTAAACCCCAATTCTCTCTGGCTCTCGTTGATTTGGCCAACAATAGATCCTTGCCCAAGAACCACTTATTGGTTGTTTGGGGGCCCTGATAGCTCAGAGTGAATGCAAATAATAATTGTTTCTCTTTTTAGCAACTCTGAGGGTCTTCCCTCCCAGTTTGATGTTTTTTTTTTATTAAAGGGGTCATCCCTTGACTCACTTCTTAAATAGATCTAATTACTGAATGGGCATTGTCTCAGTCAAGCTGAGTGAGACCTGTTAAAGATCTTACACAAGGTCTCCCACTGTATCCTGGGCTATCTCCAGTTGTCCTAATGGATATCTGGCCACAGGACCCAGAAAACTCTCGAGAAGAAAGTGAGAGTGGTGACTTTGCGCAGCCATCCCTCATTCAAATCCAGTTCAATTTCAAGTCATGGTCCTCTTCAAGAAGGACATTTTAGTTGCTCTCTTAGCATAATTCTAAATTGCCATACAGAATAATTAGACCAGTCCACAACTCCACTAACAGCAAATTACTATGCCTGTCTTTCTACAACACTACCAGCATTGATAATTCTTATCATTTATCATTTTTGTTGATTGCTATGTGTAGTACATCAGAGAAATTTTAATTTACTCTTGTTAATGGGTTTTTAACAATGATTGCTCCAATGCGTACTCTTCATGTTTGTTCTCCCTAATTTTCCCCATCTCTCCCCCCACATGCACACACTTTTTTTGGAAGTGAGGAGATGTGGTTGTCCTGTGATTTGATCCATGAAGGATGAAGACTACCTTTACAGATTGGCAAATTTCAATAACTTTTAATCAGAAAGAACTACCTCCATGGGGGGCATTGAGAATTAAATGACTTATCACACAGTCAACATGTGTGAAAGGCAAGATTTGAACCTAGTTCTTCTTGAATCCAAGAACTACCCTACCCACTGCAACCTGCTTCCTTCCCCTTTGAGGGTCATAATGAATATGGATACCCAGATATGTATCTAATAAACTATTTTTGTTGCATAGAAACGAAACAATATTTATTTTATTGCAGCAAAGAAAATGATCCTTTAAAAATAGATACTAAATCTTTCTTCTCAATAAATTCATTTTAAAGCACTCTCAAACCATACTTTTTGCTTCTATGTAAAAGCTGGAACGATGCCAGACTCTTCAAAGTCCTTTGGGGACCCAAAGGGATTGTTTGGTAGGTCCCTCAAAATATCATAACCTATAGAATTATATGTGAAAAATTCCACTTATACACTGTATTCTGTTACATACCACGTGGGGAAATGGTGTGATCATTTTCCCTTTTCTGACATTTATGATATAACATCCTATTCTCCTGCTTCTGGACAATTATGTCATCATTCCCAGACTATTGAGAGCACTCTGAGTACACACTTACTCTGGACCCTGGGTTACTGTGAGGATCATATGAGATAATATTTGTAAATTACACATAGTAGACACTTAAAAATGCATCTTCTCTTCATCTTTCTCCTTCTGTGAATGACCAGACACTAATCTTAATGGTAGAATAATTTCCCTGGGTTACCCACTCCTTGCTTTATTTCCAGCGTGGCAATTTGACTCTGATAGTATGAGTAAATAACTATAAAATATTGTTTCCTTTAGATGCATTTTTTCCATTATCCTCAGGAGGCTTGTCAGTCTGTATATGTGGGAACCAGTCACACACACACACACACACACACACACACATGTCCACATTTGGAAGGAGCTTTATAATTGTACTTTTAACTATTGCACAGAGCAACCCTATGAAGAAAATCAATGTAATCTGTCCCTCCCCAATTTAAGGGGAAAGCCTTACAAATATAGAAAGTAAGGTCTCAAGAAAGTCGGCAGATTTGGAATCATACCTCAAAGGCTCTAAGTCTGAAGATTATGGTTGAATTCAGGAAGTCTTATCTTTCCAACAGTAAGACAATTCCTGAGGGAAATGTGCTAGTGACAAGGAATCTAATAATATTTGAGCATAAGTATCTTTCTTAATCTTTTTCCATTCTGTTCGTGACAAATATTGTTTTTCAAGTGATGAGAAGGCCACTGAACAGTAACTCTTTTACTTCTATCACAACTAGGTTTCTCTGGAGGAGCTAGAAAAAAGCTGACATTTCAGAAGGGTCATTAATGTTGAGATCTTCTCTCTGTTTCATTCACTTGCCTATCAATCAACATCTGCAAAGCCAGAGTTCAATTAATTGATGACATCCTGGAGGCGTCCAAAGCAGTTAACAAGTCACTAAGACTTGGTGAAAAAATAAGTAGTAAGTGCAAATCTCTCACAAATTTACATTGCTGGGTTCCATCTCACAATTTACTCTTCTCTGGTGAAATACTCAAGTGTCATTAATATTTTGCAAGAGAGAAGTATGAAATCCAAAACTTGAAATGACATGATGCTTCAAAATGAAGCAAAATAATGTAATAATTTTCTATATTCAAGTAGCAGCCACTGTTACAGTCCTCTCAATCCTATAACATAGTCTATTTTGAAGAAGAAATGCCATCTCAGTTGTCTCTCTAAAACACATATTTCAGTTCTTTTTGCAAAAGATCAACAATTGTATTTATGCACTCTTAGACCTGGAGGACAATTTATTGAAATATTGTCAAAATAAGGCATATGCTATTGACTAACTGTGACTGGATGGAAGGCTAAAGGGCAGAAGGAAGGTACCAAAGTATAGATGCTAAAATAGGGTAATTTATACTGTTATTTGAGAGACCCACGAAATTCATGTGCTACTTTGAACCTTTAACCCAGAAGCTCTATCCCATGTCATCACAGATAGAAAAAGATTCTATGGTCACCAGAGGGGAGACCATCAAGGTTGATTGTTGTTAACACTGAGACCATATATACAAAATCTAGCTTCCATCTCTGCCAATGAAATAAAATAAAAATGGTAACAGTGGAGAAAGAAACCTTTGAAATCATTCTAGTTCATTTCTCTGGTCTTACAGATAGGAAAATGGAAGCCCAGAGAGGAAAAAAGCCTTTGCTACTCAGGTAGTAAACAGCAGAGTTAACATATGAAGCCATATCCTCTGACTCCAATTCCAGGGACTTCTCTATTATAACATTTTGAGATAAGGATATCTTCTCCCCTTAAAGTACTAACAATGTCTTCTGGGTGTACCATCAACCAAGAATGGTGCAAGAGCACAATAGAGAATTGGACTATTTCTTTTAAAAAAAAATCATTGATTTTATTTACATCTCCATTTCTGAATATAAAAAAAATCATTAATTTTATTTACATCTCCATTTCTGAATATAAAAAAAATCATTGATTTTATTTACATCTCCATTTCTGAATATAAAAAAAATCATTGATTTTATTTACATCTCCATTTCTGAATATAAAAAAAATCATTGATTTTATTTACATCTCCATTTCTGAATATAAAAAAAATCATTGATTTTATTTACATCTCCATTTCTGAATATATCCATCCTTTGTCTCCTAAGCAATGAGGTATCCTTGAAAAGAAGAAGGAAAAAGAAAGATAGAAAAAACAAAACAGCTCAGCCAAGCTCATCAAGATATCAGCCAACTCTGGCAGGATACACAGGATTACACACCCATAGTTCAGAGCTTCTAAAAAGAAGGGAAGGCTAATTTTCCCACCTGTTCTCTTGGACCAAGCTTAGGCATTATGATTACATAGTTTCATCTTTTTTGTTGCTGTTCGTCAGTTCCATTTTAAAAAAAATTCTTTCTACTTACATTAATGTAGACATTGTTTTCATGGTTCTATTTAATTCAGTTCGTCCCAGTTCTTAAAAGTCTTCCTATGCTTCTCTGAATTCTTCATATTCATTATTTCCTAATGTGTAATAATTAAATACTTTGACCACATAATGAGAAAATTGGACTCATTGGCAAAGACTCTGATGTTGGGAGAGATTGAAGACAAAGGTAAAGGGCATGGTAGAGGATGAGATGGCTAGATAGTGTCATGGAAACAATGAACATGAACTTTCAACGGACTTAGAGAGATAGTGGAAGATAGAATGGGCTGACTTGCTACAGTACATGGGCTCACAAGAGTCAGATTTGGCTGAACAACTGAAAAACAACAAACTGTGCAACATTATTGAATGGAAATAGTTCTATCTCTGCCCACCAAGGAGAAAATATCAAACTTTCTGGTATGCGCAGTCATTCTTTACAGATCAGGATTATACCTGTTCTGTTGTGAACAATGTGTTTATTAACATGTATTTCCATCAATCTTTCATTTATTAGATTGTGAACTCCTCAAGGACAGGGCCTGGATCTAATTTTTTCTCTCTGAACACAAGTATTCAGTGCTATAAGTCTTAACTAGCTGTATGCCATCCACCTTATGACCTCCAGTCTACATGTGCAGCCCAAATTCTTGGTGCCTGATGTCTGTCCTTCTCAGCAGTCTCTTCATTGTCAAAACAGCTAACTCAAAAGGCAACATAGTGAAGATGAAAGTATGTTGGACCTGAAATCAAGAGATATGAGTTTGAATTCAACATCTAGTTAAGCATTCATGGACAATTCTCTTAACTCCAATAAGTCTCAATTTCCTCATGTGTAAAATGTATGTAAAATAATTGTCACTCAGGGTGGTTATGATTTTTGAGTGAGATAATGAAGCAAAGGACTTTTGCAAACCATAGAGTGCCATAAAAGTGTCAGCTGTTGTTATTATAGTTCTGATGGATTTTCATTTTTTGGATATTAACTCCCTGCTTACTTCAGGAGAGAAGATTTTTTCCTAAAGACAGTCACAGAATTCAGTCTCTTATCAATTAAGGAAGTCCTCTGTCATATAAACCAACCTAATTTCTCTAATCCCCGAAGCAAATCCAAGTGCCTGGAAGCACAAACGATGTTTCCCCAACCTACACTGGGGAACCTCCTGAGATACCTCTGTGACTCGTAAAAATAGCACAGAGCTTATGGGGGATGCTTTTTATTTGGTTTCTCTCTGGCAGTCAGTCTCTCATTTGGGATAAGAAGGATCTTGAAAGTTAGAACTGTAAATCTGAGATGTCTTTTTCTGATCAAGGTCAAGCAGTCATAAATCTATCAGGTTGCAGTGATATAACAAAAGAGATTCCCATCACTAACTCCCCATTCCCCACTTCTCACCCCCTTTATAACAATGGCAGAGCTTACATTTTTTTGCCAGAGAGTAGCCCTTATTCACAGCCCTTACCATGATTAACCATAAACCTCAGAGACCCAATGGAAATAAATTAGCTTCATTTTCTATTTTTTGGAGTATCCACTAAAATTTGTGTTTGTGTGTTGTGAAACTTCAAATTGAAAGGAGATCCTTTCCATTAATTTTTCTTAATTAAGATGTATAATTTCATTTATTCATTCATTATAGCTGTTCCTTTTGACTGCTCAGGACTAGGGACATTTTCTATTTCCATTGTCTGTTTTCCTGCTATAATTTTCATAAAATGGGAGGATTGGCCTAGATGGCACCTAACATGTTTTCAATTGTATACCCCAAAGTACTGGGGAGACCCAGAGGGGCCATCATATTTTTGAAGGGAAGACCAGTTTTTGGAAATAGAATTGAGGAAGCCACACCAATCCACTGAGTCACAGAATGGTTTTTCCCTCAACACAACCAGACTTTCTAATTAAACCCTGGCAACATGAGCAGCTTCCAGCCCGAGGAGAAAAATAGAAAAATATATGACCCATAGAAGGGAGAACAACTACCCTCAATTTTTGTAGATGACCAGGAAAAAAACAAGTGAGTTTATATTGGGACGAGAGAGTATATGGAAGCTCATTATCATGGAAGTGATTCAATAAAAATATCTGGCATTTATGCAACATGTAAGATTTACAAAGACCTTGGCAAATACTCTCTTATTTTATCCTCACAACCACCCTGCTATTATTAGTATTATTTTACCTTTCTATTATTATCTATTGTTATCTCCACTTAACAGTTCAGGAAACTGAGATAGAGAAAGTGACTTGCCCAGGGTCACAAAGTTAGTAAATATCTGAAACTGGATTTGAACTCAGGTCTTACTAAGTGCAGGTTCTGAACTCTATCCACTACGTTGCATAGCTGCCTCCAAATGTACTCCCAAGAAAGACTGAAGAAATTTCTTCCTGACTGATTTTTCATCATAGTATATAAGCCATGCTCTTCTTGAGATGCTTTAGGTGTGGGTCCTGCCCAGGGGCAGGGGATAAACTAAATAATTTCCTAATCTCCCTTCAAGTCAATAGTGTCACATTCTATTGCAATTCCTCTCCATTTAGTTTCATGATTAATATGTGGTTTCTCAGTCATAGAGAAGAGGGAGCCAGCTTGTCTGGGATCAGCTATCAGTAACTTCTAATCCACAGGTTTAGCACCACAACTCATGTGTATGTGTGCTTGTGCATGAATTCATACGGTATACAAATCATTGTTTCAATCTGCTTGTGCTTCTGGGAGAGAAAACAAGATTCCCAAGAGGAAAAGAAAACCAAATTAGCTGTAATTGCAGTCCTGCCCAAAGCCTGAAGTGATATTCCTGAACGACCCTCCTGTGATGCTCTGTGGTATATACTCATGGAGAGATATAACTGCCACATATAAAAAGTTTGAGGGATTTAGTTTCTGGATAATTAATAATGTTGCCAATTATGGCTAGTGAAAAATTAATAAAAGGATGGTCATTTGACTGTGTCTTGTAAACCAAAGAGAAATCATGGAGGTCTCTCAATGTTTTTATGTCCTTGGAAGAGTGGATTTTCCCAACAGGAAGCAATGGACTCTGATTGGTTATGTAATATTGAGAGATGGATCTATTCTAATGAGGGAGGAGGGGAGGGTGTCTTGACTTTGATTATGTCATTCTTGCTCCTCGCTACCCAGATGACCCCCAGTCTAGGGTAATCTAGGCAAAGGGATCTATCCCCCAACCAAGCTTTCCTGAATAGAATACAATGGGTCAGAATTTAGCTAGATTAGATTCTTTTTAAATTTCTCCAGTTGAGCAGGATGTTAGAATCCAAAAGCCTGTACCAGAAGATTTAGGCAATCTCATCTACCAGCAATGTCCTTCAGATGTTGACTGAATAACCTACAAGGAGTTGATTTCTGAATGAGAAAACAGAAAAGGGAAAATCTTAATCTCAGTAATTGGTTATTAATATGAGAAAAATAATAATTTCTCTCATTACTCTTGATTGCACGAGAGATCTCTGGGTTCGCAACACTGTGTAAGAGCATGTGGATGGTGGGGGAAAGACATCAGAAAAGACAGTTGGTGAAAGAATCAGAGAATGAGTTCGAGAGACACAGATAGAGATGTCTTGAATTTTTGCATGACTGGCTAGAACATCCAGAACAACAGATATGTGGAAGAGTCAACACCCCAACAGCATCTACAATTCTAGAGCCTGTTAAGAGCAGACTTCCCTTCTCTCCTTAGTTGAGCTGAGATATAATCTCATTTTCATTTATGGAATTAATCTACTTGCACGTTCTTCCACAGATCCTATATAACTTGCTTGATTTCTGTTTACATGGTTGCTTGGATAAATGAAGTTTTTGTTTCCCTCACATACAATCTGAAATTGGTGTGTGTGTGTGTGTGTGTGTGTGTGTACTAAAAAAATTCTGATGGGAGAAAGCTAAACTACTTTGAGTAAACTGGCACTTACTTTTCCTTTAGAGCAATGAAAGAAAGAGTGCCTTTATCTTGAATCTCAAGAACCTTATAATTCTTAGAATACTCCTTTTTGAGGTTTGATTGATTGATATAATTCTAGCCCAATACTCCACTTGGAAATAGGTGAATGGATGTTCAGTCATAGCCCCCTTCCTATTCCTTACAAAAATCAAAACTGAGCTCTCCTTGGGAGATAGAATGGGCTGGGTCTCAAAGCACATATCTATCCACGTTGTACCTGAACCAGCTGTTTTGTATTAGCTGGCACAGCCATACATCTATATTACATACAGAACAGCAGTTTATTCCAAAATGTCTAGATCAGCTTTGTAAATTTCAAGCAGTGGTTGGACTCAGTGTATACCTCTGATGCTATAGAATATATGAGAAAGCATTTTGAAATAAATGGTGTGTGTGTGTGTGTTAGGGGGATGGAACATTAATTTTTCAACTAAATTTTTAAAAATATATGTTATATGGTCAAGAGTTCATCATATGAGACAGTGTGCCTTAGCTTTTATGGGGCCACAAGGTTTTATGAGGCAGAAGATTTCATAAGTTTGTTAGTGTCCCAGATGTGGAAGTTTGGTCCTGATTCAGAAAGAAATGTCTGGAATCAATCCAAACTCCAAGTTGGGGAAATAACAGGGATTGCTTTCTCCTGCCTGTGTTCAGTGTTTGCAGTGTAAGACCTTTATCAGTCAGAAGGCCATGTATCTTATATATTCAATTCTTTGAAAAAAAGAAACTGGAAAAAAATGACCTAATCCCCTTTAACTCCTGATTTTGCTCTTTTAGTCAAAATTCTTTTATCCACAATTATTAATTGATTTGCAACATCCAAAATAAAGTTGACATACGTCAGCTGGGTTAATGTTTTTAAATTCCCTAAAATTAAGATGACAGCTGCCACTCATCCACAACGCCTAAAACTTACCACAATATGGTCAATGTAATTAACAATAATAGTTACATCCTTCTTTCTAGTGTATAATGATTCCCAAAAATACCACAGATGCCATTTATTTTCTTTCTGGGATCTGTCTTTCCCTAGATTTCTCTCCACAAATCATTAATTCATAGTGATTCAGTATAGGTGTCTACTTTCTCATTTTACTGTAAGTAATATTATATAAATTTATTGACAAGTCATTTTGGGGTGGGCAGCTCAATGGAATGAAAGAGTTCAGGACTTGGAATCAGGAAGACTACTCCTCTATGTGAGTTCAAATCAGATCTCAGAAATTTACTAGCTATGTGAATCTAGGCAAGTCACTTAACCTTATTTGCCTCGGTTTCCTCACCTTATAAAATGAGCTGAAGAAAGAAATGGCAAACTACTCTAGCATCTTTTTCAAGAAAACCTCAAACGGGATCACAAAGAGTCAGACATGACTCAACAACAAAAATAATACATGTAATACAGTAGAAAAATATTTGAGACTTAGTTCTATTTTTCACCCTCACTGTAGCCTGGGGAAAATCAATTCATCTCTCTGGATCTCAGTTTCCTCATTAAAAAATGAGGAAGCCCAGATTAGGTTATAGATAAAAGTCCCTTCTAGCCTTAAATCCTGGATTCTGCCTGCTCAACCACCCTTAAAATATTGTCAACATTTGACTAGTTACTTCCCAAATTTTTGTAATGGAAGAGCATAATAGTGTTTAAGTTTCAACCAGGAAAGCCAAAGTCAATGAATCATGTTAAGAGAATTTAAAAATTAAATCTTTAGTGAATAATTCAGAGTCCTCTTCATTCAAAATTGATCTGGTCCTTAGATTCCTTGACCTTTAGATCTGGTGGACAGAAGATGGTAGCACACCACAACTGTTCACCACAAACCTCCATTTGGATGTGTCAAAGGCATCTCAAACTGTACATGTGCAAAACAGAACTCATTATTTTGTCCTTGAAACCCAGCCATCTTCCTGACTTCCCTATTCCTGTCAAGAGTACCACTCTCCTTCTAATTACCTTGGCTCCCAGCTTTAGAGTCAACTTTGACTCAACTCTACCTCATATCCCATATCCAATTAATGTCCAAATATTCTTGATTCTACCTCCATATCTCTAATAAAGAGTTCCTATCCTCTGAGGGTCATTGTCTGAATTCAGTCCTTTATCATCTCTTATCTAAACTATTGAGATGCTCTCCTAATTCATTTTCTCCATTCTTCTCCTCTCCAATCAATCTTCCACAGATACTGAATTGATATTCCTAAAGCAAAGTTTTGACCACACCCCTGCCTTAAAGTGCTCCATCAAGAAGAAAATACAAACTTCTTTATTATTTAAAGTCATGTACAATCTAGCTTCAATTTATCCTTACAATATTACTCTCCCTCACTCTTTCATTTTTGTCTATATATCCATGGTGCTTGGCATATAATAGGTAGTTAATAACTCAATTTATTGAGTTGACTTTCATAAGATAGCCCTTCACATTCTCCTAAATATTCCCATTTCCTACAGCAACTGATTCTCATATGACATATATTTCAGATCTTTCACTATTGATAATGCATTTTTGCTTATTGTTAGTGTAATTTTGCTTCTTAATGGGAAGATCTTTCCCATCCATTAATAGTCTCACGTGACCTGCTTAAGTCATATAGAAGCCTGAGTCATATGAGTCTAAGTCACATGGAACAGGAAGAGGTGGAGCTGGAAGAGGCAGAGCTAGAGAAGAGTTGAGAGAAGTTGGAGAACAATCAGAGCTGGGAAAGGCAGCTGGCTATAGTGAGTGAGAGAGCTGGTTTGTGATTTGTTTAAGGGACATGGTTTGTGAGAAGCCTAAGAGGGAAGGCTTAAGGTTGGTGTTGCCCTCTGCATTGCTATTGTGTATAGATGTCTTTGTTACCATGATGGATTTGGCTTCTGATATCTGAATAAATGTTTTGGTTCTGTCTTCCATGTGGAGAGTCTGTTGTATTTTGTGATTCAGAACTGTGTCAGCATATTCATGGCCACTGTAGGTGCTGTGAATATTGCACTGGCACTACACGTTGAATTCCAGCAAAACCATCTTACCTACTTTGCCCTGTTGTTCAGTCCTTTCAGTCATGTTCTACTCTTCATGGCCCCATTTGGGGTTTTCTTGGCACAGATATTGGAGCAATTTGCCATTTTCTCCTCCAGATCATTTTACAGATGAGGAAACTGAGGCAAAGTGGGTTAAGTAACTTGTCCAGGGTTACACAACCAGTAAGTATCTGAGACCAGATTTGAATTCAAGTTTTCCTAACTCTAGATCTGGCGTTCCATCCACTACTCCAACTAGCTGCCCCATACTCTTCCTTGTATGTGACCTTGGATGTTTATCTTCTAATTTTGTGCCTTTGTATAGGTGACATGTTCTTCATACCAGAAAAGCATTCTTTCCTTACACCCTTGTCTTGAAAGCCTTAGCTCTCATAAAGCCTCATCTCAAGTTCTACTTTTTGCATTATGTCTTTTGTGATCTACCCTTTCTCCCTTCAGAAATTACTTGGTAATTTCTTGGTGGCAGTGTCCCATCAGAAATTACTTTGTATTAATTTTGTATGGGTTTTTTTGCATTTATTTATCTATGCATAAATTATTTCTCCCCAGTAGAATGAATGCTCTGTGAGGTCAAGGACTCTTTCATTTTTGTCCATATATCCATGGTGCTTGGCATATAATAGATAGTTAATAACTCAGTTTATTGAGTTGACTTTCATAAGACAGCCCTTCACATTCTCCTAAATATTTCCATTTCCTACAACAACTGATTCTCATATGACATATATTTCAGAACTTTCACCATCCTGGTCACCTTCCTCCAGTTTGTATCATCAGAATTACTGAGAATGTCCTATCAGTGGCTGCCCAACTTCTCCTTGACAATGTCAGGTTATGGAATTATACTCATCATTTCTCTGAATTCTTTCATATCTGCTCATCTGTATCTAGGGTACTTGCTAGACTATGTGCAATTTTTTCTTTCACATTTATTTTGAATGTGAAATTTATTTGAATTCTAGGATGTTATGGTTACTTCTCCCAAGTTTCTACTCATTTCTAATTTGGTAACCAGTTCCCACACTTCAGTAATTGTAACTTCTTCCATTTTTTTAACTCAACAACTCAAGTAAACAAATACTTATTAATTATTATTATTTGAAAAATGAAATTTTCATGAAAGCAAGTTAAGAATTGATCAGATCCTAAGCATTTAACAATCCATTTTCCTTCACACTATGTCATGCCTGCACATCAGGTTTTTTATCTTACTCTTACAAACCATCATCTCTTTCCTGATTTCAGAAATGTGATCTGTAGTATACTTCTCCCATGTTATTACCTCTTTTCTCTTGTATTCATTCAAATGTTCAATATCAAGCTTCTCCATCATTGTTTCATGATTCTTCATGACTACACATGCATAATATAAGCTATTCTATTGTACTCTACATGTACTTTGTTACTTTTGAATAAGGTTTTCCCTTCCATAGCTATTAAGATTCAAAAATACCAATGAAGTAATTTTATCTCCTTAACATAATGTGTCTAGTTTATGCCGTTTATTACCCGTATCCTGCACATTTCTATATATAGACTGCTGAGTCCATCCGTTTTTATTACTGCCCTTCATGTTGGATATCGTTTCCTGTAAATTATTAGTTCTCTCCTTTGATATTTATTTCTAATAAGGCACATGATAATTTTTGTGGTATCATGTATGTATGTATATACATACACACATACGCATAATATATACATCTTATTTTTGAAGAAGACCATGACATCAGAGAAATGATGACATGACTTGCACTTGACTTTGTTTTGAGGGAGGGAGGGCTGTGCAGGTCACCAGCCTCACTTCTCCTTCTGATTCATCTGGATCCAGTGACCAGATATTCATCAGGATGACTGGAGATGGCCAGGATGTAATGGATGACTTTGGCCTTTTTAGGTTAGGCCTTTTGATGTACTCACTTCAAGGAAGGTAACACCCATTGAGTGAAAAGGCCTCTTTAAGAAGCAAAAGAAAAAAATAACTCAATCAAATTGGGAGGGAAAGAGAAACTGTTACTGTTGATAATCAGTCTTAACCAGTCATTAAGTGGAGCTTAAGCAGGGATCTATTGTTGTCCAATCTATGGGCTTCAGAGTGTACTGGGTTTAAGGTTTTGGGAATGGGAAGGAAGGAAAGAAGGAAGGAAGGAAGGAAGGAAGGAAGGGAGGGAGGGAGGGAAGAAAGACATCTAGCCAGTAAACCCCCAAACGGGGGGAGAGGGAGACAGAAGGGAGAAGATGAACTGGGTTACCCAGCTAGCTTGGTCCCCACTCAGGAATCTCAGTATACTCACAGGTTGTGTTTGTCCTTCATTTTTGAAGAAGACCCAATATATGCACATATATGTCACTTCTATACATGCACACAGACATATACATATATGCACACATATATGCATGTGTGTGCCACATATACATACACACATACACAGAGTTTTCCCCCTGCTTTTTTATTAGATTTTTCAAGTCTCTCTCTCTGTCTCTCTCTGTATTTCTGTCTCTGTCTTTGTGTGTGTGTGTGTCTCTCTCTCTCTCTCTCTCTCTCTCTCTCTCTCTCTCTCTTTCTCTCTTTACTGACACTCATTAGATGCATTTCCTACCTGGCAAGGATCAGATCATTTTCTCTTTTAAGTCTAGTTCAGAAATCCAGATCCTATTTTTAAACACCTTCTTCTAAACCAGTCTTTTGCTTCCCAAACCTGGATTCCTCCCTGTCCTTACTATATAGTAGTTTTCTCAAGGTCAGAGACCTCACTTCTTTACCATTGTTCTCACCTAGTTCCCAGCAGAGTGCATTGAAGCCAGGAGTGGAAAAATCATGGGACCCAGAATCAGAAGATTATCCAAAAAGGAAGGATGTGGATTCAATTTTATCTTTACATTTTCTTGGGATTGAACACAGTTCCTTGAACTGTGTAGGAGCTTAAGAAATGTTTGCAGAACGTTGTTGAATAAATTTATTTAGTTGGAACAAGTCATGTTTAAGATGTTTCCAATAGTTTGAGTCATTTCCTACAGGAAAAGAAATTAAGCAAACAAGTAGAGGTTTTTAAAGATACTGATGAAACTATCCTGAAAACCTCAAGGGCCTTCTACTCACCGAGTGCTAATCATTCTGTATTACATTGATGATTTCTTTTTGAGTCTGCTCACAACCAGTAGCTTAAAAGTGATGAATAAACCTCAAGGCACCTGCATCTTGCCTGTCCAAGGATATATGTTTTGTACTCTTCTCAATTCATTTCCCCAGTTGGTGGTTTGGGGTCCCCAGAGAGTTGGTTGGCTACTTGTATTTTAGGGGTTACCCTAAGTGGAGGAGAAGAGAGGGAAAAGATAGACAGAGACAGACAGAGAGACAGAGAGAGAGAATGAGGAAGAAAGAATGAGACAGAGAGAGAGAAAGAGAGAGAGGAGAGAGGGAGAAAGAGAGAGAGAGGAGAGAGAGAGAGGGAGAGAGAGGAGAGAGAAAGACAGAGAAAGAGAGAGAGGGAGGGAGGAAGGAGAGGGAGGGAGAGGAAAGAGAGAGGGAGAGAGGAGAGGGAGAAAGAGAGAGGGGAGAGAGGGAGAGAGAGAGGAGAGGGAGAGAGAGAAAGAGAGAGAAGAGAGAGACAGAGAGAGAGGGAGAGACAGAGAGACAGAGAGAGAGAGAGACAGACAGACAGACAGAGAGATTGGCTTTTTCCTCCTCCTCCCAGCAGTGATTTTTTCAGGGCCCTGGAATCCTCAGCTCCTTCTCAAATTTAACATCCTTTCCCAGTCCATTGAATGGCTCCAAACTAGCTTCTACTTTTATAAATAACACAAAAGTTTGCCTAATTCTTTCAGCCAATAACAATATATCTCCTATCTGACAGAATGTTTTTGTTCAATAATCAAAATATTTTTATTTCCAAATTAACTAAAGACTTATTGGTTTCTATTCTACATTTTTAATTGATTAATTTAATTGGTTCTTCTCTGAGTATTCTATCATATGACAAGAGTGATTACTATTTACCAGCTGGAAAACAGGTAGCCATGTTTTAAGGGGACATTTCTTACTGTTTTCTTCATCTGATTCATCTATTTGTATCGAATCATATCTTTTCTTCTCCAAAGGATCAATTTCTAAACTGAATTTTAATTTAATTTAATTCTAAAGTGAATTTTGGGGTACTCTTCCCTCAGGAATAAACTGCTATCTACAGTAAGCTTATGGGAAGGTGCCAACCCTACTACCAAGGGCCATGGTAGCAGCTAACTAGGGAATGGGATTCTGATACCCTAAAACTCTACTATAGAAGTGACTAGGTGGTGCAGTGGATAGAGTACTCGACCTGGAGTCAGGAAGACGTAAGTTCAAATCCAGCCTCAGACATTGTGCAACCCTAGGCAAGCTGCTTAACCTCTATCTGCCTCAGTTTCTTCAACTGCAAGTCAGGATAATAGTAGTGCCTACCTCTCAGAGTTGTTGTGAGAATCAAATGAAATGACATTTGTAAAGTGCTCAGCATGCTGTCTGAGCCATAGGAGGTAATTACTGAATGCATGTTTCCTTCCTTCCTTCCGTATTGTTACAGCCCTTGGGAACAGGGAGGATGACATAGTCCCACCCTATGCTTTGACAGTGAGTTGGGACTGGAGTGCAAGGAAAGCATACACATGCTGGAGGTGGTTGGAAGGTAAATGGTAGGAGGTAATGACAGGATCATTGGCAACTCCTTTAGAGGATAAATTATATTATTAAATAGAAAGGTACAATTTCAATGCCACAAAGGCTTGTGTTTTAGTTTTAGTTATTGGGCTATATTTTTTGTTCTTGCATTTAAAATATTTAAATAGTTCCTTCCACAGAACATCAAAGTTGGGGACTCTGCTTTCTAATAAAGAAGATTATTTCACTGGGGCACTTTTTGGGCATTTAGGAAGAGTATTTTTCCTCTATTACCTTCTTTGCTAATTTGCTACATAATTATATGGATTTCACATGGAAAAAAAATTTTAAAAAGAACTCAGACTATATCCATGAAACCTATTCATGGGACGTAGTGCCGTGTGAAAGGCTTTTAAATTATGGTATTTATTGCCTCTGTTGAGAAGCTTCATAAAGACAAAGAAATATGCTGTTTTGTACACTTATTCTTGACATGACAAACCAACAAACTCACCCAATAAATAGTGTCTAAGCACTCAACAATGAGCAAGGCATTGTGCTCACCAACAGCAGCAAGAAAAGAGACTTTCCCTACAGAACTACAGATTAACAGAGGAGATAAGACACACATGTAACCAGGGGAAATTTTTAAAAAAAGCACCAAATGGTTAGAAGCTTACAAAAGGGACAGAGAGCATCTAACAGAAGTGTTTTGTCTTGCTTTTGATCTCTTCATTCAGTTGGAAATGCAGTCCGCCAGTGTGAGCAGCTAGGTGTTACAGTGGATAGAGCACCAGTGCAGGAGTCAGGAGGACCTGAGTTCAAATTCTATCTCAGACACTTGACACTCACTAGCTGTGTGACCTTGGGCAAGTCACTTAACCCCAATTGCCTCATCCTGGGTCATCTCCAGTCATCCTGATGAATATCTGGTCACTGGATTCAGATGGCTCTGGAGGAAAAATGAGGCAGGTGACCTGCATAGCCCTCCCTCACACACACAAAAAAAAGGTCAAGTGCAAGTCATGTCATTATTTCTCTGATGGCATGGTCTTCTTTAGCAACAAAGGACGAACATACACAGTCTGCCAAGTTACCAATGACCTCTTTGGTGGTCAAAATGAAATGTTCCTTTCTCAGTCCCCCTCCTTATTAACCTCTCTGGAGTTTTTGATTCTGTTGATCATTCTTTCCTCCTTGATATTCTCTTCTGCCTCTCTGTCTTCTCTGTCTCTTTGTCTCTATCTCTGTCTCTCTCTGTCTCTCTCTCTCTCTCTCTCTCTCTCTCTCTCTCCCCACTCCATGTCAGACCACTTCTCAGTCTCCTTTCCTAAATTTTTTTCCAATTTATGTCCACTAACTATCAGTGTCCCCTAAGGCTATCTAGCCTGGATTCTCTTTTCTTCTTTCTCTATATTATCTCTTAGTGATCTCAACAGTTCCCATGGATTCAGTTTTCCTGTCCATACTAATGATTCTCAGATTCAATTATCCAAATGAAACCTTCCCCTTACTTCCAGTCTTATATCACCAATTGCCTGTTGCACATCTTGGACGAGACCTTAAGTAGAAATCTCAAATTCAATATGTCCAAAATGAAATTCTCTTTCTAATTTTCCCATTATGGTCAAAGGCACCACCATCTTCCCAGTCAAAACAAGGACACAACCTAGATGTCAGCCTTGTTTCTTCTCTCTCACCCTATATACCCAATTTGTTGCAAAGTTCTGTCATTTCTACCTTCATAACATCTCTTGTATGTATCCCTTTTTCTCCACACACAGGGCAGTCACACTCAACAGAGTGAGGGTCCTTATCATTTCATGCCTGGACTATTCAATACCCTTCTGGTTTTTCTCTCAACTTCAAGTTTTTCCACTTCAGTCTATCCTTTACTCAGCTGCCAAAATGTTATTTATAAAGTGCTATTCTGATCATATCACACTCCTCCCCCGACACACACGCACTTAGTAAACTCTAGTAACTCTCTGTTATGGATAAAAGCTTCAGGTTGGCTTTTAAAGCTCTCCACAGTCAAAATGGATTTTTTCCCAATCTTCTTATACTTTACTCTCCTCTGGATACTCTGTGTCCTGGTGATACTTACCTCCTTGAGTCTCCTTACACAAGAAATTCTATCTCCTGAATTTGCCTGCATGAGGGAGAATTATAGGAAGACAAAATATTGTGAACAAAGACACAGAGGCAGAAAAGAACTGGGTAGATTTAGTTCTAGTAATTTGTTGACTCTGGCTAGAGTGTAGAATGAGTGAAACAGAAGATTCAATTGGCACCAAATAATGGGTATAGAATGCCACATGAAGAAGTTTAGACATTATCTGGTAGGCAATGAAGGAATTGTAGATGATTTATTTTTAGAAAGAAAATGAAATGATCATAACTATGCTTTAGGAAAATTAATACAGTAATAATAGTAGGTTGCCATAGCCAAGGAATTCAGAACCTCAAATAGGCCAACCCACAAGTTTTCTTGTCTTTCTCCATTAAAATGCAAGCTCCTTAGGAAATGAACGATTTCCCCTTCACATTTATATCCCCAGTACTCAGCACAGCACTTGGCATAAAGAAAGTGCTTAATAAATGCTCATTGTCCCTTCCTAGATATTTCTAAACCATTCTGCCTGCACTTTGACTCTCATCCTCACTCTCCTCATTCTCTTCCCATTGGAACCTTGGACTCTCTCCCTGTCCCTACCTGGACTCTTACAGGTGAACTTTCCATTTATCTTGCCCAGAACCAGTCCTCACTATCAATTCCTGGCCCTTCCCAAACCAATCATACACTCACATGACCTTTATCCCCCTCTCTGAATTCCCCTTTCTCCATTAACGGATAAGTTCCTTGAGGACAGGGTCTGTATTTCTTTCCATATTTGTATCCTCAGCTCTTTGCACAGTGTCCTGCATACAAATACATCTATTAAAGGCATTTACCAAATAAATGTTTTTCTCTTCATTCTTTATGACCCTCTCCTTACTTCACTTTTTTCCATCATTGGATAATAGATATTCTCTGCCCCCAAGACCATTCTTGAGATTTTATAAGTTGTTAAAACCTAATAGATACTGTGCCCCATAGGCATTCACCCATAGGTGAATACCCATAGGTGCTCAAGAAAAAATAACAACTCACATTTATATGATGATTTAAGGTTTACAATAATTTGTGGTAAATGTAGTTTATTATTATTCCTAACAGATGAGAAAACTGAGACTCAGGAAGATTTTTAAAATACATTTTTTATTAATGTATAGTTTTTATATCACTATAATTTTCCATAATATACCCTTTTCTTCACCCTTCCAAAGGGCAATATCTTATGACAATGTTTTTTTTAAAGAGGAAGGAAATCAACATAATTGATTAACACATTGGCAAAGTCTGCAAATACGTGCAATGTACATATTGGTCATTTGTGGTTTTCTTATCTCTGCAAAAGGGTGGGGGTGATAATGTCTTCTCATATGTTTTCTGTTACGGCATGCTTATTCTTTGTAATTTTGTGACATTAACTTGAATTTTTGTGTGGTTTATTCTTTCTGGTTGTACTGTTGTAGTTGTATACATTGTTTTCTTAGCTCTGTGTTCATGTACCACAACTTGTTTAGTAATTCTCCATTAGGTATCTATTTTGTTTCCAAATCTTAGCTTTTGCAAAAAAAAAATGCTGCTGTAAATATTTTGTGATGTATGAACACTTTCTTTTTATCAATGACTTCCTTGGGGTATGAGCCTACTAGTGGAATTTCTGGGTCAAAGTTTATAGATGTTTTAGTCATTTTCTTAGCATAATTCCAATTTACTTCCCAAAATGGTTATACTGAGTCACAAGTCTACTGGTAATGTAACAGTGTTCCTTTCTTTCCACGTTTTTTTTTTCCACTTTGCCAATTTGTAGGGTATAAGGTGATACATAGTTGTTTTGACATACATTTCACTAATTATAAATATTTTGAATCATTCTTTTATATGATTCCTAATAATATTTTGCAACTTTTTGAGAACTATTCAATTTGGAATTATGACCAAACGGTTATTAAATTTCGCATATTCATTGACCGAGCAATACCACTGCTAGCTCTGTATTCCAAGGAAATCAAAGAAAAAAACTGTACTTATAGCAACTCTTTGTGGTGGCAAAGAATTGAACATTGAGGGGATGTTATGAATTGGGGAATGGTTTGAAAAAGTTGTTGTATATGACTGCGATAAAATATTCTTTCTGGTTATAGGTCAATAGGGCGATAAAAAATGAAAAGAAAAACCTGGGAAGACTTAATATGAACTGATTCAAAGTGGAAGTGACTAGAACCAGAAGAACATTGTACACAACAACAGCAAAATTGCAATGATGATTAACTGTGAAAGATTTAGCTACTCTGATCAATACAATGATTTAAGAAAGTTCCAAATGACTCATGATGAAAAATGCTGATCAACTCTTGAGTGTGCAATGAAGACTACTTTTTTCAATTTCTTTATTGTTCCTGGTTTTTTGTTTGTTTTTTGCCACATGGCTAATATGGAAATGTTCTACATGAATTTACACATACAAATGGTATCATATTACTTGCCTTCCTAATGAATGAGGGAGATTCTGGAAGGAAGGAGAGAATGTGGAGCTTAATTTAAAAAAGGAATGTTAAAAATAAATTATATGTATATATGAATATATATATACAAACATATAATATATATGAGAGAACTGTTTATATTGAACTTACATATTGTGGAATTGTTTTTGTCCATATAAACATTTGTGTGTGTGTGTATAAACTATTTCTATATCTTGAATAATAAGCTCTTACTGAGAAATTTCATACTTTTTTGCATTTGACAAATTCCCTTTTTATTCTAGATCCACTCATTATATTTGTGCAGAAGCTATACAGTTTCATATAATAAAAGTTATTGTCTATTTTATCTTTTGTACTTGAGTTTATCCCTTGTTTGATGAAGAATACAATCCCTACTCAGATCTATGAAAGCTATATGATTAACTTCTATTCTTCTTTTTGTAGTATGAATTTTAACACTAAGATCATGTATTCATTTAGAATAAGTCATAGAATATGGCATAAGGTATTCATCTAAGTCTAATTTCTGCCAGATTGCATTCAAATTTTCTCAACAGCTTTTTAAAAAATCAAATATAGAGTTTTCCGAATTCATGTTTTCTGGTTTATCAAAAACTTGGCATTGAATTCCATTATTTCTAATTCTCTCTGTTTAGAAAGGTCTATTGATCTAGCTCTCAATATATTTTTTTTAAATCAATATCATATGGTTTTGATGACTGCTGTTTATAATACAGCTTAAGGTCTAGGAGTAGTGTTATTTCCTATTCATCTCTACATCTTTTCATCATTTCCCTTGATATTCTAAATCTTTAATTTTTCCAAATGAATTTTGGTATTATTTTATTAACCTATGTAAAGTATCCTTTTCCATTCTTCAGCACAACTAAATTACATTTGGTAGTTGCTTTATTTTTTATTATATTGGCATGGCCCAGCTATGAACATTAAAAATTTCTCCAACTCTTTATTTCATTACTTCTTCTTCATGTCATTGAATCTGTACAAGTATTTTGTGAACTTTGTTACATTGATCCCCAGAAACCTTATTCATTTTGTAGTTTTCAGAATGGGATTTCTCTTTCTCTCATTGCCTCCTAGGTTTCATTATTATTACATAGAAGTACTGTTGATGTTTGAGGGATGATTTTGTAGCTTGTAACTTTGCTGAAGCTATAAATTTTCTTTGATGATTCTCTAGGATTTTCTAAGTAAACCATCATATCACTGACAAATATGAATAGTTTTTATCTCTTCTTAACCTATCTTCTACACCTTTAATTTCTTTCTCTTGTTATTACGATGGAGAGCATTTCCAGAATGACATAAAATAATAGTGGGGAAAATAGGCATCCTTCATTCATGGCCACAATTATGGAAAAGTGCTCATATCCCTATTCCATATGAAGTCTGTGCTTTTGGTTTTAGACAGATGCTTCTATATTTAAAAAGTATTTCTCTATGCCCATATTTTGTAGGATTTTTATGATAAATGAGTGCTATCTTCTCTCAAATTTGTTTTCTACATGAATTGAGATAGTGGTACAGTTTGGATGTTTTTGCTTTTAATATAATTATGTTTATTGCTTTCCTAATACTGTACCATCCTTGCATCCCTAGTTTAATTCAACTTGGTCATAATGGATGATTTTTTGGATGACTCTTTGACAGGATTTTATTTAAAATTTTTTAATTAACATTCTTAGTGATATTGGTCTATAATTTTTTCCTGTATTTTATCCTTCCTGGTTTAGTTGCAAAGGCTATATTATTTTCTCACAAAAGGACGCTGGCAGTCTTTTTCAGCTTTTGAGATATGTGCAATTGCAGTAATAATTGTTCTTTAAGTTTTTGAAAGAATTCTGTGAATCCAACAGTTTGTTTCTTTGGTATAGCTGAGATTGGATTATTTAAGATCTCTATTTGGTTATGTTAGTTTGTGCATTTTATGTGTTTGATGGCATTATCTTTTTGTGTGTGTTTTCATATTTTGATAATTCTTTTGTTTTTATGATTTAAATATGATTTCACTTTGTTATTTTGCTGATTTCTCAGTTTATCTGCCCTCTTCTTTTTAATCAGATTGGCTAACGGTTTAGCAATTTTCTTAGTCTTGCAAAGTTTTACTTATCATTTCCATGGTTTCTTTATTTTCTAGTTTAGCTATTCTAATTTTAATGTCTTCTCCTTGGCATTTATTTTAGGTTTGCTTATTTGTTTGGCTTTCTCGTTTTTAAAGTGTATGTGCAAGTCATTATCCTCTAATTTTCTATTTTGTTAATACAAGTTTGTAGAGAGCTGATCTCGACTCTAAAATCTGAGGATTAATTTAGTTACCATAAATTTTAATATTTTATTTCATCATTATAATTTTTTAAAAATAATTATTTATTATTTCTTTGATTTGTTCTTTAACTCACTCATTAGAATTTCATTTTTCATCTCCATTTGGGTTCATGACTTTTGAGTGTGCTCCCTGTGCTGATGGTTAGTTTTATTTCTTTATAATCCATAAAGGATATATTTACTAGTTCTGCTTTTTTACATTTGTTTTCTAAATGTGGTAATTTTTTTATAATAGTTCCACATGGTGAGAAACACATATATTCTGCAGCAGTTCTGTTTATAACATACCATATGTCTTGTAAATCTTTTACCTTTCTCCAGGAATTTGATCAAATTCTATATTTTCCCTTTGTTTATCTTTCTGTTAGACTTGTCCAGAATTGAGAGACATTGAAATTTCCTGTTACTATTTCATTGCTATATCCTCATATAATTCAATTATTTTTTCATTTATGAATTTAGATGATAAGGTAATTGGAGCATACAAGTTTCATGTTGTTATTGGTTTGTTTTCTATGGTTCCTTTCAACATAAGGTAGTTTCCTTGTTTCTCCTTTTTATGTTGTGAATGTTTGTTTTTGCTTTTTCTAATAGCATGATGGCAACTCCTTCTTTTTTGATTTGCTTGATACATAGTAAATTCTCTTCTCATACCTATTTTTATTCCATGCCTTTGCTTTTATATGTGCTTCTTGTAAGCAACAGATTGTGTGATTTTTTTCTTACCCAATTTGCCACCTTTTCATTTATCAGATTGTTTAATCCATTCATTTTTTAAAGTTATAAGAGATAGATTACTATTTTCCTGTATTTGTCTCTATTTTCTCCAAATTAGGTTGTTGGGGTTTTTTTTGGTTTTTTGGTTTTTTGGGTTTTTTAGAAATCTTATCAACACAGTACTGTCTTGCTTCAGTTATTCTAGCCTAATCTGTTTTAAGGCAATCATATTCACATGGTTGCTTTTCCTTCACACTCAAAGGCCCACCCCTACCACTTTCTCTTGTTTTGGAATTCTGCTTCATTTTATTCAGGAAAATGTTGTTATATACTGTATAGTATGTCCTTGAGGATACATAGGAGTCCTTTTTCCATCGCCCACCTCACTTCAGAACAGGTGTAGGTATCTTCTGAGTGCTTTTTAATCAACTATGATTAGTCTCTCATTTCACTACTGAGATAGAAACCTATCTATCTTCAAAGCATAATGAAGACCACCACTCTACACATAACTGCCAGCTCTGCAGCATTGGAGGGCTGTCATTCATGTCTGATATGGATCTGCCTCCTATTTGTCTGCTTTGGTACAAAAGAGTTGGCATCTTCTTTGCCTTCCTTAGTACCTGAGCATCAAGATCTTGATTACTGGAGTAACCATGGCAGAAACAGCAAAGCAGGAACAGACTAGCTAAGAGAGAGTACGGGGGAAAAGAACCTACTTGGTATTTGTCCAGCTGTAATCAGTGGAGGTTAAATGTAAAATACCTAATGATCAGCCTTGCTGCTAAGGTGACTATTTGGCTTAAATACTATCTTCTCAATTGATTGTAATCATTCTGTGATTCTTTATTGCTTAGCATTTCCTTTTTGATGTGGGAATAAAACTGTCCTTTCCACGCATGATTCATGTTTGTGGTCTGGATATGTTTTCCTTCCTCACTCTTGCTATCCTGGGGAGAACCCTTAGACTAAAGACAAAAATAGAATTGTTCCTTGTGATTCTGAGGTGGGAATGGAATCAAATCAGAGGGATCCTAGTTTCCCTATTAAAAACATAGACAACGCCAGAGCAATTAACCCAAGGCAATTAAAAGGGGCAGGGAAAAGACAAGAGTGATGTGTTACAAATTATATAGGAGAGATTGAAGGAGAGGGAGACACTGAGTCAGGGAGATCAAGTGGAAGCTGTTGCCAGGGTCCATGAAAATGAGGACTGTAACAGCAAGGACCCTGGCATACACAGGAGGGCTTACTTTCTAAAAGGAAAGCAACTTTTGAGGGGTCATCAACCTACTTTAGCCAAGCACATATATCATTCACTTTAGTTGGGGGGAAAAGGATAGCACCCTGAACTTCAGAGAAAATACAGAGAAATAAAAACCAACACACATGGATTCCAACTGTCTGCCTATAAGCAATACATATATCACAGATCAACAGACATATGCAACTATGTAACTATACATACATAGTTACCAGGCAGAGAAGCACCAACATCTCGGTTTTGAAAGCTAGGGGCTCCTTAGTGGCTTCCCAGAGTCTCATCTGGCACACAAACCTTCTTCCAAAAACTAAGCCCCAAAGCAAAACTTCACCTTAGAGTATTCATACACTTTTCAGAGCCAGAGGGCAAGCATCTTGGACCCAGTGCCTCCATAGAAATTAACAAAAGGTACTTGTGGCCTATTAATGGGCAGGGAATATCCAGTTAACATGACAAGGGCTTGAAGGAGAGTGGGAAAATTTACATATATTTAGAGATTGTATCATAGACAAATATTGGGTCTCAGAATGTGTATTTGCATGTATATAGAGACAAATGACAAATCAAGGCAGAATGAATATGAGGAGAAAGGAATAAGTGAAAGACAACATGAAAGGTTCCAAAGTATGAGTGATTAGTGTGCAGTGTTCCTAATAATAATCCTCTGTTTTGTTTCTGAAGCCCTTCACACAATCTGGCCCCTTCCTATTTTGCTAGTTTTCTTGCACTTTACTTCCCTCCATATTATGATCTAGCAAACCTGGCCTCTTGTTGCTCCTTGCACATGGCCCTCGGCCTCCCTATTGTGCCTTTTCCCTGTGTGTCTCTCATATCTGGAAGGTTCTTCCTTCTCATCGACAACTCCTGATTTCCCAAGTTTCCATCAAACCTCAGCTAAATCCCTACCTTCAACAAAGAGTCTTCCCTTTCCTAATTCTGCCCAATGCTAGTGATCTCATTGCTCCAATTTACCCTGCATATATCTCTTATTTACACAGTTGTTTTTGTCACCTCCTTCATTAAAATGTGGGCTCCTTGAGGGTAGGGACTGTTTTTTGGCCTTCATTATCTCTCCAGAGCCTATTAGCATAGTGACTGGTACATGATAAACACGTAATAAATGCTTTTGACAGGAAAAACTTAAGAGAAGGAACAGGTTTGGGGGTTAAAGATGATGTATTGGGTTTTGGACATGTTGAGTGTGAAGGGCCAGTGGCATATTTAGGAGACAGGAATCTAGCTGTAGAGTTTCGAAGAGAATTGGAGGCTGAGAATATAAATTTGGGAATCATATGCCTGGAGGTAATAAATTAAACGCATGAGAGTTAATGAAATTGCCAAGGGAGCAAAGGAAGAGGGAAGAGGAGAGGAGAAGGTCAAAAATAAGACCTGGAAAAAGAGGAGCTGAGGACAGAGACAGAAAAAAAAAAACAGCCCAAGGAAAAATTTCAGTTTAAAGAAGGGGAATACTTCTTTAAAAGGAAGGGACGGTCAACAATGTCAGATGCCCTAGAGCAGTAAAAAATATAAAAGGGGGGCTAAGAAAAAGCCGATGGATTTGGAGATTATTGGTGGTCTTTGAGGGAGCAACTTCAGTAGAATTCTGAGAAAGGGAAGAAATATGTGATGAGAAAGGAGACAAAAGTGTAAAGATTATACTTATTAGGATTCTGATGAGAGAGAGAGAGAGAAAGAGACAGAGACAAACAGACAGGCAGAGACAGAGAACGAAAGTGAGAGAGACAGAGATAGAAAGGGACAGCGACAGAGAGACAGAGTGAGAGACAGAGAGAGAGAAGTTTGTTTGAAGCAAGAGAGATGCTTTAAGATCATTAAGATGAAAGAGAAATTTGTTTTTAAAATTCTATAACTCATTCTCAAAATAGAAACACAATCCAGGTTAAAATTCTGAAGCTTCCTATTTTTAAATCACTTCTCTGACTTATATTTTTGCCCCCATCCAGATAATTAGGAATTTATGAAGTTAACATAGATCATTCTTTTATAGACCCAAGTTACAAACATTATTGAAATAATGAAGTACATATTGAATAACTGAATGAGCAAAAAGTATTGATTAATCCAAAGTAAAGAAATAAAATACAGTCATTGAAAACATTCTGATAAAGCTATTTAGACTCCGAGGATCCTTATTCCAATTCCCACTTTCATAGACCAATATTGGGTCCCAGAACAAATCTGCATATTCCTCCTTAGGGCTCTAGGGATACCTTTGAAGAGTCAAGGTTACATTTTAATGCCATGCTTAAGCCCCAGCTAATGTCCTTGCTCTCCAAGACTGTCAATTGAGAATCAATTTAGTCAGCCATACTTAAATAGCTTTTCAAAGAGATATCCTCTAAAGTGATACAATAATATCTGTTGGTATAAAACATTCCCTCCCCCACTTCCAAAGTCTGAGACACACTCTCCCACAATTACATACAGATTCTCGCGGAAAGTGGGTTCAAACTTAAATAGCACGTATTGGTAAGGGATAATTCATAGCTTTTGGTTGCTGAAATCCTTTTCTCCAATTTTGGGTTACTTAAGAAGTTCGTGAAGAATTTTGGTTCAATCTGACTTTAACTCTCAGTGCAGACATTGTTTCCAGCTAATCCAGTGATGCCATCAGGACATTGATGGGAAGTCTAATATTTCCTGGACTCTTCCAAGTTCGAAAAGTCTTTTTCCAGGCAAAGAGCTGAAGATTGGGGAAAAACCAAGGCCAATATGAGATGCTTACCTCCCCCCACTTCTAATGACTTCTTTTGGGGAAATTTGGCAGAAACACTCTCTCCTCATTTACTACTCACTGGAATCTCTATTTCCCATTCCACTTAGTCTATGCATTTACAAGACCCATACGGCATGCCAAAATCCCTCAGCCAATTAGAACAGAATTCCTTTCTGGTGGCATAGCAAATGACTTTCAAAGA
Organism: Potorous gilbertii; assembly: GCA_028658325.1. Lineage (NCBI taxonomy): Eukaryota > Metazoa > Chordata > Mammalia > Diprotodontia > Potoroidae > Potorous > Potorous gilbertii. The sequence continues at coordinate 363,289,962 of CM053770.1, read as the reverse complement.
CTTTTCCTCTTTAATCTAAATTCTTTGATTAATTGGTAGGGTGTCATATCTCCCTTCTCCCCTCTCCTAAAATATTTTGGTCTCCTCCAAAAATTCATAACTTTGAGCAGGAAAGAATATGAGTGTATCTTTCTACAGGTGAAGAGGGATGTTGGAAATGTCAGTTCACACAGCTCCTGCATCTTCATTAGTAAATCCACCTGGTTTCTGTAATGTTGCATTAGGCTGCATGTCTTTTGTCATTGCTCAGCTTACATCAGTTGTACCTGTTACTTGGCAAAATGTCTAAAATCACTGCTTGGAGGCAGTCATCACCATACTGTTAATATTCACAGCTGCTTTTTTCTCTCCAAGAAGTTTCCATTTCTCTCCATGAACCAACAATTGTGTCAAGCCCATATGAACACATGGCTATCGTTGACCTGTGTGTGCCAATGCATACTTGAGCTTTGAGCCCAAGCATCCTGGAAAATGCCATTCTTTTCTTATAGGACATAACTGATACAATGAGAGACTTGCACATATTTCTAGGCAAAAAGGAAATAAAAACACATAGAATAAGATCAAAGATGAATGAAGAGAGGAAATAATTGGTCAAATAACATGCCAAGGAGTGGATGGGACAAATGGTCTTAGAAAGATAAAAGGATACTTCTTTGGGGATAAAAAGAAAAGGTGGAAAAAGGGAGAATTTTTGAAATAAAGGCTGGATCTCAAGGAGTAAGATAATATGCAGAGAATAGAGGTGGTGGGTTGAGAAAGACTCATATAGAAATGGTTATTTTATGTGAAAGTATACTTTGTACTTCATGTGAAAATGAAAGAAACTATTTATGCTTCTTATTAAAATTCTAAAGTGTTTCCTTTGACTTAGAACCGGTTACCTCTTTGTCTAATATATAGATATAATGAATGTCATATGTTCCCTTCAACCATAATTCTGTCATGAAATAAGCAGACTGGAGAACCTAGAAAGATCACTGCGTTCATTCCTAATTTTCCCTTCCCAACTCCCACCCAGGGGCCAAACTACATTTAGACTATTCCTTAAAGAGTGACACTGAGTCTTTAACCTCAGAGGTATAGAATATTAATTCTGAGAAGATACTATAAGACTAATCTACTAGTGAGGTTATAATGAACAAGAGTTTAAAACTCTCTCCAGTCACAACCTCCCTTTTTGCCAACTCTGACTGATACAAAAGGAAGGTGAGGAATTATTTTCTAGCTTTGAAAATAGCAAAAAGAAAATGGTTACAAATCAATGTAAGAGAGAAGAGGTTAATGCCATAACTTTGGGAAAAGTGCAATGGTATGTTTGGAATCAACAAATAAATGCAATAACTAGCAAAATCACCCAATATTTGTCATAAAAATAGGCAAAGCTACATGGTTATTACATCTTGATCCTTAGGGCACAGGAACATTTCAGTGTGACTCCATGGTCCATCACTGATGCTTAATGTTACAGGTTTGGGGTCTGAACTTTATACTAAGTAACCCAGATGTACTAACTAAACTCACAAGAGATTGATTTGTAAGCCACAGATGCCAATTTATTGTTTTATCATGGATGATATAACTGAGTCAAGAACTGGGACTAATTACCTTCAGATAATACTCTTTGTGAGTGTATCTACTCAGGAATTCACTTTAGTATCAAGAGGTTATTCAGTGAGCTCCATAGTATTAGAGCTAAGGAAAATGGATGTTCCTAAACATCATTTCTACCAGATCTGAAATCCTGCAAAATCTTTTTTTTCACTGTAGAGATACTTAAGTTCTAAGAGTGAGGTCAGCTAGAATGGAAGCATCTTCTCTAAGCAGTGCTGGAAAAAATGAATTTAACTCATGAGGATCACTAACCAACCTTCTAGTGGCACTTGGTTGTCACTATCACATACAGCTCTCAGGCTAGCAGATTCTTTTTTGGTTGGTCTTTTTATTTTTCTTTCTATTAGGTTGGCGGCTTACTTAGTAAACAGAGAGAGGTCATTTAAACTTCTTCAAAAACTATGCCCTCTCCAAATCATGTGGTAGGATGGGTTAATTCTGGGAAAGTTTCTTATAGACAATGAATCCCTATCCATAGTGTTTTATATCAAAGAATCATTGAACTTCAGAATTAAATGAAACTTCAATCAGCCATTTATTTCTATCCATTGATGGAAAACGAATTCTCAATACAACACATACAAGTGGTCATTCTGTCTTGAATTGAAAGTTCCCAAAGAGTGTGACTATCCTGAAGCAAGTCATTCCACTTTTGGAGAGTTGGAATTGTTACGGAATTTTGTTTCTCTCCCCTTCCCCATCCCACCTCAACCCCAACATTAATACTTAATTTGTCTCTTTATAGCTTCTACCCATTGCTATTAGTTATTCCCCGAAGAGATCACATAACATCTCTCCAGACATTTGAAATGGTTATCATGTCACATCTATGTTTTTCTTCTCCAAGTAACTCTAACTCCTTCAGTATTCTTCAATATAGGGCATAGATTCAATGTCATTTACCATTGTAAAGGGAACATGACAGATGTTGTCTAGTACCTGAAGAACTATTAAGGCAGAGGACAGGTTAGATATGTTCTATCTGGCCCCAAAGGAGAGAGGTAGAATCAACAGGTGTAAGCAAGCAAAGATGAATGTAGGCTTAACATCAGGAATCTGGTCAAAAAAAGAATGAACTGAGAGACCGCTTGTAAGGCAGGGGGTAGAGAAAATTCTTTTTCAAGTTGAAGTCGTGTTAGATGGCCTCTAAAGTTCCTTCCAACTCTAAAGTTGTGTGATTCAAAGGATTTTAGAAAGTGGTACTATCCTTTCATTTAAACAGTAGCCTTAGACTGAGATGGAAAAGTCAGAAACATTTGGTCTCACTCTGATTCTTGAGGGCAGCATGGGCCCTGTCCTTTCACAGTTCAGGCATTAAACATTTTTCTCAGGTATATCAGAGACCAGCAGATTCTGTATGAAAAATCCACTGGATGTTGAGGTTGGGGAACAAACATTGGCAAAGACATAGAACAAGAGGACTCTTGCCTCTCATTTTAAAAGAAAGAGAAGGAGCAGGAAAGAGAGAGAGACAGACAGAGAGACAAGACAGGGACAGAGACAGAGAGAGATGGGAGGAGGATGAAAAGAAAAGAGAAAAGGAAATAAAAGGAAAAAAACCAAGAAACATTCATTCATTTATCCATGCATACATACAGAACTCTTCTATCACATATACAGTTTTCTTTTTTTCATTATTAGTCCTATTTCTCTATCATGAAGTAAATAGCATTCTTCTTAACCATTCCATGAGAATCATGTTTAGTCATTTAATCAATCAGAGTTCTTAAGTCTTTCAAAATCGCTTATTTCTGTAATATTGATGTTACAGTATCAATTGTCCTGCATGTTTTCATTTCCCTCTTCATCAGTTCAGGCAAGTCTTTCCGTGCCACTTTGAAACTCTCTTTTTTTCTCATTTTTTTTTACATCACCATAGTATTCCATAAATTTATATACCAGAACTTAACTCAGTTATTACTCAACTGATGAGAATCCTTTCATTTACCAGTTTGCTTCTTTTTTAAACACCCGCCCCCTAAAAAAAGAACCTGCTATAAATATTTTTGTACATAAAGGACTTTTAACTCATCTGTGGTCTCTTTGGAGTATAGCCCTAGTGGTACTATGTTTGGGTCTAAGAGAAGGCATACATTCATAATTTTCATTTCATAATTCCAAATTGCTTTCCAAAATGTTTCGACCCATTCACAACTTCCCCAGCATCCATGTGTCCATTTCCCCATAATCCCTCAATTATTTGTAGTGTTTTTCCTTTTTGGGGGGGGTCATCTTTGCCCATCTTATAGGGAAAAGCTCAAAATTGTTTCAATTTGAATTTATCTAATTATTAGTAATCCCTAGTGATAGGAACTTTTAAAAAAATTGTATGGTTATAGACAACCTGTATTTTTTTCCTTAGAAAACTGTCTATTCATATCCTTAGACCAGTTGTTAACTAGGGAATACCTTTTTTTATTATTATAAATCCAAATTAGTTCTTTATAGGAAGAAATGAGACTATCACAGAAATTTGCTGCAAAGATTTTCCTCCAGTTAATTGTTTCTCTTCTAATTATAAGCTGTATAATATTGTTCCTATAGTATTTGTTTCTACAAAAAAAACTATTAAATTGAAATTATCCATTTTATCTTCTGTGATCTTCTCTATCTCTTGTTTGGTGATGACTCTTCCTCATCCATAAAAGAAAAGGAAGGTTGAAGAAGATGTAGGTAAAATTTTCAGTCTCTGTTCAGACACCCTTGTCCCATCCCATCCCATCTTTTGGCTCTTGGCAGTTTCACTGCTTGATCTCCATGCCTGTTGTGCTTTCACTTTTCATCTCCACCTTCTGGCTGCCTTCAAGTCTCAGTTAACATTTCATCTTCTACAGGAAATCTTTCCTAATGTCCTCTTAAGTATCCCTTCTCTCTATTGATTATTTTCTACTTATCCTGCATATTGTTTGTTGGCACATACCTGTTTGCAGTTGTCTCCCCCATTAGATTGTGTGCTCTTAGAGATAAGACACTGTCTTTTTCCTTTCTTTATGTCACCAGCACTTAGCACATGGTAGGCACTTAATAAATGCTTGTTGATTGACTGAATGACCTCTAAAGTCCCTTCCAGCTCTAAATCTCTGGTGTCATGTTATCATTGCATCTACTAGACACCCAGAGGTTTCCCCATTGGCTTTGTTGGAGGCACCACTCAGCATGCCATTTGCTTTTTCCTTCCTCACAGAAAGGACCACCCTCTTCTCTGTATGTGATTCTGTGTCTATCTTCCCATTTTATTCTTCCCCCAACACTTTCTATTCAGGACTCCATCAGAACCACCACTGAGATAACTGTTTCAAAAGCACAGTGGAGGGGTGATCCAATGTGCCATGGAGTACCTTTTCTCTTATTTTCTGACCTGTCATCAACCCACCCCACGCCCCCAAAATACTATTTGGATGAGATTCTTTCAATAAGTCCTTTCTCTAAACCCTGGTTGTGTGCAGTACAGATGTTCACTCAGCTTTCAATGCTGTCTCTCTTGACCTCATTAGGGCCCTTGGATGGTTTCAGTCAGTAGAACTGCAGGGTTAACCTGTCCCAGAAAGACAGTTTCTTATCTTTCATTACAATCCAGGCTCTTCTGTGAACTATGAAAATCTCCCCACTGAACCACATGAGACACAAGTTTGGATGAAAAAAAAAAGAGTCAGTCAGGAAAGTCTCCCCCCACCAAGCAGTAGCTATACACAGCCAAAGAAGCCCCCAAAACCTGATTTGTAGCAATGTCATTTTCTCCTGCATTTAACAGACCTCTTTCCATGAGCAGAGAGCTCAAGATGGCTTATTAACACGAGCGATTTTAGCACTTCCTTCCTTATGCCATAACAGCCCCTTCTGTAAGGTTTCTCGTTAAGAGACGAGTGGCAGATATTGACAGACTGCAGAACGGGGCTGTGGGCTTCACTCATTAATTACACCCAATGGATTTGATCCAGTCTGAGATTTATCTCAATATGTTTAAAGCAAAAAGTTATTTTAGATCTGTTGTTGTTCTTTTCCTGAAATGGACATTTTCTTTTTTAAAAGAAAAATTTTTTTTCCATTTAGCAGGGATTTATTTTCTCTCCCTCTCATTTCTCCTTTCTCTTCACAATTAAACCACAAGAAAGAAAACCCTCAAAGCAAATATCTGTAGTCAATAAAAAGAAATTCCTGCATTAGCCATGTCCAAAATTATGTCTTATTCTACATTATGAATCCATCACCTTTCCATTTGGAGGTGGGTAGGTTTCTTTGTCTTCTAGCTGGTGATTGAAGAGAAATCCAAAGTCTTTCAAAGTTGCTTTTCTTTATAATATTGCTGTCTTCATATAAATCATTCTCCTGATCACTGAAGTGGACATTTCCAAAAGAATCCCTTCCATCTTGCAAAAACGACTCTGTTATATCCCTAGGTTATGAGCTCAGATTATGAAAAGTGAGAACCATCAGCTTTCATTTTTCCTAAGCACATCAGAAATACTCCAGTTGGATACCCTACCCCCCTCTCATTGAGAACAGGAAAGAGTCAACTCCTGTTTCTCATGCCACCTCACATATCATGCCTGATGAAGTCAAATGCTTCCCTTCTTGCCCGCTGGGGCTGAGTTTTAAAGAGCTGATTAATGTGAAACTGGCTTAAGCCTCCAGGTCACAAAGGTGCCCTGGGTCTCCCTTATGTTTTTTTATGACGGTAAAGGCCTGGGTGAGTTTGACTCGAGGTTTAATGTCAGAACTATAAGCACTTGGAGGGCTTTGTGACCACTTTCCACTGATCCCCTCTCCCACTCCTACCCCATTTCCCCCAGAGTGCAGGAGTATGGCCATAGGAATCCAGGATCTAGTCTCTTAATTTGTCTGAGGCTGTGAGACCCTCTAACAGACACTGTTAGGAAGTGTCTAATCAAAGTCTTGAGCTGAGACCCTACATGCCTAGGCAGGCATTTCCTCCAATTTCTTCACTCTCATGCTGCTAGAGAGATAGGAGAACCTCAGCAAACCCTCAGTAGCCTGGACTTTGTGATTTCTAAATTGTTTGGGTAGGGAGGGGCACTTTTCTTACTTCTTTCCCCATACACATATGCACACACTGCCGGTTCATATGTCCTCCACCCAACCAGGCAGAATGAATGAACCATTAATGGGGTAGTTAGTGTTTAAAGGTGTTGATACATGCAGCAGTGGGGATTGTTTAGTCACACCATCCATGCTGGGCTAGGGTTGGTGAGCAGGCAGGCCCCCTCAAGGCCCCTTTGCTATCCATACTGGCCAACTACAGCTTAATCTGACAAGGATAATGTGCAGAATGTAAATATTACCATTTGTTGCATGTCATCTCAGATCAGACGCTAATTTGCAAATGTAATTTATCATGTCTAAAGAAAACCAAAATGACAGCTTTGACCAGTATTTGGTATCTTTGTGTTAACAATAACTCATTTTTGATTGTTATTGTTACAGCAGAGACCATGTCTCAACATGTTCTGAGAGGAGCACGTGCCATCCATCCTGTTGGTTGCTCTGCCAAGATCTCTTTTCCATTATCTTCCAAAACATTTCCCTTCTTTTCCTTGCTATTTCCATGGCACGTGAGAAATAAATGTTCCAAAGACTTTCCAAAATCTAGTGTCTGGACTAAAAAAATACTGGGTGAGCTTATATCCGAGAGTTGATAAAACCATTTAGTTGAAGTTGAGTCTCAGTTATGACGTCCCTCCTCATATATGATGGTAGATAGATTTTTTTTTTAGCCAAGTTAAAAGGACCAGAGTGACTAAATTGCTGAAAGGATGAATGAAGCCAGATGTAGATGGCCCTGGACATGTTTATTTGTGGCACTGCACTTCAAAGAAGACAGCCTGGTGTGGTAGAAAGTCAATTCAATCCTACAAATATTTAAATGCCCACTCTATGTAAAGCTTTTACACAGGGCACTGCAGAAACAAAGACAAAAATGAAACCATTGTATATTCTTCTGAGGGAGAAAAAAAAACAGGTACACAAGTATTGTTATTGAATTGTGTCTGACTCCTCATGACTCCATTCTTGGCAAAGGCACCAGAGGGGTTTTACCACTTCCCTTTCCAGCTCATTTTACAGATGAGGAAACTGAGGCAAACAGAGTTAATTGACTTGCCAAGGGTCACACAGCTAATAAGTATCTGAGACTGGATTTGAACTCACAAAAATGAGCCTTCCTGAGTCCAGGTTCAGCACCCTTTCTGCTTTGCTCTCTAGCTGCCCCAGGTACATAAATACAAAAATGCAAAATAGAGTAATACCAGTGATTTCAGGAGGGAGCCTACATTAACAATTTGGAAGAGAAGAGATCCAGAAAGATTTTTCATTGGGAATGGCACCTGAGCTATCTTTTGAAGACAGCAAGGGTTTCTCAGAGGCAGGAGTCAGAAGAGAATGGGTTCCAGGCAGTGGAAACGACTGATAAAAAGATACATAAGAGTGAGAGATTGAATGTCTAAGATGAAGAGTGGCTAGCACATCACTTTGACTGAAGCAAAGAGTATATGAGAGAAAAGACATGGGGCTAAGGAATAAGCCTGTGTTGTCTTTGGTGAAGGGAAATTCTAGGTAAGGAAACTTTCTGTACTAGTGCAGGTCACATAAAAAAGAATTATATGAAATACATCAGGAAGAGTAGATTGACAGTCAGACTGCATAGGTCTTAAATGATGAAGTAAAGATTTGATACTTTGTCATGGAGACACTAAGGGGATGTTACATCATTATGCTTGTAGTAATATTAATTTGGAAGTATTGGATTTAGGGTCAGATGATATGGTTTCACAGATATTGTCTCTGCTGCTTGTATGATCTGAGGGAAATCATTTCATCTTTCTGTGCCTCCTTCCTCATTTGTAAATCTCCTCATCAGGAGGCTAGACAAAATCATTACCAAGGTCTCTTCCAGCCCTAGAGTTAATAATCTTGAACCTTCCCATAGGCTTGCCAATAAGCCCCATTTTCCAATGGAGCAGAGATCTTTATTATCTATCCTATATGGGATGTGGATATTTATACAATAATTCTGTCACAGAAACAAAGTCATCTGTACTGAGAGAGTTCCCCATTGGTTTGTAGGGTTTGTTTTTCTTTTTTTTTCCCCAGGACTTGGAAGGCTGGTTGAAGAGTTTCCCTTAACAGGCTCATAATCTATTTGATCGTACTTAAGACGACTGAAATCCATTGACAAACAAGCACATGGAAAAACCAATGTGTTCTTGCATATGTGCAAGTCATCAAGATTGAGGCCAGTAAATCATAAGAGGAGAAAATCTCTCTCCTTCACATCATAGATAGTACTCAGTTTAAAGGGGAGATCAGCCAAATTCTAATAAAAATAAATAAATTTAAATTTTAAAAAAGACATTTCAGGGAAGAAAAAAAATCTGCCTAATCTTTTTACCTTATTTTTCATATGAACAAATAGAAAAGCTGAAATAAGCCCAGCTGGAAGGGCTAGGCTTTTGTTTATCTCTCCCTAGATACAACGCTCCATCATGGGCCTCTCATCAGCCCCTGGGTTTCTCCAAGTGCTGAATGGAGCGAGGGATAGAACTATGAAGGTGAGCCAGTCAGCTCTTTCCTACAGAAATCACACTTTGTATTCTTTAAATTTAAAATCTCAGACAGCTGCTTTGATTCAATGAAACTAACTTTCTAAGGTTTCCCTGAACCCTACTTAAACCAGTTTTGAGACAGATTTCTTGTGTCATCGCCTGAAGAACTCCAAGGAGGAAGATGAATTAATTACAATAGGGATAAAACATTAAGAAGTCAATAATCCGGATGAAACACTCCTGGGTGAAAATTACTCCTATGGTAACCTCAGGGATCTAAAGGATTAATTACTGTATAAGAAGTAAAGAGTGTTCTTCACTTGTTGTGCTATATTTTTCACCTGGGCCAGGTCACCTAACTGCTGCGGGTCTTAGTTGCTCCATCTGTAAATTAGTTGTTCTCATTTGACACAAGACAGTTTGTGGAAGGCTTTTGCTGATCCAGGAAAAAAAATTTTTATAAATACAAAACACTAACTAAAGCATTTCTTTTGCTCTCCTTTTGGGGGTAGGGTCTGCATTCATGATTTCACCAGTGCTGAGAACTTCCTTGGTGGAGACTTCTGCTAAAGATACATATCGGCAAAACATCTGTTGGGTGACACTCATGTTACCCAAGGCTGAAAGACAGTTTGCATAAGACTTATTTCTTGGTGGAGATTGATTACTGAATGTTCCAGGCCTTTATGAGGAACAGGATTGGTAGAATTTCAGAGAAGAGAGATCTTGGTCTTCTAGCTTCCAACTTCGAGAAAGAAGATATAGCGTTTCAGACTGGAGAGATTATCTTCTGAGTCACAGTCCTGTTCTCTCTGTTTGTGTCTCTCTGTCTGCCTCTCTGTGTGTCTCTGTGTCTATTTGACTCTCTGTCTTGCTCTGTCTCTGTCTCTCTGTCTCTTTCTCTCTGTATCTCTCTCTCTGTCTCTCTGTCTCTGTCTCTCTGTCTCTCTCTCTGTCTCTGTCTCTCTGTCTCTCTGTCTCTCTCTCTCTCTCTCTGTCTCTCTCTGTCTCTCTGTCTCTCTCCCTCAACTGATAAGTGTGTAGTGAAAGCCCTAACTGACTTCCTCCCCTGGAATAGATTTGCAACCCTTCTTCAATTTGTGGTTTTAGAGAGGTATTTATGCTCCTGAGAGTTAAATATCTTGCCTGGGGTCACCAGTCAGTATGTGTCAGGGGTATGACTTGAACACAGGTCTTCTTGGCTCCAAAACTGCCTCTCTGTCCACTACACTACATTGCCTCTAGAAAACGTGAAAATAATTGCTATTTTTCAGAAGATAATATTTTACTGTTGTTTGTCTTTTTAATTAAAATATTTTTTCTCTTGCCTACCTCCCCTCAAATAACAAAATGAAAGAGAAAACAGAAACTCTCATGACATATGTACATAATCAAGCACAATAAATCCCCACATTGACCATGTCCAAAAATGTGAGTTTCATTTTGCATTTTAAGTCCATCACTTCTTTAGCATGAGATAAGTAATGGGCTTCATCTGTAGTTCTTTGGAATTGGAACTTATCATTGCATTGATCGGCCCTAAAGTCTTTCAAAGTTTTTTTTTCTTTGTTGTTCTTGTCACTGTATAAATCATTTTTCTGCTGCTGCTCACTTCACTCTGTAGCACTTCTTATTTTCCTCTGGAACAATCCATTTCATAATTTTTTATGAGATTAATATTTCATTATATTTATATACCATAAAATTAATCATAGGTTGGTGTGCCTTTAGTTTATATATATATATATATATATATATATATATGTATTTGCTACTGCAAAGAGAGCTGCTATAAATATATATTCTTTATTGATGGGTCTTTGTCCTCTTTCTTCAGTCTGTTTGAGGTATAAATCTATCAATAGTACTACTGGATCAAGTTGCAAGACTCTGAGGTCATGATTCCAAACTGCTTTCCAGAATGAACAGACCAATTCATAGCTCACCATTAGTATATTAGTGTACTTGTTTTCTCTCACTCCCTCTGATAATTAAACATTTTCTGCTTTTATCATCTTTGTAAGTAAGAGAGTTATGAGGTAGAATCTCAAAGTAGGCTTAAATTTACATTTCTCTAATTATTAGTGATTTGGAGCATTTTAAAAATATGGTAGTTGATAGCTTGTATCTCTTCTTTTGTAAACTGAATGTTTAATCATCTTTTGATGATTTATCTACTGGGGAATGGCTCTTATTCTAATAAATTTGAATCTATTTCTTGTATCTTACATAAGAAACCATTATTAGAGATTCTTGCTCTAATTATTCAGGGTTAATTCTAATATGAAATGTCAAACTAAATTGATCAGCGAAAGGTCTCCTTAAAGCCCTAACAACACTTTCATCCATTAACAGGAAGCAAGAAGAAAAGTCAGGATAATAGCACATTTTTATTCATTGTGATCCTATATTCATATACTATTTTAAACTTCCCTTAATACAAAAGAGATGAGCATGTGAGATAACCTCATTGTAGCTGGATGAACTCTGGGCATTCCCGCCTGTAGTTTGCTTCTTAAGGCATTCCAGATTCACATATTCCAGATACGTGAAATCACAGGTCTTGTCCATTTTTAACTTCCATCAAATATAGCAAACATTAGGGCAATGACTATCACCTAATTACTTCAGGGTGAAGTGCGGATATTCTATGTCTTAACTCATTTCATAGAATTTTAAATGGTAAGGAAGGGCTTCTAATTTCAGATCATAGTGTGAAATACCCTTCCCAGCCACATTCAGAGCACAGCTTCCGAACAGCCCAGTCAAGTAGCCCAAATACAGTTAAATCGCCAGGGTTCCATTTTACTAATTACTACATGGCAGCCAGAGATAGAGGACTGCCAGATAGGGCTTCGAGGGATGTGCTGGTGTTAGACTACAGAATCCTTCTCTGAATTAGTGAGCATGAAAGGAATGTGCTGTGAACTCCTTGCCACTCTTTATCTGTGAGAGCTGGGTAGATAGTGAGCTTGACAGCGAAATTCTAACCCTGAAAACTGACGAAATGCCAGTTTCCTGCATCCCTTGGACCTTCCAGTGTATCTCTTCTTGCTTCATAAGGGAGTGACTGGTATTTGAATGCTGATAACAGCAATCTTGGGGGTGGGACTGAGCCAAGGGAAAACATTCCAGAAAAAAAAAGAGTAAGAAGAAAGAGCCTTCAGTGAAGAGGGACAGATAGTGCTTCTTCTCAGGCCATCCCTGTATATCTGAGATTCAAACAGACACTGGAATCCAGTCTTCTGGAGGCAAATGCAGAGTGCATAAGTATTCTATTTAAATTAGAAGTCGTGAATTTGATTTTTTGTTTGTAAGCATTCCAGGGACTGGGCAACTAGGAGTAATAGGTCTGGAAGACCAAATCCTAGTTGAAAATACTTGTTTCTTGCAAAATCACTTAATTAAATTATGTTTTAAAATTACCTCTCCAAATGGTATAAAACTCAGAGTCTAGATAGGATATTGCTTAAATATCATCTCATTTTTCCTAAGATCACAGATCTAGTTCTAGAAGGGGTGGCAGACCATTTAGTTCAAATTCCTTGTTTTACAAATGAGGAAACTGATTCCAATGAAGGTCAAGTGACTTGTCCAAGGTCACACAGGTAGAATTTAAAGTTAGAGGGGACATTAGAGGTCATTTAGTTCAAACCCTTCATTTTAAAGAAGAAACTGAGGTTACATAGATTCTAAGTCACAAAGGGAAAATTCAAGTTCCCATCTTTCCGCCTTCAAATTCAGTGACATTTCTGTTCTATCCCATTGCCTTAGAGTACTTTGTTTCTCTCTTTAGGACAGGAAAGGGACCTGTGGTTTTACTGATATGGAGAATTCTCCAATGAAGAAACTTTCTCTACTAAAGCAGGCTGCTACCTTCTCTTTAGAGCATTGCCTAAAACGCTGAAATATTAAATGACTTATTTGGGATTACATCGCCTACATGGGGCAGAAGCGGGGCTTGAACCAGTCTTTTTGGCTCTGAGGCTGGTTCTCTAGCTGTTATGCCATACTGCTTCCTTAAAGATCATTAACTGCTTTCACTCCCATTCATGTTATGCAGAATTGTTTGGTCAACTTTAGTGGTAAAAAAGTACAGATGTTGTTGTAAGGCTAAATGGCCTAAAAAAGCAAAACAAACAAAAACACCCTCAAATTATTATGTCCCCCAAATCTAACCTTATGTAATGATTTAAGATGGGCAAAAAAAAGCAAAAAAAAAAAAGTTGTAAGGGACTGTGTTAGGTCAGTAGCAGAACTTGGAAAAATAGACACAAGCAGGGGCTTTAGGATTGCAATAGCAAAGGATTGTGGGTCAGAAGGACACATGGCCAAGTGGAATTCAAACTAGCCAACTGGGAGAACATTGCAGGCTTTGGGAAAATGTCTAGATGTCAGAGAAATTGTAATTTAACATACTCATAAACACCTTAGTGACAGGAAAGCTGCTTCAACAATGTTTACACCATTGAAGGGGAATGGGGGAAGGGAGTGGTTGGTGAGCATTTATCATCTTACTGAGTAATAATGAAGTTTATCCTCTGACAGATACCATAGTGTTTTCAGACAAAATGCACAACTTGGAACACTCCCTAGCTGCTGGGAGTTCACTACCTCCCTGCTTTCAAATGACTCTCCCTGCTGCTAGTTTCCAGGGACTTGGATATTTGCTAGCAAATTTCTTTTTCTGAAAGGCATTTTTCAGGATTTCAAACTTTTCTTTTTCATTTCATGTTTCTTGTTGAAAGTGCCTGAAGAAAGGTATTATGATATAAAAGTAGTGGTAGTGGAAAGAATACTGGATTGGTAGCAGGGGATACTAATCACCAGTGTGACTCCTTAGACAAAGCATGTTACTTCTCTTAGCGATCGAATGAGAAGACAGGACTGCAGAAATTCTACAATTTCTATTGTTCTTTCCCAGCTCTAAATCTTTACTTGGGAGCTCTAACATCAACTAGTTATTTGACCTTGTGGTTGAGTCTTTTCAGTCATGTTTCGCTCTTTGTGACCCCATTTGGGGTTTCTTGGCAAAGATATTGGGGTTGTCTGCCATTTCCTTGACCAGTTCATTTTACAGATGAGGAAACTGAGTCACACGGGGTTAAGTGACTTGCCCAGGATCATACAACTAGTAAGTGTCTGAGATCATATTTGAACTCATGAAAATGAGTCTTCCTGACTCCAGGCCAAGCACTCTATCCACTGTGCCACCTAGCTGCTCCAAAAGAAGTAGTAGTAGGTTTCTAGCCTGGAGATGGGAAGACATTAGGAGGCTATTGTAATAGTCCAAGCTGTTGTTCAGACTCTTCATGACCTCAGATATGATTTTCTTGGTGAAGTCGCTAGAGTGGTTTGCTATTTCCTTCTCTACTAGTTCAAGGCAAATAGAGGTTAAACAACTTACCCAGGTAGTGACTGTCTGAGATGGGATTTGAACTTGGATCTTTCTGACTCCACACCCAGCACTCAATCCACTGAGCCACTAGTTGCTTTGTTTGACCTTGAACAAGGAATTTTTATCTCACTGATCCTCAGTTTCCTCACCTGTAAAATGAAGGGTTTTGGTTAGAAAATCCATAAAATTTTTGCCAAGCTTTATCGTACCAATATTTCTTACCCATTTCACTTGTGGATAGCTTTTCAAAATTACACTATGAATAAGTTATATTTATGTTCAGTATTCCACTTTTCTTAAAAGTTTTAGAAAAAAGGTTTACTCTTGGAAGCACATATCAGCTAAAATGTTTGCTATCCTTCTAATGGGCTTTTAGTATTGACTAGAAACCTAATGAGACCCCTTGTTTAAGTTTTATTCATTTAACAAAGTTTTAAAAGTACCTAAATTAATGCAAAGCTTCATGATGAAGTGCGTCAATGCTGCAAAAAAGTTCTAGAGGAGTGAGTAAAATATAACCATTGTCAAAATATAAACAATGCTGCCTTTGGACCCTGAAATTTTCCTCAATACCTGGGTTCTTCAAACCCTAGAATATCCCTTTGGCATGCTGCCCCCCTTCTACTATTGGTTAGATCCCTCTGGGTCCTCTATTTTGGTGATGGGCCCAGGTAGGCCATATGTCATTCCTTTCCACACCATACACACTAGGTAACCAGCACCCCAACTCTCAGATCCCCTTTTTGTGCTATTTTTCCTCATTAGAAAATAAGTTCCTTGAGGGTAGAGGCTAGATCTCTTTGTGTCTGTAAGTCCAGCATTTAGCAAATGCCTGCCATATAATAAGAATTTAATACATGCTAGTTGCTTGCCTACAGGCCTATGATGTGCTAGGCTTTTAGGATACAAAGACAAAAAGTGAACTGGTTGCTGCTCTCAAAGAAATTATATTTAACTGATATATGAATATATATCCTTTCTTCCCATTCCCAACACACACTGGATAAATTTCTTAGGTCGCTTTTCTCTAATATTCCCTGCATGTATATCCTCATTACTCATAAGGGCTTGGCAAAATGAGCCTTCTTTGCTGCAAAATTCATGTAAGGCCCAGATGTAGGTTGATCTGCCAATGAGTACTTAACACCTTCTTTAGATAACCATATTGGCCCTTTAGGAACATCCCTAGGCAGAATCATTGATATGTGTTGTTGGTAAGTACTTGTCACTTTAAGAGATACTGGTACCCAAGCCAACCCTGGAGTATGATCTGTAATAATCCAAACCTTCAGAAGAGTGTGTCTCTTGGCCTAGAAAAAGGAAAGTACATCCTGACCACCTTGGCCAGAGCTTGCAATGTGCTTTATTATGACAAGCAATATCCCAGTTAATTTATTAATTTTCCTCATTTTATGCTTCCACCCTATTTGTAATGTTTTCTCCTAAGCCCCCTGGAAAGTGTAAAAGAGGAATTTTACTGTCATCACTTGCCTACTTTGCCATAGAAAATAAGGATTTATGCTGGGAAGAAGAAAAAAAGGGCAGATTTTCATTTACTACTGACATCATATACACAGGGGAGAAGAGACTGAATAAAGATTTGCGTGGGTTGCTAAGCATTTTCCTTTTACTTAGATGCCTATTATCTTGTGTATGGGCTGGATGACCCAAGAGATTGCAGACACTAACTTCTTGGCAAGATGTTATCAAATAGGTAAGGGGTCAAATGGGCTATATTTAAAGGATAATCAGCTCAGCTCTTCATTTTGCATCTGAGACTATTGGACCAACTGAGCAGGGGCTAAAAGGGGAGAATTTGTCTCTTCACCCCACTCTTGGATTCTTTCTCTATGCTCCTGGCAATACCACTATCATTGTTTGTACCAGTGCTTGTACTATAGAGAAGAGAAAGTGAGCCTGGTATATACTTTATGGATGACTGCTTAATTGCCATGTTTGTAGCATGAGGTGAGGTTACAGTAGAGAGAGTCCTGGTCTTGGACCAAGGGAAACCTGAGTTCAAGGCCTTCCTCTGACACGTACAGGCTGTGTAACTGGACAAGTTATCTAAACTCTCAGGGATTTTAGGCAGCTCTTGAAAACTCTAAGTTGAAGAGAATGTGCTGACTTGTTAGTAGAAGTGGTTTCTTCAAACTGGAGATCTCTATGACAATGAAATCACAGATCAAATGCCTATGGAACGAATGAATGGATTCAGTGTGTACTAAACACTGTACTAGGGATAGAAGACAAAATTGAAGCTGCTGTTCTTTTCAAAGAGCATGAAATATCTCAAAGAAGACAACATATAGAGTACAGAGAGAATATATATGATATAGAATATATATATATATATGTACATATGTATATATATAGTGACTGTGTTGGTCCTTTGTTGTTGAAGAAGACCATGCCATCAGAGAAATGATGACATGACTTGCACTTGACTTTGTTTTGAGTGAGGGAGCTCTCTGTACATACATACATACGTATGTAAGTACGTACGTACGCACATACACACACACAAATTTTGGGAACAACTTTCTTGTGTGCTTCCCCAACCTTTAAGAAAGGAGCATTTTGGAGGGCTGCCCCGACCCTACCTCCACCAGAATGGATAGAGAACCCTTTTTCTCTTCTCCTAATTCATACCCCACCACCCATGGTACTATATTAAGATAGAGAGCTGGATCATATTATCCTCTTTACCCCAAAAACAAGAGAAAAAAAAAAGAATTCAGTTCAGTCAATTCACTAGCTTTTTTTTAATGTGCATCAGTAACCAGTTACTTGACTACATTCAACTAGTTGTTTTCCAATTAGTTAGTAAAAAATGACAGCAATCCAGAATGAACTGACTTCGCACATGCTTATGAATATGATTTCTCTCCTGCTTTTTGTCAGAATTTCTTTTTGCAAGGCCTTCATTTCTTCCAATCCCCCTCATATTTCATTTCTTGACTTTTTTTCATTGAAGATGGATTTAAAGAATGAACTCAAGATCTCAGCATATTTGGGAGGCATGATTAATCCGGTGCCCTGACTCATTTATTAGCAGGCCTGCCTTCTCTCTCATCATCTTTTCTGCTCTGATAGATTTGCCCTGCTAATACTCTTTAACCCTTTGGGGCTTACATTCTCTCCCTGGGCTTTTTTTTCCACTTCCCTTATCTCTATCCTTTAGCCTTAACTGATGCAATTTGTTTTTGTTGGGTTTCCTCCTCTTCTCTTAAGAGCTTAAAAGGTTATAGGGAATTGAACACTTGACGGTGATTGCTTCTCTTCTTGCATTACTCTGTCATCTAAAGTATAATCTGACACACTTGGATGAAAGTTCATGGGTTAGACCAGCCTTTACCCACATGGCTGGATCTTTATTCTTTTTCCCAGAGTAATAGAGGGCACCCACCAAGTTTAATTTCCCCAGATTTTCTTTGAGAGTAGAATGTTTAGAGCCTATGAATTTCTTCTTTGGAAACTGAATCAGCCACAGTCATTGCTGCTTTGCTCACAATTTATTCTGACCTTAAATCACTGAAAGATAACTGCTCCCAGTAGCTGGAAATATCTTAATTTTTTTTTTTTTGCCTTCACACTATTTCTGTGGTGTCCCAGAAAAATCTCTGGCTTTTCAAGACTGGGATTTCTGACCAAGGAGGTCACTTAACATCCTCAGAACTTTAGATCTATGAGCCTATGTTTTGACATGTTACCTCTGCTCTAGCTAAGATTCCCCTTTCTCCTTCCTGGCATCCCTATTCTGCTCCTGCTCTGGACTTTCCCCCATATTTGAATTCTCCCCGGCTAGAAAGTTACAAACCTTGCAACTCTGATGATCTCTTTGTTATGTCAAAAGTAAGAAACTAGCTAGATGAACTTCAACAAGGTTTCTGTCTACAAACAAAACAGAACAACAACAAAAAAAGCCCCTGATGATTTCCCATACTTTTGAGACATTATTGTTAGGGATAGTCCAGGTGTCTGACATTAAGGAAATGGACAAGTGACCAAAAGCCTGGTGTTAATTGGAGGCCAGACAGGAGGGTGCTACTTATCTTAATCATTGATCCTCTGCAAGTTTTGCACATCATTCAACCAAAAACTGGGGTCCTGGATATCTTGTCCTCTCTGGAGATCTAGTTGTAGTTCTTGTGCGATTTTGATTCTGATTGATCATTGACCTCTCTTACCTTTCCCTCTTCCTATGTCCTCCCAACCTTGACAATGTCTGAAATTAAGTACCCTCACCTGTACTAAATATAAAATGCCCTCAAAATTTAGGGGTTGTTGCTTTTAATATTATTGATTTGTTATTTTTATGCAGAAATCTCTAAACAACCCTAAATGTACCTCCAAAAGACAAAGAATTCGATATTAGAAAAAGTCCAATTGTACTTTCTCTAATTCCAACGTAAGATATACTCTACACTATAATATTAAAATAGGAAGCCCCAAAGAACTCTGGCAAAAAATAATGGCTCTTTCTCATTATTTTGACTCTAATTTGTATCATGAGGCACTTTCTCCTATTGCTTTACCAGTTAACAACTAATACTGTGGAATGGAACTGTGATCTCATCAATGTGGGATCTTTCTGCTCCAGTGCAATTAACAATCCAACCATGCTGTCTTTTCTTTCATCACTCTTGTCAATGACTTTCCATAAATCCTCCTTAAAACACACACTGAACATGCAGATCTGTCTTTCCTTCCTTTCTTTTTTCCTCTCTTCTTTCTTTTTCTTTTCTCTTCTTTTCCTTCCTACCTCATTTCCTTTTCCATTCTCTCTTTCTTTTTCTTCCTACCTTCTTCTCTCTTTTCTTTCTTTCCTTCTCTTTCTTTTTCCTTCTTTTTCTTCCTTCTTTTTTCTCTCTTTATTCTCTTTCTTTCTTTCATTATGAGTTTCCCATATGGAATAAATCACTGATCAATAATATGAATTGTGTAGTGTGTTTTTCCCCCAGGCTTGGACAACTCCTGATCCTTCCCCTCCCCTCCAATTTACTGGGTAGATAAGGTCACAAGAAGCTGTATTGTCAATTCAAGGAAAGGAGATATGACTTAAACTCAGCAAACTTGTCTATTCTTTATTAATATCAAAATAGAAGATGTATTAAAATACATATGGCAGTAGTAATATAGCTACCCTTGGGTTTTAACTGGTCAATAAATATGCTTCCATACCTGTCCATGTGGTACCTAATCAGTGCTGTCTAGGACTGTGCACTGACAAGAATAGCCCACTGACTACCCTGGGTTTGCATGCTTCTGCACTTAGAAATGCCCAAACTTCTCAGGCATATTTTATCAATGTACCTATATAAGGTAAGGAAGATACCCACACCAATCAATAATACTAATTTTAATAAACAAGAAAAGAATAAACATACAGATTAGTACAACTCAACATTCATATTGATACTCATCCTAATACCCTAACCTCCCAATTCCTCAATTTATTCACTTCCCAAGACCTACTCCTGCACCCCATCTAAGCCACCCAAAAGATACCCTTGATCTTGACATCCCCCACAAGTATTCCAGTCCATTTTCATAAACTCTTAAATTTCTTTATCTGATCATAATTTATTGTCATTCATATCTCTCTCTACCTCACTTCAAACTCAGCTGTTCATGACCCCCAATCCTTCCATTCCTCAGTGTCTACCCTTGACATCATCCCCTACACTAGTTACATTATCTTGTCTTCCTTATCTCAACCTCTTGGTAAACCAGTTCAACTCTATATTGTCTTCTTTTCTCAAGTCCCTAGTTTCTTTAGTATGTCAAAGATCTTAAACTATAAACTCCAGTTTTGGATGACTCCCATCATGCATTGCTTTCATTGATGCATTACTGAATGATGCTAAAGAAAATCAGTTGACTAAGTACACTACAAATTCGTATTACATAATCTAAACTTGGCCCTCATTGCAGCAAGATAATCTATTTTATATCTCCCTAATCAATTCACTATCCCACTCACCATGGCAAACCTTTTTTTGACCCCTCAAACCTTCCATAGCTTTCCTTCCCCCGCTCTCTCGTCCGAGAACCTTGCTTCATATTTCACTGAAAAACTTGAGACTTTTAGCCAAGAACTTTCTCTTCTCCCCTCCTCCTCATTTCATATCATTCAGATGCCTTCCACTACTATCTCCTGTTCCACTCCTTTTTCACATGAAGAAGTAGCCCTTTTCCTTGCTAAGGCAAACCCCTTCTACATGTACAAATGATCGTATTCCAACCTGTCTTCTCTTGAAGATTCTCCTTTCTATCGTCGATACTCTCTCATTAATCTTCAGCCTCTCCCTGTCTAATGCCTGCTGTCCTACTGCTTACAAATGTACCTATATCTCCATCCTAAAAACCAAAACCAACCAAAAAGCCCTTGATTGATCTTTTCATCCCTACTAACTTCCATTCTACATTTCTCCAGGTAGTTAAACTCTTCGAGAAAACTGTCTGCAATAGATGTCTCCACTTCCTTTCCTCTTACTTTCAATAAATTATATGACCACCTTTTTTCAGCTATCATTTTCTTTCAAGATGGTAGACTGATTCACAAATATATTGATATATGTTATCATTATATCAAGCTTAATGAAAATTGAGTCAATTTATTCCAAAGTTATCATGTAACAAAAGCAAATATTAAATGTTGGGTAATCAGGTTGGAATCAGATTGGTCTTACTTTTGTGAATCAACTATAACCTGCAGCCCAGAATGACAAGCTCTGGGCTTACAAATATCAGGTTCCAGCTTGGGAACTTCTCACAAATCATATTCTTTGGCTTGTCTCCTCTCATCTCATCATAGGAAACCTACCTAGGTTTTCCATGGGAACATCTGAATTTGGCATTTGACTCCCACCTAATATATTTCCTGAGAATCAGAATATAGCTCACATCTAGATCTCTACAGAAAAGACAAAAATCCCTCTCTTCCTATGCAACTATATACACTAACAGTACCTATCAAATATAGGACAGCCTTTATTTCATTCCTTAGATAATTCAGAGTATAAGGATCACACACAGCCACAAGAATAAGCAGTCATGACTGCTCTCTTTCTCTCCCATGAGTCCCACCTTCCCCAGATACCTATCCACTCTTCCAGACTTATAGTGCCACCATGTGGTTAAGGCTCCCCCAGAAGGGAAATGCACATTGGGTAGAGAATGAGGTCATGATCTCTACCCAATCATGGAGTGAGAGAAGAATAGTACGAGTGCTTATTTGGCCATTACCCACTTATGTCCATAGGTTATAAACAATAGTATCTTAAGTGAAGTGTGACTTGTACACACAGGAACATGTTATTTGTATATAAGGTCATATTATTAGTTATTCTTAGAAAAGAAAGATATTCTAGTTTTATTGGTTGGTCATCATGGTTGAGTGACCAGAATAGCAATTTGGGTTCTATTCCCAGTATTTCTGTTTCTTTTCTGAAATTTGTATACCTTCTAAAGGAAAACTACACCATACCTGAAATTCAATTCAACCAATGTCCATTATCTTTACAAAACTGAAGATTTGCAGCATGATTACAAATAAATGTGTGTATGTGTATTTGTATGAATCTCAGGGTGAAATTGAATGGAAGGAGGGAAATAAGGATAAGAAAAATACCTTTTATAACTTCAGTAGTGAAAGATCCCCAGTACTTTTAACAATCTCCCCATTTTCCAGAGCATAAGATCTTCTTACCTTTTTCTTTATTAAAAAAACTGAGTTAAGAGAAAAGTGGCATGACATGATGGAATTAATACTGCATCTGAAGTCAAAGTAACCACTTGAAAATCCTACATCTTCCTTAGGATAATCATCTAACCCTTCTGGGGCTTAGCTTCCTCATACATAAAATGAGACTGTTGTGGGTTAAAAGGTCTCCCATGTTCCTTCCAGCTCTGAATGTGTGATTTTATGACCTCATCACACCCATTTTACAGATAATCCTCAAAAGACTTTTTTTTAAAAGGAGCACATTCTAGGCCCATGATTTTGGGACTTAATCATATGCTGAATCTTAAATTTTCTAATTTGTTATAAAAGGATTGTGTGATCTTGAGCGCGTCACACAGCTTCTTTATGTTCATATAAATCCCTAAAATTCTAAGCTGTAGAGAAGATACCGATCTGCATTGGTAGAGATAATTCCTTGCTAGGAGCTCACCATTCTGATGAAATCAAAGTTTTAGTTTTCCCATCTCACAGAATCAAAAGTGGGTGACAGCAATCTTTCAGATCTAGTTGTCCACCCCACTGCTCACTCTTAGGCTCCCTAACATCAGCCCTGTAACTGAACCTTCCTCAAAGTATTACTTTCTCTAATTGGCCTGTGAGGTCCTTGAGTCCAGAGTCTGTCACACTGTTCTATTTGTATCCTTGAAAAAAAGTGCTTAATTAATATTACTTCATTCATTCTTCTAACTTCATTAACATGTTTTGTGAGTGCACACAAAATTTTGGCTTCTGTGGAAGCTTATGATTTGCAAGTTGTTGTGGTTTGTTTTTCCTGCCAAAATCTGTAGGTAGAATATGCTTCCTTAAGGAAATCTGAGACTATCTCATTCTAATAACCCCTTAGTTCTAATTCCATTGTGAATTTTCTGACTATTTTTTACCTGTTAGTATATTTTTATATTGGACAGCTAGGTGGTACAGTGGTTAGAGTGCCCAGTCAAGAGGACTTATTTTCCTGAGTTCAAATCTTGTTTCAGATACTTACTAGCTGCATAGCAAGTCACTTAACCCAGTTTGCTTCAGTTTCTTCATCTATAAAATGAACTGAAGAAGAAAATGGAAAACCACTCTAGTATCTTTGCCAAGAAAACCCAAAATAGAGTCACAGAGTCAGACATCACTAACATGACTGAAGAACAAAATTTATGTGATTGCTATGTTTCATATGTTTTACCTACCAACTAGATCAGAAGTATTTTTGAGATAAAGTCCCAGTCTTCCCTAGCTTTAGTATTCCCTTGCAAAATAAAATCAACCTTGGTGGTAAGGGAGACTTTAGAAGTACAACCCCTTTCCAGACATTGAAATGTTTACTTAGTCAACAAGCATTTATTAAATATTCATTATATGTTAGGCACTGTGCCAAGTGTTAGGGATACAAATACAAGCAAAAAGAAAGATAGACCCTGCCCTCAGGGAACTTACATTACAAAGGGGGAATACAACTTGTAGAAAGAGAGCTAAAAGGTGGAGGAAGAGAGGTACCCAGTAGGAGGCAAAATCTGTAGAACAAAAGATGCTTGGTCAGGACCCTCCTCAGAATGAAAATTCCAAAAGGGATTTTCATCAATGGGAGTAGGGGTTGTACAGAGAGAAAAAGCAGTTGAAGGACTGAGGCAAGGCAGAGAGTGACATTACCAACAGTTGGCTGTACAGCCTCTGGATGAACGTTTCCCATAGCACCGAGAGAGCTTGGAGGTTAGGGGCTGCATCGTGGATCAATATAAAGAGCACCGACTTTTGTGAAACTGTGGAGCCATTCAAGTGTCAAGTTGAGTAAGAAAGCAATATATATTTCTTTGGAGTCAGGAGTTTCATTTTGCTCAAACTATGTTGGTGTTGCTATTTGTTTTGGACCAGACTCATGATTTCATTGGTCTAGAGAACTATTGGTGAGGAATTCCCTCTATCAATAGAAAATAGAACCCTCTGTGCAATAGCATCCTTCAAAGTCACCTGGGCCTCTATAAGTCACTAAATGACTTTCCCAGGGTCACATAAATAGTGTGTATCAAAGACGGGATATGAACCCAGGCTGGCTGGCGATCCACTATATCATGCTACCACTCATTCTTGTTTTTGTTTTGTTTTGTTTTGTTTTTCGAAGGGGGGACTAGACTTACAATTTCATTGATATACTGAATTCCTGGTGAAGAAACCTCCTTTCCCAAAGCAAACTGTTATCTCCTCTGTAACTTATGGTCTTAGAGAATGACCAAGCATGATGTCATAGACTTGTCATCTCTGCTACTCTAGGGGCTGATGGATCACTTCAATTTGGGAATTCTGAACTGCAGTAAGACTAAAAAAACAATCAGGTGTCCACACGTCTGGCACCAGGAATGAGAGACTACTATACTGCCTGAGAAGGAATGAACTGGTTCTGGTTGGAAATGATACAGGTCAAAGTTTCCGTCTGACTGCCGTGGGGTTGACCCTATCAGTGGTCACTGCATTTCCAATCTAGGCTCAATAGAAAGACTCAGTCTTTTTAAAACATAGTTTCTTGGGGGAATGATGAGGAGTTAAAAGACTTGCCCATGGTCATACAATCTCTATGTGTATAAGGCAGCATCCTCCTGTGTTCCAAGGCCATCTCTGTCCACTGCTAAATGCTGCCTAGCTCTCAAATTTTGCTTGATGTAGTCAGTCTCTCTGCCACACTGACCCTGCCTGTAGATGGTATTTGAAAGCAGAGAGAGAGAAAGACAAGATCTCTATGTAACTATTGCCTCCACCAGCCCTTACAGTAAGTTTCCTTGTTTCTTGTGTCATTCAGTTTGACTAAACACGGTTGCCATCCTAGCATGCCCTTCCCTAATTCAGCAGTGACTGGGCTTCCCTAGAATAGGGACAGGTTTTATAATTCTGGGGACTCAGTACTTTGATGCAATTCTTTGGAGAAGCCTTATAAAAACAAATTAAAGTTTGTTCATGATGATTTAGTCTGAAAAAAATTAAATAGTTCATGGTTGGCATTTTCTCTTTCCCTTGGGCCAATTTGAAATAATAGCTCTGCATTGGGTTCCCTCCTCTTCTCTTATTCCCCCTCAGGTTTTGGCAATAGCCCCTTATACTTTAGAAGAGTGTCAACAAAATTGTGGATTTTATGATCCATCAGTCCCTAGCTGGGCACTTCGGAAGCCTCGTGAAGGAGGAAGATGAAGTACAGTGGAGGAAAGACTGGATTTCCAGAGGACTTGGACTTTTTTTTCTTTTCGGCTACTTATCACCTTTTTGACCTCAGGTAAGACACAACCTCTGGGGATCTCATTGTCTTCAAATAGAAAATGAGGGCAATGGATTCAAGGATATTTAAAGTCTCTTTTCACCTCAAAAACCTCTATTCCCAAAGTACGAGAGCTTTTGAAAGGCAATATCAGAGGGTTTAATTCGCTCTTCCCTATGAACATGGATGAAAACTTAATATGTCATTTATCTTTTCATTTCTTTTAATCAATCATTAAACATTTATTAAGTACCTACTATTGCTAGTCACTGTTTCTCTAGGTGATGGAAATTCAAAAATAAACATGAAACAATCTCTGCCTCAAGAAGCTTACAGTCTATTGAAGAAGCCAAATGTGCAAATTTAAATGTCAGGAGCAAGTCGCTAAGCATTCTCTCTGTCCCTGTCTCTGTCTCTGTCTCTCTCTCACGCACTCACTTACTCTCTCTCTCTTTCTCCCCTCTCTCTCTTCTTTCCCCCCCCTCTTTTCTCTCTTTCTGTCTCTCTATTCTCTCTGTCTCTGCCTCTGTCTCTATCTGTCTTTCTCTTAATTATTCCCTCCTTCCAAAAGAAAAGGAAAATGACAGATTTTTTTCCAGATCATACCTTTCTCTTTCCAGTGGATGGTCCAAAGACTTGACCTTTTTGGTCCTGACCTATGGAAGGTCCTAACCCTTTGGAAGAAGAGAGATTTGCCAGAGGCACCCAAAATACAAAGTTCAAGTTATAACTAGAACAGTTACATACTTGTAGCATAAGACTGTAGCCATGATAATGGGAGGAGGGGAAGGGAACAAATACATATTAAGTGCCTATAATGTTCCAGTCGGTGAGCTTTACAAATATTGTTTCATTTGATCACAATAGTTCACTTTAGCCTGGAGGAAGCTGATCTTCTGTCATGTGAGTTGTCTTTTTCTCTCTGCAATTTTAGGAGTTGATAAAAATTCAAAAACTCATAGCCATAAAGCTCTTTTGTCACCTCCAGCTCATGGAGCCCTCTGTGAGGTTGTCTCAGTATCCTGGATGGAAATTTCAATCTTTCATTGGGTTAAATTCTGTGTGTTTTCAGCTGGTCACTTTCCCCCTTCCCAGCCTAGAATTAGCATACAGATCCACATCATATGTTATGACTGATCATCAATTTTATGTCAAAAGACTTTCAAAGGTTTGAATTAAGTAAGAAATTATGACCTGGGTGACTGGAAGGATGGTGGCACTCTGGACACAAACAGATGAGTGTTAAAGAGGGGCAGGTTTGGGGAGGAAAAGACAAGTTCTGTCGAGCATATGCTGAATTAGAAATAACTATGGAGCATCCATTTTGAAATGTACAATAGTCAGGGGGCTAGAACTCAAGAGAAATAATAGAGCTGGATATATAAATTTGGGAGTAATTTGCATAGAGAGGATAATTAAAGCTATGAGAGATGAGGGGAGAGAGAGAGAGAGAGAGACAGAGACAGAGACAATGAGACAGAGAGAGAGAGACAGAGAGAAAAGAAGAAGAAAAGGAGGAGGGGGAAAGGAGCAAGGGGGAGAGAGATGATGATGAAGATGATGCTAATGAAGAGATATTTCTAAAAATATTGTTTATTAATTATGGAAGTGTCAATGGGATATTTGTAGTTAACCTTGAATTTTTCTCCTCCTTCTCTGAAGTTTAGTTTAGCGATAGCCTCTGAAACTCGCTAATTAGAGAGTTAAGAGCAACAACTGCCCTTCTGAGTCACTGCCTCCAAAGCCTGTAAAACTCAAGTCTTTCTGAAGAAAAATATTTTTTGGAAATGTTCACAACTTAGTCACTCTATTAAAATACAATTGACACAAACTCTCTTCATTTCAGGCCTCTCCAGAAACAACAGTTAAATGCATGAGTCAAACTGAAGGCTTATTTTCTCCAGTTTATTCAGCAGAGTAAGGTGGTTATCCAAACTACCATGAAACTGTGTCCATTCAGGGATTGGTTTCCCAGATCTAGAGACTGATTCAGAAGTGTTCTGGTTAAATGGACCCTGGATTCATCAGACCACACACACACAAAAGTCATCCACACAGATATAGCTTAAAAAGCACTTATCTGAGGGGATTGGGAGGAGCACAGAGCGGGTTGCCAGGGATACAGTTGTTGCTTACCTTGAGAAACAGTCATTATCACCCAGTGCTTTCAGTCTTCTCTGTGTCATAGACCTGAGGTAATTCGCAGCTTGGCACAATGTATACATATTCCCCGGGGACAAATGCTGCATATAATTAGGAGAAGAAAGAGGAGAATAGTATTTTTATAGCACTTTAAGGTTTGTGAAGTACCTTGCAAATGTTATATCAGTTAATTTTCATAACCACCGTACCAGGTAGGTTCTGATATTTTCTCCATTTTATAAATGAGGAAACTGAGAGAGGCAAAGATTAAAGTGACTTGCCCAGGGTCACACAGTTAGTAGATGTCTGAAGCAGAATTCAAATTCAGGCCTTCCTGACTCCTTGATAAACAGACTCAGAGAAGACCGCTAGAATACTAGACCCTGTGGTCATATAGCTCTTCCATGAATTGGGCAAAAATGTGGAGAACAAGAAAGCCGAGACATTCACAGCTGCACTTGGAGTTTAGCCTTACCATCACCAGTCCAAAGGAAATTTCTCTTTCTATGTTTACATGTTGTCTGTGGGCAGCCTCAGCATGAGACAGAAGCTAGTGGCCTTTATAAAGGGCTATCGGCAGCAGCTGCTGTGTTCCTTACTCCACGTATCAACTGCCTTTTTTCCCTTATAGAAAACTAAGTGCAAAAAGCAACACCCCCACCCCCCCCACTCCAAATACCAATGGCATCAAATGAAAAAAATTCCCATCAATTTCGTTCTTAAGATTTTGGAGGAAAATTTCAAATATTTAGTAACATGAATTAAACATAAGGAAATATTTAAAGACAGTACATAGGCCAACTGCCTAGCTACACTCCTTTGGTGTTCATCATAACTTCAAGTCAGGTACCTTCTTTTCTGCCACCCCACCCCATTTCAACTGGTATGGGTTATCTTCCTCCATTAGAAAGTAAGCTCCTTATTATATAGGCTTTCTTGAAATGGAAGTTTATTGCTCCATATTTTGAATTCTCTCTTATGTGAATTGTGCACAAAACAATGCTTTTTTCTTTTCTTATTTTCTATTTGTTTAGCATTTAAGTTTATGTTTCTTTTTCTTTTCTTATTGTGTATTTAGGTTTACAATTAATTATTTTCTTTTAAAAAAAGTAAACTCCTTGAGAGTAGAGATTGTCTTTATTATTTTTGGAACCCCAGCCCCTTAGCACAGTGCCTGGCATATAATAAATATTTAACATATATATATATATATATATATATATATATACATTTTGACTGAGTTAGGTACCTCATAGAGCTTACAGATGGCAAAAATCAATCAAACATTTTTGTAACCATAATAAGAGAGACAGAGTTGTGAGAACTAATGCCCATAGCCTTCATAAGGACATCAGTCTCTCTCATTCTTAGACTTCCTATAGGCAATTTAGCAGGGTATATCCAGGCATTGGGGCCTCTGTTCCCTATACAAGGCCTTGTGCTGTGGCCATAAATCTGAGTATATTGACAGGAAATGACATAGAGAGTCAGGGGAGACTGCTTAAATCAGTACAGCTCTAGTCAGCCTGGTTATATCAGTGACTTTCTCTGTCTTTGAGTACTCATATTACGAGTACTCTGGGAAAATCTATTCTTTGGGATGTGCTACAAGAAGTCCAAGAACTTACCATAGATTCAGGATATACATTGACACTACCTTCTAAGACCTCCACCATTCTCTCAGGTATGATTAAGTCAAAGGTTGAGACCCTGACTATTTAATGTATTCCAGTCTCCTTTCAGAGGCGAGATGGTTTCCATCAATACAATGTCAAGTTCTTTGTCATTCCTATTACCAAGTATTTCCTTTCTAACTAATTTTAAAGACAACTATCTCTAAATTCATACTGTTTGTTTCCTATTTAAATCTACCTGATGATATAAAGTGACTGTATGTTTAATGATTCTCTATCCTTTTACTTTTTTTTTAAAAACATGTTCTTACTTTTATGTCTTCTGAGGAATATTACTCCTGTGATGTACCATTATGTATCTTTTTGGAGGTTCTTCTCATTCCTCCCACTGATTCTACCAAGATTTTGTCTTGGGAGCTCTTAGAATCACAGAAACATAAATAACTGTGCTGGAAGGTACATTCAGGCATGTGACTGTCTAAATTTTCCAGAACATCTGGTTGACTATTCTTTTCTTAAAGCTTTCCAGGGGTGGAGACTCCACAACCTCCCTCTGCAGCCCATCCTATCATTTTACTATCCCAATGGTCAAGACACTTTCTTACAATCGATCCAAAGGTTTCCTTTTTATTCTCATGACTTCAGCTATCATATAAGTATTTAATCAACTCCAAGATGCACACAATTCCAAGAATCATCCCTCTCTTTCTGTTCTTGATCACATTCTGTTTCCTACATTACTCATGATCGTTAGGACATTTCTTCTTGTTGACATTACGAGATAAAAATAGGGAAGCTAGAATTCACTATCTTTCAGAGTTTTCCCATACCTAAAACCTTCGTCATCATTACTACATTAGTAAAGTAGCTAACTTTTGAATTTTCCTATCTGACCTCTCAGTACTGAGGAAGGAAAAAATGAGAGAGGAGAGGGACAGAGAGAAGGAGAGAGACAGAGAGAGAGACAGACAGACAGACAGAGACACAGAGACACACAGAGACAGAGACAGAGAGAGAGGAAGAAGTTTCTAGTTTTTTCCTCCTTATTAGATTGTAAGCCTATTATATATATGCATTTGTATAAAACCAATAAGGGAATACATTTTGCTTAACTATTCATATGGGTTACAGGGAATTTATTTGTAATGGATAAGTCAGAGGGAGAGAAAATAAATAGATTTCTATTACTTTTTTAAATGGGGTAGGGCTTACTATAGATGGGAAATGTTGCATGGATTTTCAGACTTGGTCACCGCATTATTAATTTTACTTAACTGTTTTATTTTGTTTAAAGAAACTTCTCACGATGTAGGAATAATCTATCTAATCTCATTTTTGTGAGTTCAAATCCAGTCTCAGTTACTTATTAGCTGTGTGACCCTTGGCAAGTCAATTAAGTCTGTTTGCCTCAGTTTCCTCATCTGTAAAATGAGTTGAAAGGGAAGTGGTAAAACCCCTCTGGTGCCTTTGCCAAGAATGGGGTCATGAGGGGGCCAGACACAATTCAATAACAATACTTGTGTACCTGGGTTTTTTTTTCTCCCTCAGAAGAATATACAATTGTTTCATTTTTGTCTTTGTTTCTGCAGTGCCCTGTGTAAGTGCTTCACATAGAGTGGGTATTTAAATACTTGTAATGCAGAACAAAACAAAATAAAACAAAAAAAAAGCCTATATTCTGGGATCACAAGTTCTGGTCAGTCCTAGCAAACAGGACAGTCTTTGAGAACCAGACAACCCAATTTTAGAAAGGGTCATTAGCATCTTGACCGAAGGATGAAGAGTTTTTCTACACAGCTCTTCTCAGCTTGCCCTAGTCATGGCACCAAGTACAACAAAATTAAAACCCTTTTGTGAGCAACTATTAGTCCTTAAGATTTCATAGTGGCTCTGTCCTATAACCCTTATGAATGTTAGGCTGTTCTCTGGTGGTAGACCCATGAAGTAAATGCCAGTCAATTGAAAATTTAATTAATAAACATTTATCAAGTGCCTACTATGTGCCAGGTACTATGCAAAGCACTATGGTTTCCTATTCCTGCACTGGCATTCTTTCAGCTCCATGGCTCAGCCTGAATTTTTTAAATTTATTTTCTCTGGCACACCGTGGAAACACTTTTAAGGGTTTCAAGTCTTTTGTACAATTTTGTTAAGCAATTCAAAAAGGGGGAAACCCTCAAGAATTATTCTTATTTGGGGGGAGTTGCCTACCATTCCCACTTCAATGCATCTTTGATCTCATTACCAAGTCCAAACTCAGGACTCTCTTTTTTTGATAACGACTTTTTTACAGGTTTTGTTTTGCTTTGTTTTTACATTGCCTAGAATAGAGGTGTCAAAGTTGTTGCCTGAGGCAAGCTACATAACTCCCAAGTTTACAAAATAAATAAAAATGCTATTCAACGTAGTTAATTAGTGTTTTTCTAAGTCAATATGCTGCCCAAAGAAATTTATTTCTATTTATTTGAGAAAAACGATTTAGATTTATCCCAGTGTCCTTTCCCTTCCTCTTCTGGAGAGCTCTTTTGTATCAACATTTTTTAAAGAAGAAGAGGGGAAAATGAATAAAAGTAATCAACATACTTAAAAAAACAAAATCTGATAGTTCTTTCTATTCAGTGTTCCATAGCCAGGACTCACTTGCCAGACATTTGGAAAGGAGTGGGGCAAGGGGTGGGAGGAAGTTAACTTCTCATGTATCTTCTTTAGAACCATGCATATTTTTTATACCTTATCAATCTTCATTTTATATTGTTTAGTGGTGTTTGCCATTTACAATGCCTTGTTACAGTCATTCATCATATTATTTTCTTGGATCTGCTTACTTCTCTCTGCTTCAGTTCATGTAAATCTTTCCACAGTTCTCTGTATTCATCATGTTTGCTATTTCTTACAGGACCGTAATATTCTATTACATTCATGCATCACAATTTGTTTAGTCTTTTCTTAACTGATTGGCATCCACTTTGTTTCAAGTTCTTTGCTACCGTGCAGAAAAGTTCTGCAATAAATATTTTGGTGTATATGGTGCCTTTCTTTTTGTCAATGACTTCCTTGGGGTATATACATAAAAACTGAATCTCTAGGTTATAGGCTATAGACATTTTAGTCTTTTTGTTACCTCTCCCAGATGGTGACAGTACAACGCACATTTCATATCACTTCTGGTCATCACTGAAAGAAACATCATGGCATGTTGTTCTTCAGAGTCAGATTTCAAGGTGAGCAGAGGGTTGAGATTGGGGAACATGAAGCTAAGCTTCATCCTCAAAGCTTTCCCTTAGCCAGCATCTTGCATTTCCAGATTTGCTAATTTTGAGGTTCTCTAACCCATTCAGCAGCTACTTCTAATGCAACACAACCTCTCAGCTGGCATTTGAGACAGGGGAAAAGAAGTATGCATCGGTACAACTTTAAAATAGCAGTTTTTCTTGCAAGAACTGCTGCAGAGTGAAGTGCACAAAATCAAGATAGCAATTCATACAATGACAACAATATTATAAAGGTAAACAACTTTAAAAGATTTAGGAAATTTGATTAAAGTAATGAGCAACCATTATTTCACAGGACTCTTATAATGAACTATGCTGCCCACCTTCAGACAAAATAATGGTGGACTCAGGGTTAAGACCGATATGAATTTTGCTTGGATATGGCTAATGTGGTTTTACTTGATGATACATGTTTGTCACTGGGCTTTTGTTTTTCCTTACTTTCTCAGCACTGGGGGTGGGAGGACTAGGTAGAAGGTAAAGTAGGTGAATTTTCATTGATCAAGAAAAATAAATTTTAATAAAAAAAACACATTTCTACATCAGTCATTCTTTCTCTACCCACCCCACTCCCACCCCCCAGGGAGAAGTAAAAGAAAGAGAGAATCATTTCTGCCTCTAATTCATGGCACTGCTCTTTCCAGACCTTCTTTAATATTCACTGATATGTTGACAGATATAGCCCAGATTGCCAAAGCAGTTCTCATGGTGGAGGGGGAAGGAGGGATGGGAATTTTTTCCTTCTTTCTTTTTTGTCCAATCAAAGCTCCTTTTTAGATTTTCATAGAATCATAAAATTTTCCCTGTTATTCAAACGACTTTAACTCTATCCTGTTCTTTTTTTTTTAACAGTCCTCATTGGAATGTCTCTATCCTGTGTTTCTTTATAAGAAAATGTGTTTGTTAAAGTTGTCTTTTCTCTCAATTAATCAGCTAACATAAACTGACTACCTCCTAGATTCAAGGTGCTAGGTTAAATATTGGTGAGCCCACTAATTGAACCCACTCTTCCACATTCTTACACTTCCATTTACGCACTCTGTAATCCAGAAATACCAGCCTACCTGGTTGTTCCTTATACAGGACTTTCCAATTCTCAACTCCATGCTTTTTCATTGGCTTTCTTTCTCTTCATCACTAGCTCAGACATTACCATCCGCAAGAAGTTTTTGGGTTTTATCCCATCCCTCCTGCCAGCATGCTATTCCACACTTCTTCCTATGGCCTTGTTTCATCAATTAGGCTGTATGGTCCATAAAGGTAGAAACTGGATTATACATCTTGGTATCTTCAGAACTTAGCATAGAACAAGGCACACAGTAGACGTTCAGGTGCCCACCAGTGCCTTCCCATTTTAAGCTACCTTCATATACTCTTTATGTATCTTGTATGTGCCCATTTATGTAATCTTGTCTCCCCCTTTAAAATATAAGCCTCTGAGCACAGGCACTGTTGGTGTTTCTTAGTACCTAGCACAATGCCTGGTGTACTGTATGTGCTTTAAAATGCTTTTTGATTGATTAATAAATAGAACATAAACAGTGAGTTGATCTTTTTGCAATGAGACTGGATTCTTCTTGAGTCACATCCATTCTCTCCTCCAGTGTTCCTTGTGTTATTGCTAAAAGCACCTACCTGGTCAGGGTTAAGCACAGTTTATGGCCTGAACAGGTCATAAACAGGCCATTGCTTTAAGGTTTCATTATTTGTACTGATTGAGTTTCATGGTTTAAGTATAATGCTTATAATAAGTATGAGGTCATGAGTTCAATCTTTAGATTAAAAAAAAGCAGAAAATACAATTACTTATCTACATTGATAGAGGGAGCTCCTTTTCCTGACCAATAAAATCTTAGGTCTGCTAAGAAAATAAAAACCACCAACAACAACCAAAACACAACTGTATTCATTCAATAAGCATTTATGGAAGGTCCACTACGTGTAGCACTCTGTGCTAAATAACAAGATGAACAATCCACAGTCTCTACCCTTATAGACCATACAGCCTAGGTGATGAAACAAGACTGCAGGAAACAGTGTGGCATAGGGTGCTATGGTGGACAAAAGGCTAACTTTGGGGTCCAAAGATCTGAATTCAAATCTTAGCTTTATCATTTACTTACCTTGAGCAACTAACTTCCTTTCTTTGAGCCTCAGTTTCCTTATTTGTAAAATGAGGAAAAGTCAAAAAGTCTTTAGGTCTAAATTTATGATCCTAAGAGTATAGCACATAGGGAAAAATATATATATATGAAAGAGAAGTCTGAGTGACATGTTACAGGAAGTCAGAAACAAAGGATATCACTTTTGGCTAGTGAAATACAAAGAAAGCTTCATGGCAGAGGTTGTATTTAAGCTGTTCCTTGAAGGTTGGTGAGGATTCTAGCCTAACCATAGAAAGGCATTCTAAACTGGACATCATAAGATCATAGATTTCTGATACATAGATGGACCTTAGAAACCATCAAATCCAGCTTTCTCATTCAGATCAGGAGACAAGCACAAAAAGCTTAGAGTAACTTGTCCAAGGTCATGCAGGTAGTGTTTGAGGAGAGATTTGTGCCCAGCTCTTTCTGACTCTTTAAGTTAAGAGATCTGTTCTTTA
This sequence comes from Potorous gilbertii, assembly GCA_028658325.1. Taxonomy (NCBI): domain Eukaryota; kingdom Metazoa; phylum Chordata; class Mammalia; order Diprotodontia; family Potoroidae; genus Potorous; species Potorous gilbertii. The sequence goes on along the minus strand of CM053770.1, from coordinate 363,254,759 downwards.
TACCATGCTGCCTTTCAGAGGATGAAATGAGCAAAGTCCTTGAGGTGAGAAAGCATGTGACATAATGAATAATTCATTAAATGTCTATGAAAAAATGAACTCAAAGAAATGCAAAGGAAAATAAGCAAATCCCATAACACTTATTTCACTTAACATTTTCTTTCACCTTGCCAAAATACACAAACATACACACACATATGCATGTATATGCATATGTGCACATACATATATATATATAAAATTTGTCTTATTCAAAGTGTATCTATGTACCTGTATATCTATATATACATATATACAAAGATATTATTGACATCTTATATACAACTGTATCAATGGAAGGATACATATTCTTTATGCATGGACACAAACAGATGGAAGATAGTACAATTTGAATTATTACGCACTGCAGTCTCCTCTGCTTATGGTCTTAGGACAAGGAGAAAAGTTCACAAAATAGAGAAAATTGATATAAGCAACTTTTTTAAAGTTTGGCCAAGTTTCCCTGGCAGTTCTTTAGCTGAGGGGATATTCATACAGAGGATTTTACCATGAAGATTTTCTTCCTCCAAGGGCCCCAGAGTAAAAGGCAATATATGGGAATCAGGAAAGCTCTCACTATATAGTCAGATTAGCCCTGGGTTCTAAGTTCTACACTTCATGAATTCCAGTAAAGCTCTATCCATACCAAGATGATTCTTGACTTCAGCATCCCATTCATGCTCTAGCGGGTATCCTGCCTCCCTGGTACAAGAGGACAGAGTGCAGGGATTAATTAGAATTTCCACATGATGCCTTGAGCTCTTTGGGAAAGCCACTTTTTAATCCAAAATACCTCACCTCCTTCCACCCAGTTATTGGCTTTTGAATTATAACCCTTAAGCAAAAGGTGGAGTCCACAATTGTCTTTTAATCACAGTCTTTCTGTCTCTCTTAATCTTACTGTAGCCAAAATGTGCTCATAACAATAAGGCTGTTGTTTCACTGATGGAAGATTCCTGTTTTCTTTTGTTGTAAGTATTTTCACTTATCTAATTGTGTGACATAAAGTTATTAGACTGAGCATGGCCGTCAAATAGAGAGAAAGCTAAATTGAGACCAGAGTGGAGATTTATGCACTTCCATTTATTTACTAATTTACTACTTTCCAGCAGACTAGGCTTTTCTGCCTAACGATACTTAGTACTCTAGGTCTTGAAGATACAAATACAGTAGACACACTAATAAATGTTCACTAATGTTGACTGATGGACAGACCCTGGACCTATGACACCTGTCCTGTAGTTTGTCTATACACACAAAAAGTAAAATGAGAAAGGGAGGGATAATTGAGGGAATTATCTGCATGTCAGACTTCATTAGGTTCACTCTGCTAACATTATTGGGAAGATTCATTTCAGTGAACTGCACTGAGAGACTATAGGTTATACTTGAAAGTGTCCTAGACTTGGAATCAGGAATTCTGAGTTCAAATTCTGCCTCTGACATCCAATAGCTATCCATGGGCAATTTAACTGACCTCTTTGAAGACAGCCTCTCTAGCTGTAAAATGGGGTTGACAATGTACATATATTGCCTCTTTTTGTAGTACTATATAAATATAAATTATTACTAATATATTGTTGTTTATATAAAATGGTGAGGACATTCTGATATATTCTGATAATCTATCGAACCTTTCCTTGATTCTCCCCTTTAATTAGTAATAACAGTTCACTTTAGATAGTACTTAAGCATTTGCAAAGAAATATATATACATATATATAACATTGTATGTATATGTGTGTATGCATATATATACATACATACACATATATATTATATATAACATATATTATATATATATATAAAATCAAATTATATATGTATAATCTGATCCTTACAACATCTCCATGAGGTAGGAACTGATATTATCAGGGATTTTAAGTGATTTATTTGTCCAGGACACAAAATTATTAAGTCTCTGAGATGGGATTAAAACCCATGTCTTCCTGAATCCAAAGTCAAGACTCTATCCACTATTAATGTAGCCTCTCTAGGCAATGAATGAACTGTTTTGTATTATGATATTGTGTGTAGTGTCTTACTACAACTTGAGAAAAGGGACTATGCCTTGGTCATCTTCGTGAATTAGCAATGTCCAAATGAAGCAGTGCTACTTGGTATATAGCAAGGCTGAAGAAATGAGAGATAAAACAATTCACCAGGATAGAAGCACAGAATTCCAATTTTTACAGTTTTGTTAGCTAAGCAAAGAACAAGCTGCCCAGAAGCATAAGCACATGCTTATATACCTATGTATCATTTAACAACAATGTGCACCAATCAGTCAATCAACAAACATCCTTAAGCACCTATCCTTATTCCATCCTTGGTTGGTTACTAGAAGATAGTTTAGTACCTGGTTCATGATAGGCACTCATTATTTACTGAATCAAATTGAATAAATATATTGAATTTATTCAATATTCTAGAGAAGTGCAGAGAAAAATAGCCCCATGGTGCTGTTTTCAGACCTTAGTGCCTTTCTCTACATGTAGACTCTGGAAGATTATTAAATACAATGCAGAATCTCAAACTTTCTGTTTGCTTTACAAACCTGTGACTTTCAACCTTCATCCAAACTATGTACCATTTACCTGTAGCCAAAGTTAAGTGTGAGTCTACAAGCTTCCCAGGTTTCAAAGGTGTTTTTGTATAAGCTTATTCATTGGTTTATCCTCTCAACAATTATGGAGCATCCATTGCATTCAACACACAGTATTATTTGTTGGAGGAAGTATAAAGGTAGCAATTATGTAGCATTTGAAGGTTTATAAAGTTATTTTTTAAACGTATATTATATCATTTGACATGTAAGGTAAGACAGGATCCCTGCCTTATCCCCTAGCTTACAAGAAGGGGATAGGGCAAATACATAGAAAATCATGATATACAGTATTATATGATGGGTTTCAGAGGGGTTTGAGAAAAGTGCTGCTGCCCCAGATAGAAGGTACTTAATGGTAAGAGGTGAAAACTATAGTCTTTGCATACATATCAGCTGACAAGGGGAAACCAAAAGTTTTCCCTCAGGCATTGTCTGCCACAGGGTATGGAGACCATATTCACATATCAAAAACTCCGCAAATTCCTAAAGAAGGCAAATAGCAATTTATATTCATGTTTCTAATATCCTCTTTTTAAATTGCTAGTGTTTTCAGGGGAAAAAAGAAACATTTTTCCTTTCCATATTCCCTTCCTTTCTATTGTCATTACTTAAGTTCAGGTCTTTATTAACTCACCTGGATTGTTAAAAATAGCCTCCTAATTTCTAGAAAAAACATCTTGTCTCCTCACTGATATTAGTCTCCTCTTCATTATTCAGAAAGAATGGCAAACATAGTGGCCAAACAATGTACAGATGTAAAGGAATTAGCTGCACAAAGGAATATAGACCATTGTTGATTCACCTAAGTTCATTTGCATACCAAGGAAATAAAATTGTGAAACCAAGAACCATCTCTTTACCTTACCCTCAATATATCTCTGGGTGTTTTGTAGTTGTTGTTGTCATTGCTGTTCTTCTGTGCTGTTTTCTATCAAGAACAATTCTTGAAATAGCTTTGGGGAAGACAGGCTCAAACTCAAAGACTAAATAAGAATTATAAAGAATTTTCTTACTCCAAGTAAATTGTCATCTGGAACCACGGATGTTAAATCAGTACCAGATAAAATTAAAAGAATAGACTTAATCTTAGCCTGGAACATTCTGTTGAATTTTGTTAGCTTACCATATGTGTGGTAAAAGACCAAACTCAATTTTCTTTTGTGGGGAAGAGGCTTCTTAGGCATTGCATCTTGGTAGATGAAATTAGAAATCCATAGGTGGCCTCAAAAAGCTGAAGCCCAGCAGATGTTAGCAAAAGTAGCATGACAACCACAAAAGCTGCCAAAATGTCCAGCAGACACAATCAAAGATCACATGATGTATAGCTGTGTGTGTGTTCGTCCTTTGCTGGTGAAGAAGACCATGCCATCAGAGAGATGATGACATAACTTGCACTTGACTTTGTTTTGAGTGAGGGAGGGCTGTGCAGGTCACCAGCCTCACTTCTCCTCCCGATCCATCTGAATCCAGTGACCAGATATTCATCAGGATGACTGGAGATGACCCAGGATGAGGCATTGGGGTTAAATGACTTGCCCAAGGTCACACAGCTAATGAGTGTCAAGGGTCTGAGGTGAGATTTGAACTCAGGTCCTCCTGACTCCTGAAGTGGTTCTCTATCCACTACACCACCTAGTTGCCCCAGTGTATAGCTGAGAAGAGGAATGTACCACTTAAGAAAGCAGAGAATAGTGTAATACCATTAGAAAAGGACATTAGGAACTCAGATATGTGAATTTTCCTAGCCATATGTATTTTCTGGCTACCTGAGTTCCTGGCATGGGGCCCTCCATGCATAGTCTCTGTCCAATTGTGTTTATTAAAAGTCAGTCCTCCATGGGTGTTCCACAGTCATCCATGTTTTCCATATATGTACCTGTCTCCACTGGAGGCACACCAACCTGTGGAAGAGTATAGCATGGGGGCTTTTAACTATGCAAATGTATTTGCTATGCCATTTGATTAAATATCTTTTGTTTTGAACAGCTACGTACTGTGGCTGGCTGATAGAAATAGGGAAGGGGCAGGGGCTGGGAACTCTTAAGCTATTTGTCTGAGTGTATATTGACTCACTATGGTATCTTTCAAACCTGAAATATTGTTTGAACCTGGGTCTTTTGAATGTGGCATGACTTTTCTGAAGATTCATACAAGAGATTGTGCCCGAGTTGCTAATATGAAATGGAAGTGTTAGACTAGATGGTCTCTATGATCTTTCCCATCTCTGATAGTCTGATTCCATAATTTATTGCCATTTCTTAAAATGAATATTTGAGAGTAATGGGAGAACACGCTACTTTGGGCTCTGTCATATCAGGAAAGACATGTTTTAGTACTGAAAGTCTCTGAATCCCACTGGAGAGATGGAGATGTTTAAGAAATGTCTTGGAATGAAACAAACTGAAATTCAAAGTACTTTGTAATAAATTTTGTGACAAAATGATATTTATTGAAAATGAAAAGTTGTTATTTATAATGTC